>OY756369.1:17182020-18382020 GCA_963576895.1 Ceraclea dissimilis
GAGTGAGTATGTCAGTCAGTCAGTGAGACGCTTTCGTATATGAGTAGAGATTTAGAAGCGATTTTTGTATTAAATTACCTACCAGGCGCGAGGCTACCTAAGAACACGATTCCCATCGAGTTACCTATTGGATAAAATGATAGGTTCAATAATCTCTAATCTGAGGTAATCCAATTAAAAATGTTAGCCCTGGCTTCCCTTTTGCAGAAATCCACTCTTCGCCACTGTTACATACCTAGGTATTTAGATTTTTAATATTTGTATAAAAAATGCCTGTGTGTCAATGTCATTGAGCAAGTTTTTCGTTTGCCATTGGCATGACATATATACTCGTACGATACGTTTCTGATCCCCTGTTATTCCAATTACTTACTAAGGCGACCCCTACACTGAGAATAGGTTCTATATTACGACTACATGGACGTAGAGTTCTCATTAATATACTTCAATGTCTAGTCATCTAGTTATGACGTGGTCTGGAGATGAGGTCGATCTTGATATTCAAGGTTTATCGAGGGGAAAGAGGAATGCAATATCTCACATAATAACATCGATAACGTATGTAACGATGGAGTTTGACAGCTCCGCTCCTATTCATGTCAGAGGGAAAAAAACAATAGGTATACAGGATGTCCCGTAAGTCAACGTCGTCCCGTGGAGGGGTGATAGACCAACTCATAACTGACACCTTGTATAACAAATTTGTAGAAAATTTTACGTAATTTAATTTTGCATAAAAAGATAACTTACAAAAGTTGACCGATTTTGAGTTCTAATAAAAAAATCGAGAAAAAATGCTGATGTTTTACGTCATTTTTTGCATTTCTCGCAATGCTCCGTCACGAAATTTTGTTGGCAAACCTCGGAAACGATTTCTAGCATGTATAAAACAGTGCGTTGACTGAGGAATCTCGGGGAAGGGGTTTGAACCCTCAAAACCCTCCCTGCCTACTGCCATGACAACGAATGTTAGTTAAGAAAAAAAGGAAAACAGCATACATATCGTGACTGATCTCGATAATCTTCGATCTTCGATGTTCTAATTCTTCCGGCATCGAAATGCAATGCGCATCTCTGTGAAGCATTAAATTGTGCATTTTAATTAACGATTGAATCTTTATATCATATTAAGCACTGAAGGAGCTTTTATTCATTACTCGTTGCATTACTAAGTTAGCTTTAATTGAAGCTTCACTCATGATGAGTATCAGAATTCTAATCCTCAACTTGAATCATTGTTTGTTTCGACTAAATGACAAAAGCTTTTGATTAGGGAGACTTGGTGCCCTAAATCCTGAACATCAATATTCAATTAGAGCTTTTAGTATTCCGTTAAGAGAGGATATATAGTAACTTAACATGCTAAAAATAGCACTTTTTTAAGAAAAAAGAAAATAATCGTTCCTTTTTTTCTTAAAACAAGATTTGATGACTTCACATTTCAGAACTGTTTTTTGCGGCATGCAAACGATACCAAACGCGTCCTTCCTAGGCGCTTGGATCCCTTCTTTCAGTGGCACTTTCGTGGATACCAAACACGGCGGTATGCGGTGACTAGATCCTCACGATCGCTCGGTGTCTTCCAAGGCTATAACAAGGATAAAATCTGACTAACGATCTGGATTTCTTTTCTAACGCCCTTTCATACGATACCACACATGATCCCACACGGTCCTTGGATCCCCCTGAAACTCCATTACATATTTTTGTCTCTGGAGAAAGCTGATCATTTTACAGAACCGTATTGTCACCAAGTTTACATACGTTTGCAAAATTTCAGCTCTCCAAGTAGTCAGGAACCCAAGTTGTCGACGTCATGGATCGTACAGCAAGACTTAAATGGGAATGGGCAGGGTTCATAGCAAGACAAGACGAAAATAGATGGACACTCAGACTCGTAAAGTGGAGGCCATGGGAAAACAGAAGAGGTGTCGGAAGGCCCCAGAAAAGAAGAGCGGACGACGTGACCTCGGTAGAGGGTAGGCAGTGGGTCAGAAAGGCGAGGGATAGAAAAGATTTGAAACAAATCGAAGAGTCCTAATCCAGCAGTGGAGGGACCAAGGCTGATGAAGAAGAAGAAGTCAGGAAGTGGTTGAAAAACCGATTGCAAAATTTGCGACTAATGAAAAAAAATTACGCAGTGAAGTCAAGTAAAATCTTGCAAAAATATCAAGCGATATGATACTCGTAGAATAGATTTTTACTTATAGCTTGAACAAAACTCCACTTAATTATGATACAGTATACTGTGTGTAGGTGGTGGAGAGATTGTTGAAAGGTAATAAAATTATGTAGAATATATACAACTCATTAAATCACTTAAGAAATTCATCAACTGAAATGAACTCTGTGTATCTTTCTTATCATGAGCGTCGCCAGGGGGGTTTGATTGGTAGAGATTGGAATAGGTATATATTTTTTCGTACTAAATGATAAAACCTCACAAAAATCACATTACATTCACACATTTTCTCATCATGTTATAAATTTTCTAAAATTAGTATGAAAATTCATTAAAATACAATTGTTTCATAAAAAAAATGCCTGCAGCTCTATTTTTTTTGTTACTTTTTTTAAAGAACATTTTTCATACATATCATTGTGCTTTGCGACGACGATCCCTATGCTTTGGCATTATGTACACTTTCAAATAAACCAAACTACATCACGACCTTCTTCACTATGAGGTGGTCGGTAGCCTGGTTGGTAACACGCTCGACTGTTAATCTGGCGGGCACGGGTTCAATCCCCGATGGCGACTTACTCCACGTCCCAACACAAGATTTTCAACCTTTCTGTGAAGTGTACAAATATGTATTTGGGTTTATTTCGGTAAACCCAGATTCATTACAAAGAAAATGTCTCACCAAAAAGTTTCACGTTTTTCAACGTTCGCGAAAGACGTTTTTCATGCTGTATAGTATTTTTAATTTTTTGCTGCCCCCCCTATCTCCGAGGCTGGCGACGCTCATGTATCTTATGTTATTACATCGCCATAACCCACGTGACTTTTACTCCTACTCATGTTGGCGCACAAGATGTGGGAGACAAGTTTCATTATTTCAGTTTTCATTTTCATTTCATGACCTTTTAATGTCTGTTTATTATCTTGTCGAGCAGGAATAACAAAGAAAGATATTGAGGGCTTGGTACCAAGAATGACGTCACAGTAATTTCCCACGGCATTAAGGTTCAAAATTGCGTGAACAATCGCATTAAAAAATTGTAAGAATAGCGTTTTTTTTTTTTCATTTTTTGGGGTTAATTTTGCGTCAATCAAAAAACTTAAAATTTTACTCCGCCACTTTCGATAAACGAGTTTCCGTCTTTCGGAAAAAAGATCAGAGGTCTTTTTCATTTTTTTTTGAGAAATCTATAAAAGATATAAAAAATCTTTTATGGTTATTTTCTAGATAAATGTTCAATGCATCTACCCTATTTTGTTCCAAATCATATTTAGTAACGGTTGGTTGTCGAGATATAAGGTCTCCCGTTTTTAGAAATTTTTGAAATGTCGGCGAACACACGGTTCACCCGAAAAACCAAGAAACAATGTCAATCGCACACCGTGAAAACCTTCAACATTTACACAGATATCTTTGAAAAATTAGAGAATTAAATAGAATCGCATGAATGCGTGTTTCTCAGTGTTATTATTGTTGGTATAATAATTATTTTTCTATACACAACCCCCGTATGTCAACAAGTAGTGGGTAGGTGCACCACGTAATGGGTGAGGAGTCTCGGGGTTGGGGGGCTGGGGGGCGCATCAGGGGGTGGTTGCTAGGCCTTTGATCCTCTAATGAAATTACTCAAAGCTTTGATCGCCTACATGGAATGATTTGTGATGAATTTTAGATTTTATCTACGCTTCCATACAAACGTGAAGAAAAAATATTGTTGTTGATTATTTTAAAAAGGAAAATTCGCGTGTTTTCTCATATGTGAACGGTTATACCCTGCATAATACCATTATGTTTTGGTTATCATTTTTCGGATCACATGTAACAGCGATGTAATCAAATTACTTCTTCTTCTTCTGCGTCGTTGTCCTCACTGCTGAGGGTCGTGACCATCTTCTCTCCTTGCCCGTATCGCGTCTTTGACTGTTGTCCTCCACCTCTCCAGACACACCGCCTGCTCCAACCACTGATGTACCTGTGGTAGCCTTGATATGGTCAGTGCATCTAGTGGGGGATCTTCCTCTACCTCTTCTGCCTTCTACTCCTCCCACGACCATTAGTTTCAAATCTATCTGCATGACCATAAATACTAATTGTGTTTTTGTCTAAATTGCGTAAAGATAGTATTCAATATTTCTATTTCAAAAGTAAATCGATAATAAATTTTATTTTATTCTATGAAGGTTTATACATTATAATTATTGTTTATATAGTTGTTTTTTCTTCTTTTTCATACACTTAAATATGTATGTATTTTTTACTTCAAATGTATGTCACGACTGGTTGGTTGGCAGGCGTTGCCGACGGCAATAAACCCCCCATTTGAAAGTGTATTTTTTCGATAAAGTCTTATTTCTTTATTCATGTTTTTTTTATTCTATTCTATCTTCACACGCCGCATCCCTCGTGGGGCAGGCAGAAAGAACAAATCGCCAGACTTTCCTATCTTTACACACACTTCTCATTCTGTATTACTTTTGAGACAACCTGTACAAGACTTGAACACATAAATTAATAATTATGACCACAGTAGTTATCGGTACACTCTGATGCCATATTTTCTGATACTTAAATAATTTACGGATGCACACTGTGGGAGCGAAGTTGTAGCCGCACATTTTCATTTCATAGATATAAATGTGTTCCTATTTGAAATTTTCTAAAACTCCTGGGAAAAGTCGTTTTATATGGAATGTACAACGTACTCGTACATACAATATACTACAAGGATTCGTAGAGAATTTCTCTAGACTGAAAATAATAAAATATGAACATCAAAAGTTAAGTTGGTATTAGAGTTTCTACGAATATTCGGTAAACTATCCATTCGGACCTACGTATACTTGCAACCAAATATTTATTTGTCTATCTATCCACTAGTGGATCCAGGGGGGGCTAGGGGGATGGAGCCCCCTCCCCAAAAACCACGAGTGACAGTACTTTATATACAACTTGTTTCCGAAAAATCTTATTACCACAAGTTTTCCCATCTGTCAAAATTTTCTAAAATTACTTAGTTTAAAAATCCGCTAAAATAAAATTGTTTAACAAAAAACATACGCCTGCGGCGCCATTTTTAACTACGTTTTTATACGATAATATGCTATAAGCTAACTACCTTCTACATTCTGTCTGACAAAAAAAAAACGATATCACGACCCTCTTCACCCCAAAAAAAAAACTGTGTGACGACCACATGCTCCACATAGGGAGCAGACGTGGATATGTGTATGTTATTTATAATTAAGTTGAAAAACGCAGGCTTTCATACCACTAGTGATGCCTGCTTAGCAGTCTTTTTGACTTTAGTTTATAATAAGGCACTTGTTTATTTGACAAGTTGACCGAAGAATTTATCCAACATTCGGTATTCGACCTAAGTCCGAATTACACTTTTTCGTCGTTGCACGATAAGACAGTGTACTTTAATATTGTACAGTGTACACTGTGACTAGTTGGTATAAAGTTTTACATATAGTCAGACAAAGTTAGTATAGGTAAAAGTATACATTTTCATTTCTCTATACACTCTGCAGTGTACAGTAAAGGTTCAACCAACACAATACATATTGTGTACACTTGTATACGTTATTATTGTGTCCGGTTAACCCAGAGTGAACTGTAAACTTCAGGTACAGTAAATTCCTATTTTATTAAAATAATTTGGGTTGAGAAGCTCGCCCTGGTGGGCATTACTTATTATTATTGGAACTGTGAATGTTGAGTGTTTTGACCGAAGGCTCCTGGTGGAAGTTCATTATAATATAATTAGAATGAAAAGACATCTGTATTGAGAATCCGTATTCCACGTAGTTAGATGTTGGGGATTTTGAGAGGATGAATTAAACTAAAAAGATGTGTGACATGACCGTCCGAGACTGACCTAAACCGATCATGAAGGCCTTATAAACGGACGTGTTTTGAGTAAAAGAAATCGGAGAGCGGTGTGACGAATTTCATGAATGTGATGAAAGTAAGGAGTGTCTCTAAGGATAGGGCGGTTTGTGTTCCCTACCTACCCCGCAATAGACTTCGAGAATAGATACTTAGTTAGGTAGGTAAAAACTACTTAGGTTACTCTGTCTACCCCGCATCAGATGATGGAGGTGGTCGGTAGTATCCAGTGGGCGCGGGTTCAATCCCCGACTTACTCCACTTCACAACACAAGCACTGTGAAGTGTGAAGTGTACAAATAGTCCGAGAGCCCGCTGCTTAATTTATGACGTATCTGTTTTTTGATCGAAATGTGGTATAAATGATAGCTTACCAATAGGGTATTACATCGCACTAGGGTTGCCTATCAAAATCCTGCCGCAACCCCCCCTGC
Source organism: Ceraclea dissimilis (assembly GCA_963576895.1). Lineage (NCBI taxonomy): Eukaryota > Metazoa > Arthropoda > Insecta > Trichoptera > Leptoceridae > Ceraclea > Ceraclea dissimilis. The sequence goes on from OY756369.1 coordinate 17,188,532, forward strand.
CCCTCCCGAAAAGGTCCCTCTTCGCGGTTTTTCGCATTTCATAGGAATATGGTAAGAGATAGGAGAAAGTAGTCAATGACAAAAATAATCCTTGCTAAATTCTCTACAAAAAATATTCAGTCAATTTTTTCATAGGACTAGTAGTTTACCCGTAATGGCCGGTCAAAAAACAGGATATTTTTTGAGAAAAAAAAATTATTCATGATTTTTTTTTATTTCACATTCTTCCACCCATTAACACTAACATTTTATGGAAAAAAAAGTTTGGCCTGCGGCGCTATATCGCTGGTTATTTTATGAAAAACTAAATTTTAAGAATTTTCGTCACTGAGTCTTATTGCAATAACTCCTAAATTGTTAGATGTATGAAAATAAGTTATAGCTCGTTTTGTAGCTAAGACTATGGTAATTAATTCGTTCTTAACTATTTTCCTGTAGCTCTTATCAATTTTCAACCAATTTAGTTTAAATACGTTTTTTTAGTATTTTAAATTAATTTCGGTTTTGGACCGGCCATTGCGGGTAAACTGTTATTTCTACGAAAAAATTGACTCAACATTTTTTGTAGAGAATTTAGCAAGGATTATTTTTGTCATTGACAACTTTCTCCTATCTCTTACCATATTCCTATAAAATGCGAAAAACCGCGAAGAGGGTCCTTTTCGGGGGGGGCAGGGGGGGTTGCGGCAAGATTTTGATAGGCAACCCTAGTGCGATGTAATGCCCTATTGGTAAGCTATCGTTTATACCACATTTCGATCAAAAAACAGATACGTCATAAATTAAGCAGCGGGCTCTTGGACTAAAAGATGTATTTGGGTTTATTTAGACTAACCCAGATCCATTTATTAAAAAAAATGTTACTATAGTTATACTCGGTCGTGTGATTCAATCTGGCATTGTACCAAAGTATCGTGTACCTTGTAATTTGAGGACAGATTTCAGGTACTATACTGTACGTTTAGTTCTGTCTACAGTAAACGTCTTTTATACGGACAGGATTAAAGTATACAACCGTTCCGTTTGCAAACATTAAGTTTTCTAGAAACATATTTTATTATTTTCTAAAAGTTTCTCGTTTCGTATTATTCTTTCTTATTGTCTTTGATCTGAAGATTTTTCATCATTTTTAATATGAAAAGCAAAATTTTATTTATTAAATATTTATGTACTTACTTATTAAAAAAATGTACAGATTTGATGAAATTATCTACATCTACAAATCTTTGAACTCATTTAATTATATTTTGGAACGAAATAATAACAAATGTAAATTTCGGTCAGGACCTGCTTAAATGCAATCCATCCTCGTGGCCTCCCATTTACATTTCGTGGACACCCATTTACATTTGGTGGACACCCATTTACATCTCATGAACCCCCAATTTTGACGGTTCTTGGTGGAAGTTCACTTCCCTTGCTGGGCACTTCCCTTGCAGGGTAGGCAGAGAGAACGGATCGTCAGACTTTCTTACCTTACACACACTTCGGGCTTCCGCCATATTTATGCCACACAATTCCTCATACACATCCTACGATTACATTTACTCAAAACACGTCCGTCCTTGAGAATCTGGTCAATATGGTCTAGCCACGTGATTTTTGGACGGTCACGTTTTCTTACACCACTTCTTTCACCCAGGTAAATTTTGCTTGTTATCGTTTCATCGTTCATTCTCTTCACATCTCCCAACCATCCCAACTTGTTCATTTTCATTTTAGTATACTATAATATAATTAGAAAGAAAAAACCGTCTTTAGTATCTTTGACATACTTGTAAGGGTCTATATAGACCGCTTCGGCAATTATCGCCAAAACCTAATGTTTCAGATTCATCTCCATGAAATTTTATTGTATGTATTTAACCATATAATAGTTGCAGGTGTTATGAAGGTGTTGGCAACAATTCCAGCCGTTAAAGCAATTAAAAGTTTCCAGATATTAATATTAATTTTAACAGCTCCGTCAGATAGTTCTGTATCGCACCGTTTAGAATGTTCTCAGTGGTGGTGAACCAATCCGCTATAATTAGCACTGACGGGTATATCAGGTATTTTATTAGACAAACTTAGCTGGCAGCGGTTAAAATTATCTCTAGGAATTTTCATAACGAAAATTCAGAAAATATATTTTCTAACCGTACAACTCATACTATTTCTGTCGTCCAATGGCAAAACGCTGTAAGTCGACTTATTTGTTTTCATTTATTTTTATTGTTTTATATTTATTTATGATCAAGGAACAGATACATTACAAAAATAAATATTAAAAAGAAAATCTTTATTGGATATATAATATTGTACCAAATGGCGGGTTTATTGCCGTAGGTAACATCTGCCAACCAACCACTTGTGACAATAAAAGTAGATATATTGTGCACATCATATAATAAAGTCAAAACTTTTTTTTAATGAGAGAATATAATTGAAGTATTTTTTAATATTTCCTCATGAAAATATTTTCTATATATACCTAACATGTGCGATATGGCGATTAAAAAAAAAATCTAAAACACTAAACGCCTTTATTTCGAAACTATGTTTTTCGACTTACCGTGTTTTGCTATTTGACAACAGTTTTATACATACCTTTTCATAAATAGACAATTTACTAAACAACCAGGATTCAAATTGCCGTACGTATGTAGTTCATTAGCTTAGCAGTTTTAAAACAGCAATATATTTATATTTTATATCCACGCTCCTCTTTATTATCAGAAGTTTACAAACAAAAACATAAATTAAAATCCAAACAAATCTTTATTAGCCAAAAATCATAAAGAGTTACGAAACAAGACAATAGTAGTGTCCAAAAATATGGACTTATTGCAAAACCAATATAAACTCAGTCTAAACATCTTATTTGTGAAAAGAAAAAAACTGTCACAGCTTGGTCACAGCAAGCCACAATATTTTATCATAAAAATTTAAGAAACTGGTTCTGTTTTTTTACAAATTTTATAATTAATTTAAAAGAACACAATTTTTTTTGTCAAGAATCTTTTTCAATGGAGTCAAACGCTAGGTCCAATTCTGTACTAATTAAGAGCGTTCAAAGATATTGCGTCCTTTTCTCAATTACCTTATAATAAAACAGTTTTTTAAATTAAAATAACACTTTAATTTCGAAAGTTACAGAATCAAACCTAATATTTTTATTTGCTCCTTGCTAGTGGGAACGCAACCTCTATAACACATGCATTCACATTTCCAAGTAAGCTGGATTTCACCGACTTTTTGGGGGAGGAATAGCGGAGATAGGAGCCACCTAGCACAAATTTTGTATGAAAAGTAATGATAAGTGTCTTCTATCTCCGCTATTACTCACCTAAAAAGTTGGTGAAAACCAGCATATGACTGTTATTCCATTACTTTCAAAACAACAGTGCCCTAATTCTGTAAAGACGATATTGTTTAAAATATTGTTGTTTCACCCGGGGACATCCCCTCCAAAGGTAGTCAGATACTAAGGGATATGCTAATAATGAAACTTTGATTTCATAAATCTTGCACAAGTTTCTGAGCAACAGCTCCTTTAATCATCTCTCCAGGAGAAATTAATATACAGAACACAATCTGAATACATAGAACACTATCTGAATATATAGAACACTATCTGAATACATAGAACACTATCTGACTTATGGTTACTAGTAAATTACCTATCTTGTATGCTCCCATTCCTGATGAACTTTTCAGCCAAAATCAGCGCTGGTGCAAGTTTTTTTGCTGCCCTAACCAAAATTGAAAGAGCACCTCCTCCCCCAACACATGATATGGATTGAAGTTGTCCTAAATTTTACGATTTACGGCGTTTAAGACTGTAGGCTGACACAATTTCAAGCCCTCACCCCTTGAAAGGCCTGTCCTTTATTAAATACCAAATGTGGTTAGCGCCGCAAGTGAAATGTTCTGTGAAGCTTATGAAAATATGTTTTAGAAGAATAGCGAATATTGCCAAAGAAGTAGAGAGTTTGTTTGAAATTAGTGACGCAAGGTGCAAGATCTTTTATACAAGATATATTATCTCAGATGACTAACGTCATTTGTTTGAGTTTTTTGTATATCGCCCGAAATGCTTCCCATAGATCCTATCACCTCAGGCGGTCGCCTAACTCGTTTGTATGTTAGCATCGGCCCTGGATCAGTTTATAACAAGTTTGTAACCGTCAACAGGATCCAGTAAAGTAACACCTCCGCTCTGATCTACAAAGTTTGTAGAAAGCTTATTTAATATTTCATATCTTGAGCTTCTAAAGCTAAACAATCTTGATTATATCATGTAACTCTACCAAAATCATTACATAAATTTAATTCAGTCTGTTGTGTGTTTGTCAATCGTCGGTCCATCACGGATTTTCACAGTTCGGGACAGTCAGAAAAAGATAAGATAAGGAACGGGGTTATTAGGGAAATGAGTGACTGCAAGACTGGTGTTGTGACAAGAATGAAAGTGGATAAACTAATATGGTTTGGGCATGTTGAGAGAATAAAAGATGACAGGATGACAAAAAGGATATATTTGAGTGAGCGAAGAGGGGTGAGGAATCGCGGCTGCCCGAGACTAACCTGGTGGAAAGGATGGACCCCACAAGAATTCCATGAGAATGAAAGTGAATAAACTAAGATGGTTTGGGCGTGTTGAGAGAGTGAAAGATGATAGGATGATATATTTATGATATATAAAAGATATATTTGAGCGAGCGAAGAGGGGTGAGAAAACACGGCCGCCCATTCATGTCGACCAGATCCTCAAGAATGGACGCGTTTTGCGTGAAAGGAATTAGAGAGCGTGTATGACAAATTACATGAATGTGACGTAGGCTAGGAGTGTGTGTAAGGATAGGGCTTTCTGGCGCTTTGTTCTCTCTGCCTACCCTGCAAGAGACGTGGCGTGAGGGTATAGATAGATTGAAAAATACTAGCAAGAGTGTGAAAAAAGTACTTAAGTATATAAAAAAAAAACTTCACTCGGTTCGCTCCAAAATCAGCACTTTTTATCACCGCATTGACATTTTGAAACACAGCTCCCTTGGTAATATATTTTTCTCCGTAAAAACACTAAAACTATGATGTGTAGTAAATAATTAAGTACCCACCTACCTATGTGATAATAATATGGTCTTTATTACAGTTGTTATAAACAAAGGATATTAAAAGTATAGTAAAGGTACGACTAGGACTAGACTGCCATAACATAAATCTTATATATGTTTTCAACATTCCCCCTATCATTATTATAACCATCTCAACAATCTTTTATCTGACTATTATTTTCTTTCTTTTATCTGCTTTCCCCTGGTCTAATAACTCACATACATCTTCTACTTTAATAACACATTATTATATACTAGTTTTCATGTCCTGCATGGTAAAATAACAACGATGCTTTTTAAGCTTTTCGTAACCTGATCCATATCCGATATAACAAAATACTTTAGGTACCAAGAATGAATGACTTCACAGTCATTTCCCACGGCATTAAGGTTCAAAATCGCATGAACAATCGCATGATAAAATGTAAAAAATAGGGTTTTTTTCATTTTATGGAGCTAATTTCGGTTCAACCAAAGAAATTTTACGGTTCTTCCCTAGATTTTAATGAATATTATCAATAAAAAAAAATCCTCCGCGACTTTCGGGAAACAAGTTGCCGTCTTTCGAAATAAAGATAAGACGTGTTTTACGTATTTTTTTTAGAAATCTACAGAGGAAAATAAAAAATCTTTTACGGTCATTCCCTAGATAAAGGTTCAATGTATCTACTCTATTTTTTCCAAAGCATATTTGGTAACGGTTGTCGAAATATTAGGTCTCCCGTTTTTAGAATTTTTTTAAATGTCAATATGCTTACTCTTAATGTCTCCCCTAAAGCAAATATGTGTATAAAATTTCTGGGTACTGGGACATTGGAATATTACATTAAATTTGAAACGGAAAATGTAGACCGGTTTTTCACATAGTAGATATTTATTCAATCTGTCTTACGCTGGGAATAAAAACGAAATAATATTAAGTATAATATACTTAAGTACAAGATTTTTTAAGATGTCGCTTTGAAACTTTCTTTTACTAGGTACATTAAAGACATCAAGAATTTAAGATGTTTTTATCCAATGAGATACGTAAAAGGTGAAATATATTATATTTCTGACGTATTATTCTCTACAATATTATCAAAACAGAACATAAAGAACGGAGAAAATGGAGGGAAAAAATAAATGGACGTCAAAATAATTGTAGATATTATTTTATTTTCCTCTTGATTATGTTTCTAAAAGACGAATCACAGATGTCCTTATTAGACAGAAGACTTGTTGATATGTAGTTTTTTCTATTCTGATTTTTGTAAATGGAACGCAATGTGTTCGAATTACAATTTAAATTTGTTTAATTGTCTGTGCTTTTAAAATGCATAGTGTGGCAATGCTGCAAAATCTAGTGAAGTTATAAACCAAAATAATTTTAAAGTATGTATTTTGAAAAAGGATCTAGGCTCTTACACATAAACTCGAAGATTTTCCTGTGCCCTTCAAAGCTTGTGTCGTGAAGTAAAGAACACGATATTAACACCTAGATTCGAACCTGGCACCTCCAGATTTGAATTCTGAGCTCCAACCAACTACGCCAAACCTTTTGTTTCATAAAAAACAATACAATTCGAATTTAAACAAACTATACATTTTTTTTAATGTATCAGCGTTTATCGAAATAAATCCAAATACACCTTTGTACTCTTCATAGTAAGCTTGAAAAGCTTGTGTCGTGAAGTGGAGTAAGTCGGCATCGGGGATCTAACCCGCGCCCGCTCGATTAACAGTCGAGCGCGTTACCAACCAGGCTACGGACAGCCTCTTAAATTTTATCTATCTATCCCTTCACGTCGCATCCCTTACGAGGAGGATGGAACGCAAAACTCCCCTATTTTTCCAAACGCGTTTCTTTGAAATACATTTTTTCAATTTCCCTTGTTTTGTGATGGTCTTAAAGCACTGATGTTTAACTCACTTCCGTATCTGTAATGGCACTCTCTCAGAATGCCATCTGCCGGCCATTTAATTAAGTAAAAAAACCACTTCCCGGCACCTCTATAGGTCGGCTCATGTACTTACCAACCAGTGGCGAGGAGTCACTTTTCCTCATCGATAACCCGGTAAATAATCACTCTCATAGTGAAAATAGGTACCTACCTACATAAGTTACGCATTTTGTGAGTAAACACTTTTAAACATAACTATTGATAGAAACTATTGATTTAAAATATGTACCTGTCTTTTTGTCATTCTCAGCCGTTTTGATTCCAATGTTGGACATAGGCCTCCCCTTTGACTTTCCACAGATTTCTGTCTTGGTCATGCTGCATCCATCTATTTCCTGCGATTCGCCTCACATCGTCAGATTATCTTTCTTGAGGCCTTCCTACGTGTATTACTTTTCATGTATAAATGCAAAAAAACACATAGACAATGCTATTTTTTCGTATGTTCTCTAAGAGTTAAGTGTTTGTAGAATTTACTTACGTAATAAGGATCTTAACACATCCTGAATGCCACATTAATTTTGTGCAGAGAAAATATTTTGTTTTTTTATTCACACAGTCTTCACTGGGTAGCCCATTTTTGGGATATACCGTGATGATTTTTGTTACACTAATATCAAAATTTTGCTTTACTTTAGGTACACGCACTAGGCTCTTCACGCACGCCTAAAACAAATCTTGAATCATTATGCAGTTACCTCTCCTAGTTACTAAAATTAAGTATGTACTTACATATCACTCATAAACAGTATGGGAAAGGGAAGCCGGTAAGAATCGGATTACTATGACTCCTAGCTACTGTGAGGGACTTCATACATAGTATAGTATGGTTCTATTACTACTTTAGCCTCATACTCCCTCACACTCATCTACCCCCCACGCAACCCTCCCCCATCTTCTCTAATGGATGGAAGAGGATGAAACTCCAAGATCCGACAAAATGGTCGCTCACTCGCGCATCAAGGGTTAATTGTCTGCAAACTGGGTTTCACAGATTCCCAAAATATCTTTTTTAAGGGACGATATGCTCGCCTATTCAAAAACAAAGTCGCTTGTTTATTCTAACAATCCAAAAATTGCCTAGTTTTTTTAAACAACAATTGTGAAATATAATTTGAGAGTAGCGCAAAAATGTAATCATATCTTATTATCACATCAAGCAACACTAAATTAAGTTTGCCCCGTGAGACTTCTGAAAAAAAAATGGACTGTATGTTTGCTCATTTTGGCCATTTATGACAAAAACCTGTCGACATTTTCGTTTTGTATGCATCTTTTTGCACTTGTTTCATGGCTGATTACAATTGCGACTGGGCTGCAAGTAGAGTGGTCGAAAAATGTACCCGATTTTTGGTATACGTTTCGGAACTGTTCGGAAACAGGGACTGAATTTACGACTAGTGAGCCCACAAAATATAGTTGTGGTGTGGTAAAAGTGACCGAATTACAATCAGAATGTTAGCATGGGTATCTGATAAGCATGCTGATTGTTTTAGATATCTGAAAGCTCATCATAAATCAAGAGAAGTCGATTAAAAAATGTCAGAAAGAGATTTAAAACATTTGGTTTAGAAATAAATGTTCATGATCACTGATGATATTGTATGGACTTTCTTATTGATGATTTGAAAGTTTGCGGAGTGTTGTAGGATAGTGGGTTGGACGGGAGGGAGGGTATGAAGGTTGAAATGCGAGAAATGATGGTATGTGGGACAGGTAAGTAAGTGAGGTACCTGCTCACAATTGAAATGAATATCATTTCGCTACGAGCAGGTAGGTAATGTAGGCACCATTCCACGACGCAACGATTAAAGTATGTAGTGCATTATGGACTGTCAAGGAATCTTGCGTTATTAAGTTGGTACGGTATTTCTCTACGATAATATTACAGTCATGGGTGTAGGTAGCCTCGGAGCTAGGGGGAGGGGGAGCAACAAAAATTTGAAAAAATGATATACCATTAAAAGCGCGCAAATAGCGCCGCAGACGAATTTTTTCGTGAGACATAGTGAAAAAGGTCGTGATATGGTTTGGTTTATCTGAAAATGTTCGTAATATATAATTTGCACAATAATATGTATGAAAAATGTTTTTTATATAAACTAAAAAAATAGCGCGCAGGCAATTTTTTTACGAGACAATAGTATTTTGATGGATTCTTTATACAAATTTTAGAAAATGTGTGACACGAGTGGAAAATGTGTGGTAATAATGTTTATTGTTTATTGTTCAATATCGTACCTAGGCCCTAATTTCGGGCACTTGGACTCCTCAAATTTACATAGTTGTAACAATCAAAAAGAGTTTTGAACAATTAACAGTGACAATATGCCAGAGAAGTAGAATCAATGCAAACAGAGTGTAAAGGGCTCAGTTTGCATTTCGTCATAGTGATTCATGCTAAACTGGACTTATTGTCTTGGATAGCATTTCGTCAATTGTATATAATTCTTTAGCCACAAGATACTTTTTCACCTCTCTTCTAAAAGCTCCAAGCTCCAAGTGTTTCAAGCTGTCAGGTAAAACGTTAAATAGGCGTACACTCAAGCAAATAAAACTTTTAGAGACTTTACTCAGTCTATGAGCCACGGGGCGAATATTATTCCTAGACCGAGTGCGTAATCATGACACTCTCCGTGATTTTTTGTGAGGTTTTATCATTTACTACGAAAAAATATATACCTATTCCAACATAGGTTCGTAAGTTTATGATATTCAGTACCTATGTGTACTTTGTATGTAGAGTAACGTATCTACGCCATTTTGATTCGATAATGCGCTCTGAATTATTTATCCATAAAAAAATGAAAATTTAGTTTTTTTTCCTCGTTTTGTGTGTTTCCCATACAGATAGGAAGTGTTTACATAATATTATTATTAATTCATACTGAAACGTAATATCCCTGGGAGGATTCAGACCGGATGCATTTCCACTCGCTCCATTAGGTGGTGTTTCTATAATGCCTACATATTATACTCTCCATGGAAAGAGGCGGGAAAAAGGATTATCATTCTTTTTATTTTTGAAAATGGAATGCTAGTTATTATTATTACTACTAGCTAAGTTACCCGTGCTTCGCGACGGCAAATTTGGTTGGTGAAGTAGAACAATATTCAATGTTCGATTAACTTTAACATCTACGGAGGTGCATTTAAGAACTTTTAACGAAAATTTCAGATTCTTGCATAATTTATTCATACAGAAGGATTAAGTTTAATACTGAAACACTAATATGGTAGTTTGTTTGACCACATTTTTTACAAATGGCAGCAGTAAATACTCCTAAATACATTTGGTAGGTATTATGATTGACACTATGGCAGATATTTTTGCTTCAGTAAATGTCAAGTTTGAAATTAAAACATTACTCTATTTCAAATAACTTTTACTCTCTGTTTCAAATTACTTGTCCACTGGATACTTGATTCTTAGTAGTAATTCTATGGGAAAATTTCATATCCACGGAAACCTATGAGACAAATAATGTGAAACGGAGAGTACCTGATACGAATAAATAAATTTACGGACTAAAACATTTATGCGGGATTTAGCTATATATTTTCAGTGATGGTTTCCTACGTTAAAAATGCTGAATATGCAACTAAAAGCAAAAATATTAAAGTTTTTTTAAATTAACTGCTGTTTAAATACCGCGACAATATTGCAGACTCTATGAGGGTTGGTACATAAATAATTTTAAGCGCCTTTTAATAGTGCTTTTAATATCATACACACGAAGTACCCGTATTCTTCCAATATATTGATTTAAGGCTCGCGACCCAACTATGACGTCACGACCATTTCCTGCGACATTGAGGTTAAAATCTCATGAACAATCGTTAATGTTAAAAATAGCGTTTTTTTTACTTTTTGGGTTAATTAATCCCATCCCATATACCATTTATGTATATATTTATATATGTAAGTATAATATGTTTATCTATGTATGTATTTATGTTTTCAATTATTGTTAGGTAAAGGTACCCTTTGGTACTAAATTTTTATTAGCTATGTCTCACTTTGGTTTCTGTCATGGGTTGGCTGGCAGAAATTGCCATTTGGCAATAAGCCCGCCCTTTGTATGTCTATGTACAATAAAGATTATTTTATTTTATTTTTTATTTATTTTAATTTCGCTCAATAGGAAAAATAATTCTCCGAGACTTTCGGGAAACGAGTTGGCGTCTTTCGGAAAAAAGATCAAAGGTGTTTTTTTTTTGAGAAATCTGTAGAAGATATAAAAGTTTTTTGATTGAAGCAAAATTAACCCCTAAAAACGTTATTTTTACCATTTTATCATGCGATTGTTCATACGATTTTGAACCTTAATGCCTTAACATTACGAATATAAATCATAGCACTTGTTCACTAGGGCGAGCTTATCGCAATGGTGCGATCTTTGCCAGCCAACCCCAATTTGTGTCCTTCTCAATAATATTATTACCTGTTGACTTGGCGATGTTGAAATTCTATCAACACGATAATTTGCAAATTTCCTAGCGATCACGAGATATCCTAATAGACCCATCAGGTAATAACATTTAGTCCTTTGATCAAACGGGACTTGGAGCGAAGGGGGAGTGGAGAAGGCGCTGATAATTAATTAATATCAAATCAAAAGACTTTGATGTCAATTTAATGATATTAAATAATATTAGGTCCCATCTTCTTCTACAGATTAAAATTCAGAAACGAATCTGAGTGGATGTTTGTGAACCTCCCTTAAGGCATATCGACATTTAATAATTTCAAAAAACGAGAGACCTAAGATCTCGATAACCTTACTAAATATGCTGTGAAAAAAATAGTGTAGATACATTGAACCTTTATCTAGGAAATGACCGTGAAAGATTTCTTATAACTTGCATAGATTTCTAAAAAAAAATGTGAAAAAACACCTCCGATTTTTTTCCGAAAGACACATTTTTTGTGAATGGAGAGAGATTAGCTCCAAAAAGTAAAAAAAATGCTATTATTAACATTTTTTATGCGATTTGAACCTAAATGCAGCGGGAAATGAGCGTGACGTCATTGTTTGGGTCCAAGCTTTAAGTAAGGACTCATTTACCTCATTTTTAGTTTATATTTTTTTATTTTTTTGTCAGATAAACGGTTTATCTGACAAAAAAATATTACATCACTTTGAATAGGAAATTTACTGTAGTATATTTATTTATGAGGTTGCAATGTTGAAATTCGAATTCAGCGTCCCCAAAAACGTGTAGAACGATTAAAAAAAAACCTTGTAGGTATTTTTTTTCCTTAACTTCACTACAACTATACCATTGCAACCCTCTCTATTCACCCCAAATAGTTACCTTGTATATTTATATGTATATATACCTATGTATCTTTTGCTGTAGCTGCTCCTGAGTTGTCAGGTTTTGATTTTGATTTTTCATTTGTCATTTTATTGTTTTGTTTGGGGGATAGTAATTGTGCACTGTTCTTTCTTTTATTTCTCATTTTCTTTTTGTTATATACCTACCATGTAATGTGCATTGTGTTTTTTATGTGCATTTTTTCTTTTCATATGTATAACTGTTTTAAAGGCTTTATGCCGTTTATAATGTAAATAAATAAATAAATATTTTCTCTACCAACTGAATTATAATTCTTGAGTAAACAATTTACCAAACTATGAATAATTACTCGTATTGTCACTTAAGGCCCCCCCTCAGGTAATTAATGATGTTTGCTTAAGGTGTGTCTCTAAAACCGTACAAGGCTCAAAAAAAATATCTCCATAGCAACATCGATACTGTCTTCGTGTCATAAAATTATTCGCAAAAACAAATTTTCTTCGGGTAACACAATCTCTCCCTTTCTCACTCTTTACATTTCTTGTTCACTTCCTCCCAGCGTTGCAAGGGATTACCGTTATAATTATCAAGATAATTATTCTTTATGTGATGATAAGGATAATTTTCAAGATACATTGATAATTATCATGACAAAAACATTTTTACCTGCGAGAGATATTGCATCATGCGGCGTCATTTTGGTGATTGACAATAATTAAGAGTACGCATATTGACATTTCAAAAATTTCTAAAAACGGGAGACCTTAGATCTCGACAACCGTTACTAAATTGCTTCGGAAAAAAAATAGAGTAGATACATTGAACCTTTATCTAGGGAATAACCTTAAAAGATTTTTATATCTTGTATAGATTTAAAAAAAAAATGTGAAAAACACCCCTGATCTTTTTTTCCGAAAGAGAGAAACTCGTTTCCTGAAAGAAACTGTTTTTTTTTGTAAGTACTGATAATATGCATTAAAATCTAGGGAATGACCGTAAAAGTTTTTTGATTGAAGCGAAATTAACCCCAAAAATTCGAAACCCCGCTATTTTTACCATTTAATCATTCGATTGTTCACGCGATTTTGAACCTTAATGCCGAGGGTAAATTCTTGACGTCATACTTGGGTCGCGAGTCTTAATTGAAAAAAAAGAGGAAAATTCAATTTCAGCATCATTTTGAAACAAAAGGTAGGAAAATTACTTTTGCGTACATTATTGGATAAATATCGGATAATTATCAATGAATATAATTATCTTGATAATTTCCAGCCCTGCGTCCTCCCAATCTTCACCTGCTTTATTTCGTATCACATTTTCTGTCCCATCTCCTCTCATTTGCAGGATAATTACCTCACCGTTTATTTCATCCAAATGGATTTTAATATTTTAATACAAGATTAATACGATCATTAAAATTAAATTCCAAGTATCATTTTCTCTAAGACCCAAGAATGTTTACATTATTTTGTACTAACTCTGTGTAGGTGTCTCTATACAATTTCATAATATTGCGATTTATGAAGTGTAAATTTTTGAAATATTATGATCTAACATAAGTGTGGAAAATATTAAATTTATTTTACCGTGAAATAATTGAAAAAAAGTACCTAAGCATTACTTTTTTTCTCTATGCAATAGAAAAAAGGACGCCTCTAAATTGTGCTACCATGTGACGCCCCTGCGTTGCCTGCATCACCCGTAAATCGGGTGCTGAGCCGGAATAAGTAAAGACGCCCTTGCGTTCCCGTTATAAAACAATGAACACAAGCATTCGGTTGCTTAAGGAGGAAGCATCCAAAATGATACAGAGTATGTGATTATAATTTAAGTGATGATAAATATTATGTTATTTTGTAATAAAGTGATTAAAAAAATAGTTGTGGTATGGTAATATGAGTTTAACACATTAACAACTACAGATCTATAGTTTTCGGTGTGTGGATGAGTAGTGACACACCCCGCACCCGCAGGATATAGTCGAGTATCTGACTCTTTTTCCAATTCCATATATTTATCACGGATTTTTGGGGCGTAGCAAGGCGCGCAGGGTACAGCTAGTTATAAATAAATATTGACGAAAAAGTATTCTAGTTACGTATTATTCAAATATCGATGATTTCTCAGTTGGCAATGGTACCCTCATAAAGGCTTCATAAAAGTATATTACAGTAGTAGGCCAAGGCGCCCCAACCCTCTGAGCCATATTGCCATTGTGTAGTCTTCTCTTTGGATTCATCCTCAGTGACGTTACACACATCTTGAAGGAGCCTGGGTAAAAAATAAATGTGACCCCTCAATAGTTTCATGTACAGCCAATCAAGAAATAAGAAAACATCAAAACACATCGTGACGTATAAATTTGAAACAGATACAGTATTATGAAAACAGTTAATCGAATGCAAGTCAGTTAATCCAATGCAACTAGTCCAAAACGACACTTCGTGAACAAACAATAATATTGATCTACCTTCAAGCCACGTCCCTTGCAGTGTAGGCAGAGAGGACAGAGCGCAAGACAGCCCTATCCTTACACACACTCTTCTAGCTTCCATCACATTCATGCAATCTGTCACACACACTCTCCAATTCCTTTTTCTCAAAACGCGTCCATCCTTGAGTATCTGGTCGACATGATCGGACCAGGCCAGTCTCGGGCGACCGCGTTTCTTCACACCTCTTCGTTCGCTCAAATATATCTTTTTTGTCATCCTGTCATCCTTCATTCTCTCAACACACCCAAACCATCTTAGCTTATTCACTTTCATTCTAGTTACAACACCACTAATTTCCCTAATAACCTCATTCCTTATCTCATGTCTCAGCGTTTTCCCACACATTCTTCACACACATCAAAGAATTTTAAGCGTGAAAAATTTCAGGATTCATGACATGGATACAAGTGATGTAAAAAAAAAGGGTCAATAAAATTGCCTGAAGGTGTGTTAAGCCACTGGTGTGTAAGTTGTTCAAATTTGCATGAACCCGTATGTATGCGAAAAGGATCGCCGGGTTTATGGTACAAATACTAGACCCTTTTATACTCCAATATGGTCCTATACAGAATACAGAACACACACTCATGTGGGCGGCTACAGATGAATACACTCATGTGTATATGGATTTCTTCCTGAATATCTTAGTACAAGATATCTACTCCTTTGTCATTCATAGAGATGTGAAGCGAACTAATTTTCTACTTCAAATTATTTCATTTTACTAATTCCAAAATACTTTTTTTCTCCACAATGTTGGTGACTTATTCAGAATACTTGCTTACTGCTTTGTATACTGCCGTCTTAAAAAAGAACCACGCATAAACCAAAAAGTTGATAAACTGAAATTATAGGGTCCTTACGTGTTTTTTTCTTTTGTTATTCGGTACAATAACTATAAATTAAGGTTTTCCGAAAATTTGAGATTTCAATGTTGTGTCTCGTAGGTAGGCTTATACCTACGAGGTTCTTGCTTATGACAGCAATATGGATATCATCATTTAGATGAAAATAATATATTTCGTACTTACATAGACAATGAATACAACTAACAGAAGCGTAGAAGAAAATTTAGACGCAGACACCAATAACATCGATAGTTGGCAGTTTAATTTGATGGTTTAACAAAGGTTCTTTCTTTAATCTACTTTTTGAAAACATAATAATCACCTACACATTTACACAATCGCCTGATGATGAGGGTACAAATCCTCGAACACTAGTCGCGTAATTTAAAGCCATTTTTGTGGATTTTAAACTAAATATTTAGTCTTTCATTTAACCTTAAAAATGGACTTCCACCATGGCACATTTCCCGACGATCAAAAACCTCGAGATTATTACAATATAACGGTTGCAGACTTTTCCGTCGATTTCGTATTTCCGATTTTTCCGAACATCGATGTCCCCCGTCCCATCCCTATTACGAGCAATATTTTATTATTATAGGATGATGACTTCGAGAGAGAAGAAATAACAATAAGTGATGGGACCACTAACCTCTTCCGGGTGACAATAATCATTTTATTTGTGTGCGTATACATACCTACATACGATATACATTTCTTATTTTGTAAATCATTTTATTCAAATGCGGGGACGGATTGGTGATTGAATGAGAAAGTATTGGAAATTATGCCATAGACTTACAAGTAGTTAACTGAACATATTGAATTTCGGTTTAACCGTTTAAGAATATTGGCGAAAATTATGTGGCGAAGATTGGCATAAAATGCATGGAAAAGCATTTCGAACATCCAGCAGACTATCGCAAGTATGAAAAATAAATTAATTAAGGCTCCCGACCCAACTATGACGTCATGGTAATTTCCCACGGCATTAAGGTTCAAAATCACATGAACAATCGCATGATACAGTGGTAAAAATAGCGTTTTATCAATTTTTTGGGGTTAATTTTGCTTCATTCAAAAAGCTTTTACGATAAGTCCCTAGATTTTAATCCATATTATCAACACAAAAAAAAATATATTCTCCGCGACTTTCGAGAAACGAGTTGCTGTCTTTCGGAAAAATTATCAGAGGTGTTTTCCACATTTTTTTTTTGAGAAATCTGTACAAGACATAAATCTTTTATAACCGTATCTATCCTATATTTTTCCAAAGCATATTTAGTAACGGTTGTCGAGACATAAGGTCTCCCGTTTTTAGAAATTTTTGAAATGTCAGTATGCATACTCTGAAATGTTTTTTACCTCATTTTTTCCGCACTTGATAATATTATTATGATCTAGGCAAGTATAATAATTATATTTATACAGAGTGTTTCTATACTCCGGCAATATTTTGCACCTATTTACAGCGCGACCCCGGCCGCACCTGACGTTGGGTGCAATTATTAGTAATTTATTTGCATCGCAGACATCCTAAATTAACACCACCAGTACAGTCAATCCCACACAACTGTCTGTAAGTATTTGTTTTTTATGTAATAATATAGGAATGAGTTTTCCTATAGAAGAGTGACATAAATGAAATAATAAGGTTGCGTGTCTGGTTGGTTTTATTAATTAATTAATATTCAGTTTTACAAATGCTTATATAATAAAATATATATTATATTAATATTTTTATATATTGCTGATGATGAGATTCTCACTAGACGATAAAGTGGAACTGAGTGAGACGGCTATATATCTCTATCTTAGTTACACAATAAATATGCTGACTAGTGTGGGAAAGGCGTTTGCCATTATCTTACATGAAAAGTAAAACGTTTAATTTTCTAAACGTGAGAATTGACTCACCACAATAAGCTTCTTTAAAAAGAGAGACGTTTTTGGAGAAAGGACGTTACGAAACACATAAGAGTTTACGACTATCGACGACGCAGAACTTGGCCAGCTTATGTGCCTAGCTGAGGCGCCCCTAAAACCGGGGGTGAGCCAGATCCTTGGACCAGCTAACCACCCAAGTTAACCACATAATGAGTGTAAAGAGAAGCCCAAAGAAACAGGGAATTGGAATACAGTAGAAGAGGTCTATATCTATCCAAGAGCGGAGAGATGGTGACGTGATTTGAATCAGTGAGCCACATGCGTCTTTACTGTATCTAACAGCGTCTGAATTCGTAGATTTTTTAAAGGATTTATTAGCATGTATGCAATATGCCTACACAAACCCAAATACTTTCTTGCGCACTTCATAGTAAGCTGAAAGCTTGTATAGTGAAGTGGAGAGTACATCTTTAGCGCCAGGATTCGAACCTGGCCCTTGGGTCACCGTCGCTTCCAACCAAATGTGGCCAATATATTGATGCGAAATCTGCGAAAATCTAACCTTTATCTTATCTTTTACTAAATTTCCTACATGTTATTAACTTATAACTAGTTTTTAAAATTTAATTTGTTTTTCGGTGTTCTCTTGGTAATGTTTTCTGGTATTAAAATTGACGGGCCTTCACTGGTTTGCTTTCTGTTTTTGTTGAATCGTTTGTCAATTTTTGTGCCCATGTGACTAAAAAAATAAATAAAACTTTGACAATTCTTTGTCCAATTTTTTTTGTCGGATGTTCACAACAAAATTCAAAATTCAAAAACATTCGAAACGACGTAATGCGTGGTGACAGTGCACACGCCCAGGGACGGTTGAGATAAATTACCACGGGAAGCACAAATCACTAAAAAGTTCTCTAGTGCGCTACGTTACCACCTACCTAGCTATTGTTTCTACATTTTACTCTGTAATTTATGGTTTTCAAGAATGACCTGTTTGTACTCACTTGCAACACCGTGTTCCATTTTCAAAGGTGTTGAAAAACTAATAAAACACTACTTTTAAAGCGAAACTGACACAAATTATTTTCAACGTAAAAACAGACATTTTCTTTTCGTACTTACTTGATTTTAAAAAAAACCTGCGTATTTTTTTCTGTTCTTTAATTATACATACTTTGTTTCTAATATTTTCGATTGCCCCAACTTTGTACATATTATATTTTCGAGTGCCCCAACTTTGTATATCCTATATTTTCGATTGCCCCAACTTTGTTTCTTAGGTATATTTTCGATTACCCCAACTTTACATTTTATATTTTCGTACGGAATTTGCTAAATACTATGAATTAGATTTTTTGCCGCACAATATCGCATCCCTTCGGTAAATTTAGTTATTCCAACAATTTCCTTTTTTATAATTTTTGAAAATTACGTTGAATCATCCTTATTACACCTCTGGGTTGCAGGTGCGGACTCTTCAATAATAATTCAAAAATATGAAATGATTATTATAATGAATTGGTAATTATTATTCAGGTCTGGCGCCGCGAATCTTTGCGCCTATTCTGATGTCTAGCGAGCGCCATCGAAAAACAGAACTTTCCCCCAACATAAGTTTAGTCTTGTCATTTCATTATTGTAGGTGGTGAAAGATATAGGATGTTTTTTTTTTATTATTATTATATATTACATGTGACACCCACAGAGACATCAACAAAACATAAATACTTTATCATACAAAAAAGCAAAACAGGTCAGGTCGACTCTTCCATTTAGGGCGCCCGCAGCATACACCAACAACTAAGGCTGTAAAAAGATTATTATAAACTAACTAAAGCCAATCAGTGCTCGCAAAAATACCACCAAACAACGAAGTCATTATACAACAAAAAAAAACAATAGCAAGTTCACGTTAGAATATGTGGTAATATGTGAACGTCTATTAATTTAAAACTTTTAGGTTTGAGGCGACACTCCTCCTAAAATTACCCAGGAAAAAATAAATAAAATAAAAATAAAAAAATCTTTATTGAAAAGAAAACATATCTTCCAAATGGCGGGTTTATTGCCGTAGGCAATGTCTGCCAACCAACCACTTGTGACATTAATTTGATGTACACATTACATACAGGTGTATGAAAAATAAGAAAAATATAAATAAATATAAATAAATATGAAAATAATAATAATATATAGAATACTTATACATACATAAAAATACATATATAAATGTGGATGGGATGAAGGACAAGGAAGGAACCACGGGATTGTCAGTTAGATGGATTATTTAAGGAAAGGTAATGATGCCTCAGTTTACTTTTGAAAGAGAGAATAGTTGGAGCTAGTCTGATAGGAAGTGGAAGGTTATTCCATAGTCTAGCCGCGTGTGTAGTGAAAGAAGAAGTGAAGAAAGATGTGCAGGAAGGAAAGTGCAGAAAACAATACAATAAGTAGAAACCATGTAACTATAAAAGTTAACTTTATAATATGAAAAATGGGGGTTGCGTTACATCTACATTTTGAATGCCATAACAATGTTTGCGCAAAGAGAATGTCTGTTTGTCCCATCTTTAAGATATGGAGTGATACTGTAGTAGTAATCGAATAAGATAATTAAAAAAAAATCCACAAAAATGACTTTAGATTACGCGACTAGTGTTGCCTACCGTAATTGTAGTATTTTGTTACTCTAAAGATTCTGCGAAAAAGGATCCTTCTAATTAAAACACCCTGTGAATCATGTGTTGTAGATGGACTTAATTGTGTTGTTTATTTACTGATCCGTAATCTTTGGGCGACACTGGTCGTTTACATAAATTTACATTATTTTATTTCATAACACGTAGTAGACACTCGTACCTTCTTGTTCTAGGGGCGGCCCTGGGGATGTCTTAACTTAAGCATAGTGTACACTGTACACAACACTGACTTAAGCAAGGTTTACACCAGCCTAGAAAATATCCTTCGCACCATCAAATAAATTAAAATATATTGCTATAATAGAAAAAGAGATATTTTTTCGTTACCGTTAAATACGACTACTTACCGTATTTTATAAATGTCACATTTTTTCTTTCTGAGAATATCGGATTGTAGGTACGCTAAGTAAATAGTATCAAATAAAATAACAAACAAAAAAAATACCATCTCTTCCTGCAACAGTATGAATGGCAACAATACGTAGGTACATGATGTATACGGAATTCGACAACACAGCCGTCGCTTCTCGTGGTGTAGTGGATAAGATCCTTGCTATGCTAGACGGAGGTCTGGGTTCGAAGTTCGAATCCCAACCGGGGCGAACCGAAGTGGCGAATATTTTTCCATTTTCTTTGTTATCCTCTCACGATCACGATCACCCATCTCTCTACTCACTTCATTTCTTATTCTATCCTATTAATGGGGCCTTGTATAAATTAAATAAATCACCAGGCATCAGCTGTTGTAAATAAAAATAAAACTTATTTTGTAAAAATTGTAAAAATGTTTCAAGGGCTCTTTCACGGTCTTTGTACGCTCCTCCATCTTTTGTAGACATCAGGAGATGTACATTTTTAAAACAAAATTAAAATTTATAACTATGATGATTTGGGAACAGGATAGGTTGATAGTTTTCCTTTTTTTGCTGCTGGGGCAGACTGACAATTAGGGTCTAACGCTTGGTCCCCCAACTCCCCCCCCGAAAATTCTCAGCCAACCCACCGTTTTACACATAGGAGAAATGAATCACATTATTACCACACTGTTCTATCATCATGTCATGAATTAAAAAAAAAATATTATGAAAATGCGCTAACCTAATTGAAGCGGGCGGGGGTTAGCTCTTTAAAAAAAACTGAATTTTTTAACGATTCTGCCTTATCTACCTTCTCATGAAAAAATATTCGCCTGCGGTGCTAGTCATTTCTCATATTCTGACCCGGGAATATATCTAAATGCCATACTATTGAAATCAACCAGGTTCATCAATTTACACATCTTTGAAAAAAATTTAACCTGTGGCGCTATTTACACCGATGGTCGTTGCGTATTGTTTCTGGTCCAGACCTTGAATCCCTTCGAAATGAATTCCTGGCTACGGTCCTAGTCAAATGTCACTGCCAATTTACATAACAATCAAGTACGCAACTTCCATGGTATGTGTGATTTTTGACAATAGACCCTTACACGTCTACTGCCACCTAGTGTGCGTTACTGAAAGCTGCTCAGAAAACAATCCATTGATCGGTAACCAGACAGAAACTCAAATGACAAAATCTCAACTGTCAAAAGGGTAACCTACTATTGACAGAATCGCAACTCATCGCCGGAAAACCTGTTGCCGCCAATTTGAATATTGTTGGGTTAGAGGTTGTTTTTTTTAAACGCACAAAAACAAAACAAAAAAAAAACAACGGCGTCAGATTTTCAGGTATTGAGTTGCGATTCTGTCAATAGTAGGTTACCCATTTTGACATGTGCGTTTTTGTTACTTGAGATTTTGACATGGAACCCCATTGACCACTTCTTCTCACTTATTAGGCGTTATAGGAACCTTAATGAAAAATATAATTACGTGTACCTACAACAATAGTGATTGTTGAAAAACTCCCCTTAAAAACTTTCCAAACATTGTAGCCGTAACTTTATTAGAGAAAAGTTTGCATAAATTTCGTGTATTTGCATTTTCTTTACATTCATCATAAAATTATTATATTACGGCCTACGAACTTTTTAGCATTTATGCATTAGTTTTATATTAAGAGGGTGAGTATCTCAAAAACATTTACCTACCACGTCTTTAGTGTTCATAATCGCATGATAAAATTTTAGAAATAAGTTTTTTGGGGACAAAATCTCATTTTTTTCCCTTTATTAAATTAATCTAGGCTTTTCGAGATAAAGCCACATACGTCTTTGTACACTTCACAGTAAGCTTGAATAGCTTGTGTCGTGAAGTAGAGTAAGTCGGTTATTGCATAACTATGTAATATTTAATTAAATACTCGCAATAATATTGGAAGGAAGCAGCCATAATCAATGGCGGAAGGGAGCCAAATAATGATATTGTTGTTGGTCATACTATCAAAAAATTTCAGAAATTGTTGCAAAAATCCGTAAAATGTCAATTTAAAAATATTTTTTTTTGCCTGCGACGCTAATTATTCCTGATAATTTGTGAAAATACGTGAATATATACTGGTGGGGGGGGGGGGGGGGGGCGCACTTTATTACATGGCAACCTGAATTTTTAGACCCAGTCCACCACCGTTGGTAGCCATCTGTTTCCTATATAATTACAATGTCTCATAGAAGCTCTGCCTACTACGCAAGAGACACAGTGTGACGGGATAGATGGATAGACAACAATTAATATTATTAATTAATATTTCCTGATATCTTCCATTGACATTTAAGATTATTGTTACTAGTTTGTTACCCACCTGTCAAAATTCACGGATATATTTTTTCATTAGCCGAACCCGTTGAAAACAAGTGACATCCGACTAAAATTTATTTTGTGATAAAAAAAATCGCGTTGTAAGTATTTGGAGTGGTCAGAACAGCGGTGAATCAAATACACTCACGTAAAAAATGAGTAATTTTAGTATTTTGATAAGTAGAACTTCTATTATACTTTACGGCTATCCACTCGTCCGCCATCTTACAAGTTGGAGTGCTATTATGTTCAAGAAAACAAATAGGAAGCAAAAGGTGCACATATTATGGAGTTAGTCAAACTGTAGTATCTCCCTCCTTCAAAAAATGATAATGTTTGTTCTACTAAATATTTTTTTTATTGAAATATTACCTACACTTTTGGGCATTACAGCGTCCAGCCATTGCGCCGAAGAGTGTACAGAACAACTGTCAGTATAGATATGAACCGAAAAGATTTTTTGATAGACGCAAAATTAACCCCAAAAAATGAAAATAAAAACGCTATTTTTAGCATTTGCCATGCGATTGTTCACACGATTTTTAACCTTATTGCTGCGGGAAATGACCGTGATGTCATAGTTGGGTCGGGAGCCTTAAAACGTACATACATTTGCCTTTTTATTGTAATGGATTATATTGGTTTGTTATCTAGATTCATATAACAATATATTACAGTTAAGCTATTATTGTATAACAAATCTTGGATTGCTCAATGCTGATTGCTTCAACCGTTCAACCTATAATAAATAATAGGGATGACAATTTAGTAGCACGTAGTTTTAAAAGCATCGTTGAAGCAATTTATGTAAGAGATTAAACACAGGATATAAATGTTCAATGCTGGATTTCACAAACTTCTTAGGTAGGGGATAGCGGAGATGGGAGCCACTTATCATTATTTTTCATACAAAATTTGTGCTATGTGGCTCCTATCTCCGCTATTCCTCACGTAAAAAGTTGGAGGAACCCAGCACAAGTCTCTTCCTAACCTAGCCTAAATTAAATGTTATTTTGCTTCTTTTTGTACAGCGGTTATATTAACTTCATCTTCGGTTATCTGCGTCTGCATTTCCTCTTCAAATTTTAGTAACTTCACATTGTTAAAGCACCTTCAATTTAGCACACATAGGTATTATTATAGGCGACAGTTTGAAATATTGTAGTACGAGTTTTTTTTTATCATAAACAAGTTTCAAATACTTCCAATTTAAGGAAGAAAAAACATAATTAATTCAATTTTTATCAATGTTAATTAAACCATAAAAAATACTATGATACATACAACAGATAACGGGGAAAGACAGATGAAGTTAAATGAAAGGGTATATGGTAGGAATACCTACCTAACAACAAAGATTAAAAAAATGTTTTTTAACCATCACTATAAAAGAAAAATGGACTTCCACCATGTACCGGCGGTCAAAAACATCGAGACCATCACTATAAACTTCATTTAGACGTATCTGGAAGGTTGTTTTCATCGATAAATATTATTTTTATGTGACTAACTGACGAAATGGAGCCTTTTACACTCCAATTATAGTCCAAGAGCCCGCTGCTTAATTTATGACGTATCTGTTTTTTGATCGAAATGTGGTACAAATGATAGCTTACCAATAGGGTTTTACATCGCACTAGGGTTGCCTATCAAAATCTTGCCGCAACCCCCCCTGCCCCCCCCGAAAAGGTCTCTCTTCGCGGTTTTTCGCATTTTATAGGAATATGGTAAGAGATAGGAGAAAGTAGTCTATGACAAAAATTATCCTTGCTAAATTCTCTACAAAAAATGTTATGTCAACTTTTTCGTAGAACTAGCAGTTTACCCGCAATAGCCGGTCCAAAACCGAAATTCATTTAAAAAACTAAAAAAATGAATTTAAACTTAATTGGTTGAAAATTGATAAGAGCTACAGGAAAATAGTCAAAGAACGAATTAATTACCATAGTCTTAGCTACAAAACGAGCTATAACTTATGTTCATACATCTAATAATTTCGGAGTTATTACAATAAAACTCAGCGGCGAAAATTCTTAAAATTTAGTTTTTCATAAAATAACCACTGATATAGCGCCGCAGGCCAAAATTTTTTTTCCATAAAATGTTAGTAGTAATGGGTGGAAGAATGTGAAAGAAAAAAAATCTAACTTTTTTTTTTTTTTTTTCAAAAAATATCCTGTTTTTTGACCGGCCATTACGGGTAAACTGCTAGTCCTAGGAAAAAATTGACTTAGCATTTTTTGTA
Source organism: Ceraclea dissimilis (assembly GCA_963576895.1). Lineage (NCBI taxonomy): Eukaryota > Metazoa > Arthropoda > Insecta > Trichoptera > Leptoceridae > Ceraclea > Ceraclea dissimilis. The sequence goes on from OY756369.1 coordinate 17,213,769, forward strand.
GAGAATTTAGCAAGGATTATTTTTGTCTTTGAGTACTTTCTTCTATCTCTTACCATATTCCTACAACATGCGAAAAACCGCGAAGAGGGACCTTTTCGGGGGGGGCAAGGGGGGTTGCGGCAAGATTTTGATAGGCAACCCTAGTGCGATGTAAAACCCTATTGGTAAGCTATCATTTGTACCACATTTCGATCAAAAAACAGATACGTCATAAATTATGCAGTGGGCTCTCGGACTATTAGCATTGATCACACAAAATGTTGTATGCATTTTCATGTTCTCATCTGCATCTTTTATTAGGTAGTTATAAGTCTGCATTGTTCACCAACGATTCCAAGTATGAGAGACAAAATAGACAAAAAAAATAAAGATGATAATTTTCATCCCTAATATAATAAGACGTGCTGGGTGTGGAAATCTTCGGTTGGGGTGGGTTGGGTGATCTGTAATCATGTGGCAGGCAATACGATAGTCAATTAAGATTGATCTGACTGGAAATGCGATAGCTGATTGAGGAGCTGCCGCCAGGGGGGCAGGAGGAGCAAGGAGGTGGCGCGAGAGATATAAAGCGGCTGGCAGCCTGGTCTCAGTACTCTCAAGATGAATCATCCATATAAATATTAAACGATCTTTGTATACTATTTCTCAAGTATTACAACTACTATCTCGATGTCTTTAACGTTCGTCAGTGTAACACTGGGTGATTGTAACACCTCGCCACTAACATTAGAGGTTTCGTTTATTGCACTTAAAGTGATTTTGATATTTTACTCGTATACAGCCATTTATAATTCCTAAAAATTGAAATTAACTTATGTTACGGAAAATATGTGAGTAGAACAAATAAGGCAGGTTTTTTTTTACTGATTTTGTGTTGATTTTTTGAACTTTCTCCCTGTGTTAATTTTGTTCAAGGCACACTGGTGCCGTATATTATGTAATAAATAAATACATTAGTCCTGAAGATGGCCTCAGCAAGTAAGCCGAAAGCTTGACAACATCGACAATCTACACACGGTACACCCGAGAAGAATGGAGAAGAGATCTGCTGCATTCTGTTTCTATGTATTTACTGCAAATTACCATACACGTGTTATCCACTGGCTAATGTCTCACTGATGTGAAATATGCGGGTACTGGATACCAATTTAGAGGAAGTACAAATTCAACCGTAAAACAGTCTCTGATGGCTGAAGGGAAATGTATTTCTTGGGTGTTGGATGGGAGGTATTTCAGATAGAGGGGGGTACTAAATATTAGTACAAGTACAAGATGACAGGAGGGAGAGGGGGGTGGAAGGGGGGGGGGTGGAGGATGTCGGGCGGGAAGACGTCCGGAAAATATTCAATTTCGTGATAATTTTTATTTATTAATTCACCAGCTGAGTGAAGATATTTCTGAATTATTTAAATATTGAAATATTAAATCTATTTTCTTTTTTTCATTTTTAGAGTTCTTAGAAGTTATTGTACTATGAAAATAATTTCAATTTACTCACGTTTCAAAAAAAAATTGAAAAAAAGACTATTATGTTTGTAGTTTGAAATCCACGTACGGCTAGGCATATCGACTTTAAAAATTTCCTCCCCAAGGGAGTTTACATAACGCTACATTATGTGAGTAAAGATGCTTCTCGTCTCTGTTGAGGAAAAAACTGTGATATTTCACTTTTGTTAGTTTTCTGTAATGATAGGTTCAAATATAAGTGAAATCTGTTAAGGATTACTAGAGGTACATCAATATAAAGAGGAAGTGGGTTAGAAAGCAAACTCTCGCCTTATCAAATAATTGATCTATTTAAGCAAAAAGGGGAGAGTCGGAGAGAAACGGAGAAAACTTTTAAGACTGTGTAATATTGACGAATTGAGGTCCCTTAAGTTGTACAATGGGGACTGATGACAGGGAGAGAGGGGTACAAAAAACTTCTCTCTTTTCTTTTGTTGTTTGTCAAATAACTCTTGCGGAAATTCCAATCTTATCCTCGCATTGCTGAACTTAATTTGAAAAAAAAATGTCATAATTTTAATAGCACTATCCTTTCATATTAAAAAGCTTTCATTGCAGTATTGAAATTTTACGTTCGAAAATGCTTTAGTGAATGCATTTTTTTATAGCCACGAAAAATGAATAATATTTAGTTTAGAGGAGACTGCTCATTTAGTGTTAAAAAAAACCAGGCCCGGCGGAAACGAAATGTAACTCAAATGATGAATTAATACAATCTAAGTGTCTCCTGAATTTTGAATAGATATTTCACACATTTAGCAATTACTTCGATGATTCTACATATGCAGTATTTAATTACTCATTTTACCTGTCATTTGAGTTACATTTCGTTTGCGCCGGGCCTGGTTTTTTAGCATTCTCTAAGCATGAGATATGCGACTTTATAGTACGGCGTAACTATGAATGTTACTAAAATGCAAAGTGATCACATTAAACCATCCAATGCCAAATTAAACTATTCAAAATTAACAGTCTCTACTATTAAGATGTGCTTTGTGTCTATCCGCTGTAGGTCATCTTTAATAATACATACTGAATTAACTGACCATAGATGTGTCCCTTGACAGTAGTAATTTAATGGCACACTTAATTAATTATCTATGCAACCCTTAATTACAAAAGGTACCGATCTATATGAACATGGAATTAAGTATCTATATCCTATTTAACTTTCAGCATGGGTTTCATTAATGCCTTACTTTGCGTGTTCGGAGCCATCAAATATGTCCCTATAGCATATATCGCTATCCCTGTGTTTTCAATTGTGCATATCACTACTGAGTTAAGGCATGAGAACACTAGCAGATCCAGGGGCTTCAGCCTCCCCCCTCAAAATCACGAGTGACATTACTACATATAAACAATAGTTTTGTAAAAAAAATTGCCTGCAGCGCTAATGAATAACAAACGGGTGCATTATTTTATAAATTTGCCTGCGACGCTACTTTTTATTAAATTTTCATTAAAAAAAACGATATCACGACCCTCGATCTTCACTCAATCTAAAAAAAAACGATACTGTAACAAGGGGACACACCTCTTCTCAATCGGTTAAGTTCCGGTTACATTGTGTGGTATTTGTTTTGTTTCTTACATTCTGTTTGTTTCTGTTGTTTCAGGTGAGATACAGTGAAGATGTGAGGTGAGGCCAGAGGCGCAGCAATGACGACCACGAGCAGCTTGGAGACCACGGGGGTGGAGTCCGTCTTAATGGCGGCTCTGCTAAGCCCTGGCCTCAACACCACCACAACGGCACCTTCATCAAACCTCCATCCACCCAACCGCTTCAGCATACCGCAGATGGTCTTCATTGCCATCATAGCGACGATCTTATCAGTGCTCACAGTTGTAGGGAACTGCATGGTGATGATTTCATTTAAGATCGACAAGCAGCTGCAGACCATCAGCAACTATTTTTTATTTTCATTGGCAGTTGCAGACTTCGCAATAGGATTAATATCGATGCCCCTCTTCACCGTTTCAATCATCATGGGTTATTGGCCTTTAGGTCCGCACATTTGTGACACTTGGTTAGCTTTGGATTATTTAGCATCGAACGCATCCGTATTGAATCTTTTAATTATAAGTTTCGACAGATATTTTAGTGTTACGAGACCTTTGACTTATAGAGCTAAAAGAACGACTGGCAAAGCTGCTGTAATGATCGCGAGTGCTTGGGGAATAAGTTTATTGTTATGGCCTCCTTGGATCTATGCATGGCCTTATATTGAGGGACAACGAACAGTACCGCCCAACGCATGTTACATCCAGTTCATTGAGACTAATCATTACATCACATTCGGAACTGCTATAGCAGCTTTCTATGTGCCGGTGACAGTGATGTGTTGTTTATATTTTAGAATTTGGAGAGAGACCAAGAAAAGGCAAAAGGATTTGCCGAACCTTCAAGGAGGCAAGAAACACGATTCATCAAAGAGGTCGAATTCAAGGTAAGATATTCTAAAAATTATCCCTACATTCTATTAGACTTGATCAATGCATTGAGTCCCATAATCAAACGTGACTGACGTAACGTAAATGTAAGGAACCTATATAAAGGTGTGAAGAACTATTAACCATTGAGCCCCTTCTATTATCTATGACAAATTTATGGTGGACTTGAGAATTTTCTCAACGAAAGGCGGCAGATATCAACATTCACATAATAACTTATGCGAACTCCCTTGGGGAGGGGAGCAGGATGGATGTTCCGACGCTTACGAGTCGGCTTTGGCTGGCTTAAATGATCACTTTATGCCCAGGGCAACGTTCACCCATTCCACCACATCCTGCTACCAAAATGAAATTTTTGGCCGTTGAGTATATAATATTCAACAACCTATTTCATATGCACCCAATTTCAGATACTACCGCCATCCGTTGAGGAGCGGTGTAACCTTTAGCAACCTATATTATAGTGAGATCTACCCACTTCTATAGGCGCCGGGAGCATTACAGCTTCCACCTTTTTGGTTACTGTGACCAGTGGAATTATGAGAGGAAGATACCTAAATCATTTAGGTATTACTGGCTTTTCATGTCTGCATCTCGCAGATGGCATATGTTGAGAATTTTCTCAACGAAATAGGTTGTTGAATATTATATACTCAACGGCCAAAAATTTCATTTTGGTACACTCAGAGAAATAACCAGTTGAATTAACCGAAAAAACAGTGAAAACAACTGTTTTAGTAGGTTAAATAGGAACCTACCGATCAAACAGTCGAAATAGCTGAGGTCAGTCAGTAAAATACGGGAGCGTTGATTTAACTGAGTGAGTTAAAAACAAGATGGCCGCCGTTGTCCAGCTGATTTCTAGAGACGTGGATTCTACTTAATAAAACATGGCCGCCCCAGTCCAGCTGATTTCTGGTAAGGTGAATTTAACTGTGACACAGTCAATCCTACTCGGTGATATAGTTAATCCTACTTGAATGATCGGTAGATTCCATAGTTTTATAGTTTGTTCTACTTACCTACGAGGTTCTTTCTACAAACTGTCTTAGTTAAAATACCTGTAGGTAGAAAAATAAAAAAGGGTTTTTAAGTAGACAAATTGCTTATGTATAAAGTATTTATTTGCACCGCAATTTTTTAAATGAATGTATGACATAGTAAACATGTACAATATTTATACACATAGTTATATACAGTGAAATACATAATACAAAGTTAATGTTACATCATTTTTTTAATTGATTAAAATAGCTTTTTGCATAACCATTGTATTTTACAAGTACTTAAAAGTAAAGATAAAATAATATCCAAAAACTTAGAGGTACTTAAAAACCACTATTTACAAAAATATTGTTTTAATTAGAACTTAAAATGTCTGCAGACCGCCTTGAAGCAGGTATCAACTTGATGAATAGGTATATCAAAGAATGGTCGGGCAAGCAGCGCTCAGGCTTGCACCGTCTTCGTCATCTGCAATAAATAAAAAGATATACTTATTATTAAACAATAAATATACTGATTTTACAACCTTTATGTACTGCTTTTATTTATTCTTTTACAGGGTAGAAACATTTGTTAAGGTACCTTAAAAGATATTATGTCAAGTGTGGTAGTTCTTCTCAGCCTTCTCGCGTCCTGTGTTGGACATAAGCCTCCCCCTTAGACTTCTACTGCTGTGTACTCTTGTGCCGACCGCATCCATCCGCCCCCGGCAATCTTCCTTATGTCATCCGACCACTTGCCTGGGGCCTACCAACGCTTCTTCGGCCTGTTCTTGGTCGCCATTCGAGAACTTTCTTAGTCCATCTAGCATCTGATGTTCGTGCTATGTGGCCAGCCGCACTCCACTATTGTCTAATAATAACTATGTATGTAGTTATATTTATGAACTAATTACCACTCGATTTATAATAAACTGCACATTGTTTCACAATTTGGTTTTAAAGATCGATAAAATAAGAATATACTAGATTGATCTTTTTAAAATACGTAGACACTTCATTATATTACTTTGAGGAGAGATCTCAGAACACTTATACTCTGACGAGAAGATACCGCGAACTAATTTCGCATGATTTGACTGTCACGCCCCTACCGACATTTTAACAAAGCATGATTATTTCTACTGATTAAAATCAGTAGAATTTACTTTTTAATTGAAATTAACTTGTTTAAAGGGTAAATTCAACTTACAAAGTCAGTAGAATTTACTTTTTAATTGAAATTAACTTGTTTTAGAGTAGATTCAACTTACTAAAGAGTAGAATTTACTTTTTAATTGAAATTAACTTATTTAAGGGTAAATTCAACATACTCAACAGTAGAATTTACTTTTTAATTGAAATTAACTTGTTTAAACTTGTTTAAACGGTAAATTCAACTGATTCTATTGTGACCTTTTGCAATCAGTCAATTCAACTACTCTCATTTGTAAATCCAACTGTAATGCTGAGTTAATTCAACTGTTTCATGCGTAGAATTAACTTTTTCATCAGTAAAATTTACTGATTTGTCATTAACTTAGCATTTTTCTTAATCAGTTAAATATTTTTTGGCTCAGTGTAGCAGGATGTGGTGGAATGGGTGAACGTTGCCCTGGGCATAAAGTGATCACTTAAGCCAGCCAAAGCCGACTCGTAAGCGTCGGAACATCCATCCTGCTCCCCTCCCCAAGGGAGTTCGCATAAGTTATTATGTGAATGTTGATATCTGCCGCCTTTCGTTGAGAAAATTCTCAACATATGCCATCTGCGAGATGCAGACATGAAAAGCCAGTAATACCTAAATGATTTAGGTATCTTCCTCTTATGGTGGACTTCATTAGACCTACAAACATATGATTGCGTGTCATATTGGCTGTTCACAATTGCATGAAACCTGGTGATATTTCGGTGATATTTGCGACTCATTATGTATAATCAGTGTGGAAATTACCTTTGGAATATAACCTAAGTAATTAAATGGTAAATAATTAGCGTTCTTTACACCGAGAAAAAAATACGAAAATGGCGGTGATCAAGTTTTGTCTATGGCTTTATCCGTTAAGCCTTCCTACATTTATACAGGGTGTCCCGTAAATCAACGTCATCCCGTGGAGGGGTGATAGACCAGGTCATAACCTACCAGAAAATCGAAATATGACCTTAGTAAAAATCGCTCATTCTCGAGATATCGGCACTTTTTTGTTTTTCGTGAAATTCGACACCTTTGATCAGTTTTTTTATCGCCACGGTCACAAAATTCAATAAAATGAAATTAAAATTTATGATTCGTAATTCTGAATAATTCAGCTATTTGATTATAGTCCAAAGTAAAACCTATTAATTCACATTTTTTAAAAAAAGAACATCGTTTCCGTCTCTCGAGTTTTTTGTTTTTTATTAGCAAATTTCGACTCCTTTACACTGTAAAAATTTAGTATGACATGAAGCTGGTAAATTATATTAAAAACTTCCTTATTTAGTGTAGTTTTTAAAAAAGTACAAAATTGGATATAGTACCCTTTACAAAAAAAGATATTCTTGTTTTACTTCAAAAGGACCTCATTATAAAAAAAATCAAATTCAGGGTTGTAGCTTCCTTATATCCAATATTTGGACAAGTGATAGAGGATGAAAAAATATGAAAAAAAGTTTAAAAAATGTATGTCAAAAAATCAACCGTTTTGGAGTTATGGTCTTTTGAAAATTGAGGAGTATGAAAATTTCTCATTTGGGTTTTTTGACTATAACTCATAAACCTACAACTCGATTTCGACAAAATAAATTAAAAATCATTGTAAATAATGTAGGCTTACGATAAAGTTCCTAATTTGTGGCCTTTTCTTCAAAATTTTGCGAAAATTCTGTTAAGAAACATGTATTTTTGTGAAATAATGATATTATTTTACAGGAGTATAAAAATACCCACAACTTTCTCCCTGACATAATTAACTTGACATTCGGTGGCGATCCTTACTGCTGAATAAGATGGATAATGCCTGATGTAAGTTTTGAAACAGCTGACTCTTAAAAGCATACTAAAAAAAGTGGCCGATTCTACAACCCGATTATCCCACAGCGATTTCAGATTTTATCTGCTGAGAATGTGGATTTTGTCTCTTTTGGAGTTTATTCGTTTTGAGAGAAATATTCCTACGTTTTTTTTCATCACGGAATTAGCGAACGTCTACATAAGATAAGAATATTCCTAATTTTGACTGGAAGATGAGTAATATTGAAATAAATTCCAACTGAACTTATGTATAATTAATTAGCACTTAATTTAAACAGAGGGCTCTTTCATTATTTGAAGGAAAATATTGCTAATTCAGGAATGGAAATATGAATATGAATTATTTATTAAAGATGATAATAATATAGTATTTTTTATTTAATTTTATTCTATCTTGCAAAAAACCCAAACGAGAAATTTTCATACTCCTCAATTTTCAAAAGACCATAACTCCAAAACGGTCGATTTTTTGACATATATTTTTTAAACTTTTTTTCATATTTTTTCATCCTCTATCACTTGTCCAAATATTGGATATAAGGAAGCTACAACCCTGAATTTGATTTTTTTTATAATGAGGTCCTTTTGAAGTAAAACAAGAATATCTTTTTTTGTAAAGGTTACTATATCCAGTTTTGTATCTTTTTAAAAACTAAACTAAATAAGGAATTTTTCAATATAATTTGCCAGCTTAATGTCATACAAAATTTTTACAGTGTAAAGGAGTCGAAATTTGCTAATAAAAAACAAAAAACTCGAGAGACGGAAACGATGTTCTTTTTTTAAAAAATGTGAATTAATAGGTTTTACTTTGAACTATAATCAAATAGCTGAATTATTCAGGATTACGAATCATAAATTTTAATTTCATTTTATTGAATTTTGTGACCGTGGCGATCAAAAAACTGATCGAAGGTGTCGAATTTCACGAAAAACAAAAAAGTGCCGATATCTTGAGAATGAGCGAATTTTACTAAGGTCATATTTTGATTTTCTGGTAGGTTATGAGCTGGTCAACCACCCCTTCACGGGATGACGTTGATTAACGGGACACCCTGTATAGGTTCCCTACCAGGATGAGCAACCGACATATAAAATTATTGCTATTTGTATTCGATATGCATTCTTAATATAATATTGGGTTATTCAGTCTATTGTTTTTTGCTAATATTTTTTTTTGATGAGCTGTTAAACTGGCCAGTGCCATATTTGATTCTAATAACTAATTTTATCACAGATGATCTGCAATATACTAATCTAGTTGTAAATTAGGCGAGGCAGACACTGACATTAAAGATGGATTCAATTTTTTGATGAATAATAAATACGAGTATATACAAAAATTTAGGTACGATGTTCTCTTATAAAGACATTTATGTTGGTGTGGCATATCATACCAACACTAGGGGTGCCACAGACTCCGTTTCCGCAAAGAATTCAATAATAATTCCTTCCGCTTCTGAATCTTCATAACGGATGTCTAAAGGAAGTTCATGTGAATTACCAGTGTGCGAAATGACAAATTTCAAACTGTACGTCTTGTGTGACGTTGTGATTGATCAGTTGGTTCGACTTTCGTTCTTTCATTATGTAAACGACTATTTTATGGGGTATCTGAGAGTCAAATTACTGAATGAGCATAAAATTTAATTGTTATCCTATTCATGGGCGTCGCCAGCCTCGCAGCTAGAGTGGGACAACAAAAATAAAAAAAAAAATAGATGTTGCATAAAAGATATGTAAATAGGGCGAAAGGCCGTGAGACATGGTGAAGAAGGACGTGATTTATGATATGATTAAAAAATGCGTGGTAGTAATGTGATTTTTTGTGAGGTTTCATCATTTAGTATAAAAAATATATACCTATTCCAATCTCTAGAGGGGCAGCTGCCTCCCCCCGGCGACACCCATGATCCTATTAGTGGTAGATATTCGATATTATAGAGATAAGCCCAGCTATTGTTTTTTCATGACAGTTAAACTAATTTTTTTTCGAATAATCTTGAATGGAAAGAGGCAGTAAGTACTCTTAGCAGTAAGCTGCTCTAAAGCTAAGCTTGGTGACCTCGCTATGTTATCACGAGAAAGATTAAAGAACGTAGTTAGTCGGCAAAGGATGGACTTCCCATCAGGCGTATGACTGATCGTCGGCTGCCTTAATGTGATCACTTTACACTTAAGTAACATTCACCAATTCCAGTCCATCCATCTCCCGCGGCCGGGAATCTTACCCAGACCTCCAACCTGACAAGCTGGTATTTTACCGCTGTGCTGTATTCAACTAAGACGACATGTAGAAAATTCTGATGTTCTCGCAAAACATAAATTGTGATTTTCAAAAATAGCGCAGTTAGTCATTTGTTTATTAAAAAAATATAAAGTTTTTGTCATTTCCGCTACTATTTTCTCTTCCGCATAAGTCACTTGTGACAGCCCTAATCTACGGTACGTTTATTTTGTATCTCAAAGGACGGCATCCCACATTCAAGAATATCTTTCGAAAATTTACATTTTCATAAATAAATGCAAAATTCTTGCGGTGAGAGGAAACGTCAGAATATTATAATAGAGTGGAAATATATGACAGTTAGGTATACCTACGTTTCATGTAAAATTGCAGAATGTATACTTGTATCTACCAGAATCTTTTAAAATTAGTGTGTCTGGATGATTTACAAAAAGTGGCAGTCGCAATGAAAGTTCCTAATAAAAAACTTCAATTTTCTCGGACTAACTAGTAAATCTGTTATCAGACAACTAATTGTTACAAAATATATCTGGTGATTAATTCTTCCCATGTATTTATTATGCATGTGATTTCTTCTCCATGTGATTTTTTATCTGTGTGATTTCTTCTACATTTGATTTTGTATCTGTGTGATTTCTTCTACACGTCATTTTTTATCTGTGTGATTTCTTCTTCATGTGATTTTTTATCTGTGTGATTTCTTTTCCGTGTGATGTTTTTTCTGTGTGATTTCTTCTCCGTGTGATTTTTATCTGTGTGATTTCTTCTCCATGGGATTTTTTATCAGTGTGATTTCTTCTCCATGTGATTTTATCTCTGTGTGATTTCTTCTCTATGTGATTTTATCTCTGTGTGATTTATTCTCCATGTGATTTTTGCTCTGTGTGATTTCTTCTCCATGTGATTCTGTGTGATTTATTCTCCGTGTGATTTTTTTCTCTGTGTTTATTTCTGTGTGAGATTTTTTATCTGTGTGATTTCTTCTCTGTGTAATTTTTATTCTCTCTGGGATTTCTTCCATATGTGATTTTCTCTGTGTGATTTATTTCTACGTATTTTCTACCTGACACTATTATTTTGCCCGGACTATCCCGTGCAGAAAAGAATGTTCTGTATAATGTAGGGTTAAGAGTAGTAGTGGTCTCACAGACCATCTAATATCATCAAAGAAAATTATACAACATAACTTCTTCTCAAAAGCTTGCCAATTATTGTTATGTAAAGCTTGTTTAGTATTGACCCGAGGCCTGAGGGACCTCTTTGAGTTGTCTTCAGGAATTTCTAATTCAAAATCATTTAGTTAATATTATATTGGTCCAAATTATACATTTGGAAAACATTTCTTTGTCGTATTCACGTTCGTTCATATAATTATTTTTGCAATCAGGGATGTCTCGAATATTCTCATCTTTTTTTTGTGAGATAAAGTGCAAAAGGTCGTTAGGTACTAGGTAGTTCGATTTATTTTTTTATAAAAAATGCACTGATAAATAGCGCTGCAGGCAATTTTTTTTTGTAAAACTACTGCATTTTAAGGGTTGGTACCAAGAATGACGTCACAGTCATTTCCCACGGCGTTATGTAAGGTTCAAAATCGCGTGAACAATCGCATGATAAAATAGTAAAAGTAGCGTTTTTTTTTTCTTTATTTTTTGTGGTTAATTTTTGCGTCAATCAAAAAACTTTTACAGTTCACTTTGGCAGCATTTTTCAAGGTTTCTTTAAAATAGCGGAGGGGGTTAGGGAAGAAAAATTGTGCAAAATTAGATTCTTCACAATTCGATCGACGTGTAATATCTTCATCTCCAGTTTCAATCATTACGATTGGTTTGCAGCAACACCCCATACTCGTATGTCTCCTTCTCTACTCATCCCTGTCATGTGCGGTTCTTTTTAACTCGTTCGAAGCCCATATCCTGGCACAGCAGGAGTTCACATAATAACCTTATGTGAATGTTGATACCTCCCCCCTTCGTTGAGGAATATCTCAATGTATACCTATAGGTATGTAGGATAGGTAGTTATTAGGTAAAGACAATAATGATGTTGTCTTTAATGCCATGCCTCATTAGTTTGTTGATTAAAGGGAAATTGTATTAGGTAAGTACCTACCTAGCAATTTAGTAATTAAACGGAGAGAACATTAATGCGACATCCTCGTGTAAGGAACTGTGTTCTAAGAAGAAAAGCAGAAGACAACTAGATGTTATAATTTAAATGAGTAAATATTGGGTCAATGTGAAATAATTTCAAGCTGTAGCATATGTATATATACAACTTCCAAAAATTACACGATTCAGAGCAGGATGAGGTGGAATGGATGAACTTTGCCCTGGGCATAAAGTGATCACTTAAGCCAGCCAAAGCCGACTCGTAAACGTCGGAACACCCATCCTGCTTCCTCCCCAAGGGAGTTCACATAACGCTACATTAAGTGAATGAAGATGCCTCTCGTCGCTGTTGAGGAAAAAACTGTAAAGTATTTAGTATCTTTCACAGACTGTCTTTTTACTAATTACTTTATAATGAACGTCCACCAAGAACCTTCTAAAAAAAACTCAACATTTGAAACTACATATACAGGCCTTCTCCCACAATCCTATGTTTTGGGCGCTCTGCCTCCACCCATGTCTCACCGACTCGATGATATCATCGTACCATATCCTTTTGTGGTCTCCCTACCCTTGACCGTCGTCTTATATCTTTATTTCTTATCCGGTCTCTCAAGGATACATATACCATTCGTCTCTCCATTGCTCGTTGAGGGCATTTTATTTTGTAAACACTTCCGACAGTGAGCGACATGGTTTCAAGATCGTATGTTGTCGCGGGCAAAAGAGATATGTTAACATTGTGAATATAAAGGATAAAATTTGTTCACTAGGGCGAACTTATCACAATGCTGTGACCTCTGGCAGCTAACCCCAGAACTATCTTTATTATTAACATCTACCGGCAATACGCGATTTGTGTCCCTTGTGTAAATGATTAGTGTTTTCTGACTCCTCTCGTATTACGTGCATCGTAAACTTTTGAATCTATCGAACAACCTCTTCTTTTGAGCCTTTGTTCAACCTGATATTTATACTTTATACTATAACTAGAAGCAAATAACAAATAATGATACGTTTTAGGTCAGTTTCCTTTGTACCATAGACAAAGTCATAGACAACAGACATAGACAAAGTATAATTGTAGACGTTGAATCTCTCTCGATACAGGGTGTTTGATAAGCGGATGCCAATTCGTTAATGGCCGATATGCTCTGAGCAAAAATCATTCCATTATCGCTTGAACTTTTTCAAATTTTGTTGACTGTAAGATATTGGTTTGCAATAAATCTACTACTATATATTGTCTTGTTTTGTAAGTTTTGATGATTTAAAAAAAAAATAAAAAAGGATCTGGGCTTGCATACTCAAACCCAAATACTTTCCTGAACACCTTGCAATCGCAAAGTGAGGAATACATTGCCAGCGCCGGGGTTTGAACCTGGCACCTCCCGCTTGAGAGACTGCCTCCTCAACCAACTGCGCCACCAATGTACTCGATGTACAGTGTACTTTTGGCCAATAAAGATGTTTTTCCCAGATATAATCCATTAATTCCCTCTTCATAGTCTCTTCAGAAGCGTCTTCTATGTCCCTCCTATAATCTCTTAATGGATTGGGATCCAATGCAGTATTCCTACAACAGTGTAGAAGAATTAAGGGTGAACATTGTCGGGCTTACGACCGACCTCGGCTGGCTTAAGCGATCACTTTACACTCGAGAAACATTCGCTATTTCAGTTCACCCCGGCGGGGATTCGAACCAGACCTCCGTCTCGCATAGTGGGGATCTTATCCACTACACCACAAAGAGCGACGGCTGTGTTGTCTAATTCCGTATACATTAAGTACCTACGTATTAATTGATGCTATTCACACGGTTGCAGGAAGAGGTGGTATTTTTATATGCACGCCCGCCATCTATATTGCCAAGTCGAAGAACGCTTGTTCACAACCAACTTCGCTAGATGGCATCCACACCACATACCAAACACCCTGTATAGTCTGTACCTTTGACTGTTTGAATACAAAGTGTAAACAAGTACCTCATTCACCCCTACTGAGCATGAGCAATGACTTTCTCATTATGTTCTGTCTCGAGGTTTTCATTTCCTTTCAGATGAACAACACATTATTATTATTATTACCAACTACCTAGCTAAATTCAGTGCCTGGCGTTGCACTGGTATGTATATAAATTCAAATTCATTTTTTTTATTGGGTATAGAATTACAAATTGTAAAGAAAAACAAATGACACTACGACTCAATATAACACAAAAACTACTCTCCAAAATTGAGCAGAGCTCGTGCTTTGGAGAGGAACAAAACATAAGAACTTATAACAATTAGTTTATCTATGCATATATGCATGTATCATTACCAATTAAGAGAAAGCATAGTTTATCTTATCTCAAATTTTGTCTGTGGTCCGACAAATCTAGTGCGAATCCACAATGATATAAGAATAGTACTACTACTTCGCTTTTTCGAAAATTTTATAACCCCAGGCAAGGTGCTTCGACGATATCAGGAAATGTGCCGGTGGTGGATGGATGCAGTGTGTCCGAGACAGGGAGCTGTGGAGGACCAAAGGCGAGGCCTATGTCCAACAATGGACCTGAGTGGCTGCAGAAGAAGAAGAATAAATATCTGCATAAATTTTAAGGAAAAAAATAATACTTGATATTTAGATTCTAATCCACAAAAAATGACTTAAGCTTTCGCGACCAGTATTCGAGGATTTCACCCTCATCATCAGGCGATTGTGAATAAAGTTTTTTTTTTTTTTGGTCTACACAATAATTACAAACCCGGAGATTTATTATGCTGACCCGGAGTCCCCGTTTTTCTATGGGGGAAACCGGGACCCCGGGTATTTTCCGTTTTTTTTTTTTTTTTTTTTTTT
The DNA here is from genome assembly GCA_963576895.1 of Ceraclea dissimilis. Taxonomy (NCBI): domain Eukaryota; kingdom Metazoa; phylum Arthropoda; class Insecta; order Trichoptera; family Leptoceridae; genus Ceraclea; species Ceraclea dissimilis. The sequence goes on from OY756369.1 coordinate 17,228,931, forward strand.
TCGTCCACACCATAATTACAAACCCGGAGATTTTGTATGCTGACCCGGAGCCCCGGTTTTTCGATGGGGGGGACCGGGACCCCGGGGTTATTTTCATTTTTTTTTTTAGTCATGACAAAAATTTCCCACCCTATGAGATACACTATGCTAACCCGGAGCCCGGAGAACGCCACTCAAACCCGTAGACTCCGGGTCAAACCCGGAGAGGTGGCAACCCTAACTGCAAATGATGGACCTTCCACCAGGCTTATGACTGATCGTCGGCTGGCTTTTCTAGTTGTTCATTTTTTCCTTAAAAATGGACTTCCACGAAGCACCGACGGTCAAAAACATCGAGATCACATAAATTTTGTTCTTTAGTTGGCACCGTTGAGGGCAGATCTAAATTCTTCAAAAAAACATTAATACTGGATTTCATCAACTTCTTAGGTGAGGAATAGCGGAGATAGGAGCCACTTAGGTATATTTATTTTTCATACGAAATTTGTACTAGGTGGCTCCTATCTCCGCTATTCCTCAGCTAGAAAGTTGGTGAAATCCAGCTCGATGTCAGAAAAAATCCATAACCCTCCAGTTATATTGACTATGTCATACGTTTTGCAAAAATGACTCATTTTGTGAACATTGTGACTTAGTTACCACTTTCTTGCTATGAACGACAGTGTTGCCCGCCTTTGTCATTCTGTGTTCGCTTTCTGTAATATAACGTTATAACAATATTACATTGTTAATCATTTTATTTGAATTTCCCCTGTGGCAACACTCAGAACAAAGCGATACTTAATAATTAGGTATGAGAGCACGGTACCTACTCTACGTAATTGAAATCAAAATATTAAGCTCATATTTTCCCCAAAAATGGGAAACATCGAAGTTACATTGCATAATATAAAAAAGTGTCGATTTTTCAAGATGTTTTCAAGAGAGCGGAGGGGGGCTGGGGAAGGAAAGGAGAATGGGCATTTTGGTCCATCGGCGGCCATCAACGAAAGGTATGTCAAATGAAAGTACACCTCCTAAGGACTAACTTTTACTATGGACGTTACGCTGTAATCCATCAGGGAAAGGTAGTATTAAGGGATGTTTGCCCGTTAAAGGGATAATCAAAAAACTACTAACGCGATAATTATAAATGTTTTGTAGAGATAAATAATAACTACAAATAAACAGTACTTATGCCCTAAATCCTAATCTTACTATTTTCACTACATTCGATCACTGTACATCACTAAAATCTACTTATTTTTACTCTAAAAGACACAATAAAAGGCTTGCCTCAAAGTGCTGTTATTGTTACACTTAAAGTAATTCCTCAGAGAAATATACGCCTAAGAGTCCACGATATAGCACCAACAGCAAGGATCGAAATCGCTTGTGGTCCTGGCTTCGTAGAAATCGACTAGATTTTGGATTTTGAATCTGGATTTTACTTGCTCAGTACTTAACTTCTACTTTGCTTCGTACTTTGCTTCTTTTAATTATTATTGTACGTGTCTGAGTGGTAGGCGTACAATTGGATGCTGCTCACATGTTATGTGCGTAGTGTTTTACTTAGGATGGGCTAAAAACCAAACCGAAGACATTTTGTTACCAGCAGAAGAATTAAGTGGCATCATACAACACGAGTAGGTACCAATATTGTAATACGTACGTGTTTTGCTAAATGTCTTTTTTTTTTTGTATCAGGCGCAAAGAGAATGATGTGCGTATTTTTTATGCACATAGCGTTCGTTGATTACCCCTTTATTTTTTGCCCTGTCTCCTAACTCAATGATAATATGATAAACTCTTTCGATATTTTGTTTGTGTTATATTATTGTATGTATGTTGTCTCTTACTCTGCTGTTCATTTGACCAAACTGTAACTGAATAAAAAGAAAAACGACAGGCCAACAGAGCACTTTACACTCTATATTGGTCCTTGAATTATATACTTTAGGGTTTGTTATATTTCTACTATTCTTGTAAATGCATATATTGTTAGTACATTTACCATATTGTATATCTTTGATGTGTCTGATATGCCAGGTGCCTAATATGAGGTCAAGGACGAAAATAAACAATAAACAATAGACAATTGGGATAACCGTGGTGGTAGTAGTAGTAAAACGTACTTAATTGAAATAAATATATTCTATTTGTGTTATTTCATTTTAATTTTTCATTTTTGCCCTTTAAATAAGCCAGATTACTTAGTAAAACGATGCAAAAGCTCTAAAACTTAAATGCGATTTACTCACTTCCTATGTCAACCACGGCGATAAAACTTCTACACAGTAATTGTAGGTATAAAATATACTAGAAAATATCAAAATTATTTCTGGCCGCGGATGGACCAGGCTCCATACAAATTTGCCCATTCTCCTTTGTCCATGTTTATTTTCGAAATTTCCAGGATAAATAGTTTATGAAATGGGTTAGTTTTTGAAAATAGTTTGAGACAATTTTGTTATGGGATTATTTTTTAAAAATCGTTTTAAAAAAAATATTTGAATTTTGAACTGTAACTAAGTTTGAAATTCAAAATTTTTACTACGACGCTATGGTATCAGATTACCCCAAAATTATTCTTGTGTCTGCAATGTATACTATTCACCTATTCTATAAAAAAAAATCAAGTCTGTATCTTAATAATTGGCGTATCTGTGACCAATAACGTTTTGCAAGTCGAGGTTTGGCGAAAAAAAACGAAAAAAATATATAAAATCGCTGAACATACATGAAGGTTAAATCGATGGATATTGAGATCCTCTATCATCCTGCTTCGGTTGATCCATCGGTTGTGATACACCGTGTATAACTATCTCAAAAATTCAGGGCAACCAGATCTAATGTAGCCAAAAAAACCCACTTTTTACTGTATAGTATAAATATATATCCACCCATGCCCCACCGACTCGATGATATGATCGGCCCATCTCCTTTGTGGTCTCCCTTCACTTCGTTTACTTTCGTAGAGTCTCCAACTCAGTACTCTGGGGGTCCATCTGCCGTCGTTCTGCCTTGCGCCCAAAATAGAGAATTGTGGAAGACACAGGAAGTGTCACTATATCCAGCAGTGAAGGGAAAGAGGCTTATAAGAAGAAGAAGATAAATATATCAGAGTTTTAATACACTATGTAACAAAATACAGTGAATTATTTTTGATTTACAAATTTTTATTCTTGTAAAGCGTTGGATTTTTTCTACAGCCGTAGTAAATACATTGAAGTATTCCCACAACAGTATAGAAGAATTAAGGATGAACATTGTCGGGACCCCTTCAACAGTAAGAAATGCAACAATACATAGGTACTTAATGTACATGAAAATTCGACAACACAGCCGTCGCTCTTCGTGGTGTAGTGGATATGATCCCTACTAAGCGAGACGAAGGTATGGGTTCGAATCCCAGCCGGGGTGAACTGAAATGGCGAATGTTTCTCGAGTGTAAAGTGATCACTTAAGCCAGCCGAGGTCGGTCGTAAGCCCGACAATGTTCATCCTTAATTCTTCTATACTGTTGTGGGAATACTTCAAAATACAGTGAATTAGAAGAGACTTTCCATGAAGTTTGAAACGCATCCTAGCGCCAGACCAACTTCAGGTGACTTTGCTGGGTAATAATTTCAGTGAATGCGGTTAAACTGTTTGTTTGTTTGTTCATTTCCTTATCTCCCGTAGTTAGTTTAATTCCTATTTATTACTACACGTCGTCGGTATGGAACTTGTTGTGAAACCAACGGTGCTTTATAAAAATAACTTTAGTAAACACAAAATACCAACCATTTTAAACAAAATATTTGCGTTGTATAAAAATAGCATTTTCCACACATTTAAGTGGATGCTTACGTGGGCGTCGCCAGCCTCGGAGCTAGCGGGGGGCAACAAAAGTTTAGAAAAATGATATAGCATAAAGACGCGTAAATAGGGCCGCAGACAATTTTTTTTTGTGAGACATTGTGAAGAAGGTCGTGATGTGGTTTGTATATTTAAAAATGTATGTAGTATTTTGCACAGTAATATGAATGAAAAATGTTTTATTTTTTTATTTTACAATTTTCTATTAAGGCGAGCCTTAGCCAAATAACAGGAAAAATCGGTGCACAAGAAACACAGATAGGAAAGCAAAAACTGAGAAGAAAATTGACTCGACGCTCTGTGGTGATCGTAAGCAGATGCATTCACCTTTTTCTAGTACCTAAGTCGTGTAATTTTATTTATACATCTATTGAAAAACGAAGGTTTAAAAGTTTATAAGGTATTTAATAATTACCTGAATCTTGAAAATTCGCTTAATTCTAAATATTCGGAGATTGACAATTCTGATTGTGGATAGGTATTTGATACGCACTTACAATTCTAGTCGACTAAGCATTCCACTATTCCCTAGCACTTTTTTATGTTTCTACTGTAGGAACAGTTTTACCTGCATATAAAAATAAAAAAGAGAGCGTGCTTGAAAATTGCTGAATTCGCTAGCTTTGCACATTTCAGGTTAAATTTAAAACGTAGAAAGCATCATTGCGATAAATAAATTGTATCAGGGCTGAATGAAAGACAGAAAGTAAAGTAATAATATAAAATAGATAACATTGTAACATCTTGATACCTTTGTGCTTCGCTCACAACAAGGAGAAGATAATAATAATATGTTTCCTTTTATAAAGCGTATACCTACATACTGTTATTATTCAACTAGGTTTATAAGCTGTTTTCCTGGTAACAACTACCGTGAAACAGACATTCACATGACAGCCGGAGATAGTATTTATCGGGAAATATATTCTAAAGGAAATATACAACCGACATTATAATAATCTAATAGAAAGATTTTGATATCTTTCACATCTCCTGCGCTCCTGGTAGGCACATTATTTAAAAATGAAACGATTTATACATATGTAGGTACTCAATTAGTGCAGCTGGTTGGAATGCGGGCTTCCGAAGCGGAATGTGCTGGGTATGAATTCCTGTACCGACGATTTATTATTGTTGTTTTTGTTTATTATTTACTGAATTAAGGCTCGCGACCCAACTATGACGTCACAGTAATTTCCCACGGCATTAAAGTTCAAAATCGCATGATAAAATGGTAAAAATAGCATTTTTATATTTTTGGGAATAATTGAGCTGAAATCAAAACACTTTTACGGTCATTCCCTAGATATTATAAATAATACAAAAAAATCTCCGCGACTTTCGGGAAACGAGTTTCTGTCTTTCGGAAAAAGATCAGAGGTGTTCTTCACAATTTTTTTCGAGAAATCTATACAAGATATAAAAAATCTTTTACGGTTATTCCCTACATAGATAAAGGTTCAATGTACCTTTTCTATTTTTTATTCAAAGCACATTTAGTAACGGTTGTCGAGATCTAAGGTCTCCCGTTTTTGGAAAATTTTGAAATGTCAATATGCGTAAGTAACTCTTAATTGACGAAATGTTTATTGGAGCATTTGCACTGATCAGCATTGATCTTGAATAATTATTATACAAAATGATATCAAAATGTTTCTAAAGAAAACTTAAAAAATATGGATAAATATGGATAGTATCTATTGGATACCAAACATTTATGTACCTAGCTATTGGATGTTATTAAAAATTCCGAATAGTACATAGGGGTTAACTGGAAGAAATCGCAGTTCTGCGATAAGTTCGCCCTAGTAAACAACGTTTTATAATCTGTACTATGTCCATTTTGTATATTTATATGTGTTTGTTGTTTACTTTAAGTTTGAATAAATAAATAAATAAATAAATAAAAATAACAAGGAAAGTTCTTGAATGCGAGGATCCATGAAAATATATACTTTCCAGAAAACAATAACATCAACAATGTACGAGTATACAAAATACTACAGGAATTTTAGGAAAATATTAAATCTACTAATATCTGTTTGTGCCCGAAAAATGTCTGAAATAAATATACAGAGTATATTCTAATCTTCCATACCAGACATTTTTCTTAGAAAAAAGGAACATGTATGAATTTTTCAGGTTCTAAGGAAAACGAGTATGTAACAAGACGAAAATTTATTTTTTATTACAATAAAGAAAATCTATGACTCTCCGAAAATTTCAGACGATGCAAAATGAAGGGAAGGGACGTGAATCCAATCATTTTTTTTTTACAATTCTGCTTGTTCATTGATCCAGTCCAATACAGATGAAAGTCTTGCGTAGATTCCAGGTATATTAGGTTCAGAACAACTGCTTCCTCCAGAGACCAAAGCAATCTGAACTCCATCGTATGTCACTGGACCGCCAGAATCTCCCTAAAATGGATAAAAAAAGCTTTTAATAATACCGCATGCTTTTTTGCGTTTTATGAAGGGTATTCAAGGGCATAATTTTTCCTCAAAGCCATGAGATCCAGTCCCACTAAACCACAACGTGTTCACATATGAAGTAGCATCATTCTTGGACTAAAAGAACATTACATAGTAACCGGAAACAGAAATCCAGGGAGACCACAGTAAAAATGGTCCGATGATAAAAAAAGTGGCCAGGCCAGTGGCACATAGTTTCAACAAAAAGGGAAATGAAACTGAAAAAAAAAAAGAGTTATGGAAGTCGGGAAGGCAGGCTACAACCAATACTGGACTCAGATGATGGTATTTGGTTAAACATATACTCCAGAATTCCAATGCTAGGACATAAGCAAAAGTAGGGTGTAAATTCCGAAGAGACCATGTATTGAGACCTGGACTACTCTTGAATGCACACTTCAAGAGATTGGTCTGAGAAGCTGGACGGACAATTGTAATTCTAAGTCGCATCAGCACACACATTAAGGGTAAACCCACCTCCACCCCTGGAGCTTCAGCTCATGTATCATCCAGTATTTTACGCATAATATTTTTTTTTAAAAGGAGGGTTTAAGGTTCGCCGGAAGAGCTTCCCTCAACGAACCTCTCCCGAAACTACTCTGAACACCCTTAATGTTCCCTGGAGGAGACTCTCGCTACAAGGATCAAATCAGCAGTATTATTTCAACTAAGTAACAGATAGGTCAGTAGGTCTAATTAAAGAAGCAATGTTAAATACTTACAAAACAGGCACTGGTGCCCCCCTGTGGTGTTCCACCCAAACATATGTGTCTCGGGGTGATTATACCAAACACTGTTTGACATCTCTCGTTATCCCATACCGGCAGATCCACCTTGCGAAGGACACTTGAAGGTGTTGGACTTGTCTCCTGGAATAGAAATAATCTACTTTAGACATCAATAAATCTAAAACAACAAGTTTTATTGTCTGCGGACCAAAATCTTGAATCAAACTAATCTTTGGTCCAGGCTACGCATACTGAAAATAGAATTTCGTCTAAAACAATATTGGTGGTGCATATTATGACAGTAGCAAAAAAACTATATGTAGAGATAGAGCAGTCAGGCGTTTGGCTCTTTCTGCTTATGAGCTTCATAAGGAGATAGATAAGATAGTAAGTGTAAGCGGAGTGCATTCTGAACTAATTACTGCGTTTATCTAACTCGAAGGGATGAGTCTCTAATACATTGTGCAGACGGGGACCAAAAACTCTTTTTAGTATCAGGGGTAGCGAAATTTCAGGAGAAAAAAGTCATGCGTTATAATAGATTTTGAGAATGCTAAATGATAGTTTTGACTAAAAGTAAGTGGAGATAGGCGGGGCACATTGAAAGAATACAGGACAACAAATGGACGAGGAAACTGCTGGAGTTGAGACCATGGGGCGATAAAAGACCACAAGGCGACCACCTACCAGATGGATGGACGACATCAAGAAGTTTGCCGAACCCCAGTGGATGGGAATCGCACAGGAGCCGGAAAAGTGGAGGAGGAGAGGGGAGGCCTATGTCCTGCAGTGGGCAAACGAGGGCTAATGATGATGATGGAAAGTAAAACATGAAGCTTACGAGAATTACTCCCCATCCAGAAACTGTGACCATAGCGTTTACTTCAGGATCAGAATCTGATGAAGTTGGTAATGCAACTGGAACGACATTTGCTCCTAAGATTAATTCTTCGACCCTCAGTACTCCGACATCATAATCCAAATTGTCTCTGTTGTAGAGTGGATGACGTTCAAAGTTTAGCACTTCGACAACCTGACCACCAGTTGCGTATGTTGTGGTTCCAACACGTGCGTACATTCTTATCAATGGACTGGAAAAAAGGACAAACTATTTTATGGTAAAATGAAAGGCTAAATATTTAGTTGAAAATCCACAAAAATGACTTTAGATTACGCGACTAGTGTTCGAGGATTTACACCCTCATCATAGTTAGTATGAAGAAGTCTTTGAAATTCCCCGCATACGCTCTAAGGCCGCATTAGGAAACAATATGGTGTATGGTATCTTTCTCCGCCCCGCGGTCACATCCAGGGGAATCCAGCCAGCCCCACTTGTGGAATAAATTGGCACATCCTGTTCAAACCTGGGTTCTCATAAAAATGTATATGACTCGGAATATCTTACACTCTGCAGTGAGCAGCTGATAGGAGATAGTTGCTGCTCAGGATTGATGCTCCACAGGAGTGGGAGTATGATGAGAGGATACGGAATTGAAGAGACGCTGAGAATGGACGATCTTCGATGGTTGTCTCAACGCCTCCCACAATTCGTCCAGAGTTCAGTCCCACTCTGGGAAGGACGAACGCTAGAACAAAGATAAAATCATTATTAATTATTAAGTAACTTATTCAAATGATAAACCTGTGAAGGGTTAGCATCCACTAGACATTATTGCTAAGTTAAGACGGTTTGGAAGGCTGTAGACCTTATGCGGCCGTAATCCCCCTAATCGTTTTATTGCATGTACCTTATGCGGCCGGCTGGTTCAGGGTCTCTAATCCTATAGATTTTACCTGCCGGTCAGAGCAGGCAGACAGTCTATACAAACTGTAGTTTATTACCTCAGATACAGTAAAAACCTACCAACTTGGCCCGATCTGTTCGGCAGAGCATACTTACATACTTATAATATTGTTGAACCTATGTCTTCCACATTGTATGTTGTGCATATTTCTATCATATCATCAAGTAAATAATAATAAAGAATGATTCAGATTCTCATTTATAGGTAAGTACATATTTATTGATGAACTGTTAATTAATCAAAACAACTAGATTGTGACTAGTTTATTACTAAATTATGTGATAATAAAATAATACTCATAAATAACTTCCACCAAGTACCGACGGTCAAAAATATCGAGATTACAATATATAAAATTGGCATAGGTAACCCATACATTTTCTGTCCAAGTTAGTGGTGTTCTACTGTACTACAAATATTATAACTATTATTATTAGTTTTACCTAAGCAAACCGGCCGCATGTGGTCTATAGGATTAAGATAACCTTTTTATATGGTCGATGCAATAAAACAATTAGGAGGATTACGGCCGCATAAGGTCTACAGCCGTTTGGAAATGTGGAGAGGGTGAATTGTGAAGCGGTGACAATGGGAATTTTGGAACAAATCACAACTTTGCATTATTTTAGCCCTATTGAACGTCACGGTAATTTCCCACGGCATTAAGGTTTCAAAATCGCATAAACAATCGCATGATAAAATGGTAAAAATAGGGTTTAATACATTTTTCGGGGTTAATTTCGCTTCAATGAAAAAACTTTCACGGTTTGTCCTTAGATTTTAATGCATATTATAAGTACAAAAAAAATCACTGCGACTTTCGGAAATCGAGTTTCTGTCTTTCGGAAAAAAGATCAGAGGTGTTTTTTCACATTTTTTTTGAGAAATCTATACAAGATATAAAAAATCTTTTACGGTTATTCTCTAGATAAAGGTTCAACGTATCTACTCTATTTTTTCCAAAGCATATTTAGTAACGGTTGTCGAGATCTAAGGTCTCCCGTTTTTAGAAATTTTTGAAATGTTACTATGCATACTTTAACGTGGCGGTAGTATGGAGTGTGTGAATCCGTATAGACAAAAAAAAGCTATTTTTTTTATAAAATATAAATTATTTCGTACCTGAAGCGCTCACGAGATACAAGCAGAACACAGTAAGCAACAACATCTTGTACTGAAATAAAAATCTACAAAAAAAATCTTATTTTTATACGCAGTTTGCTTCAGATTGGGTAGTAGATAATTAAATTATTATATCTATTCAGATTAGATTTTGATCATCAGGTTACTTAAGTGAAGTATACTAAGTAGGTACAAAGATTGTATTTACTTAATTTGATTTGAGATAACAAATATACCTAATTATAAATTATCAATATTTTTTGCTTAGTTACCACGACACTAATTACGAGTACTTATTATTGTTGCTTAGACAAAATTAGATGAAATTGACTGATTAGTCGCACTGATTACAAAAATAATCTTCACAATAAAATAGCGCCTCAGGCAATTTTTTTTAAATAGACAACGCGATGAACCTGGTTGTTGTCCCACCGTAGGTTACCCCTCTGTTTTTTTTTTGTATTTTTCTTGAATTGACTTCTGTGCATTTAGATTTTCTTGCCCTTTTTCTAAAAATTGAAGAAAAGCACGCAGGGGAACCGATTCGAGAGGGGGCGGGGCGGGGGGGGGGGGGGGGGGGCAGGAGGGGGCGCATCAGGTGGATGGGGGGTGGAGACGCTTGATATTCTGAAACACCCTATCCTAAGGTATCATCCTGCATAGGTTCCAAATTGTTATTAATTTTGCTAACTTAGAACTGCATTATAACAGTCCTATATGTGGTAATGTTCTTTGAACTTCTCAATGTACCGTATTGCTTTGATAGGTACCGATGTAATTACACAATTTTATTTATGTTCAATTACACTTCCATTTTTGATGTGTTTACAAAAAAAAGTACTTTTGAAAGAAGATTTATTGTATTTGTATGTAGGTGGGTAGGTACTCCCAGCCGCCCACTCTTAGATACAGACAGACCCACCTACCCACCTATTCGTATTTCATTGACTTTGAAGCAGTACCTACCTACGTATATTTTACGTTCTCCATCTTCTTTCGCAAAAAAAATATTAAATTCATCTTCAGCGCAAGACTTCCCAGTAATGGGACAATATATTTATTATATAACTGTTTAGTAAAATAGAGGGTCGTTTTTTTTAAATCAAGTTTCGTTTGTGCTTCTAAGTAAGCACGAAATACGAAAGAGTAAGATCTGCACATCACAAGATTGCGCAACTCTCCGACCATAACCTCTACAATTTTCGGCTGCAATGTATCACTCGCGGCCGAGTTACGGGCAATTGAACATGACCGCCTCGATCGGTGCTTCCGCCAAATGTGAGTTTACGAAGGTTTTCAATCAGGGAACTCTATGAACAATTCCCAGGTTGCCTTTGTACATAAGCAATTATTTTTAGGAAGTTGCGTGCTCGTCTGCCTCTGACCTCCTAATTAACACCCGAGGTCCGCAAAAGGCTCCGCGGGGCGTACAGTAGCAACAGACTGGCACCCTTGCCCATACCTTCATCAGGGATGTCAGCTTGCTTTTCTTAAAACCATTCCCGTACCTACATAACCTATCACCACGCATGAAGTGTTCATCGTAATTTTTGGCCATTCTGCGGTGGATTTCAGCATCACTACGTCCATCTGTTTCCAGAAAACGGACTACACGTCGTAACTGCTACGTATTGACGTTGGACTGAAAACGACAATTAGTCAAAAAAGTAAATAAAAACAGCTTTTCATTCAAATCAGTTCTAGGTCGAAAAAATCCTAAGCTTCCCAACCCATTGGTAGTTGGCTATCTGTCTATTCTTTCCGCTATCCGCCACCCTCAGATTTATAGTATTTTTTATTGTTTGTACATTAAAATAAGATTAAAAGAGAAAATAAATCTAGTATCGCATATAGTGTGAAGATTCTATGTGAAAAAATCACGTCAGGGAGGAATCACACGGGATAAAATCATAGATGGACAAAATCGCATCACGTTGTAAAAAGAATGGTAATCTAAGATATACCTACATATGTCTGATGTGTATTTTGTTTAAAGTGTTTTTTCATGGGTGCCACCGTGCCTAAATTGATTATGTCGCTTACGTTATTCTTATTTATCGCTAACACTCTCATACATTTTTAGAAGTTGAAGCGATAATAGAACGATTTTTACCCAGAGCATATGATGTGATTTTAATATTAGAAAAATACCTAGATATCTGTGTACGAGTGGTTCAAAACTTTCTCAAAAGATGGCGGAAGAATCGGCCAGAATGAATCTACTACAAATGGCCGAATGCCAAACGGCCGACATGGACAAACGGCCGACATGGACAAACGGCCGACATGGACAAACGGCCGACATGGACAAACGGCCGACAGAAACAAATGGCCGACACGACCAACTGGCCGACTGGTACAAATGGCCGAAAGACGAAAGGCCGAAATCCAAACGGCCGACATGGACATATGGCCGACAAGTACAATAGGCCGACATCCAATAGGCCGACACGGACAACTGGCCGACAAGGACGAATGGCCGACAGGACGAATGGCCGACAATGACGTTTTCAATCAAGATAAAAGTTAACAAGCATCGCCCAGCAGACATGGGACATTACTGTAAAAAAATAATGTTGACCGGTTATGTTGTTTTTTATTTATACTAGTAAGGTTTAATTAAGCGCTAAAAGGCACCTGCAGCCGAAACAAATGAAAAACCGTTTTTAACGCCTAAAAATTTTGAACCTGCATGTTCGCTGGAAAGTTGAAAAAGTAATGTCCCATGTCTGCTTGGTGTTTTTGATCTAATTCGTATAGCGGCTACTCGCGGCGCTAGTAGTAGGTAATTCTTTCAAGTATGTCTCATACTTATTAAGTATATAGTGGTTACGTAAATTCAGGAGCAGATTCTATTTAACCTTGGGTGCTATTGGCAAAAACAGTGTTACACCGTTGTCTTTTTTTTTCAGAAGTCTCACCGAAGCCTGCGATAGTAGAGTACAACCTACATCCTCGAATTCCATCACCGCCATGAGTGGTGACGTCACCTTGTATCGGTGACAAACACTTGAATTACGGAATATTTTTTCCCATACAATTTATATGGCGTAACCATCGTCAAATGTCAGTTGGGCCCGGCCTTCATGAACAATATGGCGACGGCCTCGGTCTCACGGAGCAAACTTAGTTTAGTGTTGCTTGATGTGATAATAAGATATGGTAACATTTTTTCACTACTTTCAAATTATATTTCGGAACTGTTGTTTAAAAAACTAGCCAAATTTTGGATTGTTAGAATAAACTGGCAACTTTGTTTTTCAAACTGATATGGTAACATTTTTTCGCTACTTTCAAATTATATTTCGGAACTGTTAAAAAACTAGCCAAATTTTGGATTGTTAGAATAAACTGGCAACTTTGTTTTTAAACTTGTGATATGATCATTATTTCAATATTTTTTTTTGTGTCGGCCATTCGTCCTTGTCGGCCAGTTGTCCGTGTCGGCCTATTGGATGTCGGCCAATTGTACTTGTCGGCCATATGTCCATGTCGGCCGTTTGGATTTCGGCCTTTCGTCTTTCGGCCATTTGTACCAGTCGGCCATTGGTCATGTCGGCTATTTGTCCGTGTCGGCCATTCGTCCTGTCGGCCGTATGTCTTGTCGGCCGTTTGTCCGGATCCCGGCCAGAATACAAAAACTGTCAAATTTAAAATTCGTTCGATTTTCTGAAATGTATTGCTTCATGTTTTGCTTTGATGCTTTGCAACAACGGAATAAAAAGTGTAAGGACATAACTACCCGGTTTAACCATGTCACAAAAACTGTCAAATTTAAAATTCGTTCGATTTTCTGAAATGTATTGCTTCATGTTTTGCTTTGATGCTTTGCAACAACGGAATAATAAGTGTAAGGACATAACTACCCGGTTTAACCATGTCAATCAGGTTCGTGTTTTAAGCAAACAGAATCTTAGAATGTGTTTGACGAATTCTAGTACATGAATGTGACAGAAATAAGGGATGTGTGCGTGCAAGAGAAAGACGTTCTGTCCTATCTGCCTACCACGCAAGCGACTCGACTCGGCGGGAATATATTTTATTTTACTTTATAATATTATATGTGACACCCACAGAGACATCGACAAAACATTATCATACAAAAAAGAAAAACATCTGATGTCGACTCTCCAATTAAGGGCGCCCACAGCATACACCAACAACAAATGCAAAGATGGGTATAATTTTACTCTAAGTGTAATCTATCGTAATGTGTATGACAGATAGCAAAGTGTGTGCAACGAATTGCATGCATGTGACGGAAGCAAGAAGTGTGTGATCTGTTTTCTCTGTCTACCTCGAAAGGGACGCGGCGTGAGCGGATAAAACAGAATTTTTGTCATTTAGGTGCCTTATGTGATATAGACCTATGCCATAATCGTTCTATGTGATTGTGTCTCATATGCCATTTCTTTCAACCGAAAAAAAATGTAGTGTTGTATTTCCGTGTTTGATAGTTGTTAGGTACCGCCGTAAAACTTTTATTTTATGATACGGTATTTTTTGTCATTTTGGTATATTCTTGTTTTGTTTATAGTATATTTTTTTCGACGTCTGTATGTTTTTACGAGCCGTTAATACAAGGCAAAACATAGAAAGACACTTTGAAAGGGTAATATTACCATATGATGTAAGTGTTGTTATATGGTAATACTAGCCGCATCCCGTCAACGGTGACGGAATTTTTGAAAATCCATTTTCATTTCATTTCATTTATTTAATATCCACACAATATAACAAAATAAAAATATATAAGTAATCAACAAGTATTGGATTTTATTGCCCCACTAGGCGAAAGCATGTTCTGGGGCAATACTAACTACAATACAGTTCAAGGCTACATGTATGGACAAAATAAAAATAACAAAAATACTGGAGAACATGTAAATGATTATAGAACGCTGTAGACTGATTATGGAGTAATGGTTAAGGATTAGAGATCATCAAGTTGACCATGAAAGGGTATAGAAACAATGTGTGGTAGAAAAAGAAACAATGTACGGAAAACGTGCGTGTGTGTGTGTGTGTGTGTGTGTGTGTGTGTGTGTGTGTGTGTGTGTGTGTGTGTGTGTGTGTGTGTGTGGCATTTAGGCAACTCATTCAAACATTAAGACTCAAGACCCAACTATGAAGTCACGGTCATTTCACACAGCATTAAGTTTCAAAATCGCGTGAACAATCGCATGATACAATGATAAAAAATAGCGTTTTACCCATTTTTTGGGGTTAATTTCGCTTCAATCAAAAAACTTTTACGGTGATTCCCTAGATTTTAATGCATGTTATCAGTTCAAAATAAAAAAAATCTCTGCGACTTTCGGGAAACGAGTTTCTGTCTTTCGGAAAAAAAGTCAGATGTGTTATTCACTTTTTTTTTTTGAGAAATCTATACAAGATATAAAAAATCTTTTACGGTTATTTTCTAAATAAAGATTCAATATTCAACTCTATTTTTTTCCAAAGCATCTGAGGTCTCCCGTTTTTATAAATTTTTGAAATGTCAGTATGTGTACTCTTAAGGATAAACACACCTCCAGCTCTATAAATACTCACTGTCTCTGTATTCCTGTTTACTTTATTCACAATCGCCTGATGATGAGAGTGCAAATCCTCGAATACTCTTTCTCTCGAAGTCTTTTTTTGTGGATTTTAATCTAAATATTTTATTTTTATTTTTTCCTTATATAGAAGCATATTTATTTATTTAATAAAGTAAATATATCTTTACAAACAAACAAACATTGTTTTCTAGAGAATCATGTATATTAATATTATGGTACAAATATTGTCTTGCCTCCAGGCCCACACAATATCATCCTCGTATGTACGTAGTGTTACCAGTTGTATAAATTATTAATGTATTCGTATTCCACAACACAAAGCTTTGAAGAAATATTAGAAAAATGGCGAATAATAATTTATAACATGTAACACTGAAAGATAATATGACTTCGCTTACCGTTTTTGAAAATGGAATGAACTTCTGCCTAACATTCATTTCATTATTCAACAAGCTAGATATGTTTGCAGATCGTTTCCTCTATCTTGGCAGCAGGTGGAGGTTAGCTGCAAGTGGAGTTCAGGATTGTATTGTTGGTAGCCCTGATTGTCGAACCTTGTCATAAGAGCTGTCAAAGTTTCGCAATATTCTCACATTGTATATTTTACAAGTAACCTACAATGCCGAAAATATTACAGAGCGGCGCTAGAGAAATTGAAAGGCAAGATAGTTTTGCGAGTTGGATAAAGAAAAAATATTCCGATAATCCCTATAAACCACCATCACAAGTTTGAAAACAATGTTGCCAGTTTATTCTAACAATCCAAAATTGGCTAGTTTATTTAAACAACAGTTCTGAAATATAATTTTAAAGTAGCGAAAAAATGTAACCATATCTTATTATCACATCAAGCAACACTACACCAAGTTCGCTCCGTGAAACTGAAAAAAAAATGGACAGAATATTGTTTATATCCAACGAATTACTGGACATATGCAATTTTTCTTAATTTTCATGCAAAATTTATTTATGAAGAATTTACAAAAATAATGTTTTTGACCACTTCATGCCCTTAAATGATCATTTGTGTCTCGCACCAGTGATAGTCTTGACGCTCCTTCGATCCTATTGGTTAACATCTGACCAATCACAACGCCTCAGATTTCAAGGGATAAAAATTTTTTGGGAAATCCACTGTTTGTGAACTGCATGTTTGCGTTTTCACTGTTGCTATTACAACGAGGATGTTTTTTTTTTAGAGAAAGCACTTTAAACAGATCTGTCTAATTTAAGCGGGCACCTAAAGGACACCAGAACCAATCATGGCTTGAAAGTAAGTCTTCTAGGTTGCGTACGTCTAAACTTCACATGAAATCTGAGGCGTTGTGATTAACCAATAGGATCGAAGGAGCGTCAAGACTATCACTTACGCATGTCTTAAATGGTATCGATCTGGGCTTGCATACTCAAATTGACAAACCCGTGTTTGATCTACCGAATATGTAAAAAAAGAAGGGATAGGAATATTTCTTCCCCCCTCCTAATGTATGTAATTAATCCGTCAGATAATAGACGATAAATAAACTCGAGGTATCAGGCACTCAGAAACACGAAGCGATTATATGCACACCACACCTTCAATATAAATCATCAAGCCGCCAATTATTGTCAAGAATGCTGTAAGTAGATGACGTAATATATACGTAAGTACCCAAGTCGGAAAATTGCTTTTCACTCTTGAATTTCACAGGAAATTATATCGCCACTTGAAATCGAAGAATATTTTTTCTAATAAAATTGACTTCAAACATTTTCGCTCTGACTACTTCATACAAGTGTTTTCGGGTTATGAGAAGTAAGAACAGAATCGAAAATCAAATTATTTATTACAATTATTGTTTCCCCCTCCCCCCCCAATATATATTTTTTTTGTGTCCTGAAAGAATTAGGCATTATTAAACACATTTCCCGTGTCTTCAAAATCGCATACTATTTTGAATAGCAATATTTTTCTTTGCAACTTTCACGTAGGGGGTTATTTTCTATGAAAAAAAAAATCAGAGGTTTTTTTCATTATTTTTTCAGGAATCTATACAGCATAAGAAAGATCTTCTACATACCTTGATGTCGAGATATTTTTTCTGAAAAATTTCGCGGTACAGGAGAACAGAATCGAGCGTATGTGTATCGTGTTTTTTTAATGTAGTACTGAAAAGTCGTTTTCCCCTCCCCAACTAAGTAGAGTCTTGTACTAAACATTATGTGCTCCTGTTATTATACTTCGCCTCCCATATCCAATATATCTAACGTACCTACTTACTGATCTCTCTTTCTGGTCCCATGTGTGCGAAGGAGATGAGATGTATTATTAAGTACCTACTCGTTATGTTATGAAAGTGGTGTACCTACCCAGCAATAGGAAGTTCTCGTATATCCTAGATATCAAACCATCCGGGTATTGTCGCGTACATAATGCAAATAATAAAAGCGACCTATTTAGTCCCTGTTATCCCTACGGCGCGCTGATCTCCTGATATCTATCATTATGAAAATTTAATATGATAATTTTTCAATAGAGGAAAAAAGTTTTGAATGGGACAAACTCGTTTGTTGTGAAGGGGTTTGAGATATTTTTATAATTTCGAACACCTTTTCGTGACAATAATGATTTTTTTAAAAAATATGACCCTTTTTTGGACAAAATCTGACTTTCTTTTACAACGCCTTTCACACATGCCCCACACAACCCTTTGATCACACATTTTCTCATAATGTCATAATTTTTCTAAAATTTGTATGAAAATCCTTCAATATACAGTTGATTCATAAAAAAATGCCTGTGGCGCTATTTTTTTATTACTTTTTATACAAAACATATTCGTACAAATTATTGTGCAAGCATTTTCAAATAAGCCAAATCACATCACGACCTTCTTCACTATGCCTTACAAAAAAAAATCGCCTGCGGCGCTATATACGCATTTTTCATTCCATATCATTTTTTAAAAATTTTTATTGTCACCCACTAGCTCCAAGGCTGGCGACGTCCATGCTTCAAACGCTTTACATATTTTTTCTCTCTGGAGAAGGCTGATCCAGTGTGGTACAGAATCGTAATTTCATCTAGTTTCTTTTAGACAGTTTGTGAATCATTTATTTAATTCTCTAAAACGACTACCGATTCAAGCACAAAATACCTACATATAATTACATGAATTGAAATTGAAATTGCCGATCATTCAATAAACTTGAACACATCATTGGAGATAAAATATTTTTTTTGAATGAGCGATGTGATTACTTACTGAATGATTTCATTTGTGGATTTCTTTTATCAAATCACTTTACATTCAGCGGTACATTTACATATTATTTATTATCTTCTACCCATTTTAATATTATTATTATGGGATGTGGATTATGAAATTTGTGTTCAAATTGAAATTATTCCCACATATCTACAGTGACGTAATCTTATTTCATAATAAATTAAATTTGTTATTTTATTCCATTGATTTTGTCAAAATTTATTTCAGTATCTTTATACCCTGAAGGTTTATTCGTACTTTTTTTTTAATCTTCTTCTTCTTCAGACCTCCACACCCACTGCTGGATATAAGCCTCTTCCACCCCCTTACACCTTTTTCTCGCCCTTCGCCTCCAGGTTCTGTCGACTTGTTTAGTATGTCGTCGAAATGAATGGCTAAATGTGTGAAATACTATGAACTAAAACATTTTTTTTAAATTTTATTAAAAGAAAAAATATATTAGAAATAATAAAAATAATTAACATCGCACTCCTGAATTTATAGGATCTGTGTCTCCTGAATTTCGAATAGGTATTTCACACATTAAGCCATTGATTTTGATGATGCCCCTATACAGTATTGAATTACTCATTTTTACCAATCATTTGAGTTACATTTCGTTTTGTCGGGCCTGAGTTTTTTCCATACTAAAATAGGATTTCCTTTGTCTTATAAATATATTAATCTTAAAATATTTCCGTCGAACTGGAAAACCCGTGAAGAATATCTTTTAATTCAATCAAGATATTTCTTACAATGTGAGGTACTCAGCAACAGGTGTGCATTAGCTTATCAAAGGATGCATGATACATTATGTCTATCCTACCGTCGTCGTCTATGTCTACCCACAAAATCGCTTCGTTTCACCCCAATAGTGATATACAGGGTGAGTGATAAAATCTCTTTGTCAAAATTTATGAAACGTATCTCTTGTATTTTGAATATATTATGTCAAAATATTACCTATCAAATGATGTTTTTTCCCTTTTTGAGTATTACTAACAAAAATGTCACTTGTGTCTTTTTTAAGATAACCTGAAAGTATGAAAGTAATTAGGATAGTGTTTCACCTAGACGTCTGACTCCGTGTATTTTCAATAGAAAGGAAGTAATGCATTTTCACGCTAGGCACTTTTTCGTATTTTAGAGTCGCAAAACTCACACTATTAACAAGATATCAATAATAAACATTATAAAATATCTTTAAAACTATCGCTTACCTCCTAAATAACGTTAAAACTATTACAGTTTTTAACTATGAGAACAAAATTTAAAACGTTGCCCACGAAATGTCAAAATTCTCCATACGATTTGAGAGTTTGTAGGCACCAGTTTACTTCACTACTAGCATTGAGTAGGCCATCTAGATACTTAATATAAAAGTTTATGGTGTTTCAAAAGTTTTTTTTTTTATTTCAGTGATGAGGCGACGCAGGTGCACCCTGGTGGATTAGGTGCAGATCAAGACGAATGGAGAAGAGCAAGGATGGAATCAGGGAACGATGACTATTGTGTGCACCATGGCGATCATAGAAGACCAGTAAGTTTTTTTTTTATTTTTTTTTTTATAAAGTTGATCTGGGCGTGTATACACAAACCCAAATACTTTCGTGCACACTTTGCACTAGGCTTTTTAACCCGTATCGTGAAGTGTGGAATACATCGTCAGCGCTGGGGTTTAAACCTGGCACCTCCCGCTCGACATTATTATACTTTGTAAATCAATTTGATCTCGAAAATCTTATGATTTTTTCGCTAGCTTGATTAAATCTATGG
Organism: Ceraclea dissimilis; assembly: GCA_963576895.1. NCBI lineage: Eukaryota > Metazoa > Arthropoda > Insecta > Trichoptera > Leptoceridae > Ceraclea > Ceraclea dissimilis. The sequence continues at coordinate 17,249,485 of OY756369.1, forward strand.
GAATTTGAATATGACTGATGACTCTCCAAAAAATCAATGAATGTCTGGAACAGCTCGCCTGAGTTCCTGATACAACTGCATTATATAAAATTGAAATGCTTTTGTCTGGAAATATTCATTCATTCATTCAACTTATTCCAGAGTTCAGGGGCGGTTACAGAAAATAATTATGTAGAATGAGTTGTCATTAAATGTTTTTCATGGCGATCGTTGTCGAAATATTCTCGTAATTAATGAAAAAAAGGGCCTTAATTAAAGTTTTTAATAGTAAAATTTCGCTATTTTTACCGCTTTGGTGTCATTTTTTCCCGGGAATACAAATAGATTACAAAAGTTTCGCCATTTTGGCGATTATCTCAAAGTTCTAATCGCATTTAAAAAATGAGTAATGCAAGATCTTCTTGATCAACGCCCGGTGGTCATTCTAAAAATATTCTTCAGATGATCAGATAGAAGTATCGCCTCTTTCTGAGTTGAAGGGGCAAGGAGATAAATCATTTTACCCAATTTAATTCAGACATAGTTTGGAGTGAAATCTTCTTCTTCTTTGAGATATTTTACTTAAAAACTTTTTCAATGATTTCCACAAAGTTGTTTGAATGTCACAATATTGATATTCAGTAAGAGTACTACGCGGGCTTAAAGAACGAATTAGGGAGGTAGCTGTGCGGATATGAAACATCATCGATGTGAAAAAACATCAATAAGTCGTATACTTACTTACTTACTTCCGATGGCCGTACAACTTCGGTAGAGTTTTGGCCTCCAGAACAACGGATCTCCAAGCCTTCCTGTGGCTTAAAGCACGAATTAGGGATGTAGCTGTGCGGATATGAAACATCATCGATGTGAAAAAACATCAATAAGTCGTATATTTACTTACTTACTTCCGATGGCCGTACAACTCCGGTAGAGTTTTGTCCTCCAGAACAACGGATCTCTAAGCTTTCATGCCTGCAGAAACGGACTCCCAGTCATCACCAACATTTAGTACGTTCAGATCTCGGGTTACATTTCCATCAATCTCTGTCTTGCTCCACCCAGAGGTCTCCTGTCTTCAAGTTTATTTTGCAGTAGATGTTTTGTGACTCTTTCTTCTCCCGATATGCCGACATGTCTTTCGGGAAGTTTTTAAAAATGAGTCATAGGTATAGTATCAAAAATAATAATCTGTGCATTTTGCGTAATGTTACTACACATGGATTACACTTAAGACACTCGTATTAATATCACAAAAAAGGTCATAGCCATCAATATTTTTTTTTAAAAATAAAAACTGACTTGGTTTCAAATACAGCAATCTGCAATATATGAGAGTCGAGATTAAATTGGTATATTTTTTGATACTGCTTGATAATGTTACTTCAGCTATCCTTGCGTGAGCGATTGAGCTATACAATTAGTAAGACCAGATACTTAATGTCAAAAGAATCTCCAGAAATCACCACACTGGATCATCGCGGAAGGAAATCGGCACATCTGTCATGACCAGTGCGGATTCTATTTAGTGCTGTCCATAATCTTCGGGGCTGGTCGAAGTCAGGAGGTTTGCTCGTGATAGAAGGCAAAGAGTGAACCGGGGGCGAGGCTTCGTCCCATCTGAATTTCCAGGTTTCGATGATGTTGAAATCCTCATCATACAGACTTTTTCCTTTACAGAGAAAAAGTTAAGGATAGCGCTGATTGTGTCTTAATTGTAAAATTGCATAAAAACTCCAACACAAATAATCGATGTAGATTTTAATAACACGCGCGGGTTTCGGCATCTCTGACAGATTCCTACCTTGAAAATAAGACGGTGAAAAAGAAGATGAGGTACGTACAGTAATTTCCTTCATTGAAGAAGTTTTCCGCTCTCGGCTCTTGAATTCCTCGCGACGATGACGAATAAAGGAATTTTTAATTACTCTTTGTGATACCCGTCACTTCATTCTGGAAAATTATTTCCATATTGAAAACATCAATGGCCCGCTAACTATGTGAACTTTAAGCTATCAGCTAACGAATATTTGCGAGCGGCCCGCTGGCTGATGAGGTTATTGATTTTAAAATGTTGAAAATAGAATTTTTCCAGTTTTTGGAGTTAATATCGCTTCAATCAAAAAACCTTTACTGTAATTCTTTAGATTTTAATGCATATTATCAATATGAAAAAAATCTTTCAAACTTTCGGGAAACGAATTGCTGTCTTTCGGAAAAAAAGATCAGAGGTGTTTTACACATTCTTTTTTATAAATCTATATATAAATAGAAAACTCTTTTAGGGCCATTCCTTAGATAAAGGTTCAGTGTATATCCACTCTTTTTTTCAAAAACTTATTTAGTAAATTTGACGAGATCTAAGGCCTCCCGTTTTTAGAAATATTTGAAATGTCAATATGATGCCTACTTTTAAAGTACGACGTTTTCCTAAAATAACTATCACAAGATCTTGGGGCCCGCATATCGTTAGATAATCACTGTAGCGGCCCGTAATACATACAATGAATCTAAATTAATAATAACACACCCTATATAACCTTTATAATACATCGACTCACCCAGTGATAGAACACCCACTATATATTATATTGAATTAATTAAATTCGTATTCAAATATTTCACATCCCATGTATTCAAGGCCAAGTTCTAACTGATGTGTACGCCAAGTTATTTAATATACAATTTATTATATTAATTTACTGTACTATTTAATATCCTGTACCTAGGTACAATAAATAGAACGTAACCCTCATTTCGATACACGATAAAATGATAAAAACTCACAAAAATCACATTATTACCACAGTTTTCTCATTATACAATAAATTCTCTAAAATTTGTATAAAAATCCATGAAAATGCAATTAAAATATGTTTTTATGAAACAATTGAAGCTATGCGTTTTATTTAACAAAAAAATTCAATATCACGGCTCTTGTTGGTACATCCTTATGCCTTATAATAAAAAAAAAATTATTAGGTGAGCTTTTTTCTTAAAATGTTGAGAGAATTAATTTAGATTAGGTTTCATTATGTATTTGTCCCCAGTCCCCACAATATGGTTTCTCAGTGTAAACTGTAATAGGGCTTTGAATATTAACTATTGTTAAAGTGATATTTTTATTTCGTCTAATTTCAATGTTTGTAAGTGTACCTTGTTAATAAATAAATAAATATTATAAAAGTCGTCTTATAAAATCAAGTTTCAACTGGATTTTCAGAAAAACTGGTGATGAACTTGCGGGATGTGATTAAGTCCATACCTATAAATAATAAGAAGATATTTACTTAGGAGCATGGGATCTATACATATATATAATAGGTAAATATATATAATAGTTATTTGGGGGTAAATAATTATATTTGTTTAGCGAACTTAATCATAATAAGACAAATAAGATCAAACCATTGGTATGTCCAAATCAGTTTTAATACTAGGCCCTGGTCCGCTATCCCATAGAGACATTCTTTCAGTAAGAAATCAAAAAGAAAGGAAGACAAAATAGACAAGAACTCCGACTAAATATTCCTGGTCTTAGACAGGCCAAAGAGCTTCTTGGAGGCTATGACCCTAGAAGAACTAAAGCCTGTATAGTGTATAAGCCTGAACAAAACAAGTCTCAAGTGTGGTGGAATCAGTGAACGTTGCCTTGGGCATAAAGTGGTCACTCGTAAGGGTCGGAACACCCATCCTGCTTCCTCCCCAAGGGAGTTCACATAACGCAACATTATGTGAATGAAGATGCCTCTCGTCTCTGTTGAGGAAAAAACTGCAATGTTTTACATGAATTTATAAATGCGGAAATTCCTTGATTTATAATACTGGTGATCTATGCAAAGGTGTGGGTGTAATACTACCAACAGTTTGAGAAACTCTATTGCAGAACAATATACGTAGCAATAATATGCCTAAATCAGTTATCAAATGTTAGTTCAGATGGGATCCACTTATACAAAGGAACATATCACATCTATATTCGATTATATTACCACACTATTTACACAGCGCCCCTTTCTACTTAATCCTTTGTAGATTGATCCAATGGTGACAAATATTTGAGGAGATTCCTAAGTACAAATTTCTTTGAACTATACCTAATCTTTCATTCTCAACCACGTAGCGTGTTAAGGCTCGCGACCCAACTATGACGTCACGGTCATTTCCCGCGGCATCAAGGTTCAAAATCGCATGAACAATCGCATGATAAAATGGAAAAAATTCCTTTTTATTTCATTTTTTGGGGTGAATTTTGCATCAATCGAATAACTTTTACGGTTATTCCTTAGATTTTAATGCGTATTATCAATATAAATAAAAATCTCCGCGACTTTCGGGAAACGAGTGTTTTTCGGAAAAAAGAGCAGAGGTGTTTTTCACAATTATTTTTGAGAAAACTATACAAGATATAAAAAATATTTTACGGTCATTCCCTAGATAATGTATCAATGTATCTTCCCTATTTTTTTCCAAAGAGTATTTAGTAACGGTTGTCAAAATTTTTGAAATGTCAATATATCGGGTTGGCTGCAAGATATTGCTTTTGCAATAAGCCCGCCTTTTGGCACACTGCATTGTCTTGTTTTTGTTGTTACTTATATTTACTGGCCAATAAAGATTTATTTATTTATTTATGCATACCCTTAATGGAAGAAGCCTTTAACAGTAACGATATGGGCGTACAACAAAATTGGATTCAAAATTTGCCGAAAAAAACTCAAAACACCAAACGAGACCATCGTTTGAACCGGAAATTTGAATTGCAATACATTTTCCCTATTTGATTAATGGATGATGTGAAACTGCGTGGTTAGGGTGAGAGTCTTATTCATACCTATATTTTAAGGACTTATATGCACTGACCAAAAATCGTTCTATTTTCGCTTCAACTTTTTGAAATATTGTATGAGAATGTTAGCGCGAAAAATAATAACGTAAGCGACAATGTGAACTTTACCTTTTTAAGAAGAGCCTGGGAACAAATTAAAAAATCTAAAACAGCCAATTTTTTAAGGTTATATATACCAGTATTTTGGCTAAATTATAATTTTATATCTGAAAAACTGAACGGAAAATCCTCAGATCCTGTTAATTTGAGGGGTACTTTCGGAATATTTTTTTATTCAAGGAATTTCCAAATATTGTAATTCTAAAACATCCAATCTGTAGTCCATACTTTCATCTATCACTGTCTTCAGTTTCAAGACGATTCTCTCAGTATTGGCTGAGAACAGTTCAGGGGGCTGAAGCCGAATGACAGCATATATAAGACCTTAATATGTAGGTATAAAGTATATGGAAATCGTATATAATTTTATTAGCAATAAAGTATTTATCGCCCTGATTTTGATTAGGAAGCGACATACTTTTTTTTTCGTCACGTACCCTTCAGCTTCCATTTCTGAATATAGTCCCCCCTCATCGGGGTTTTCATAGAGAGTAGGCCCAGACATTTTCGCCGCCCCCTTCACCCCCCACCCCCCCCATCGAAGATTTTTTTATTTTGTCTAATTTTCTAACGGGGAGGGGTAAATTTTTTTGAATAGAATTCAGTAAAGACGAAAAATTGGATTTAATAAATTATTAAAAGGGATGAAAATGGATTGAAGATAGGGGGTGTTTTTTAAGTGTCTCTTAATAACTTTAAAAGAACTATAGGAATTTTTACGTATATATTTTATAGGTAGTTCGTTTTTTAAGAACCATTGCTTACTAACCAATAAATCTACCAGAGCTACGCCGGGTAATAGAGCTAGTGTAACATAAATGAATTACCTAGTAGACTATCGTATATAGTATATAGATATAGGTAGTATTATATTCTTCTCCAGTTATCCCATTGAATATCCGCCATTCCAGATAGATGTGCAAACTCTGTAAGACATTTAACCCCGGCACAATAAAACTTTCCCATAAACTTCCTCTCCTGTAAGAACCGTTCAGTTCATCCCAATATTAGACCTGTACATTATACAACCCATGGGTGTCGTCAGGGGAGGGCAGGGGGTCCAGCTGCCCCCTCCCTAGAGATTAGAATAGGTATATATTTTTTCATACTAAATGATAAAACCTCACAAAAAATCACATTATTTCCACACATTTTTTCATCATGTCATAAATTTTCTAAAATTAGTATAAAACATCCATCAAAATACAACTGTTTCACAAAAAAATTACCTGCAGCGCTATTTATTTGTTACTTTTTTATAGAAAACATTTTTCATACATAATATTGTGCAAATTATTATATACATTTTCAAATAAACCAAACCACATCACGGCCTTTTTCAATATGTCTCACAAAAAATTTTCGTCTGCGGGGCTATTTACACTTTTTTCATCCTCTATCAATTTTGAAAATTTTTGTTGCCCCTCCCTAGTTCCGAGGCTGGCGACGCCCATGGTACAACCTATAGGTAACTTATAGGTCGGTTCTACCTACTACCTTTCACCTCCATTTCCCAATACTTACTTTCTATCTCCAGGCTCAGGTAAGGGAGGATTGTAGAAGTTTTAGTACTTATATAGTATAAGAAACAGAGGCAAACTTGGATTATTCATTGTTAGCAAAACTTTAAAATAATATTGATTCATTATACGGAGATAAAAATTATACCCATCTAGATTTCATTGGTGATATGGCAATACCGTGACATGTGAAGAATATAGTCAACTTTACAGGAGAACGAAAAATATGGATCTGAATATTTTTTTTATATTTTTATTTCGTATGGCTTCTGTCACCGTTGGCGTTGGGTGGCAACGTTAGAAGATAAGAGAATTATGCTATCTATTACATACAAGAGACTTGTACCCTACAGAGCAACATCCAGGCTTCCAAACCATTCAAGGGCATTGTGGATATCTGCATATGGTCCAGGGAATGCTCTCAGAGGACAGTCTTCGACAATGTGCTTGATGGATTGCTCTGAGTCTCTGCGACGATCAGTCATAATCTTGATGGAAGGTCTACCCTTTGCTGTGTATCTGTTGAGATATAACTATATACTTGTTAAATTATAATTTGATTTAAAAATAACTTTAAAAAAAAGAATCTGGGTTTATTTCGATAAACCCAAATACATCTTTGTACACTTCGAGAAAGCTCGAAAGCTTGTGTTGTGAAGTGGAGTAAGTCGGGGATTGAACCCGCGCCCACTGGATTAACAGTCGACCGCGTTACCAACCAGACTACCGACCACCTCTTATATTCTTTTGCTTATAATTTATTCCAATTCACTCCTGCATCAGGTGTCGAGATAAAGTTTTAAAGAAAGTGGAAATGTTTTTGAGAAGTTACAATAATTAGAACAAGCTCAGAAGGAGAGAGATATCCAGAAACTTCCACTCTCATTCTGTTTTCCTTGTGAACTTCATACCGAAATAGAAAGGACCATTTGTTTATATTATTATTCTCCAGAAATCTTCCTTCAGAAAGTTGTGTGTTTCAGAAAGTATCGACTAATGAGTTTAATCCTCTGAGCAGTTTACTTGAATTTAAGTTTGTATAGAGACCTCTCCCTGTTTCTTCTGGTGATTGATTAGTTTGTGTCACTTAATTGTTTACTCATAATCTCAGCTTATGTTTTTTCAGACAATCTACACCCTTAAATAAAATGATAGACGTTTCTTACTAATCTCTCTCAGATATTTTATTAGATTATTATTATTATTACCGGAAACGCTACAACGTATAATTTCGGGTTGTTCAACATTCGCGCAAACTGAATATACATATAGACATAATCATGTAACAAAAATAATCCACCAAAATTTAGCTATAAAATATAAACTAATAAATTTCAGAAATATAATTCCATGTTATAAATACAACCCGGAATCGGTTTTAGAAGATCAAAATTATAGGCTCTATTATGCTAAAACAATTATAACAGATAGAACGATACATCATAATAGAATGAGAAAGGAAATAATGTGACCCTTTTTGTGCTGTCACCTCTTAGCGATAGCATTGGAGTGCCTGAGGTGGCAAACGACCGATAGTGGCAAACGGTTTTATCTGCCAGTTTTTACGCCCAGTTTCTTTTCCAGTATGAAATTCCTCCAAGTAGGTTGCAGCTATTTATGGTGTTCTATTTTGTTTGTGTCTGATTGCTTGCTTATATTTTCTTTGTTGAAGCCATTAATGCGTTAATAAATAAATATTAAATTATAGATGTTAAATGTGGTAGTTTCATAACCAATATAGTCGCTGTGATACTGAATGAAAGAAGCTGAAGCCATTTAAGAATGAGAGGTACTAACGAGTTATTTCATATTGTTTGCAACATGTCATACTATTAGATACTATTGCAGAGAAAGTCATTAATTATATTTTCAACGTTATTAAATATTCAAGACACAAAAACCCACCATATTATATTTCATAACCTGTGCCACAAATTTGGTAACACTTTAATAATCCATCAGTGGAATCTCTATCCCACTTGCACCGCAAGCTTTGTCACATGCCATATTGCAGGGGTGTAAAACCTTTACTTTACTTACTTATTGAACTAAACAAATATTCGATTACGGACTACGTGTCTTGAACCATATATATTTTTTCAGATTTAATGAATTTGTCAAACATTGGATTTTCTACGAGTTGTAGTTGGTTAGCAAAGTAGTAATCTCTTATTCGACTGCTAAAAATATAACTCATTTGTTTTTTTTTTGTTTTAATGTTAATTAAATGAAAATTTACACATACAGGATTATACACAGGTACAACTCCACAGGGTTGTTTATTAAAATCTTGCCGCGTTACCCCCTGGCCCCACGAATAGGTCCCCCCCCCACGGGGTTTCTAGTACCTAATATGGTAGATTCTTTGTAATATGGTAGAGATAGGAGAAAGTGGTCAATGACCCTTATAACCCTTACTAAATTTTCTACAAAAAAATTAATATATTATTTCATAGGACTAGCAGTTAAGGTCTTATATGCTGTCATCCGGTTTCGGCGCCCTGAATTGTTCTCAGCCAATACTGAGAGAATCGTCTCGAAACTGAAGACAGTGATAGATGAAAGTATGGACTACAGATTGGCTGTTTTAGAATTACAATATTTGGATATTGCTGGAATAAAAACATATTCCGAAAGTACTCCTGAAATTCACGGGATCTGAGGACTTTTCCGTTCAGTTTTTTAGATATAAAAATATAATTAAGCCAAGGCTATGTACGAGTAGAGTTTTTTTAAATTTAAATTATAAAATAAAAGACTGCAGATTTTTTGCTTTACTTTTGTGGGTTCGCGATCCGTTTGTTGTCACCGCCTCCCAATGTAATATTCAGAACACATCTGTTCATCAAATATGATGGATCGCTGAAGAACCTGGAGATTTGGAGTGAGCGAGGGAGAGAACACGAATACTAATCATAATAATATAGCGCACTCACTCACTCTGTGGTAACACGTGGAAATATTACTCACAGAATAACGAATCTATGGAAATGAAATTCATTATGTCACTACTGACTTGAAGCCTCTCCACACACGTCCCGAAGTTCAGTTAACGGAATCGACCGTTTTTTAAAAAAGTTTCGATCAAAACCTCTCTCTGAATTCAGCGTCATGCGTCACCCCGATTTTGAATTCAGAAAGAGGTTTTGGTCGGAACCTTTTTGCAAAACGGTCGATTCCGGAACTGAACTTCGGGACGTTTGTGGCCAGCCTAAGCCTCTCCACACACTTCCCGAAGTTCAGTTAACGGAATCGACCGTTTTGCAAAAAAGTTCCGACCAAAACCTCTCTTTGAATACAGCGTCACCCCGATTTTGAATTCAGAAAGAGGTTTTGGTCGGAATTTTTTTGCAAACGGTCGATTCCGTTAACTGAACTTCGGGACGTTTGTGGTGAGCCTAAATAATAATAATATAGCGCACTCACTCACTCTGTGGTAACACGTGGAAATATTACCTACTCACAGAATAACGAATCTATGGAAATGAAATTCATTATGTCACTAGACTTTAACAATTTAGAAATTCAATAGAATTTACTTATGTATTCATAGTAAAACTTTAAGGCGATCCCGACCCAACTATGACCTCACGGTAATTTCCTCCAACGGCATAAAGGTTCAAAATCGCATGATAAAATGGTAAAAATCGGTGTTTTTTTTCGGGAAATGTGGTGTTATTTTTTGTAAAAAGTGGTGTTATTTTTCACAATTTTGGCAAAATATGGTATTATTTTTCACACATTTATATCATTAAAGTGGACAATTTTACAGGTTGTAATACAAAAATATAAAAAAATATGATCGTGAACAATATTTTATACAAAAAACCGTAAAGCAATACAATAAAATTAAAATATTTTAGAAAAACAAAAATCGCCTCTTTGCCAGATATTTTCAGTGTGGTTCTTCTTACTTTCAAAGCCACATTTCTTTTGATACAATGTTTCAATTACGATGTTTTCCAAAACAATGGTCAAAATTAGTGTCAAATAAGCAATAATTCGCGCTATTCCTGTAAAAGAATGCTAAAATTCGCATTGTATGTGTAAAAGACACGAAATTCGCGAATAAATTCGTTTTATCGCGATCGCGAATTTTTCCAGTCTCTATCCATACGTCATTCAGTATTCCGTTACAAAGGCACATCTATTTGGCTATGGTTTTATCGACTGATGGAGTACCAACAATGCAGCCGTAAACTGGTTTTATGGTATCAGCTTTCACGGTGTACTGCTTCTGAATTTACTTCTACATACTCGTATCTAAATATGATTCTATTGTTAATAATATATTATCTTCAATTATAATTCCATTCAATTGGGATGCAATACATAGTAAGTACATCAAATGTTTCATAATACTATTTAATAATCACGGTATATCTCGATCCGAATAGTGGCGTTGCTATACACGGTGTAACACAACCGATGCGCGATGGATCAACCGAAGCAGGATGATAGAGGACCTCAATACCGATCGATTTAACCCCCATGTATGTATGTTAGCAATTTTTTGCTGTTTTCGGTTATTATTATTTTTTTCGCATTTTTTTGTCAAACCCGGACTTATTTATATTATATTTATTATTTAATGCAATTAATTTTTTTAATACATCCATAATTTTTTTTCCAAATTTTGAATTTTAACAAATTACAAGATTCAACATTTTTTATGGCACAATGGTATCAGACAGGTCTATAATTGATTTTGTATCTGGAAGGTGTACTATTCACCTATTTCAGAAAAAAAAACAATTATGTATCTCAAAAATTGTTGTCTCCATGAACAATCCTGTAAGTCAGGGTTTGACAAAAAAGAATCATAACTCGAAAACTTTATTTAAGTATATCTTTGGCGCTTACTTCACACTAAGCTTGTGAGTAAGGCGAGCGTTTTATCAACCCAGTTATACACACCAATTAAAAAAGCATCGTTTCAATAATCAAATTACCTATTTTCGATGCTTTAAAATGAATACGGAATATTCTATATTGCCTCATCTAATCCCAGGCTTATACACAGTGGTGGTTAGCTGGTAGATTGATACACTTTAATATTCAAATCCATTCAACCATATCATAGCACGAGTAGTTCTGTCAATTCCCGTGAATGCGGTGTGCTGAGTGTGTATGAGAAATATGCAAAACATGGCATCTGACTGATACACGTACTATCTCTGTGGCTTCGTACTGTGGAGTTAGATTTAGACGGGTCGATTTCCGCCGCACGATTATAGGCCCCACGGCGAAAATCAAACGCGGTAAGCTACTGGGCCGCAGATGACTAAAATCTCAAACGCCAATATGAAGCAGGTTTTAACTATTGCGTGCAGCAGGCGACTAAAAATCAACCGTGAAAATGATATGTCGCTTTCAATGCTTGAAGAATCGATTGACTATCTGTTTCAAAATGAGCACGTAGATCACGGTCAGGTGGTGAGTAGGTAATAATGGATTTATACAATTAAGTTTCTAAATTTGGTGAGAGTTTATTGTTTATTGTTCATTATCGTCCTTAAGCTCTAATTTCGGGCACTTGGACTCGTCAAATTTATATAGTTGTAGTCTATTAACAATCAAGAGGAGCAATAAGAAAAGATATAAGTACATCAATGCTAACAGAGTGTAGAACGTCTGCTAGCATTACGTCGGGAACACAATGTGTCCAATCCAATCCAATTTGAACAATAAGCAATTTTCAACAACAAATTCGATGCTGAGATGTACCAATAGTCTCATGCCAGCATCTCGTCCTTAATATTTAACAAATAGAACATTGGCAAGAGATTACACAACGGGAAAGAGTGGCAGGTACGAGAGTGCGGAGAGATGTGACATTGCAACGCAGAATACAATAAGAAACGCAAGAACAGCAAAACAGTGAGAATGTACCAGAGAAGTAGAATCAAAGAATAGTGACGTGAGAGTGAAAAGAAACTCACGTCAGTTAATAGATACATTGTACCATTCCTGATCAACATCACTACGAAGAAAATAGCCCGGTGGCTTGCGATTTCAGTCAACTGTGTAAATAGGGTAAATATGGTGTATGGTGAGATGATTTCGTTAGCGACTAGCCGCGTGGCGAAAATCGGCCCAAGTGAATCCCGTATTACTGTACCGTCATGTATGATTAGTTACGGGCTATATTCGCATATCATGTAGACATGTCATACAATGTTTTGTGGTCAAATACTGAAGATTGCCGCAGGCTAATCAGCTCTCAACGTTTCAATGTACTGCAATCTATTTTCCAGTGGTTGACTATTTTTAATTGACATGGTCTCTTGGCTAATGATACGGCAGCCAAAGAAAATTTGTGGCATATCCAGGAAAAAAATGTAGGTTATTTCTCAATTGCTCTTATGTTTTTGAGAGCACTGAATCCGAATCTCAACTTTATGACATTTTAATCGTAATGCGTTTTGAGAAAAATGAGAAATCTGTGCTTCTTTTTACAGATTTTTGCTCATAGCTCGAAAATTATTCAGTTCAGACAAAAGAATTTTGAATCAAGGATAATCGAAAACAAATTTCCTATAAATCCTCTTATTAATTTTTCTAATCTAATCAATTTAATTCAATCTTATATTGGTCATACATGAATAGGCGATCAACCCATCTATGTTTATCAGATGAACGATTTAGGAGACAGCACTTTAAAAATTTAGATTTAGTTCGAAAATCGTCCAAAAACTTTAGGTATTTTCTTTAGTTTCCCGCCCACAGCTAATAAATTACATGTCTTCAAAAAACAAAATACTGAAAAAAATAAACAATTTCCTATGAATTATGTCTGATACATCTTTTTACTCAGGCGAACGGTTTCAGTGACAGCGCGCATCGAAATTTGGTGTAATACATATCAGTGAGAGAGCGTTAACATTGTGAAGTAAGTAGGTACGCATTAGTATCTGATGTATTGGTATCTATCACTGCCTGCTAAAGTAGGTACTATAGCCGTGCTGTAACAGTTGGCAACATAGCATAATGATCAAACAGGACCACCGCTCCTGTCAAATCTAGATTATGATAAGTGGTCCGTCATACTCGTTGTTAAAGGATTGTTATTCCATACATTTCCTTAGCGACGGTGATGGCAACCTCGCCAATAACGTTTTATATATTAATCACATATCATGGCTAGAGAAAGAGAGAAATGTCAAGGTGGCGGTGTATCTATACATAGAATATATTTATAAGTGTATACTTTTCAAACTGAAGTAAAGGTATCTACGTGAAATTCACAGAGAATGAACCGATTTGTATGAAAGCGAATGATGTTTTCATTATTATGACTGTAATAAAAATTCGACTTCCCTTCCTCTAATGCATACATATTATCTACGTAATCATTTAATCTCTGTCCCTTGCAGGGTAGGTAGAGAAGATTAAGAAGTCAAATATCAATTATACATTTTAAATTAGTTTACAAGTAGGTATCTACTCAGCATTTCGCTCAGTACCAATTATATCAATTATTAATTTTGGACACCTTCTGTCATCCCATTAAGTGAAATTATGAACAACTAAAATTCTCTTTTAGTACTTCAGTAACTTAAGATGTATAAAGGTTAGCTACATGGAATTTTTCATGAGGCGTCAGGGTACTGGGTTTGATTTCGGTACAGACGGTGTAGGTATTCTGGATTACACAAAAATAAAAAAAAATGCACATTTACTGACCAAATATTTCGAGTAACGATCAAGTAGAATCATGGCTAGGACATAGGCTATTAAAAAATCAAACACCTAAAGTACTGTTAAAGAGAAAAATAAGTTTAAGAGCATGCATATTGACATTTCAAAAGATACTAAAAACGGAAGACTCTATGTAGATCTCGACAACCGTTACTAAATATGCTTTGAGTAGATATCTTGTATAGATTTCTAAAAAAAAGTGAAAAACACCTCTGATATTTTTGATTGATTTTTTAATTTGATTTTTGATTTGAGTATAGATTTCTCAAAAAAAGGTGAAAAACACCTTTGATATTTTTTCAGAAACTCGTTTCCCGAAAGTCGAGTAGTTTTTTTTTGCCCCAAAAAATTGAAAAATTGCTATTTTTACCATTTTATAATGCGATTGTTCATGCAAATTTGAACCTTAATGCTGTGGAAAATTACCGTGACGTCATAGTTGGGTTGGGAGCTTTTTAACAGTTGCAAATAGCGTCTACAGTCTCCTGGTGGTGTATAATGGAAGTAAAACTGCTTTCAGAAGATGTCGCTAATGTTTCAATTATGTAGAGTATTATTAGGAGTAGGTACTCATTAATTCAAACTTAAAGACCCCAAACTGTTTGTTATGTTCCAACTTTGTTTCTCAAATAAATCTTAAGATTTGATTCCCCCATTTAGTCAACATTTAGTCAACATTTAGTCAACAATAATCCAACATTTCACATCTGAGTCTTTCGTTTTGTTGGTCTTCAAGGGTCCTACATCTCGAAATTAATAAACTTTGCCAGATTACTTTGTGTCTATTTATTATGTGTAACTGTCTTAAGACTCGGAACCCAAATATGACGTCACGGTCATTTCCCACAGTATTAAGGTTCAAAATCGCATGAACAGTCGCATGATAAAATGTTAGAAATAACGTTTTTTCCATTTTTTGGATTGAATTTCGCTTCTAAATAAAAAAATATAACAAGTAGTTATATCTCAATAGATATACAGCAAAGGATGGACCTTCCATCAGGGTAATGACTGATCGTCGGCTAGCTTAATGTGGTAACTTTACACTTAAGTGACATTCATCAATTCCAGTCCATCCATCTGCCGCGGTCGGGAATCTAACCCAGACCTCTAGCCTGTCAAGCCGGTATTCTACCGCTATGCTATGAAGGCTGGTAGATGAATCGAATGGAAATGTATAGAAAATGTAGACGTGTAGAAAATTCCGAAGGTCTCACAAAACATAAATTGAGATTTTTCAAAATAATCTTATAAAAAAAATATGTTTTTCCTTGAAACTGAGACTCGGAAAACAGATAGGTACCAATTCTCCACAAAATCAACAACATGGCGTCTGATCTAATATTGTCTAGACGGGACAAGATGTCAGTCACCATTATGGTGATATTATGATGATGAAATGATAGGTGAATCTATTGAATAAATAGGGCTTGGAATATCGCAGAGTTATCTCTTCCGGAACTAATTCGATACGGAGACAATTTCGGAAGAGTACGCATATTGACATTTCAATAATTTCTAAAAACGGAAGATCTTAGATCTCGACAAGCGTTACTAAATATGCTGTGGAACAAAATGGGGTAGATGCATTGAACCTTTATCTAGGGAATAACCGTAAAAGATTTTTTATATCTTGTATAGATTTCTCAAAAAATTGTGAAAAACATCTCTGATCTTTTTTCCGAAAGTTGCGGAGGTTTTTTTTTATTTGTTTCGATAAAATTCATTAAATCTGGGGAATAAACGTATTTTTTTTTATTGAAGCTAAATTAACCCCAAAAAATGGAAAAATGTTATTTTTACCATTTCATCGTGCGATTATTCATGCGATTTTGAAACTTAATGCCGCAGGAAATGACCGTGACGTCTTAGTTGGGGCCTTAATACGATATTGTGATTCCGGTATTAGGGCCTTTTAATTCCAGAATTGAAATACAGATAATCTTCCCGAGATCCCGCAGTTGCGCTATTTTGGAATTCGGGAATGAATGCCCTATTACTACTAAAACTATTGATGTTTGTATAATATCTAGTGTAAACCCGCCACCACTATAATAATGTAATATGGTGGCTAATGTCAATCTTATTGTTGAACTTTCCAATGTGTGGGGAGCATTACATTACGCGGTGACAGAGCAACGCTATGCGAAGTGATTGATCTGAAACATTATATGGGTACCTACCTACCAGGGGCGAAGGGTGAATTTCTGCAGAAGGGAGGCCGGGGCTAACATTTCTTTTTGGATTATGTCAGATTAGACACTATTATACCTATATTTTTTTCCAAAAGGTAACTCGATGAGAATCGTGTTCTTAGGTTGCTTCGCGGCTGGTACCTACCTGCCTACTAACATCATATTTATATTAAAGCTCCCGACCCGACCCAACTATGACGTCACGGCAATTTCCCGGGGCATTAAGGTTCAAAATCGCATGGACAATCGCATGATAAAATGGTAAAAATAGCGTTTTTTCCATTTTTTGAGGTTAATTTCGCTTCAGTATAAACTTTTTTAAGGTTAATCCCTAGCTGCATATTATCAATAAAAAAATCTCTTTTGGTGTTTTTCACAATTTGTTTTTAGAAATCTATACAAGATATAAAATAATCTTTTACGGTTATTTCCTAGATGTACGAGTATCTACTCTATTTTTTCCAAAGCATATTTAGTAACGGTCGTCGAGATCTAAGGTCTCCCGTTTTTAGAAATTTTTGAAATGTCAATATGCATTTTATCGGTAGAAGCCTTTAACAATAACGATATATACTCTCATTTCCAGACTAGCTAGAGCTCTAAAAATAATACCAATTGCGTAAAGTAAACTGGACGATGTTACGATTCTGTACCGTATGGGATGGGGTCATATGTGGTATCTAGAAACGGCGATGGTAAAGAAATTCACTTCGAATACAAAGATTACAAAAGCGGGTCATCAAATTTGTTTTTAATATAGGTACTTTTTCATACTAAAGATTGACACCTCTTTAGAAGTTACGTAAAAAATGTTAACAAATACATAAATGAGAAAATATTCTTTATGTTATTATGATTAGATATACCTCCCTATAGACTTGATGTACATCTGGGAAAGGACAACCCAAACAATTCTATGCAAAAAAGGTCGAAATATTTGTTGTTTAATCTTAAACAAGATGTTTATGAAAGATGATATAATGTGAGAGTATAATGTATAATAATAATACAAATGGTATGTAGTTAATACTAAATGGAGTGATGAAAGAATATCTCTGGAGGGTAGGAGGAGAGACCCCAGAGATGGAGGGAGTGAATATTACAGGATTTCTCATTAAATTAATGCCGCGAGGCGGTTGGCGCGGCGGGTCGAGACTCTACCTAAATGTTGGCATCTACCTGCCTGAAACTTGAAACACAGGGTCGAATACAGGTTTTCGTTACCACTTTATTATTTTAAAACGCGGAGGCTAGATTTTCCCAACGCACTTCTCAGTATTGGGGTTAACTGGAAGAAATCGCAGTTATGCGATAAGTTCGCCCTAGTGAACAACGTTTTATAATATGTACTATGTCCATTTTTTATATTTATATGTGTTTGTTGTTTACTTTAAGTTTAAATAAATAAAAAATAAAATAAAAAAAGTATTATCAGCCAGAAGTGTTACGTATTATCATTCATGATTGACATATAAACTCATCAGCCTAATACTGGGAAAAATTCAACTATCCAGATATCACAGATATCACAGGATTAGGCTCAACGCGGGGCCTAAAATACAAGCATTGTGCCTGAAATATCAGTATTTACGAATCGTCTTTACAATATTGCAAGTATTAATAATCACCGATTTTTGCATTTTCCGCTAAATCTAATTTAAAAAATATATTTATTAATTATTTTGATCTTTGACTTTGAGCCAGAACTTCGTCTCGCTTAGTAGGGATTATATCCACTACACCACGTAGAGCGATGGCTGTGTTGTATTAAATATGATCCCTACTATGCGAGACGAAGGTCTGAGTTCTAATCCCAGCCGGGGTGAACTGAAATGGCGAATGTTTCTTAAGTGTAAAGTGATCACTTAAGCCAGCCGAGGTCGGTCGTAAGCCCGACAATGTTCATCCTTAATTTTTCTACTGTTGTAGGAATACTGCAAAAATCATATCTTATTTTAACAATGCTCCTTGAGTCGACCCTGTGAATCTTTTGATCGCATATGAAAGAATAACATTTTTTTATATTGTGTAGGTGAGTGCCTAGCATCCTTAGTACCCATAATGTTCCGTGCTTCACGTTGAATCTGTCTTGGGGGATGTTGCCTCGTTTTCAGGGCATCCATTATACGTTTTCTTTTTTAATGTTTTCATTCACTTATTCATTCATCTCGCTATCTCGTAAACATAAATTCGAAAGGTAAAATAATGAATATGTTGTAATTGTATAGTCCGTTTTCATTTGTAATATTTTAGCTTTGTTGCCCCCAGAAAAAGTAAGCAAAAGATTGTAGTAATAAAAATATTGACAGAAGGTCTAATTCTGTAATTTTTAGAATTAAAATAAGTACGTATGTTGTAAATTTATTATACTTCTTCTTCTTCTTCTTCCTCAGCCTTCCTCCCTCCACTGCTAGCACTGACGTAGGCCTCTTCCATTTCCTTCCACTCATCTCTGTTTCTCCCCCTCCGCATCCAGAAATAATAAATAAAATTTATACTACGAAATAATAAATAAAACTGAGAATATTAGCGTCAAATATGAATAACGTAAGCGACAATTAAGTACACCTAAACAAATTGATAAATCTACGAAAGTCAACATGTTATCCTTATAATATAGCCCTTGTGAACAGCGATTTATAATCTGTACTATGTCCATTTTTTATATTTATATGTGTTTGTTAAAGTAGTGTACTTAAAGATTAAATAAATAAATAAATAATTACCAATATTTTAGCTAAATTATACATCTGGCGTCACTGTGACCAATAATGTCTAGTAAGTCAGAGTTTGACGAAAACATACGAAAAAAATCCTAACTCGAAAACTACAAAAAAATCGCTGAACATACATGAGGGTTAAATCGATAGGTATTGAGGTTACACCGTGTATACGAAAAATTATACGTACCAAAAGTAAATCTTTATTTTGTTTTATTTTGTTTTCAATTTGAGGGAAGCGCATAAAAACAATTATGTAGACAATTTGGTCGAGGATCAAAGAAAAGCTCTGAGGATCTTTCCTTGTTCTGCTTGTACCTTCTACAATGAATTATTGCTGATTTTCGGCAAACAATTCCACGTACCCATGACCCAAATACGCGTAGGCCAACCCTGAGAACGTGAGCAAAAATCTAATGTTGGTTTCTATATTTTATAAGGTGAGAATGCGATGAATACAAATATTGTAAATACATATTTTTCAGGGAGCATTATACAAAATTTTTGTATTTAAGAGTGGGCATATTGATATTTAAAGAAATTCTAAAAACGGGAGACCTTGGATCTCGACAACCTTACTAAATATGCTATGGATAAAAATAGGGGAGATACTCGAACATTGAACCTTTATCTAGGGAATGACCGTAAGATTTTTTATATCTTGTATAGATTTCTCATTTTTTTTTAATTAAAAACACCTCTGATCTTTTTTCCGAAAGACAGAAACTCGCGGAGTAATTTTTTTTATTTGTACTGATAATATGCATTAAAATCTAGGGAAAAACCGTAAAAGTTGTTTGATAGACGCAAAATTAACCCCAAAAAATGGAAAAAAACGCTTTTTTTTTACCATTTTATCGTGCGATTGTTCACGCGACTTTGAAACTTAATGCCGTGGGAAATGACTATTTGCGAAAAAAAAATATATGCGATGATTTTATCAGTAGGTAAAAGTATGAGTATGTTTTTTATTTTGTCCTTTGTGAACTCTGTGAGAACGTTAATGTTATTTGTACCCTTCCAGGATATTTGTCTTATGCAAGGAGTGGGTCGTACTTTATTACTCAGGACATAAGCTTTATAAGAACACAATATAGTAGAGTATAAATCTTGTAATTTGTGCGGAATCGAGTCTGTTCTACTAGACTACTAGACTAGTAGATAGCAGTAGAGTAGTAGAACTATATGACCAGAGAGGAGTAGAGTATTTTATTCCAATAAAATATATCACTCCCTACCGTCATCCCTTCACGTCGTCTCACTATTAGGGATTCCAATTCGGACGTAGAAACATCGTGGGTGTACAATACATTACTGACATCGAGTACAGTTCATTCGAGGCTTACATAAAACAAGGGTCAAAAAATCTTCCAAACATGAGACGATATTTATAGCAGATTCCTGTAGGTACATTTTTTTACCTTTTTTTGCGGAGGTTGCCAACACACTTTTTAGTATCATCAGCCAAAAGAGTGTACATATTATTATCATTCATGATTGACATATATGTAAACTCATCAGCTTGATAGTGGGAAAAATTCACCAATCCAGATATCACAGGATTAGGCTCAACGCGGGGCCTAAAATACAAGCATTGTGCCTGAAATATTAGTACCTATTTAGGAATTGTCTTACAATATTGCAAGTATTAGTACATAAATTACAATAAAGCTATATCGTTATTTAGGTTTGAGACGTATCCTACATTTAAAAATGGACGATATCTCTGTTCGCACAAACTCTTTCGTAATTTTTCGGTAGACTATTTATTATAAATTGACTTATTTGGCTGCTATTCAATTATATCCCTTGCAACTCTATCGTCAAATCTTGTATTCATGGTGATCCATGCAACGCATAACTCCGATGGTGCAGCCACACGCGCGCGAGCCAACACAAGCTTTTTGTGTTCGCGATTAAAAAGGTGTCATGAGTAAAAAGGTCACATTAAACCATTCCATAATTAATATTAAGATTTTCGACCGACGGTACATGGTGAAAGTCCACATTTAAAGGTATTTTTTATACAGTTCAAAATCCATTACGTAATGTTACGTGGTCCAACATGTAGATTTTTAAATATATTATAATATTATTTCATTCATGTCACAATTCTCATCCTTATCTGTACATCTCTCGAGATTTCTACAACATTAGATAAAAAAGATAAAAAAATGACAAAAATTAATCGAATAGATAAAATTATTGCTGAAGAAATATCAGCAAAACGGTCGTGCCTTCAAATCGAATAAAAAACTATAAATACATGTTCTATGTAGTGTATTAGGTATACACATTATTTACACTCTATTCCGCTATCACTTCTTGAAATATTCCTCTAAAAAGGAAACGCCTAACCCCAGACCTTTTATCCCTTTTACACTCGATTTCGTTTTCTATTATTGTCTCTGTCTTCCCTACTTTGCCCAGTCTTCTCTATACCGTACACGTACTTGAAGTAGACTCTAGGAAAAGGGTTGCCAACCTTTTCAGCAGCCAGGCCAGATTCAAAAAATTAGATTGCCTACCGGGCCGCAACACCATTTTTTTTTATTTTTCTTAACAAAAATAATGTATAGGTCGTGTGGGGGGCGACACAAATTAAAGTATTGTTGCAGCCTAAAAAAGCGAAATAGCGCTGAAGGCGTTTTTTTTTGTGAAACTGGGTGGAGAAGTTTTTAAGGGAAAAATGGGTTAAGTGATGAAACCGATTGTCTTTCTACAACAGGCAATACATATGGTTGTATTAAATAAAAAAACAAATAATAAAATAAATAAATATTGTAAGATGCCCACGACCGTAAGTAGCGCCGCAGGCCCCCTGATGTCGCCAATGGCCATCAGTTTAAAAATAAAACAATTATGAGAATCGTACATATTTATATGATTAGACTTAAGTATAATTTTGTGTGGCAGAACTAAGTGCATATCGATATTGAGTGAGGTTGTTCCTACACGCAAACAGTTTTCATCAGTCATTCGTGTTTTCACTCGGGATTTAATATTATGTATATTTATTTTCTCACTGCTCCGCGGGCCGCGCGTTGGCGACCCTTCCTCTAGGACGAGTTCCCTCCTTCCCCTCCCCAGACTGAGTAATAATAATTTGAACCGTGCATTAAATTAATTGAAACCCTGCCAAGTCTCTTAACGTGAGATCGATATTACATAAAAGTATCATGATACCTTCATGTTACACAACCTGTCGCTGATAATACATAATACCACTATATTATCACATCAGACAGTTTTTTTTAAAAAGGGTTTTTGCACTTGTCAAATAGTTTTCTTTCTAATGTGTTTTTTTGGCTTAAATTCTACTTTTAAAATTTTATTTTATTGTTTCATTACTTTACCTACTGTTTCATTCCCTTTGTTTTATTTTTTTTTTTTTAATGGCTTGGAAGCCTGAATGTTGCTCTGTAGGGTACATGTCTCCTGTATGTAACGGATAGCATAATTCTCTTATCTTCTGATGTAACAGCCCAACGGTGGCAGAAGCCATACGAAATAATAATAATTTGTTTCTTCACTTTTTTTTTTACTTTGTATTACATTGATTAATGTTTTATTCAATATATTGTTTATATTTGTGGGATTGACTCGAATACAGATTGTACCTAGCTGGGATTAAAAAAATAAAATAGGTAAAAAGAATAGATACATTGAAAGAAACAAAATTTCATAAATATTTTCCCTATTCGTGAACTATTGTTATTAAAATATAATTAAATTCATCTGTTGTATGTAAATGTAATAATGTGCATTGTATAATATACGTATGAAAGTTTATCTGAGTGATGACACTCACTTTGCATACAATATATTGTACAAGAGCTTTTGTAATATATGTATAATGCAATACAATTAAGTACTGTACTATAAAGTTAATAACTCACAACATCATACAATAGCAGGTGCGGAGGAAGTTTGTCCTGCTAATAATATTACACTGATTACTAGTGTCCGACCGAAACTGGATTTTTAGCCGAAACCGAAACCGTAACCGAATATTCGGCTCCCCTTCTAGTTTCGGCCGAAACCGAAACCGAAACATAGGAATTTCAGTTATAATTTAAAAAAAATCATTATAGGTAGGTACCCTGATATCTAGTGTTTCCCTAAGAGATGTATTAGGAAATCACTTCATTTTTGGAACTCAATGTAAGTATAAAAGAAAGGAACCAACCCATTCAACTATAACTTATGTACGAGTACATCAGCCCATGGGCGTCGCCAGCCTTGGCTCGGAGCTGGGGGGGGGGGCAATATGTATGAGAAATATCTTTTATAAAAAAGTAACAAATAATAGCGCCGCAGGCAATTTTTTTTATGAAATAATTGTATTTTGATGGATATTCATGAAAATTTATGATATGATGAGAAAACGTGTGGTTTAATAATGTGTTTTTTTGTGAGGTGATATCATTTAGTATGAAAAAGTATATACCTATTCCAATATATAGGAGCAAGCTGCCCCCGTCTAACACGGATGCTAGTTTCGGTTTGGCCGAAGGTTCGGCCATTTTTTGGCCGAAACCGAAACTAGGGCCGAAGCCGTCAATTTTGGCCGAAACTGGCCGAAACCGAACCTTCGGTCGGTCTCTACTGATTACACAATACTCAGCCACCTACTTTGTTACGAGTTGTGAGACAGACAACATGGTATGAGTATAGTGCCCGATCCCACCAACTACCACCTAGGAAGCAGACCCCTAAGGAATTTCCATACAAAACCACAGATAATTTGAGTGATTATTATAACTGTCAAAACCTTTAAGATATAAATCCATACAAAATACAGCATGCAGCTCTACTTAGTTAGGTGGCCAAATATCTCGGCCCAGAATCTCCCTCACTTAAGTAGCTGCATGCTGTATTTTGTATGGATTTATATCTTAAAGGTTTTGACAGTTATAATAATCACTCAAATTATCTGTGGTTTTGTATGGAAATTCCTTAGGGGTCTGCTTCCTAGGTGGTAGTTGGTGGGATCGGGCATAGGTCTACTAAGTGACCATAATGGACTTACAAAATTAAGCATATTCTTCGTCTTCGCCTTTGTCCCATTTACTTAGGGTCGGCTCTCCTAGTCTTCGCATCCTCCAAGACCTTTTGAAATGCACTTTGTATTACACTTTTCAAGTTTACGTCTAATAATTTAGGTATATAAGGACCTCCCTTCATTGATTTGTGAAATACCTAAATTATTTTATATCTATCCGTTTAACTTTTGGTTTAAGATCTATCTTTCAATTATTTTATTTTACTTTTACTTTATTCAACTTTCTATTACTATTCTATTTTTACTTTTCTGAACCGCTCCCTCCTTCTTCCTTCTCTCCTTCCTCTTCTTCCTTCTTTTTCCTTCTTTCTCCTACATGATTTTTATGTACATGATACTGCTCTTAATTTTAATTTTAACGTTTGGGTGGAAGAGGTAAAAATATATATTTGCGCCAACAAATGTTGCCATTGCCATAAAACAGGACATAACCAATAGCAATAGAGTGTAATCTTATTTGTTAGACATAATAATATTCACCTATGTGTCTACTGCCCCAGAACAGACAATTTCCCATGTATCTTGTTGTCGTATGTATTTTTATTTTGTATATTTTTGTGTTTATATATTATGAGTGTGTATATGTATATTGTATATATGGGAAATAAATCTTCATTCATTCATTCATCTACATTCACGTAATGTAGCATTATGTGAACTCCCTCGGATAGGTGTTCCGATGCTTACGAGTTGTCTTTGGCTTTGTGCTATATAGATAGCTCTCGCTTCTGTAGAAGAAAAACTGTAATGTGCCTTCTTTTTCTTCTTCTCTATGTGTCCTGTCGGGTCCCCCCGACGTTGACGACCATTGGGAGAACGCCTCTCTGTCCCGGGCAGTGCGAAACAGCTCCTTCACCGTTCTGATTCGGGTCCACTGCCGAATGTTTCGAAATCAAGATAGCTGCTTCCTTCCGACCCCTCTACGACCTTCTATCTTCCCCTTCATAACGAGCTGGAGAATGGAGTATTTTTCTCCTCTAAGGATGGCCAAAATATGATGTTTTACGGAGCTTTATTGTGTAAGACAATTCTCTATTAGTATTTGCTTTACGTAATACTTCAGTGTTGGTTACCATGTCGGTCCAAGGTGCTCTTAGCATTTTTCATTGAATCATTTAATTGTTTCAGGGTGAAAAAGAAAAATGCATAAACTATTAGGACATCTATACTAAAATCCCGATGTACTGTACAGCAGATAGATATTATATTATTCACATTTGATTCGTTGGCTCCCCCCCCTTCCGCCTCGGCTCGTTAGTGTTCGGCGAGGAAGCGACTAATTGGGGACTTGTATAAATTAACTTGCGATTCTCTATTATACATTGCAAGCTTTAATGCCCGACTTAGCACAGAAAATAAATAGACAAACGAACATAACGATTCATGAAATTAAGAGTGGGTGGAAGAGTAGAGAGCGATTTTAAAAAGGCTGTAAAAACATTGATTCTACAATCTTATATGGATTTTTAGGCTATTTGTACAAAGCATATCACTATAAAAATCACAAAAATAGTCATACAATTGTGCATTACATAATGTATGAAATATTTTTTTTCTAGATTTTATTTCTAGCACCTTAGTTTATAATGCCTCATCCACATGCTGGCCGAGCTGTCACGTTTTTTGTGTGAATGAGTAAAAAGGCGTTAACCGTCGGTTACGAATACAATCCAAGACAATCACCCCATCCGCACGTCTTTTTACTCATTCACACAAAAAAACGTGACAGCTCGGCCAGCATGTGTATGAGGCATTATAAAGCATTTAAGGAAATTAAGTAAATGTAACAAAGTTTTAAAAATACCTACCCTTTTTTTCAATAATTTCATAGTAAAATATATTCAGAACACACTTATTAATTTAGTTACTGAATTGTCCAGGCTGTATTACGGCCGTCATCTATTGGGCGATGTAGTAAAACTTAACGTTTCGCCCATCATATTTGGTGGACTTCTTCATGGGTGAGAAGGTGTTGGTCGCACCCGGTCAATGTCTCCTCTGTTGCAACAACGCCCAATAGACCACATGGCCATACAGCCCGGACAATTCAGTAACTATGATTGACGCAGACCGTGAAAGCTTTTAAGCAAGTAGTTAAGTAAGTTGACACTTAGTTTTGACCAAAAAGTTACACAATTATTAGGCACTAAAATATTAGATAACCCAGCAAACATTGCGAAGTCAATAATTCTGGTCTAATAGCAGATTTACTTATTTTGGTGTAAAATTTCGTAATATTATCTGACATTTTAAACTTTTCAGAAGTTTTGACTCTTATGGTGAATAGAAAGAAAAAAGGACATCGTTTTTACTTATTTCCCAACCATAAAGAACAAATAGCCACTAGGTAGAATAAAAGTTCTAAAAAGACGTGGTATTTACCTCTCTTAATAACCACTGAGCTATTCCTACTAATAGGTTGAAATAATCGTTTCTGCGTCGAAATTATAACCATATAATCAACCTATTGGAAAAAAAACTTACTAGTCTAATTTATGACCCTTATTGAAGTTTGTTTTACTTCATTTGAGACAAAATTTCGACCAACAAGTTCCACAAAATGGCGGCCAATGATCAGCTGATTGCGTTCTCGGTATCTGTTGTGTTTTGTAGGTTAGGTATGACTTATTGGTCATTTTGAACACCAATAGGTTATGGACAATAATATTATTATGTCTTTATGGTAGGATTTGCTTCTAAATTTAACCTAGAGGTTATAGTTTCACATAAGTGTTCCAATTCTAGTTATATTTTGGAAGTATTTTGGTAGCACAGGATATTTTGGCGAATATGGAGTTTCTTTTTA
The DNA here is from genome assembly GCA_963576895.1 of Ceraclea dissimilis. NCBI lineage: Eukaryota > Metazoa > Arthropoda > Insecta > Trichoptera > Leptoceridae > Ceraclea > Ceraclea dissimilis. The sequence continues at coordinate 17,276,419 of OY756369.1, forward strand.
TAATTGTGACGCCATGATGAAATATGATACATACCTACCGTATAATGTTGGTGTGAGCGGACAATAGAGATGGGCAAATCTTAATAGTATGTGGATTCATACCGTACGATCACGATATTCACCACGATGAGCGGTAACCAGCGACAGGTGCGCAAGTGCACATGATTCACAACACACCTACTTATTTATATTTGTATATAGTGGTGGTGCCCTTAAATATGTAATATGTAGTTTACTCACCTAATTTCGATCATCGGCTCGCCCTAGTGAATAATTTACGAAAATAATTATATTTTCTCACTTAATTTAGATCATCAGCTCGCCCTAGTAAATGTTCACAAAAACATTATTTTTTTATTAATTTCGATTATTAGCTCGCCTTAGTGAACATTAATCTGAATATTTAAATTAACCTACTTGATTTTATGTCATCAGCTCGTCCTAGTGAACATTTACCTGAAATATTTAAATTAAAACACTTAATTTTAATCATCAGTTCGCCCTAGTGAAAATATTGAAATATTTAAATTTACTCATTTAATTTAGATCATCAGCTAGCCCTAGTGAATGTTTACAAAAAATGTGAAATTTCAATTCCTTAATTTCAATTATCGAAGACACAAAATCAAGTAGGTAAATATAAATATTTAGGTTAATGTCTACTAGGGCGAGCTGATGATTAAAATTTATTTATTTAGGTTAATGTCTACTAGGGCGAGCTGATGATTAAAATTTAAATATTTAGGTTAATGTTTACTAGGGCGAGCTGATGATTAAGTGTTTAAATTTAAATATTTCAGGTGAAAATGGTCACTAGGGGGAGCTGTTAATCGAAATTAATTAAATTTTAATATTTTTTAAATATTCACCAGGGCGAGCTGGTGATCTAAATTAAGTGAGAAAATTTAAATATTTTAGTTAAATTTTCACTAGGGCGAGTTTATAATTGAATTTAATTAAAATTTCACATTTTTTGTAAACACTCACCAGGGCTAGCTGATGATCTAAATTAAATAAGTAAATTTAAATATTTAAATTAAATGTTCACTGGGGCGCACTGATGATAAAAATTAAGTGTTTTAATTAAAATATTTCAGGTAAATGTTCACTAGGGTGAGCTAATAATCGAAATTAATATAAATTTACTATTTTTTTGTGAACATTTACTAGGGCGAGCTGATAATCTAAATTAAGTGAGAAAATAGAATTATTTCAGTATTTTATTCACTAGGGCGAGCCGATGACTTTATTTTAATCATCAGCTCGCCCTTGTAAATGTGAAAATTTAAATAATTTTCGTTAATAATTATTTTGATTTGTATAATCGTGGTGTGTATTATTAAAAGGGGGGGGGGAATTAAATAGTTTGCCTCGGGCGCCGGCTACCCTAGGTGCGCCACTGAACTGTTCTACTGGATTTTATGTTTTTTGAGAAATTTTTGCTATGGTTATTATAAAACGCGGCTTAACACATCACTAGATATCACGTGACGCTCGATTATCTGACAGTGGTAACCTTGGATGACCTACATTAGACATCATGGTCGGTAACTTTGTAGATTCTATCACTAAAGTAGGAAAAAGATTCTTGATAGCCGAGAATTACTGGTTTTCATGACTTATTTGACGTTATAGAAGTCATATCTCTTTCTAAGAGTGGACGCCATTTTTTTCATTCTGACGTTTTAGCTTGGCGGAATGAATTGACATGTTATGATTACTATTTATGCCCTTATTAATGCTCAATTATCAAAAGTAAGGTGAGCAAACATTATAAATCAATGTTTCTAACAATTTTGCATGCTTAAAATTCAATTTTAAGAATTTTTAAGACATATAAAAATAATTCGATTATTATTGTATTTCCTTATTTCTCAATATTTTTAGGGCCCGTTAGTATTTTTCGATCTCCAATCATCATAATATACGATTAGATTTGCACCGCACGTCATTTTTGTTATATATGCGCGTAAAATCAGTGATAAAAAAAGTGCTTATGCAGTTTGATGAATATTATAATCGCCATTGTACAAGTATTGTAACGTAAATGGATGCGTGTGCTAAATAATAAAATAAAGAATTGGTTATATGTTCTATAATCCGCGCACGCGCGCATTAGGTCATAAAATTTTAAACAGGTCGATTAATTGGTAAAGTATACGTGAAGTTTAGGTCAAACTGGTTATAGCGACCAAATTGGTTGTAAAATGTCTGGTTAGAGTTTCTTAGATTACCTCCATTTAGACGTCATAGGCACGTGCTTCCGTTCCCCATTTTGGTTAAAATGAACATCAAATCAAGGTTTTTATTTCCGATTTAGGTGAGGTTACCAAAGTATCAGTGACATAATAAAGGTAATTAACTCCAAATTACAACCTTTTATGTTTGCTGGGAAATATGTTGGCAGTATAGTCAATGCGCATCAGAGAAATGCAAGAGCCTATGGATCGGATAGAGTACCCTGATGGCTATTCGCTCTCAGGCGTTTTGACGTAAAAATATATAGGAATATACGTAGATACTATTGCATATTATACGTATATTTACGGGGGCTATAACACCTGGCTAAATCTTAATAATTATATGTATCATACAATATACTCGTACATAACTGTATTTAAACCTTTAATTATTTACTCAGGGAGTAAGATATTAAACTAAGGTCTAACCTAAGTCCTCATGGATGTAATAAGTAAAGCAAACATTCTACAAATTCTACGTAGGGTTAATGTGTGAACTTTGGCAACTTTAAGAGTATCCATACCGAAAATCTAAAAACTGGAGACCTTTTATCTCAACAACCTTACTAAATATGCTTTGGAATAAAATAGAGTAGATACATTGAACCTTTATCTAGGGAATGACCGTAAAAAAATCTAAAAACTGGAGACCTTTTATCTCAACAACCTTACTAAATATGCTTCGGAATAAAATAGGGTAGATGCATTGAACCTTTATCTAGGGAATGACCATAAAAAAATCTAAAAACTGGAGACCTTTTATCTCAACAACCTTACTAAATATGCTTTGGAACAAAATAGGGTAGATGCATTGAACCTTTATCTAGGGAATGACCGTAAAAAAATCTAAAAACTGGAGACCTTTTATCTCAACAACCTTACTAAATATGCTTTGGAACAAAATAGGGTAGATGCATTTAACCTTTATCTAGGGAATAGCCGTAAAAGATTTTTTTATATCTTGTATAGATTTCTCAAAAAAAAATTTTTGAATAACACCTCTGATCTTTTTTCAGAAAGACTGAAACTCTGTTTCTCGAAAGTTGCGGAGTAAATTTAGGTGGATGTCGTCCTGGGTGCTCCGCAGTCACTTGGGAGGTATGTGGACACCACATATTGGCGACAATGATGGCATGGAAAAAGAAAACATCGGAACAAAAAAATCAAAACATCGAAATGGCCACAACCGGGTCAGTGGCCACAACTAAGACATTAGCCCTACTAATAGTTACATTACACTGGGTTACCTATTATGCGGCCGCTTCACGCTCGGCATCCCTCCACGAGTTTTGTGTGAATGAGTAAAAAGACGTACGGACGAGGTGATTGTCTTGAACTGTATACGTAACCGACGGTTAACGCCTTTTTACTCATTCGCGCGGGACTCGTGGAAGGTCGGACAGCATGTGGATGAGGCATTAGTGTACATTGTGTAGGAAATAAAGATCTACTAATTTCCATATAAACTTTAAGGTTTCATTATAAACTTAAGTAACCCTAAACGCCTCGCCGTCTTCCCTTGATGTAGTTCTCAACTGAAATGGTCACTAGGAATGTATAGAGATACATTAAATAAACAGTAACTGTGATTTTGTAAAAGTGGCTGTAGTAATAAAATCACAGTGATGTAAAGTGTACTTCTTCAATTTAGAAAGGTCAGTGAATTTTCAATTCTAACAAACTAACAACTCCACACATACATTCCTCGAGGAATACAGGAAAATCGCTAGCAAGCTTATTGTATATTGAAATGACCTATTTTCACGTCATTTTTAAAGCTCAGACCCCAGCAACCGTGAAATTTGTGCCAAACACATTAATTTTCATTTTTCTTGGAATAATTATATGAAATCATCACTTTTCTCATCTAGTTAAATCGGAATATCTCAATTAAGATTAGTACTAGGGTAGGACCAGAAAAAATGAAACACTGTTTCCAGTCGGTATTATGAAAATATGTTAAGATTATCAGAGTCATGAACATTTTTCACAATCACTCGTTTCTACGCAGTAGAATAACTGTTAGTTTTCACTGTTACGTACAAAATTTAACCGTCGACCTGTTATAATCACTGTTACTAACAATACGAGTATGTTACTAGATGACGTACTCTGCTACCTATTATTTTGCTTAGTTCTATTAAAACAGGTGTATTATATTAAACTTTATTAATTCCAAAGGTGACGTTCTGCGAATCATTTCTGTCTTCTACGTAACGTGATATCTTGCAACGTGACAAGCAGAAATACCCGTAACGTTAAACATAATGTTATTGTTATTTCGATTTCATTACACAAATAAGCATTTATTTGAAGTACATTGCTTACACACTTTCTGGAAAATAATTTAAATGAAATTGGATTTCAATTATCGTCAAAAAAAAGCGTTCAACGACTTTTTAACGAAGCATGATTTAATTTCATTCGATTAGAATAATTGAAAATGATTACAATTCTTTGTAATGCTTAAATTTTTTCAATGATTTGGAATTATCTGTCATCTTATATAAATGCTGTAGAAATGAGGTCGCTATCGAGAATACGCGGAAAAACTTTAATGAGATGTGTACAGCCTCTGGATGGTCATTGCAGGCCTGCCCAGACGTCTGTTGCCTATAGGGCGATATTGGAGACAGCTGTTGTTAATGCTATCAGCAGGCATACTTAGAATGTGCCTGGGCCAGTTTTGCATACGAGTCTGTATCACTTGGGTGATAAGTGGCTGCTGTGTTCGACTCTTGACTTCATCGTTAGTGACATAGTCCAACCATCTGACTCCCCAGTATTTGCCGCAATATCTGTTCTCAGCGCTGAGTAATTTCTTATTATGTCCATATCATCCATACAAAAGTATTGGCATTATGCACCCGTTGAGTAGTCGACATTTGGTTTTTATGGAGTACCTATGGAGTTTGGAGTAAAATAAAAATGAAATAAAATCGTTTTTCTCAAGTCTACATACATTAATGAAATACGCTTGAAAAAAACTGAAGCGAGACAGGGTGGAGTGTTAAAAGATTTAAATTACGGAAAATAAAAGAAGAACTAAATTGTCTCTTTAAAGGCAAATGAAAATTTACCGCATCCACCCTAATGACATTTACTTAAAATGAGACATTGCTCTCACAATTTTTTCGTCTCTCGAGTATTTTTCTTCTGTTTAATTTTTCCGTGCATACATTATAATTTCTTTCTTTGAAACCATAGAGGTAGAATATATTAGAGTGTCACAAGTCTCGTTTATAGCGTTCTGCGCATAAGAAAACATCTCGCACGTAGAATTGGGCAAAAAAATCGCTTTATAAGTGAATTTAGATGATCAGTTTTCAATCTTGTGACATATGTTTTTTTAGAAATGATGTTAAAATCACACAGTTTCAATTTTCACAATAATTTATAAAAAAAACTCGAGCGCTCTCTTGACAATGCCGAGCTATAAGTAGTCGGCGAAAGCGCTTGAGTTTTTTTTATAAATTATTTCTATCCTGTATTTACCCTGTGTAAATGTAAATACAAAAACTCTTCATTATCTTTTTATCTTTCTTTTACTACGTTTAGAGATAACTTCGCCATAGTGACCATTACTTATTAATAGGATGATTTTTATTAGGCATATCCTGGAATGTCGACGAAGATTATTCAAATAGTACTACGATGACTGATACTTTGCCCGACTCCACGTGACCTCTTCATACATAGATGTTGGCTTACAAAATTTCGTTACACGCATGTTGTCTCAACCTCTCTCTATCTTATCCCACCTCTATGGTTCAAACATTTTACAGACCAATTTAGTGAAAAGAAAAACTGCATCCCTTGATGTGTCTATGGTACACAGACAAAAAACTTTACCATAAATTCAAATTAGGAAGGAAACATTAAAATTAAGAATAAATGGTACGGGATTTATTTTATGATTTATGGGACCATTGTACCCTTACGCTACATTTTTTGCATTCATACTTTAAATTAATTTTAGAATCCTAACGACCCCGAGTTCCGAAATAATGTGATTATTACGTAATTTGTTTTTTAAGGCATTCTATTTAACTGTATTACGTATCTTCTACGAATTATTTTTATTATATAAAATGTTGATGTTATTGTGAGATGGAACAGGCAAAAAATAAGGTTCTGGGGGATCACGTCAAAAGGATGGGCCCCACAAGGACTCCATAGGCTTTTTATCAAAAAGTATTTTCATTTTTTTTATATAAAATATATCTGGGCTTATCGAAATAAACAGTAAGCTTGAAAAGCTTGTCCTCAAGATGGAAGATCCTCAAGGATGGACTCTTTTTGAGAACAAAGAATCGGAGAGCGTATATGACAAATTGCATGAATGTGACGGAGGCTAGGAGTGTGTGTATGGATAGGACTGTATCTCTGCTTACCCTGCAAGGGACGTGGCGTGAGGGTATAGATAGATAGATAGAGAGACCTATTATTGTGTGAAAAGTTACATTTCTACACGATTTTCTCTAGATTCCCTATTACCCTGTCCCCCTCCCACGAATGCTCCCACCCTTTCTCCCCCATTATAATACAATCACCCCGTCTCACCTCAGTGGTATCGCCGTCTCTTTTGTGTTCATTATTGGGATAAAATAATTTTACAGCGGGAATAATACGAACCGCTTTATGGGGATTTCATAAATTTCTTGTAAACGTAACGTAGTTAGGAAAGGTTAGGTTCCTAAGATCTTACATAATATAAATACATACGTACCTTCTATATGTACATACGTACATCATACGTAAGTAGTCCTCAATTCTAGAATTCAATATTATTCTGAAATCACAATACATAGTTGAATATAACAAGTATTTCTATCTATCTATACCAGTGTTTCCCAACCCTTTTCGTGCCATGCCCCACCAAAGCCTTTCTAACAGTCGTATGTCCCACCGCAAAACATATATACATATACGATACATTTGTATGCCATGTCGTAAAACCGGGGGCCCCCTGCACATAACTACACATCTCATGCGATTTATATACAATTACATCTATGATTAGCGCCGCAGGCAAATTTTTTTAACGAATCTATCGAAAGTTAATGAATTTTCACAATAATTTGTGATTAATGTGAGATTCCTTCGCGCCGATGGCCATGACTGCGTATATGATCTTTCTAATTCATGAACCTCTATCATAAACAGCGCAATGTTGTCCCACGGTGGGGCGTACGCCCCACCGTGGGAATCACTGATCTATACCCTCACGCCATCCTCATCATCAGGCGTTTGACAATAAAACTTTCGCATGTAATCAGACGCCGAACAAAGGTTACCGACATAGCAGACCGTATCGCTAAGTTAAAATGGCAATGGGCAGGCCACATTGCGAGACAGGGAAATGAGAGATGGGCACCCATAATCCTAACATGGCGACCATGGGATAAGACCTGTAGGACGACCCCAAAAGAGATGGGTAGATGATATAGTCCCTTTGCAGGAAGAAACTGGTTGAGCAAAGCTCAAAGTAGAAAAAAAATTGAAAACCTTAGAAGAGGCCTATATCCAGCAAGAAGAAAAAGATGTAATAAAAGTCATTACTTACATGGATTTAAACTATATACAATTTTTTCGTTTTTCCCTCATGTTTTCATCCTTACAACTTATTTTTCAGCGACATTTTTCAGGAGAAACGTATTAGATAAATTAGATTGAGAGCAGTTAGCTCGGCCGTCATTTCCAAGCTCCGTACTAGTGGTGGGTTTTTACGCTAACCAAAGTTAACTTTAACAGATGCTAACGTTTATATGCTCGTCTAGTTACTGATCAATTTCGGAAAATTCCCCGTAAAGAGTATGCATACCGACATTTCAAAAATTTCTAAAAACGGGAGACCTTATATCTCGACAACCGTTACTGTTTTTATATGCTTTAAAACAAAATAGGATAGATGCATTAAACCTGTATCTACGGAATAACCGTAAGAGATTTTTTTATATCTATTATCTTGTAAAGATTTCTCAAAAAAATTGAGAAAAACACCTCTGATCTTTTTTTCCGAAAGACGGAAACTCGTTTCCCGAAAGTCGCGGATGAAAAAAATTTTTGTGTACTGATAATATGTATTGACTTGTTAAATAATAACAACTGTTGAAGATTAACTGTTGACCATTATTGACACAGCTCTACTCCGTACTCAAGATCTAGTGCCTTCTATAGACTATAATAGTAAGTAGTACCTTCCGTAGACTACAATAATAAGTAAGGCATTTAATAAATTCCCTGTCCAAATATAGAGCGAGCAGCTGTATAAAGCTGTCAGCAACATGGAGCTTTTTCCTTCATACAACAAATCAATAGATATGTTATAAGGAAACATAGTTTATTATTAGATTGTTTATTGAAAGGCGTTTATTTATAGATTACGTAATTCGTATTGAAAAAGCACAGCTTTTTGAACTATTTATTTATTTATTTTATTTATTTATTAACTAGAGATGGACGCTGTGATGGAGACATTGAAAGAAGTAAGCTGGCCGGTACTAGGTCGAATGGTGCGCTCGGTCCGATTGTTAGTAGTAGCAATGTGTCTATGAAAGCAAAAGTGCTAGTGCACAATGCTGTCTTGGTGCCGACCCTGATGTATGCTAGTGAGACGTGGACGTGGATGAAGAAGGATGAATCAGGGTTGAATGCAGTAGAAATGAGGTCATTAAGAAGAATGTGCGGGAAAACGCTGAGAGATAAGATAAGGAATGAGGTTATTAGGGAAATGAATGACTGCAAGACTGGTGTAGTGACAAGAATGAAAGTAAACAAACTAAGATGGTTTGGGCATGTTGAGAGAATGAATGATGACAGGATGACAAAAAAGATATATCTGAATGAGCGAAGAGGGGTGAGAAAGCGCGGCCGCCCGAGACTGACCTGGTCCGATCATGTCGACCAGATCCTCAAGGATGGACGCGTTTTGAGTAAAAGGAATCGGAGAGCGTGTATGACTAATTGCATGAATGTGACGGAAGCTAGGAGTGTGTGTAAGGATAGGGCTGTCTGGCGCTCTGTCCTCTCTGCCTACCCTGCAAGGGACGTGGCGTGAGGGTATAGATAGATAGATCATATAATAACATATAATAACTAATTCAACAATATCTAATGAAAATATACTTCTTTTTCCTTGAGGTAGTGTTTCAAAAAGCCTACTAAATATTGATGCACGTTTATTGTGAAAAATTTCTGTCCTGAAATCAAAACAAACAATTTTGAAAGGTTTGACAATAATAAAAACGGATTACCTATCTTCTGAACAGCTTTTATGGATACATATTTTATATAGAATAATCGTAGAGAATCACTTATATTTCTCTAAATACAGATCAAATTAATTAAAATTCCAATTGTAACGATATAATGTGAAGTTATGAAACGTTGTTAAAAGCGTTTTTAATTACGTATGCACTACGGAAATAAAAGAAGATATAATTTATATCAGAATGTTGACCGAAAGTTCTTAGGGGAAGTTCATTGTACTATAATTATAATAAAAAGACAGTTTTTATTACCTTTCACAGACTTATTTATTAAATATGGCGACGGGCACTTATTAACGAACATGGAAATTTTCAGAAATTAGTCGCCGCGTTCAATAAATTCAGAATCTGAGAAAGATACTAAATTCTATGATTTGAGATAAACCTAAATTATTTTAGGTATTTCACAATAAAAAGTAGGTTGCAAAAGTTGCATCAATTCCTCAGCAGATGGCGTTAGCATCTGAAACATTTGGTCAATGTGAAATAAGTTCCAGCAGTAGCATATATACAACTTTCAAAAATTACACAATATTGACAGCAGGATTTAGTGGAATGGGTGAATGTTGCCCTGGGCATAAAGTGATCACGTAAGTCAGCCAAAGCCGACTCGTAAGCGTCGGAACACTCATACTGCTTCCTCCCCAAGGGAGTTCGCATAACGCTACATTATGTGAATGAAGATGCCCCTCGTCTCTGCTGAGGAAAAAACTGTCAAAAAGAAAAAAAAAACTGTAATACTACATCAAAAATAAATACTGTCTTTTCATTCTAATTATCTTAATACGCGAGTACATCATATTTCACGATTCCTTTAAGTTCCCAGAGGAACATTACAAGGAGTAATACGAGTGAGTGTATGATTACTTTCTCCAGCGGAATATTTTGTTGGGTATAATGTTTGGTATGATATTTCACCACGAGTACATTTTTTGGCAAAGCCTCGTATATCAAAATACCAGCACCCACCCGCGGTCGCGTAACAGGAGCCTATGTAGTTAGTAAATTGATATTTATATTTGGGTAAGGGTTGCTAGTAGTAGGAGCGTATAGAAATTTAAATCGCTGCTATTTCACGATAAGTTTAGTTCCTACACATAAATCACAGTCCTTCCTTACGGTTACATTTTCAAAAGTAGCAGTAATTGTTCTATTTTGTTGTTTGATTGGGTGAATTTTGTTGTGAAGTGCATAATGCATTGTGGCATTTTTGTTATGTTAGTTACCAACGAAAAGTATTCGGGTTCCCAATAGGCACCTACATTACTACTTAGAGACATAGGTTGCGAATAGTACCGCTGAAATATTCGAAATGTTATTTGTATTTATGTATGCAGGGTGCTGTAAAATAATGTCATCAAAAATATAGGCCGAAATTCGATACCGGTACCTCAGTTTGCATATCCGCCAGTATTCATTGTGCAAAACACATTTTTTTATTTTATCATTATAAAATTGTTTTCTGAAAATTATTGTTCACTAGGTCGGACTTATCGCAGTTCTGCGATTTATTCCGGTTAAACTTAAAGGGTTTTTAAAACCCTATTTTAAAATTCTCTCTTCTCCCTTTTTCTCAACGGTTTTGTTTCCAATGCTGGACATAGACCTCCCCTTAGACTTTCCACAGATCCTTATCCTGGTCATGCTACATCCACTTGCTTCCTGCGATTCGCCTCACATCATCGGACCATCTTGCCTGTAAGGGATGGTTATTATGTTAATTGGAGATTTCTACTCTACGTAACATTTCGTCTGCTACTTTTCTAGTTTCTAGTTCTGTTAATAATTTTCAGATATTGTGATAAATGTGATTGTTACTTTTACTTTTCACTGCCACCGCCCACTCTACGTATCACCTCAAGTCCCCGCACCAAATATGAAAATTTATTTATTTTCTGATGACGCTGCAGAATGTTTTATGATTAATAGATATTATTCTCGTGCATAATATATATTTTTTTATTACACTCTTCACACGAGAACGAGTATACCTAGATTACCTAGCACCACACCATTCGCAAGTTAAAAAAATGACAAATAAAAATTGATTCTGTATTAGGATATCAGAAAATGATATATCAATTCTCCATCTCGAAATGAGAGATAGAATCTGATTTTTTTATGGTGTTATGCATTGGATTATTTTTACACGAAAATTAAAAAAAAACTTCAAGGACAAATGACTCATGTATGTATCTGTAAATAATTGTAAATATGTTTCCATCCTTGGACAAGGACACTGAAGGAATGTAAGTTAGGGGAGGGGTTTGTCGGGGGACTCCCTTCTGGCTAACCCTGAGCCCACCTCTTAAAAATATTTTTCCATGAATTGCGGGTAAAGAGGACGCTACATGCGCCTGTGCTACCCGGGGATGCGGAGGGCTGTAAGCCCGTGGGAGTCCTTCAATGTAAGAACAAATGACGTAAACACGACAGCAACAAAAATTAATAAAACTTATGCACCTATATATGTATATATTCGTCGGGTTGACTGTAGGACATTGATTTTGCAATAAGTCCGCCCTTTGGCATACTACTGTGCCTAATAAGATTTGTTATTTATATTTGGTCTGTGACTAATAAAGATTTATTTATTTATACTTCTATTTGTCAAGCAGTGTTGCCACTCGAAGTAAAAAATAATAAAACAATTAGCTTTGAGGTAGCTTTTTAGACGTAAAAACATCGTGTGGTCTGTATTTGCAATAGGAGCAAAGTGGTTTCTGAACCGCGTTATACGCGTATTAATTTCCGCTGAAAAATGTCATCCACCTCAACTGCGCGCGTAGGTAAAGCAAAAAGCTCTTATTAAAAAACCTTATGATATAATAATACAACCGCCTTCAAATTCTTTGCAAATACCAAAGTTCACTTTCAACATGTGGAACTAACATTAATAAAAGTCCTCCCGTTTTAAAGTGATGCCAATGATATGACGATGGATGGAAAATCGATAAATCGTTATTATTTTTATTCTTCTTCATTAGCCTTCTTCCCTCCACTGCTGGACATAGGCCTCTTCCAACTGTTTCCACTCGTCTCTGCTCTGACCGTTCCGCATCCAGGTTCCTCCAGCGATATGGACAATGTCATCGGTCCATTTCTTTGGTGCCCTTTCGACGCTCCTTCTGACTGTCCAAGGCCTCCACTTCAATATTCGTGGCGCCCATCTGGTGTCACCCTGCCTAGCCATATGTCCTGCCCATTGCCACTTGAGTTTTGACACACGGCCCATGATATCGGAAACTTTGGTTCTCCGTCTAATTTCTCTTAATTATTTTTATTAAACACGTTTAACTTCATCTATCGTTTCAAATCACTCTGATAATCCTTTTGAATTACAAGTTTGAAAAACAGAGTTTCCAATTTATTCTAACAATACAAAAATTGGCTAGTTTTTTTTAAACATCAGTTCTGAAATATAATTTGAAAGTAGCGAAAAAAAGAAACCATAAATGAAATCACATCAAGCAACACTAAACCTAGTTTGCTCCGTGAGACTTCTGAAAAAAAAAATGGACTGTACACTTTCCTCCTCATATTTTAATAACTTCCCAATGTTCCAGAACCATGAAATTTTGCAAACATATTTGTTTTAGGTGACGTGGCAGGTACTGTTTTATCATGAACACGTTTCAATTCGGTAAATTACCAATTAATTTAACTTTTATAGCGAGAAATACAAACGTGGTTTTAAAAAGTTTTTTACGATGTCTATTTTTTGTATGTCTTAACTTTTTTTAAAGGATCCGGGCTTGTATACACAATTCCAAATATTCGCCTGCACACTTTATAGTAAGCTCAAAGCTTATATCGTGAAGTGCGTAATACATCGTCACTCGTCAGCCCCGAGATTCGAACCCGGGACCTCTCGAGACCCGGGCTTAATAATTCGCGTTCTAACCAACTGCGCAAACTAAGTATTCTTAAAAAAAATAACTTTTTGTAATAAATCTAATTTTCTACATTTTAAAAGTAGTGATCTCAACAAACAAAAACGAAGGATGAATTTGCCTTAGGCTTTTGTCTGATGGTGGACTGTTCTGATGGAAATCCTTTGTCATAAGCCTGATGAAAAGCCTCTGTCATATTAAGCCTGATGGAAGACCTCTGTCATGAGCCTGATGTAAGGCCTCTGTCATAAGCCTGATGGAAGGCTTCTGTCATAAGCCTGATGAAAAGCCTCTGTCATATTAAGCCTGATGGAAGACCTCTGTCATGAGCCTGATGGAAGGCTTCTGTCATAAGCCTGATGGAAGGCTTCTGTCATAAGCCTGATGGAAAGCCTCTGTCATATTAAGCCTGATGGAAGACCTCTGTCATGAGCCTGATGGAAGGCTTCTGTCATGAGCCTGATGTAAGGCCTCTGTCATAAGCCTGATGGAAGGCTTCTGTCATAAGCCTGGTGGAAAGCCTTTGTCATAAGCCTAATGGAAGACCTCTGTCATAAGCCTAATGGAAAATTCATACTTCGTTGCATATCTGTTGAGATAATAATTCTCATCGAAACATTTTTAAATCGATGTTTTAATGAGAGATTTTTATACCTACTTCAAAGTAGGTACGTAATATATTGTGAAACCGATACTTAGAATATTATTATACTCTTGTAAAGCCAAACCAATGAGAGGGTGTTTTCCTCCCCCTCCCCTTCTTATATCACTCCCTCACACCACCGCTTCTGAATAATTACCCTACCGAGTTGTTTTATATTATTTCTTCACAACCTCCATAGCCGCGCTGTTCTCCTAATAAGTAGATCATCATACTTATAATAAATAACAATTACATACAGATATTTTGTTTCGCTTGGCAATCCGGATATTATCTGCAAGTGACTTGTTGCTAAATTGTATTGTTGGTAGCCCTGACTGTCAAATTTTGTCCTATATAAGAGCTGTCAAAGGTCCGTAATATTCTCACAGATGAATTATATTCCCGAGAATATTACAGAGCGGTTCTAGAGAAATTATTTTAAAGTTAACAGAGTTTTGGCAGATTTGAACAAAGTAGTATCTCGAATTGCCGCCATTACAGGCTTGAAAAGTAATGCTGCCAACTTACTCTAACAATCCTAACATTGGCAATTTTTTTCAAACAAGATTTCTGCAATAATAAAAGATGACACTTTCCTATTCTTACATATAGCAACACCAAACTCAGAAATGCCAATTTAGTTCCTTGCGTCTTCTAGGGGTGGACACCTACTTAGAATTCTGTTTTTTTTTTCTGTCACTTTAAGATACATTAAATAATTATTTTGTTTTTTTTTTTTAAAAATGAATCTGGGTTTATCGAAATTGAAGGAAAATCCCGCTGGCTTAAGGCCTTTCACATTCCACAGCCACGCTCAGGCGCATTAATAGCGACCTCTTTACCCGCACTTCTAGCAAAATATTATTAAGAGGTGGGCCCAGGGTTAGCCTTTCGAAATAAACCCAAATACACCTTTGTACACTTCACAGAAAGCTTGAAAAGCTTGTGTTGTGAAGTAAGTCGGCATCGGGGTTTTAACCCGCGCCCGCCGGATTAACAGTCGAGCGCGTTACCAACCAGACTACCGACCACCTCACCTAATTGATGGATTACCTATAACTATACCTACAGGAAATATACCTCGTCACATTAAATGAGTTCTATAAGCATCTACGAAGACCTAACCACAACATACATTTTTGTATGAAAATTCCACCGAGCACGTTTTACATATAATAACCACCTACATTAACTCTAGACTCTAGAGGAAATCTTGATCCATACCCGTGAAGGGTAATAATTTCCTTGAGATTGTATAATGCATATAAAGTATGCACTTAGAGTGTCTGGGGAAATATGGCGTGAGTGAGAGAGGAAGCCGTATTATAATTGTCTCACTCTTCGCACGTGCACTGTGCAGGAAGTCAATTATGAAAACTCGCATATACTTATATATTTTAAAACTATTCCTTCACACTGAAGGACTCCCATGGGCTTAAGGCCCTCCGCATCCCCGGGTAGCACAGACGCATATAGCGTCCTCTTTACCCGCACTTCTTGGCAATATATTTTTAAGAGGTGGGCTCAGGGTTAGTTAACTATTCCTTCACCCGTTAAGGGTTGCTCCCTCCCACTTACCCTGGATGATGAAGGAACGCTAGTTCCTATGTCATCCAATATTTGTGCAAAAACAGTTCTAGGGAGGGCCCCGACAAACCCCTCCCTGATTTAAAACAACCCTCAACGTTCACAAAAAGTCCTTATATACTAATAAAACTATTCCTTCAGAAGAAATTCTTCGCATGTTCAGTTACTATATCCCATAAATATTTGTTTATTTATCTATTTTATTATAGGAGGGAAAGGGGGCCCGCCGCCCCATCCGAAATCTCAAACAATGATTTGCCATCCTCTTTAGAAAGATCTCAGGTTCATCACTTCACCAATCTTTCCACAGGCTTAAGAACTTTAATGAAATCAGATTGAATAGTCAGGCTTAGCCCCCCCCCCAAAGTCAACTACTAAATCAACCCCCTCCAAAATGAAAACCTATATACGCCACTGCTTTCAGTGTATGTTTTCATCGTTATTCTCCCACTAAAGCAATTTAAGCAATTTATATACATTCCAAAAACTCCTAGCGAAAGTTCATTGTGATATAATTCAATTAAAAACAATAATTGTACGTAACGCACATCTCCCACGCCCACGGACGGACGTCAATAATTGGCTTAAGATTAAGAAGGCGACTTGCTAGTTTACGTTACGGCGACTTCCGTCAGGCTAATGTTAGTTTTGTTATACTTATTTCTGTAATAAATCAAAATCCATGGGAGACAATATTCTTACAGGATTCTCATTCATTTAATTTTATTACACACTCGCAATAATAACCCGTCAAAATGACGGACTGGTTTGTAAAAAATCTTGATCTACATTCTTCTCCAGTCTTTTGCAGCTCTCTTTAGCTCGACATATGTGGCGCAGTTCATGTCCTCGTACACCTGGTCCAGGTACTGCCGTCGGGGGCGCCTCTTGTGGTTTATCCCCTCAACCATTCCCTCTGAGACCCTCGTGGTGCAAGATGAGGCCATGTCCTATGGCCAATACTATATATAAACCATATACGAATAGGGTACGGAACTTCTTAGGAACTTACTATACATTCATTACAATTTTGTTTCTTACAGTGAAGGACATGTTTTTTTTTTACTTTGCGCAATATTAAAATAGTCGACCGAAAACTAAAATAACCACCCTATATTCATTCTACATCTGACGAGAAATTACTTGTTAGTAATACCGTTACAAATAAACATTATTACATAGAGAATTAATTTAGTAGATTCATTGAAGACTTTCTAGTTTTATGACTTATAGTATTTAAGAGATTATCTTATGGTACTAAGTACTATTTACACGATACTTAGTCTATTTATACAAAAGATAAATAAAATCAGAATAAACATCAAAGTAAAAGAGACATTGACTAACTAATTTCACTCGAGACAATTTCTCACGAACGATTCGTAATATACAAGGAGTTAGAGTACATGGTTGGCGCAGTTGGATGAGGCGGCTGTCTCTCGAGCGGGAGATGCCAGGTTCAAACCCCGGCGCTGGCGATGTATTCCCCACTTTGAGATATAGGCCTAGTGCAAGGTGTGCAGGAAAGTATTTGGGTTTGTGTATGCAAGCCCAGGTCCTTTTAGAAAAAAAAAGTTCTTGTTCTAAATACATTTAGTCCGTTTATTAGAGATTAAAAATATGGTACATTACCTTGCAGATTGAGAAGTATTTCTGATTTTTGGATATGTTATATGGGTTGGTCTGTAGTTCAGAATCCATGTTTGCTACCTTCCCACCCTTGAGCGTTTAGTAGGGCGAGCCAAAAACCGTCGAAATTCCGGCCGTTTTTCAGTTTAATGATTATAACTTTTTACAGATGCACCCTAGAGAAAAAAGATTCAAGTAAGAATTATAGAATATTTAGTTTCCTAAAACTTTTTCTTATTGAGTATTTTCGTAATGATATTATTGAAAAAGTTATGCATCGGTAAAAATTGCATATTTTTGACAAAAACCTAAACAACTAACGAATCCGTTAGGTACCCTTTAACGGATTTTCCATCACTTTCTAAACACACTGTAAGTAATTCGCTCCAAAATATTATTTAACATAATGTTTATCGTTTCTCCAATTTTATATCGAGTTTCTGTTTGTTTACTCGTTTTTTTAATTATTCGTGATGGCTCTTACATCAAAAAACAATTTTCTTTCATTTTTTATTGCCCTTATACAAAACAGACACCACTCATTAAAATAAGAAATACAAGTATATTTTTTCTTGAATAATTTTGATGAAAGTAACTTTATATGCAATAACTTTTTATAATATCATAATTTAGTTTCATTATCATATTTTCGTAATAACTATATCTTTTTTTAAAAGATTCTGTGCTTGCATATACAACCCCAAATAATTTCCGGCACATTTTGCACTAGGCTAAAACTCTGTACCGCAAAGTGTGGAATACATTGCCAGCGCCGGGGTTTCAACCTGGCACCTCCCGCTTGAGTGACCGCCGCTTCAACCAACTTCGCCAACCATGTATCTATTCAGTTCATTTTCGCAAGATTAGCAGTATCACTCTGTCAGACGTGTATTTATAAGCAACTATAGTAATACCATGCCCGCCTTGCTACGGCTACCCTACCGCGGTTGCGAGGTGAGTTAACCAATTCTTCTCATCCATACAAAAAACTATGGATTCGATACTAATGTCGATTTTTTTAACCACCCCTTTAAACTCCTGTGAATGCAAGAAACGTCACAATAATTATCTCATCTTTACTGAAAACTATGGATTCGACATTAATATCGATTTTCGTATGTCAACTCTGTTACAGCAGATTGTCACTCAATTCATCTAAAAAATTACAGATTCAACACTAATGTCGATTTTTTTCAACCACCCCTCTAAACTTCTGCGAGTTACATGAGTATCACTATAAACATCTAATTTATACTGAAAACTATTGATTCGACATTAATATCGATTTTCGTATTGATATTGCACTTTATTATTGGGTAAAAACAGATATAGGGTCAGAAGTGCGTAGGGCCAAACCACCTGAAAGATGTGTCTTGCGATATGCTTGAAGGAGTGAACAGATGATTCTTTATACAGTGAAGTTAGAATATGAAAACTAATGATGAAAGTTGTTAGGGAAGTTTAGAAGTTAAAGTTTCAAAGTAATTATTGCAATATGCAACGTCGTAATATTAGAAAGGATCGTCTTATATATCAAGTGTAATACGTGAAGTTAGCCACGTAAGATAAAACTTCCAGACAATGTTCGAAGCAATGCTTCCAAGAACTCAGGTGGTCTCTTGGAAGCATTGCTTCGAACAATTCACTGCCTTAGAAATTTGAATTTAGCATATCTTTGGTTTCCATAAAGGTCCTGGGTTATTTTATCTCATCATCATCTCATCTATACCGAAAACTATGGATTCGACATTAATATCGATTTTTCTTATTGGGTAAAAATAGATATAGTAGAGTCAGAAGTTCGTATCACAGAATATATGTTTGCGCTCAGCTGTAAGTTTTTTAAATTTGGTTAATATTTTGACCGAAGGTTCATGGTAGGCGTTCATTTCTATAATATTACAGAGATAGGTATTATAAGATATTAAGTTTCTGTTTTTTTTACCGTTTTATTGTTCTCTAATCATCCGTTGGCCTCATCAAAGGCACTTGGAATCGTCAGCAGGTTCACATATTAAACAAACATCACAGAAAAAATAGAGAGATGAGTAACTGTATGAAGGATGATGCGACTAGAATGGATGTGAACAAGTTGAGATGGTTAAAACATGTGGAGAGGATTAATGATGAAATTATGACAATATATGTATAAGTGTAAAAAGAGGTGTGAGGAAGTGCAGGCGTAGGAGACTGACTTGGACCGATCATGTCGACGAGATCCCCAAAGATGGTCGCGTTTAAGTAAAGAAAACAAACCGGAGAGCGTATATGACAAATATTTTTATTGTGACGGAAGTAAGGATCAGACGGTATGGTGTTATGTCCTCTCTTCTTACCTCCCAAGAGACACTGCGTGAGGAGATATATAGACACATTTCTTTCACTGTTTTAATTGTGATTCTTTTGTCTATTGTTTGGCTGTGTACCTTTATTGTATTGATATTTTCAACTTTTTGTATTGTAACTTTCCAAATTCCTTGTGGCCGTCATGACTATAAATAAATAAATTTATGGCAAAACTTTTTGTATTTCGGTAAATTCTTGACATCAAATAGTATTAAAACTTAACTTGATTGTTATAGTAATTGCAAACATAATTGCAACAATGCACGGACTTGTGTTGACCAAATTACTAGATTTTGCATCCATGCAGTACGTATTGTAATAATTATGAAACTAATTCTGCCTGGTGTTGTGATGTAACTTCTGTAGTATAAAGTTCTACAAAACTAGAGAAACTTTGGTAAAATACATTAGAAACTAACAATTAACTGAATGGTCTTAACATACAATGCGATTCAAGCTTTTGTGAACTTTGTTACATACAGTACTGGACTGTAGTGTTTGGATATTGTCAGAAGTGTTTCACTTGCAATTTAAGAGTGTGCATACCGACATTTCAAAAATTTCTAAAAACGGGAGACCTTCTATCTCGACAACTGTTACTAAATATGTCTTGAAACAAAATAGGGTAGATGCATCGAACATTTATCTAGGGAATAACCGTAAAAGATTTTTTATATCTTGTATACATTTCTCAAAAAAAAAATGTTTAAAAACACCTCTGATCTTTTTTCCGAAAGACGGAAACTCGTTTCCCGAAAGTCGCAGAGTAATTTTTTTTTTGTACTGATAATAGGTATGCATTAAAATCTAGCGAATGACCGTAAAAGTTTTTTGATAGACGGAAAATTAACCCCAAAAAATGGAAAAACGCTATTTTTACCATTTTATCATGCGATTGTCATGCGAATTTGAACCTTAATGCCGTGGGAAAAGACTGTGACGTCATTCCTGGTGCCATGCCCTCAAACTGAAATGGCACTTTGAATTCAAGTGATTATTTTCACCCAATTTTACGCAAAATCATTTTGAAACATTTTTCCTGTATCAGAAATATTGAAAATATTTATTTATTTTAGTAAAATATTTCACTCTTCGGCATTACAGCGTTCAGCCTTTGCGCCGAAGTGTGTACAACTGTACATACACGGAACAAGCTACAATTCAAAACTATATAAAAAAACACGAAAATAAAACAACATAACATACAAATAATATATATATCTATCTATACCATCACGTCGCGTCCCTTTCAGGGCAGGCAGAGAGGTCAGAGCGCCAGACAGCCCTATCCTTAGACACACTCCTAACCTCCGTCACATTCATGCAATTTGTCATACACACTCTCCGATTCCTTTTACTCAAAACGCGTCCATCCTTGAGAATCTGGTCGACATGATCGGACCAGGTCAGTCTCGCGTTTCGTTACACCTCTTTGCTCGCTCAAATATATCTTTTTTTGTATAAAAGTAATTTAATTTACTTTCATCGTGTGCCGTTTCCTGTGTTATAAAATTCTTTATAAATTCTAATCAACGGACTATTTACATCCCTTGGTCCTATAATTATGTCAATATGTTGTCTATAATTCATTATCAGTTATTAGTATGGAAAATACTCAATTTTGCTTCTTTTGCCTAACAGCTCATTTCCCCTAGGATCGCAATAGTCGGCCAAGAAGAGAATCTAGTTTATTAGGATTACTACATCTATGATATCGGCCCATAATTCTTTCAAACATGGCGGAATATTTTAAATTGGAAACCATAGATTTATATAGCAAAATACTGAGCAGGCACTTTTTAAAGATGGCGTGATACTAGAAAATCCACACTCTGCTATTTTTTTTTCAAAATTGTAAACAAATAGGTACTGTAAATAGAATGGCGAGCACGTTTCACAAGAAATGACATAAATATTTAGATAATAAATAACATTCAAAATGTATTTTCCACATACGTTGTCGAAATGTAAATAAATTTCATGCCAAATCCTTTCGATTATTATTAAAAAAACTATATTCACGGTATTGTATTCTTGAGCTCTATCCTTTGTTATTTTTATTTGAAAATAGATTCATGTTTGTTTGTTCGATTATATTCGAACGATTTTGAAAATCGAATGTAGAGAGAATTTATTATAATACTTATAATTTGCCACCACTACATTACATTCTGCCAACTTACAGAAAATGAAATCCAATATTTTTAATAGAATTTATAACTTTATATGGTGGGGTTTCCACCTGCAAGAACTGTCCGACAGTCTGTCAGACTTCTTGCAGGTGGAAACCCGGCCTAAGAGCGTATATTGTGAAGGTTTGTGTTGGGGAGTATTTAGTGTATGCAGGCATCAGTTTTAGACCGAACAACTGTCAGAGCTCGTCATATCGAACTCCGATCTAAGTGTGCTCCTGCCCTTCTTGCCGCGTCCCTTACAGGGTAGAGCAAGACGCCAGACTGTCCAATCTCTTCATACACTCATTGCTTTCATCACGTTCATACAATTCGTCGTAATATATGCTTTCTCTTTTTTGTGCTCAGAACTCAACTGTCTTTGAGAATCTGGACGACACGACAGAGCTAAGTTGATCTTGGACAGTCACCTTTCCTAACATCTCCTCTTTCAGCAATATACATTATTTTCATCATCGCGTCGTCACGTATTCCCTCCACGTGTCCAAACCATTTCAATTTGTTCACTTTCTAACTCGAAATTTTTTCGTCAGAATTAGTTCACATAAAAAAGTAATTCCTAAAACATATTTTATCAAAATTACATTTTTATGGTGTGGCAAAATATGTTGTTACGTAAACAATGAAAGATCAACAAAAAACAAAGATCATATGATTGTTTTATTTTTTATATGATTGTCAATAAAACAACACATATTGCATATATCTTACATTGTGTATAATTAGAAAAGTTCTTGTGTTTGTTGCAAAGAAAAATAAACTCTTTTATCCGCCCGATTCGGCATTCAATCCCCCGTGTAATGTTATGTGCACACGGTTCATATTACTCTGTCACTGAACATGAACATATGAGACATTCTGTGAGTAGCCTTTTGCCTATACAATATTGTATTCCGTTTATTGAATCGTATTGTCAGAGCTGGGCAGAAAAGCGTTAATCCGTTAATCGTTAATTAACGAAGTTAACATTTTGGTCCTCCAACATTTGTTAACGGACTATTTAACTTCCGTTACATTTTACTTCCGTTAATTAAGTCCGTTAATATTTGATTGTTTGCATAGACATGATGTCTGCATCACATCATCCACTGGCTGCGCTGGCATTAGATAATCCAAGGGTTATATGTTATGAGTGGTGTCGTATATGAGTTGGGCGTTGGAAAAGAAATTCAGATCGAAAGTCAAATTTTGACGAAAAAAAATCGACTGCGGCGCCTTTCAAACTGTGAAGCTAGCGACGTCAATGGGCGAGTGTAATAAAAACTGTACCTGTTTGTAAAATATCTATAAGACATTTAATTATTATTCAACAATGATACTCGCCACCCATTCTGTATATTTTATTTGTTGTAGGCTCATTGTATGTATTTGTGTGCCCACTTTGTTGAGATACATCGCTATAGTGTGATAGTAGTAGTAGTACTTATGTAGTTCCATTTCATGCTATTAAACCGCGATTTTTTAGATTAACGCTTTAACGGATTAACGTTAACTTCCGTTACATTTTTCGAAATGTAACGCTTTAACGATTAACGAAGTTAACTTTTTAGTTAACGGATTATCGATTAACGAAGTTAACTTTTTGATTAACGGTGCCCACCTCTGCGTATTGTTCTCTTTGTCTATTTTCAAAACCTACTATAGGTATTTAATATTCTTGTCGGTATCCAAAGCGTTTTTTTATTTTTTAAATTAAACGGGATATGAATACGTAAAAAAATTGTACATATTGTGAACATTATTAGATGTTTAATGCCTCATCCACATGCTGTCCGTCCTTCCACGAGTCCCGCGCGAATGAGTAAAAAGGCGTTAACCGTCGGTTACGTATACAGTTCAAGACAATCACCTCGTCCGTACGTCCTTTTACTCATTCTCACAAAACTCGTGGAAGGACGCCGAGCGTGAAGCGGCCCCATAACAATCAGTATTTTTTTTGGTTTTCGAGACATAACACCCATAATGCGCCCGCTACACGCTCGCGAGTCACCACGACCTTTTGGTGTTTATGAGTAAAAAGGGGTGCGGATGAAACGTTTGTCTTGACGCATACGGAACCGACCGTTGACGCCTTTTTACTCATAAACACCAAAAGGTCGTGGTGACTCGCGAGCGTGTAGCTAGCGGGCGCATTAGAGTATACCTACTTAATTTTATTATAAAAAATAGAGTAGTGATGGGGCAGACAGCATTTTTGTCCTGAGGATTGATAGATAAGTAAAAATTTAAACGTAGGATACGGGGAAACATAGTGGAATAAAATTTCTGTAAGAAGTCGAGGACAGTTTTTTTATTTATCACTCAAACACTTACGTCGTTGCAAGCTATAAATGTAAAACGTTTCGTAGAGCAAATACCACAAATAAACTACGCCGTAGTTCTTACCCCCAAAGTGCTACGAATGCTACGATAACGTAGACCTCATTGTATAGATATACAGGGTCATCGAAAAAGAATGATATGATTATTTATTTTAAAAAAACCTTTAAAAGTAATGGAATGATTTTTTGTGTTAAAATGCATACAAAATTTACAAGTTTATTTTATACCTTTAATGTTAGTTCTTTTAGTGGTTCTGATGACGTTTAATCCGTAATCGAATTCGTACAAAGTGCGTTGAATCATAGCTGAAATAACAGTCAATATGGTGGAAGATTCACCAAATCACCATCTTGACTGTTACTTCGGCTATGATTCAACGCAAGTTGCACGAAAAATGTTCATAGAGCAACTAACGGAACTCAAATTAAAACTTATTAATGTTTGAAATAAAAATGGATATTTTCTACGCATTTTAACACTAAAACCATTCCATTACTTTAAACGGTTTTTTAATAGGAATTGTTTAAAATCCCGACATACTTTTTCGACGACCCTGTCCTTATTGTATTTATTGGCTCACTAGGCACTAACACAAACCTATTGATGACAGAGTTTACTTATAGAGAGGCAATCGGTTTGAGGACCGTTTATTTGATTGGTTCTACCTACGTCCTACATATGTATTCATCCACCTACACCTACGTATAAGCTCGATTCTTTGTTTTTCTAGGAGCAGTTGTAAACACACTAGGAGTAATTGAATTAGTCACGGAACTCGCTCTTACTAAATTGGATTTTATTAGCTGTGTAACACGAAATGAAAGATGTTTCCTAACAAACCCTTTGATTGGGGACAAGAATTACTTGTGGCAACAAAAAATATCCAATACAATATACGACTCCTAATTTTTTGTATTAAAAAGGATATAGATACGATATGTACATAGGAGTTTTTAATTAATAAACTTTCACATATTACTTACATACATGAACTTGGTAGATACTGTTTATTTTTTTTTTGTTGTCTAATGACTTCGTTCTTTGGTGGTATTTTTGCGAGCACTGATTGACTTGTTGATTGGTTAGTTTATTCTTATTATTATTTTTTTGACAGCCTTTGTTGTTGGTGTATGCTGCGGGCGCCCTTTAATTGGAGAGTCAACACGAGATGTATTTTTATGTATTGTTTATGTCTCTGTAGGTGTCACATAAAATAAATAAATAAAATATCGAAGCATGAATGGTTTCACATAAATATGAGTAGAGACTGGAAAAATTACACGATCGAGATAAAACGATTTTATTCGGGAATTTCGTATATTTTACGAGAACAACACGTTTTTCACGCATTTTTAAAGAGAATAATGCGGATCGACCAATCTTCTTTATTCTTCTTCCTTCAGCCACCTCTCCACTGCTGGATATAGGCCTCTTCCATTTGCTTCCATTTTTCTCTATCTTGAGCTTTGCGAATCCATCTTCTACTCGCGACTGGAATAATATCGTCGGCCCATTTTTCCTGTCGCCGACCTACTCCTCTCTTTTTGTCCCACGGTCTCCATCTTACAACTCTCTTAGATCGACCAATATTTTAAAAATAATCGTAATTTAAACATTATCAAAAGACAAGTGAGAGTAAAAAGAACCTAATCGAAAACGATTTGCAAAAAGGCGAAGCTTTCTAACCTTACTCAAGCAACCTCAGGAGTTTCCCTCAACATCTTCTTTTTCTTCAGCACTGGCCTCTTCACTTCTGGTTATAGGCCTTTTTTTTAACAAGAATTTGGGTTTGCATACACAAACCCACATACTTTCGTGCACACCTTGCACTAGGCTAAAAGCCTGTATCGCAAAGTGTGGAATACATCGCCAGCGCCGGGGTTTGAACCTGGCACCTCCCGCTTGAGAGACTGCCGCCTCAACCTCAACCTTTTAAACATTCCACCAATTGAAGTTATAGAAATGGCCCATCTCTTCTGTGTAAAAAGCAGGCATAGTAAAGTAATATAATTGTACTCGTATTTCTAGGAAAAAGATCGTTGGTTTAGTCACATGTAAAATATATTATTTGCTATACATATTTTAACAAGGTCTTTCTTCTCGAGAATAACGATATAATAATGCGGTAATCTTAAGGGAAGGAAAGTACCTACTTACCACGGGTTATATGATAAAATCACACGGGAAAAATATCACGGGAAAAATGTCACGTGGAAAAATATGACAAGAAGAAATATATTTCTTTTTTTTTAAGAATCTGTGCTTGCATACACAAACCCAAATACTTTCCTGCACACCTTACACTAGTCTAAAAGCCTGTATCGCAAAGTGTGGAATACATCGCCATTTCTTGTGATAATGAATCTAGTCTTCTTCTTCTGCTGCTTGTGCCCTATCAGGTTTCCTCGACGTTGGCGATCACTCTAGCGAAAGTCTCTCTATCTTGGGCTGCCCGGAATAGCTAAATAGCCAGATAATAAAATATATATATATATATATATATATATATATATATATATATATATATATATATATATATTGCAAAAGTCGGCTCATATGGCAATTTCTGCCAACCAACTCAAAAGTATGTGAGATTTCTTTTATGTGATATTCTTTCCCGTGATATTTTTCCCTGTGTGATTCTCTCCTTACACCCTAACCTCCTTACGTTTTTTCTTCCTTTCTTCCGAATCCATGGATCTCATCCTATAAATCAGACGACTGGGCTCACTTCAGTCAGAGTCAGCTCGATGAAGCGGAATGAGGGAGGAGAATCTGATTACTCCGTAGAAGGATTTAGGCGATATTAATATTACAGGATGAGTTTAGGGAGTCAGCCTCTAAGAAGGATAATGCGTTTAATATAAGGAAATATAATCATTTTTATATATTTTCCTTATTTATTTACACTTGCATGATCTCATATTTCATCAAATTGCATATTAATTTTTTCTTGTAGGTTTAACTAACCAATCTAAATAAAATTTCTAATTAATTCTCTATCTATCTATCTATACCGGGTTGACTGTAAGATATTGGGTTAGCAATAAGTCCGCCTTTTGGCACACTACGATTGTCCTATTTTTTGTAATTAATATGCATTTTTGTTTTGGCAAAATAAAGATTTATCTATCTATACAATCACGCTACGTCCCTTGAAGGGTTGGCAGAAAGGACAGAGCGCTAGACAGCCCTATCCTTAGACACACTCCTAACTTCCGTCACATTCATGCATTCTGTCATACACGCTCTCCGATTCCTTTTACTCAAAACGCATCCATCCTTGAGGATCTGGTCGACATGGTCAGTCTTGGGCGACACACCACTTCGTTTGCACAAATATATCTTTCTTGTCATCCTGTCATCCTTCATTCTCTCAACATGCCCAAACCATCTTAGTCAATTGTAAACTTCATTGTTTC
Source organism: Ceraclea dissimilis (assembly GCA_963576895.1). Classification (NCBI taxonomy): domain Eukaryota; kingdom Metazoa; phylum Arthropoda; class Insecta; order Trichoptera; family Leptoceridae; genus Ceraclea; species Ceraclea dissimilis. Next base: position 17,303,964 of record OY756369.1, read on the forward strand.
ACATATTATATTTAACGTTTCTTTGCATTATATTCTCTATCTATAAAACAAAATTATGGTTGACTGATTGACTGATATACTCACTCATCAACACACAGTTCAATCGTCTAACTGTAAAATTTGAAAGACAGATTGATTTTTATACAAAACCTTTCACTTAGGAGGAATTTGTAATTTGTAAAGTAGGGTTGAAATTTTTTTAGAGTAGGTACATAAATTCTCGGAAACTGTAGCCCGAAATCCGGAGTAAGAATTATTTTTGTCCTTGATTACTTTCTCCTACCTCTTACCATATTCCTGGAAAAAGGCGAAATACGGCAAAGGGGGACCTTTTTTGGATTGCAGCAAGATTTTGATAGGTAACCCTAGTGCGATATATTACCCTATTAGTAAGATATCATTTAAACCACATTTCGATCAAAAAACAGATGCGTCATGTTTTTAACGGCCGGATTTCGGGCTTCTAGATGCGGTACAAATATGAGATTTAACGTATAGATCAGTAGATACTCGTACGTTTCTAGCCGTTTTTACGTTTAAATGAATTTATTGTACAGAGCTAAGATTTTTTGTATACTTGTCTGCTAATAAAATTGACTTGGCAATAATAATAATAACAAACAGAGGGATGAAACGAAAGATATGTTGGGTGTTGAGAGTATAAGCGAGAAGCAATATCTGAAATCTGGAAGCAGCTGGGTACAGCGATACCAGGATGTTTCCAGACGCTGGGAGAGGAAATACCAATTTCCTTGAGATATCAACTAAGATGGAATACGCTCAGCAACCTGTACTTCTGTTATGTTCTCTGGATGTTATTTATGAGTATCTGGATATTAAGAGGTTCCTGTAATCCAAACTTGGAGAAAATCTAATAATTTATCAGAGTTATTGCAATATAAATTGATGTTTCTCATATTTAATACTCCTATTGGCAGTATTGATCGAAATATGTATAAGTATTACAATATAATATACCTACACATAATAAAAAAACTTTTTTTATTGTTTTACAAAAAGTTAGAAGTATACAAAACTTTATAAAACTGGTGTTTTCTGCTTGAGTATGCATACTGACATTTCAAAAATTTCTAAAAACGGGAGACCATCTCGACAACCTTACTAAATAAGTTTTGTTAAAAAATAGAGTAGATACATTAAACCTTCATCTAGGGAATGGCCGTAAAAGATTTTTTATATCTTGTATAGATTTCTCAAAAAAAAAATGTGTAAAATACCTCTGATCTTTTTTCCGAAAGAGAGCAACTCGTTTCCCGAAAGTCGCGGAGAATTATTTTTTGTATTGATAATGTCCATTAAAATCTAGGGAATAACCGTAAAAGTTTTTTGATAGACGTAAAATTAACCCCAAAAAATGGCAAAAACGCTATTTTTACCATTTTATCATGCGATTGTCATGTGATTTTGAACCTTAATGCCGTGGGAAAAGACTGTTACGTCATTCTTGGTGCCAAGCCCTTAACGCTGCGTTGTTAAGATGTAGGGTAAGCACAGAGAACAAAAAGCCAAACTTGCCCATCTTAACACACCTTTCTTGCTTCCGTCACATCTGTGCAATTCGTTATAAACACTCTACGATTTCATTTCACTCAAAACATGTTCACATGTTTTTTGGACGGTCGTGTGTTTCCTTACACCTCTTGTTTAACCCATGTTTGTTTTCGTTGTCAATCTTTCATCATTCATTATCTACATGTTCTAATCATTTCAACTTATTCACTATCATTATTTTAATAAAGAAGAATGTCAAAAAAAAACAAGGATGATGAAGAAGAAGAAGACGGGCTACCTTACTTATCATATTGTACGCTTTTAAACCGCAATTGTAACTGTTTAATGCTCCTTTTACTAATACATTCATGTAACCCCTGTAAATTTCGAATTGGTATTTCACACATTTAGTCATTGATTTCGACGATGTCCCTATGCAGTATTTAATTGCTCATTTTTACCTATCATTTGAGTTACATTTCGTTTGCCCCTGGCCTGGGTTTTTTCCATACTAAATTAACATTCTCCTTTTAAAAAATACAAGACGATTATTTCTCCTTTTAGTACGAATCGTTCAAGCTACCTCATCATCCATAAAAGACTCCTAAAGAAACTAAATTGTAATGTTTTTTGTTTTCTAGAAACCCAAGGGTTGGGCTGGAGTCCGTGCATGGTGCGTCGCGTGGTGGCATTCAGGAAGAGAAGATTACGACGAGGAATGTGAAGATCCATCAGACATGGGATATGCTACTCCAGTTTCCATAGAAACTCCACTACAGAGTTCCGTTTCCAGGTATACAATATTTAAATGCTTCATCATATTTATTCCATATTTTTTTCTTACGTAGAAATTTTGTCTTACGAGCTGTGAAAGGTCCGTAATTTCCTCGTATTGCACTTTTTACAAGTGAGTTATAATGTCGAAAATAATACAGAGCAGTTCTAGAGAAATTACTTTAAATTTAAGTGAGTTTTCCCAGAGGGAAAATTACCATAATGATCCAATAATTCATTTGAACTAAGTAGCATCTCGATTTCCGCCATTGCAGGTTTGAAAACAAAAGTGTTGCCAACTTACACTAATAAAAATGAAACCATATCTTATTATTACATCTAGCAACACCAAACGCAGTAATACCAGTTTATTTCCATGCGTCTTCTTACAGTGGATAGATTGTAATGTTGTTTTTCTTTTCTCTAGATGTACATCGTTGAACGTTATCAGGGACCCATACTCTCGAGGAGGCCCACCGTCAGTTGGAGTCGTCAGTGAAGGTGGGACATCACCGCATCGTCCACAACACAATAATCCACCCCCTGCCTCGGCGCCAAGAGACAGTCGCAGTCTTCCAGCGGCGAGATCCATGTCCACAGACTCCATCTACACAATCCTCATACGCCTTCCACCAGACAACAATCCACAAGCAGGACCAGAACGAGCACCTAGTATAAAAATGATTGCGGAAGATCCATCACCGAGTCCAGCGAATAACAGACAAGTGAGAACTCCCCAACCTCCTCACAGAGGTGACAGTGAGTTTAATCTCACACTTTCCACTCAAGGGCACAATCATAACAATCTAAATAGAAGGGCTTCACATGTCCCCGATATAAGAATACCGCTCAACGCTAAAATCATTCCTAAACAGTTGGCTGGAAAAACTACTCTCTTAGCCACGCATACAAAACAGCAGGCTAAAAAGAAGAAGAAATCTCAGGAGAAGAAACAGGAGACTAAAGCCGCTAAGACTCTCTCTGCCATCTTACTTTCTTTCATCATTACCTGGACTCCGTATAACATATTAGTTTTGCTCAAACCTCTCACAGCTTGTACCGGGTGTATTCCTGAAGAACTTTGGGATTTTACCTACGCACTTTGTTACATCAATTCAACAATAAATCCTATGTGTTACGCTCTCTGTAATGCTTCCTTCAGACGGACTTACGTTCGTATATTGACATGCAAATGGCACAATAGGAATAGAGAAGCCATGACGAGGGCCGTTTACAATTGATTTATGGAAATATGAACCGTGCTGGCTTAAAAAATGTGAATTAATATTGAATTCAAAAGTTTTTTTTCCAACTACTTTGAATTTAATGAATTCTTTTCGATGCGGAGTTTTAAAAGAATGTCGGGGATGGATCAGGGAGGAGAAGAGTTTGTAATTTGTGAAGTTGGATCTGATTCTAGACACAGAACTTGAACCAAACTTCATGAGGAATAAATTAAACTCTTCAAGTTTCATCATCAAAGTAAAGCTGGAAGCTTTTGAAACACAAAGCTCTGGCGCTTTGTTAATAATATTATACCTAATAATATTTTTTGAAATTTTGTTGGATTTATTCCAATTTTGAAATATTTTTTGTTTTTTTAATAAAACATAGTTTAGTAATTAATAATATTTTCCTCAACGAAAATTTTTACCCAAGAGACAAAAAACTGCACAAACCTTATTGATGTAATTTTTTAGATTTTTATAACAACTACTCAAGTATGGCTTAATCATTTGAATGATATTTTATAGCCACTTTTCCATGGGCTTTTATTTTTCTCAACATTACCTTCTTAATTATTTCAGGGGTTCTCTTTAATTGTATAATAAGCGGGATGTTTTTAGATCGGTACAATGTTTGTGAACCACTGGGTAATTCATATTCTTAACCCTAAAATGTTAACTAACTTTTTTCTGTTGTAATTACTAAACAAAAAAACATCTTGCATTTTAACTAACTTTGAAAAAACGTAATAAATAATCTAAAATTATACGAAAGATAATTTAATGTAAGATTGCCAATTTATTGACTGATTACATAAGATTTTTTGAACATTCACACATGTCTAAATTTATTTGTTTATTTATGATCATGTCATAATTTATTTATGACCATGTAATAATTTATTTATGACCATGTCATAATTTATTTATGACCCAAAACAAACTTTTGATGTTATTTGGAAATAATTTTATTTTAAATAATATTTATTTCCTAATTTGTGATAAATTTTATTATATTTATCTAATTTTTCCATTTGTTAAAATTGTGTGATTTTATGTATTTAATACAAATTATATTTGCTTAATATATAATATTTAATTATTTTTAAATTTTTAACAACCAATAGCGTGCCTTTTGTTAGTCTGGAAAGAAATTCTACCGATAAAAAATCGAGTGAGTTTAACATGCTCATGTGTGAAATTGGATGCTAGAACTTGCTAGAAAATCTAGGTTTTATGCATGCTATTGGTAAAAAAAATCGTTGATTAGTTATTATGTATTTATTTTGCAATTATTACTTTAATTAATATCTTCCTTTATATTAAAAGTTTTAACGCAAGTATAAAATTAAACATATTCAAATGGAGTATAAGGTGGACCTTAGAGTTAAGCTGAATTATCCGATTTTTATGGCTATTTGGAAATGTTCACTTAAACTCTTATTCTCAAGGTCACCTTAAGCTCGTGATGAAAAACCCACCCTAAATATTTATTCTTAATCCTTTTTTAAGTTTTTTACTTATAATAAAAAAAATATTAATTTAAATTTAAATCTCCATTAACATGATTGAGCTTATTTGTATAAAAGTGATCAGTTTAGGAGATGAATGGACTAAAAATAAATAAATAAATAAATCGAGTAAAAAAAAAAACATTTTTTATGATTATAAGTTTTTAACATTTTATTTATTTATTTTGTATTATACAATTTGAACTAAATTATACTATAAATTGTGTACTAAAAGATTAAATTACGGGTATTATTCTAAGAACAGTAATATTAGTGTTTGTATTTAAAAAAAACATAATCGATGTGTACTGTGTCGTAATGTCATTCCATAATTTAAATAATTCTTATATAAAATCCCATAGATATTTCCTCATTTTTCTTCTTATTTATTTCTTTGACATTTGTTATTCTAGATTTTTTAAAATTTTATTTATTGTATATATAAAACTACCTACCTAAAACTTAATGAATATGTATACTACTAAAAAGATGAAAATTACAAATATTAAATTATCTGAAAATCAAATAACAAGTCACAATAATGCTCAAATAAAAATAATATAATTTACATAAAAAAAACAGTAATACATATTTTATACAATATGAATAATTTCTATACATTTCAATGTTTTCCCATTTTATACCATCTCAATACTTTTAGAAAAGCCTTGTGTGTCCATTTCTTAATTTTTATATATAAAAAAACAATAAAAACATATATAAATAAATTGTTGGACTAACTACTTTCCGGGATTGAGTTAACTTTTATTTTTACCTTCACCCGGCAAGAAATATTGGGCCAACCGAGGTGCAAATTTTGGAAATTATTGCAAATTTAATTTTATCGGTCGTGAAAGGCTCCAATCCTATCTATTTAAAATACTCAATAGTGCAACCAATAATTATAAAGTTGTGGTAATAATATTGCTATTCTGCGAAAAATTAATATTCCCACAACTAATAGGATTTTATTCCAAAATTATGTAACAATACAATTAAACATGTGGACAAAACAAACATTGTATAATATACTAGATTAGAATAACGATATTTATTCCATAACTTTCTACAATAAGTACCCCGCTTATACATAATTATAAAAATTGCGAAAAGCGAATGTCGTAATTCCGCAGAATGGGTGATTTTTTATTAAAAATTAGATGTCATAATTATCTGACATATTTTTTTAACATGTGATTTAAAAAAATAAAAGCTGGAATAACAAATTTATATCACAACTTTTTAATTATATTACCACTAATTATAATTTTTTTATTGTTTATTTATTTCTTATAAATTACCACATCTTATCATGTCCGAAAAGAACATAGATTTAGACAGAAAAATAAATAGTTGATATAAAATAATAAAATATAAGTAGTATTTTTTAGAAAATACATTTATGTATTTCTACTACTGTGTACTTTATATTATCTTGTATTTATATTAAATTTGGAATTGATGTATAGTTAAATATTTTCATAGACTTTGACGCTTTGCTTGTATAACATACATATAAATTTGTTATATTTTTTGTGAATATAGATAGAATGAATATGTGTAGGTATATTTATTATAATATTTATTTTTTAGATGGTTGTTTTTTTATTCTACTCCACTAAAATTTTTGTATCACATAAAATCATTACCTTAGTAAATTATTTTTATATAGACATTTACCCAACATTTCTGTAAATCACAAAAAATATTTTCCAGCACAATAGAATTACTCTTATATTATTCCATCATGGTATTATCCAATAATGGGATACCGAAAGAATTTTGTGTATGAAAACACAATTTTTTTGCCTCAACATTTTTATAAAACTTCAAAATGGGTTCCATTAAATTAATAAAAGAGATGTAAAATGTCGTATTGAACCTGACCCTTACATGACGTTAAAAAGATATTTAAAAAAAAGTTGGATCCCAATCTACAACTTGTGGATCTCAAGGTGAAATAATTTGTTCATTTAATGTATTTAAGTTAAAACAATGGTATGTATTCTGCTAAAAATAATTTAAGTATTTATTGTTTAGCGGCTAAAACCAATAGAAAAACGTCGCTGCTGTATTAAATTATTAATTTTTCGTGCCGCTGATGTAAAATTAAATTTTTCGTGCTGCTGCTATATTAAATTTTTAATTTTTCGTACCGCTGATGTATAAATAAATTTTCTGTACCGCTGGTGTATAATTAAATTTAATTTTAGCAAAGCGTTTAAGTCATGCAAAATCATTTTAAGTATAATAATAGGTATGTAAGAATCATCGTTCATATTATATAAGTCCATATATAATCAAATATCGAGTAAAATTATACATATTATGTATGTGGCTATACATAGATAAATTGTGTTATTATTTATTTTTCACTGTATATGTATGTTTTATTATCTGCTATTTATTTGTCTCAACTATCTAAAACACTAACTGTGAGCTAATTGCTTTTTTAAGAAAAAAAAAGAATCAATGCTTCCGGTTAACACGTTAAACGCCATGGGGGTCACCGACATCCCAACGGTCACGCTTCTCATTTATTTCGCATATGTAAGTGACCGGCATGGAAAAGCGGCAGTGAGACACAGCTGCTCAGTAAATTTGGGAAAATAGGTTCAAAATTTCAGAAAATTCTGAAATATATTTTCAAAGCAGTTTTTTTGTAATAATTACGGAATCCTATGCCCGATTCATGTATAACTTATTTTGGGTACGTTTCACAAACGCCGAAAAAACCGTTTTTAGTAAATTTGAAAATTCCGATGGCGTTTAACGCGTTAAATATGACAATATTTTTTTCAAGTGTGCCATTTCCTAAAACATGTATTTTTTGCTTTATTAATTTATCTATTTATTTTTATTTATTCTATATTAATTACTATATTCTAGTCTTCCAATCTCAATAAAATCCTGCATTTCATAGGAGCTATAATATTATGTACTACACCCGCTAATAAAAATATGTAGCTTTGTAATATTGTTCTTAATTAATTATTAATGTGTGTGCCAAATAATATTTTATTGTCTTTTTTGCTGTTATATAAAATAATAATTAAATTATAATTTTAATTTATTTTAAAAAATGGATATATTATTACTACATATTATTATTATAGGAAGATTAATATATTCCAATTTTGGTGTTGTGATTTTATATATTATTATAATAATGTGTGTCCATGTTCATTTATTTATTTAATAAATAAATTTATCGTAGTAGATAATATTAAAATAATGCATAATATTATAAAATGATATTTATAATATGCACTCTTTATGAGACCCTGACAATATTGTCATCATTATTTTTATTTATAATTATTATTTTCGTGTTTATTATTTATTGTTAATGCGAATAATATACAAGTGCACTAGTTGGATAAAGAAATAATTTGAGATGTTTAGAAAATGGTGTAATTCGCAGAGCTCGGATAAAGATATAATTCGGTGAGATTGGGTAAGACCGGATAATGACGGGTAATACACACATTGTGATCTAGAGTGTGACTTCGTTTCGATTTTAGAAATCTTATCACGATATTGCATGTATAATAATTCAAAAAATCTTACAGGTGTTAGTCAGCAGCATTGAAGTTTTATCGCATCGTTTTGTGACAAATCCTCTTCGAAGTGATGTGATTGCAACCTCCAACGAAAGCAGCTATTCCACAGCGTTTATGGATCTCTATAAAATAGCATAAAGTGTAATACGGTTGTTAAATTTTATGGGAAAATGCAATGATGCTGTTTGGACTGGAAGCGAATCCATTAAACAATATTAAATTCCCAAACTGGAAACAACCATTTGATGCATTAAAATTTATATGTACATAAAAATGCAAAAATGGGTAATTTTTTAATACTTGCAATATTGTAAATACTGATATTTCAAGCACAATGCTTGTATTTTAGGCCCCGTGCATCTGACCCTAATCCTGTGATATCCGTGATATCTGGATAGGTGAATTGTTCCCAGTATTAGGCTGATGAGTTTATATGTGAATCATGAATGATAATGTGTAGACTCTTCTGGCTGATAATATCGAGAAGCGTGTTGGCAAGTCCTGCCTCCACGTAAAATAAAACATCTATACTATTAGACGAAAGCTTCCGTATTACTTTATATTTTCTTTTCACGAGTTTTCAGGCAATAAAAGTTACACGATATGCATTTTAATAATATTCTTAAGCAATCGTCACCACTCTGATCGATTGGGATCCATTTCTGCACAAATTCACAAAACATCGAAAAAAATATGTTTTGGAGAGATCGCTTAAAAATGTAATCCGCCGAAATCGGATAAAGATATAATTTTACAGGACCGAATAAAATTCGCACAATTTGGGCAAAGATATAATTTTCTACAGGCGCGGGCGGTTCAAAAACTGTTTTCCAACGATAAAATTATGGATAAAAATTATATTTATTTATATGTGCATATAAGTTGATAATTTCTGCTATATATTAATACTCATTCATTATTATCTATTATTATATTTGCTCATATTACGTGACAATAAAAAAAAATTGATTCGATGTCTTTCTTTACTTACGGTTAATATCATACAGTTCTACTAATAATAATTAAAAAGTTGTAGTATGAGTTTTTCAGTGTAATACATTACAAAAGTTATGTCGGATCTTATTCCAGAAGTTATGTAATAGGGTCCTTGCACGTTTTTTTTAAATTTGGTTTTCGGTACATTAATTTCAAAGATTTGAGTTTTTAATTTTCTGTCTTTGTGGATATATTTATAAAATAAAGTCTCATATTTGATTCCAGCGCAAAAACAGGTTTTTGACTGCCATGTTGTGACGTTACGTTCCCCACCTCGTCCATACCTAACCCACAAACAATCCAATTTCATGATGTCATAACGTCACAATCACGTTAATTAATGAGCGCTCGTTTCAGAGCACCTGTGAAAAATTGATCAAATTAGCATTTTTAATTCATTATTATATATTAATATTACATTTCATAATTTTATTTGTAATTCTCGTAAGTCTTATTCAGAGCTATCGATTTTATATATTTTTCGATCGATAAAAAAATGCAAGTACCCTATCGCCATAACAATTATAAAATTAATTGTGGAATAACAAAATTATTTCACTGTACTGTACTGAAATAAAAAAAAATACCACAACTATTTCATTATTAGTAGCAAAATTGGTGTTTATTTATAATAACAACTATAATTAATAATCATTTATCCTTAATCTTATAAAATATCATGTAATTTATTTATTTATTGTAATATACAAGATAAGTTTTCATCCAGTAAAATATAATGAAAAACAAATTGTTCAAATGAGCCAAATTTATACAAAATTATAATTTGAATTATTTATTAAATTGTGAATTATAAGTTGAATCATTAACAAAATTGGAAATTATAAAATGGCTGGTTGGGATAAGAAATAATTTAGCATTTTAGCAGCAACACAATTTCACTTAAATTATAGTTTTAGCATATTTCATAAAATTATTTTAATATGTGTACCCTCGATACATAATATTTTTAAAAATATTTTTAATCGCAATATTATATATTTAATATATATTTAATAAAATATTATACATTATTGTACCCCTTTGTATATTGTAATAGAGATGAATGTACGTTTTGTAGTATATAATACATAAAATAAATAAAAAAAAATTAACAAGCATATTAATGTTAATATATATAATATTGTGAACAAACGAAGTATGTATTATTATAATTTGAAGTAAATAAATAATGGAAAATAACCGTAAAAAATAAATAAATAAATAACACTTGTATATTATGATGTTAATAATGATATTACCTGATAATAAACAAATGATAAAAGTTGTTTTGTACATACATAATTACTGATATATAAAATGTGGTTTTGTAAAAAAATGCTTTTTTTTATCCAAAATATCCTCATTCATTTTCATTTTTAAGGGTAAACCCATCTCTACCCGTGTATGTTTCTATGTCATCCAGTCTTTTTCACAAAAAAATGGGTTTTCCGGAAGGCCTCCCCTCAACAAACTTCTCCCAAAGCTATTACTCTGAACACCCTTATGCTGGATTTGACCAACTTCTTAGATAAGGAATAGTGGAGATAAGAGCCACCTATCAATATTTTTCATACAAAATTTGTGCTAGGTGGCTCCTATCTCCGCTATTCCTCACCTAAGAAGTTGGTGAAATCCAGCATTAGTGTCCTTTGGAGGAGAGTTCACTGCAAGGATCTACAGTCTACACACTACTACATACATTTTTTTCGATACCTTACATCAGTTTGACATGTCATTCCTACAATTTTTTTATGAGACAGATTTTGCTACCAGTCTTTAATAGCTCTGCTAAATACAGATCACAATCAAAAACTAATGAACAAAAGAAAAGGATGGCCATATATTTGCCAATTCCTTCATTAATATGACGAATTGAACAGGACACTGTTTAGTATTGTGGATATTGGAGTCCCAATTCTCTAACTACACATCACTCAGATCGCTTTCTCACTCTTCATTTCGCCCATGTTGTTATCATTTCCTGGTGGATTCTCCCGCTCTCCCAGGTGGTGGTCGTGGAACATATTGGCCGCATGTCTGCTGGCCTTACTGGCCGAAGCAATCCTACTCTGAAGAATCTGGAAAATATTTTAATCAGTCACAGTGACGGATTCAGGATTAAATTTGGGGGGGGGGGGGCTGAAGGTCGTCACATGCAAATATGACGTTGTGGTACTAAAAATGTGAATAGCGCCAAACAATAGTATAGTAGTTTTAGAAAAATCATGACATGATGAGAAAACAATGTGGTTATATGATGATTCTTTGGAAACTAGTTGTATAAAAAGTACTGTCACTCATGATTTGGGGGGGGGGCTTCAGCACGCTAGCCCCCCCTGGATCCGATAGTGATCAGTCACATTCATGTAATACAAGGGGAATTTTCAGTCTCACAAATATGCCGACTATTGCATCTGGACACCAGATATGATACGATAGGCAGTTATCTAAATGGCAGTTGATGGAGAGAGCATTAGAAGGTTAGACAAAAGTGTTTAAGGCACGTGAACAAAAACAGTGACTTTTTTCAAAAATGGGTGAATTGATGAACCTAGTTGGTTTCAATAGTAAGACATCTGGATACATTTATGGGTTACAGCTAGGGTTGCCACCTTTGTAAGAGCGTAGGCCCGGAGATTTGTAATAATGTGTAATAATAGTTGACCTTTTTTTTTTTTTTTGGACCACACCATAATTACAAACCCGGAGATTTTGTATGCTGACCCGGAGCCCCGGTTTTTCGATGGGGGGAACCGGGACCCCGGGGTTATTTTCCTTTTTTTTTTTTTTTAGTCATGACAAAAATTTCCCACCCGGAGATACACTATGCTAACCCGGAGCCCGGAGAACGCCACTAAAACCCGTAGACTCTGGGTTTGACCCGGAGTCTACGGGTGGTGGCAACCCTAGTTACAGCACATGATGAATGACTATCGCCGCAGGCGAAAAATTTTCATGAGAAGGTGGATATAACAGAATCGTTTAAAAGTCTAGTTTATTTTCTGACGTTTAAAAAAATAACCTGTCAATAATTATTTAAAATTCTTGACACGATGAAAAAACAATGTGGTAACATGTGATTCAACCCGGAGATTTACTATGCTGACCCGGAGTCCCCGTTTTTCTATGGGGGAAACCGGGACCCCGGGTATTTTCCGTTTTCTTTTTTTTTTCTTTTTTTTCGTCCACACCATATAATTACAAACCCGGAGATTTTGTATGCTGACCCGGAGCCCCGGTTTTTCGATGGGGGGGACCGGAACCCCGGGGTTATTTTCCTTTTTTTTTTTAGTCATGACAATAATTTCCCACCCGGAGATACACTATGCTAACCCGGAGCCCGGAGAACGCCACTCAAACCCGTAGACTCGAGAGAGGTGGCAACCCTAGTTACAGCACATGATGAATGACTATCGCCGCAGGCGAAAAATTTTCATGAGAAGGTGGATATAACAGAATCGTTTAAAAGTCTAGTTTATTTTCTGTCTCTGATGATTTGCGCCGCAGAAAAAAACGTTTAAAAAAATAACCTGTCAATAATTATTTAAAATTCGTGACACGATGAAAAAACAATGTGGTAACATGTGATTCAATTCTCCTATGTATAAAACGATGGATTGGTTGAGGAATTTTGGAGGGGGTTTGAACCCCCAAAACTCACCCCTGCCTACGGCCAGGTTCAATTTGAACAATTTTGACTATGAAAGATAATTAAATTTACCTGTAGCCTTCTTCTCTCAGCTGATTCCAACTTCTCCTGTAATTCTTCGAGTGTTGGAGTCTGTTCTGGAGGATGTAAGCGCTGCAGTCTTAAGGGAGGACGTGGTGGGTGCTTTCTCACTAATCCATCTCCAGCGTCTTTGTCAGAATCGAAATTTATCTCGAAAGCAAGAGCTGAAATTACACATAGTAAAATCAAATCATTGCTTGGTTATCTCAACTTATCTGTAAGACGTAGCTATATTTAAGATGGTAGAGCATCTGAGCTAGGAAAACACTGTATCTTCTTGCAAGTAAGCGAAAGATTGTGTCTATTATAATACGGTTTGCTTATTAAAATTTGTCATTTGTTGATGAATTGAACCAATAGAAATATCACATATTTATGAGAAAGTTTAACAAGGCAAAGAAGATTTAAAATCTTATCCATTTTATGTAACTTAGAAATCGTAAATGCATATTTCAAGGGAACCAACTGATACGATATAAAAACATAAACTGTGCATTTTCGGATCAAGTCAAGTCAAATATAAATTGTATGATGATAACTGAATACTCAATCCAAATGGAAACAATTTTGTAACAAAAGTGCGAAAAACTATCTAAATATATGAGGAAAATTTGTTCGATTATTTTCTACTTGTGTCATTTTAATTTTGAGTACCCGAACCCGACCTAACTGGTATCGGGTAAAAGTGACATAATTCAAAAATTCCTATTACTAATTTTCTAGTGACCTAATTTGAATGGCTGGACACAACTCACAGAAGCGGTTAAATCAATTCTGGTGTCTACAACTTATCTACGAGTAAGCGAAAGTTATCCAAGTTACCTACGAGTAAACGAAGGTTATCCAAGATTTTACGAAACTTTGAAGAGGTGAATGTATTCAACGTAAAGAGTACCTGCCTTTGTTTTCCATTGCAGAGATCTGGAAACACCCTGGTTAAGAATCTGGTCTGCAGTTTCTCCCAGGCTTGGAATTGTGTCGATTTTTCGTTCGTAACTAGTTTTTAAATTAATTAAGTGTTAGAATCATGAAGTTTGGACGTTTTTGGATTGGGTTCTAGATAAACGAAAACAAATACTTTTTGCAAGGACAAAAAAGCCGTGCAGTATTCCTACAATAGTGTAGAAGAATTAAGGATGAACATTGTCGAGCTTAAGTGATCACTTTACACTCGAGAAACATTCGCCATTTCCGTTCACCCCGGCTGGGATTCGAAGCCAGACCTTCGTCTCGCATAATAGGGATCTTTTCCACTACACCACGAGGAGCGACAGGTGTGTTATCGAATCCCGTATACGTACCTACGTATTGTTGCCATTCTTTCTGCTGAAGGGAGAGGGTGGTATTTTTTATACACACCCATCATCTTTTATTGCAAAGCCGAAGAACACTGTTCATAATCAACTTCGCTAGATGGCAGGAGAGGTCACTAATTACCATATTTATGTATTATACCTACAATTTGAGGTGGTCAGTAGCCTGGTTGGTAACGCGCTCGACTGTTAATCTGATGGGCGCGGGTTCAATCCCCGACTTACTCCACTTCACAACACAAGCATTTCAGCTTTTTGTGATGTGTACAAATATGTATTTGGGTTTATTTCAATAAACCCAGATAAATTTTATTAAAAAAAAAAATACCAACGTGAATTTTTACTTCAAGTCAAACCAAAAAGCCACTTTATCTCGATGGATAGTAATTTATTGTGAACTCTATTATAAATAATATGGATTCCTAACATTATGATACTCGCTTTTCATAATAGTCGTTCACCGATTAGTGGTTTTCGAGTGAACAGCGTATATCACGGTGGATTAGCTAAACTCTGTTCAGCTGAAAACCGCACTTTACCGTAGAAATTGTGCATAACCAAAATCATAGCTTATGTAACATAATTATTAATCAAATGAATTAAGGAATTAATGCAGTAAACAAAAATCGTTCTATTTTCGCTTCAATTTTTCAAATTTTATATGAGAATGTTAGCGCGAAATAAGAATAACGTAAGCGACAATGTGAATTTTACCTTTTTAAGAAGAGCCTGGAAACAAATTAAAAAATATAAAACAGCCAATTTGTTAAGATTATAATTACCAGTATTTTGGACAAATTATACTTTTATATCTGAAAAACTGAGCGGAAAATCCTAAGATCCCGTAAATTGCAGGGGAAGTTTCGAAATATTTTTTATTCAAGAAATTTCCTAATATTGTAATTCTAAAACAGTCAATCTGTAGTCCATACTTTCATGTATCACTGTCTTCAGTTTCAAGATGATTCTCTCAGTATTGGCTGAGAGGGATTCAGAGCGCCGAAGCCGAATGACAGCATATTGGAACTTAATACTCACGTGGTTTGACAGGAGACCTTGAATCTGGCAGTACTTCTGTTGGGATATCATCGTCGTGATCAGGATTGACTCTGACGCTATTAGGAGCTCTGGGTCTGACTGCAGTAGCCCTGCCATTGGTTCGGGTCTGAGCCTCAATCACTTCAGACGGTGCTGATGATCCGCAGCCCATTTTGAACTATTCTATTACACCTGAAAAAGAACAACTGTTAAAAGTAGGAATATTGACATTTCAAAATTTCATAAAACGGGAAATTTCATAATACTAAATATGCTTTGGAAAAAAATAGGGTAGATACATTGAACCTTTGTCTAGGGAATGACCGTAAAATATTTTATATATCTTGTATAGATTTCTCAAAAAATGTGAAAACGCCTCTGATCTTTCTTCCGAAAGACAGCAACTCGTTTCCCGAAAGTCGCAGGGTAAATTTGTTTTTGTACTGATAATATGCATTTAAATCTAGGGAATAACCGTAAAAGTTTTTTTTTTTTTAATTAGTAAAAGTTTTTTGATAGACGCAAAATTAACCCCAAAAAATGGAAAAAACGCTATTTTTACCATTTTATCATGCGATTGTTCGCGCGATTTTGAACCTTAATGCCGTGGGAAATTACTGTGACGTCATTCGTGGTGCCAAGCCCTTAAATGAAAATTTAAATAATACGTTACGCAATAATTGTTTTTTTTTATGAATAGTTGAAGTAATTTTTATAATAGTTGGGTATATTACTTTATTATTCACTCATTAGGTTATAGTTATATCAAAACACGCATATAAGTGAGATAAGAAAGTAAGATAAGTAATATATAAAAATTTCGAAAATATTTTGAGGAATCTATTCTGAAAACACTAAATAACATAAATATTTTTCGTAAGTATTCTCAGAAAACAACCTAATTAGATAAGCATTGGTATTTTTCCTCTCAAAATGAATCACAAAGTAACGTCGGTCGACCACCTCATCAAAGTTATCATCTGTAATAAGTTAATCTCACGCAGGTGCCTAATTTATTGTCTGTTGCGAAATTTTATTACCATAATGCTTTATTTGTATACTATTATCAAATACTATACTATAACAATAGTCTATTCTTGCATCTCTTATCATTCACGGTAAAAACTGAAACAATGTTAGCGTAAAATAACTAAACATTTTTTTTAAATAAGATTTTATAACTTCACATTCTAGAACTGTTTTTCGCAGTCTTCCAAACTACACCAAACACGCCCTTCTAGTCCGAGAGCCCGCTGCTTAAATTATGACGTATCTGTTTTTTGATCGAAATGTGGTATAAATGATAGCTTACCAATAGGGTACTACATCGCACTAGGGTTGCCTATAAAAATCTTGTCGCAACCCCCCCTGCCCCCCCCCCCCCCCGAAAAGGTCCCTCTTCGCGGTTTTTCGCATTTTATAGGAATATAAGAAGAAAGAAGAAGGTAAGAGATAGGAGAAAATAGTCAATGACAAAAATAATCCTTGGTAGATTCTCTACAAAAAATGTTAAGTCAATATTTTAGTAGGACTAGTAGTTTACCCGTAATGGCCGGTCAAAAACCAGGATATTTTTTGTAAAAAAAAAAAAAAAAATCTTGATATTTTTCTTTCACATCCTTCCACCCATTATCACTAATATTTTATGAAAAAAAAATGTTTTTAGCAAGGATTATTTTTGTCTTTGACTACTTTCTAATATCTCTTACCATATTCCTATAAAATGCGAAAAACCGCGAAGAAGGAAACCTTTTCGGGGGGGGGCAAGGGGGGTTGCAGCAAGATTTTGATAGGCAACCCTAGTGCGATGTAATACCCTATTGGTAAGCTATCATTTCTACCACATTTCGATCAAAAAACAGATACGTCATAAATTAAGCAGCGGGCTCTTGGACTATTCCGAGTCGCTTGGATTCCTTCATTCCAATGGCGCCTCCCACCTTTGTGAGATACCAAACACGGTGGTACGCGGTGACTGGATCCTCTCGATCACTCGGGGTCTTCCGAAGTTCGAGCTAGTAAAGAACTGACTTAAGATCTGAATATCTTTTCCAACGTCTTTTCATACGATACCACATGACCCCACACGACCCTTGGATCCCCCTAAAACTCATTAGATCTTTTTTGTCCCTGGAGTTTTCCATCAGTTTTTCATTATTTACGATTTACATGATTTTGTATATTGCGAATTTCTAATTAATATTCTCGAAGATCTATACAGAGGGAGACACTATTTTATTAATAAGAAGCAGACGCATGTAGTAAAACATTGCAGTTTGTAATTGATTGACTGAAAGAAGTGTGAAGAACTACAACATATAAGGTAGGTACTAAAATCACATATCTTTTCTTTCTTATATATTTTCGAATAAATCGTAACTCGGATATATTTTAGACATCACCATATAGTGGCAAATGCACAAACTTCCTTATGTTTCCATCGTATTTTTGTTTTATTTTATTTATTCATAACGTTATCAATGGGAAATTTATAGCTCAAAATTAATAATTACAAACTACATACAATAATCTTCCTTAACATCTGATGGCAGATTATTGAAGTCTAAACCCCTTATAAAATAGACTGTTCTCAGGCGCTGATAGTCTTGCCACTTGGAGGCGGACCCCCTCGCGACCCCTCGTGCGGTGATTATTATTATTAAAACTATTATGGTATATATGCACATGTGAGGAGAATGGAGCCATCCAGACTCCCTCATATTGCATTACACGGCCAACCCCAGGGCAGACCACCAAATAAGAGATGGATTCACAGTTGGGAGTCGACGTCGCAGGAGGCTAATCCATCTTCATAACAGGCCACAAGGCCTATATTAAGAACAAAAAGAAGAAGAAGAAGAAAACTATTAAAACAAAGTTTATGTTTTTTCAGCCTCATTCAAAATGAAGTCAATATTCTTAATAACAATTTGGCTTCTCGTCCTTAAAATGATTCAAGCAGAAGGAATCCTCAAAGTGGTTGAACAATGGAAAATGATGGATTACAAATTCCCAAATGAGACAGCTAGAGCTTTAGCTCTGGAAACGGGAGATTTTGTATTGGGAAATCCATTTCTCATTGACGTTGATGTTCAGTATAAACGAGGTAGGTACTGAAGCAAATATTCAGGAAATTTTTGTTAATGAATGCCAGAAATTGTTATCTGGTACCTAATAATGTCACCATTCGTCCATTTTTATCGACAATGTCTATACCTTTCATTAATTAACGTCTGGTTGCTCGACGAATAGTATCGTCCTCTGGTAACGGTAAGGAGACAAAAATCGTTGCTAAAAAAAAGTAATGTCAAGTGTGCTATAGTAAGATTTCTTACTATCCGTTGTGTCAAAATCTTACCGCTACCGCCAGGCCCAGTAGCAGCATAGTAACGACGTGTAGTTTTTTTTTTTTAATTATTTATCGGCATTCCACCCATAACGAACGAGTGACCTCTGTGCTAAGATGTGTTTTCTGTTACCTAATATTGCTATCTCGATTGCGCGCGTAACAGAAAGCGAAACGACAAACAAAACGTCATGTCAGTGCGTATTGTTAGCTTCTTTTTACTAAGCGTCGCGTCGCATTAACGGCAAGGGTTTTCTACTGTTACTATCACATCGTGTTTCGAGCAACCGGCCCTAAGTGGGCACTTCACATACTTTTGTGAGAGCAAATCTTTGCATGACTATTTCCAGGTAATAAAACTCGAGTATTTGTAACGACACCCAGGGCCGGTGCAGGACGCCCCATCACCTTGGGGGTCGTCACTAAAGGGAGTTCTTCATCTCCAGCTCTCGTCTCTCCATATCCTGATTACTCTTGGCATATCGACCAGGGAAAAAACTGTGACGGAATCACTTCTGCTTTTCGAGTTGCTGTAAGAAATTAATTATTATTATTAGACCTAAATTATCGGATGGTATGTTTGTTTTAAAATCGTCTAGAAAGCAGAATTAGAAATATTGAAACAAATATATTATTTTTCACTAATGTTTTCGGCATTAACTACCTATGTGAAAAAACGGAGTTTATTAAACTATGTACCAAGTCACTTGACTTTATAAAACACGTTTTGAAAATAAAACTAAACACAAATACAGATAACTTACTTTTATTTTTACGTTCGTTAATGACGAATGATTTACAAACTCAAGTTACTTAGTACATAGTTTAGTAAACTCACGTTTTTTCAAAACGTCAAGTATATTATTTTTAAAATAATTATTTTGTTTGCCTCTTCCACTACGAAATTTCTGTGTCTGGAGGAGCAAATTCATACAAATAATTACTAACTATTTTTTTTTAATTCAGATATGTTTTATATTAATTTTAGTAATGACTTTAATAAATCTTATTTTCTTTCCACAAACTTTGTCTGGCTCTCAGCATTATTGCAATGATGTTTTGTTCTTATATTTTTATGGGTTCTAAATATTTTTTTAACATGTATATATTTCAGATAGATCAGTGTTCCAGATTATGGGTTATAGATTCTGGTAAAATTGGACGTAATCAAATGTGTCCTCCACAGCTTCTTGCTTTTGATCTGAAAACAGACAAACTCATCTTGAGACACCGGCTGACAGATGTGTCTAGGCCAGCTACACTCTTCAGTACTGTGGTAAGCATTGTATTAGAATTTCAAACAAGAAGAAACAATTCAGATTTCCGTGGAAAATATTTCTGCGAAGAAAACAGCACTTGCCTATGATTTTTAGAACCTATTCTATTATGCAACTTTAAACCTATTTTTAGGTTTATTATCAATAATTTATTAATTACTAGGTTCTTTGTCTATGGGCGTCGCCAGCTTCAAAGCTAGGGGGGCGGGCAACCAAAATTTAATTATTTACATAGTACGGAAAACGCGTAAATTAGGCGGATTTTTTCGGGTGACTAAATGAATAAGGTCAAGATGTTGTTTGGTTAAAATACAGAAATCATAGTAAATAGCGCCGCAGGCAAATTTTTTAAAAGAAAAATGGGTGAAAAGCCTTTTTTATGAAATATGTAAATGCATTTTAATACATTTTCGTACTGAAAATTTACGATATGATGGAAAAATGTGTGCTAATAATGTGATTTTTAGCATGTAGTATGAAGAAGTATAAGCCTATTCCAATCTTTAAGGTAGAAGGTTGCTGCCCCCCCCCAGCTTGGCCACGCCAATGGTTCTTACTATTAATAAAAATAAGCATTGGTTCACACTTCAATCCTTTTAAAAAATTTCATCGCTATTGACTTTCAGGAAGTCGACGTCCGAGATAATAAATGTCAAGATACCTTCGCATACATTGCAGACCTCTCAACCTATGCCATAATTGTCTTTGAGATGTCCACAAATACTTCGTGGAGAGTTCAAGACCAGTTCACGTTTCCTCATCCACGATATGGAAAATTCACAATATTGGGTAAACAACAATCATTTCCTCCACTGTCAATAATTCTTCTTCTTTTTCTTTCTTAGCCGTTTTAATTCCAATGCTGGACATAGGCCTCCCCTTTGCCTTTCCACAGATCCCTATCCTGGGCATGCTGCATTCACTTGCTTTCTGCGATTCGCCTCACATCGTCAGACCATCTTGCCTGAGATCTTCCTACGCTCCTTTTGCTTGTTCTAGGTTGCCACCCGAGAATCTTTTTGGTCCATCTAATATCTAAACGTCTGTCAACGTGTCCTGCCCAACTCCATTTTTACTCCGAGAAACGAATACAAAAAATGATACCTTACCTTACATTTTGTATAGTAGTTCTGGTTTATGGATATGTTATAAAGGTCGGTCCTGTGATTGAGAATCCAAGTTTTCGACCTCCCAACCCTTGTGCGTTCACTAGGGCGAGCCAAAAAGTGTCAAAATTTCGGTCATTTTTCAATTTATTAATCATAACTTTTTTACAATGCATTTTAGAGAAAAACATTGTACGGAAAAGTTGTAGAATATTAAATTCCCTGCAACTTATGTTTACAAAGTTTTTTTGTAAAATCAATATACAAGGAGTTATGCGTTACCAAAATTTCAATTTTTTTCAAAAAATGCACTTTTTTTACAATTATTTTCTTTAATTGAATATATTTCCTAAACGGTACATTTTAGAGAAAAGTGTTGTAAGTAAATGTTGTAGATCGTTCAATTTCCAATAAGTTTTATATCAAACATTTTTGTCTCGGACCAACCAAAATAGAGTTGTGATCTTCTGAAAAAATATAAGACGAACATTTTCGAAACTTTCAGTTTATTGTTGTTGTTTATTGTTCATTATCGTCCCTAGGCCCTAATTTCGGGCACTTGGACTCGTCAAATTTACATAGTTATAATTATAAGTAACAATAAAAAGAGTTTTGAACAATTAACAGTGGCAATGTGCTAGAAAAGTAGAATCAATGCAAACAGAGTGTAAAGGGCTCGGTTTGCATTTCGTCATATCCTTACATAGTGATCCATGCTAAACTGGACTTATTGTCCTGGATAGCATTTCGTCAATTGTATACAATTCTTTAGCCACAAGATACTTTTTCACCTCTCTTCTAAAAGCTCCAAGCTCCAGGTGTTTCAAGCTGTCAGGTAAAACGTTAAATAGGCGTACACTCAGGCAAATAAAACTTTTAGAGACTTTACTCAGTCTATGAGCCACAGGGCGAATATCATTCCTAGACCGAGTGCTGTAATCATGACACTCTCCGTTAAGCGGGGTGTTTGCTAGGTTTGATCTCGCATAGCAGATGCATTCATAGACTATGGTACTGGGCAATGTAAGAATGCCCAGCTCCCTGAATACATTACGACATGTATCTCTTGGCCTCATGCCAAGCAAAGATCTGATGGCTCTTTTCTGTAATACAAATATTCTATTGGAATCAGCACCCGTGCCCCAGAACAATACTGCGTACGTCATTATGCTGTGAAAATAAGCAAAGTAAATAGATTTCGCAGCATCGAAACCGCACGTTTCTTTTATTTTTCGAATCGCGTATATTGCTGCATTGAGTCTCTTACACAAGTCATCTATTTGCGGTGACCACTGGAGTTGTCTATCAATTTTCACCCCTAAGAACTTACACTGGTCCACCACCTCAAGACCTCTTTCAGAGAGAGCGGCAACAACCTGATCAGGCTCCCGGGAGCGCCTCAGAGAGAAGTGAATAGCATTTGTTTTAGTCACATTTAAAACTAGATTGTTGTCACTGAACCACCCCTCCACACTATTTAAGGTTTTAATTGTATTTCTGATTGTTTCATTCTTATTAACACTATCTTTAATTATAAGGGAAGTATCATCAGCAAACATTACAATATGGCTACATTCTGGTATACATTGAGCAAGATCATTTATGTAGATCAGGAACAATAGTGGACCCAAAATGGATCCTTGTGGGACTCCATAGTCCACTGTTTCGAAATGCGATCTTTCATTATTAACCTCTACAATTTGTTGCCTGCCATCCAGATATGACTTAAAAAAAATTTCCTTCGGCGTTACATATTCCGTAGTGTTCTAGCTTTTTTATTAATATTTTATGTTCTACACAATCGAATGCTTTTGATAAGTCACAGAATATTCCATAAGAGTCCCACTTTGTGTCTAAACATTCTAGAATCGTTTTGGTTAGAGAAGCTATACCGGATGAAGTACTTTTTCCTTTTTGGAATCCGAATTGCTGGGGATGCAGTATACCATTGCTTGTGAGGTAGTGGGTGAGCTGCTCAGCGACAATCTTTTCTAATATTTTACTAACAGCCGGCAATATTGAAATAGGCCTATAGTTATTCAAGTCATTTTTATCCCCTTTTTTATAAATTGGTATGACTTTGGCTAATTTTAATTTATTAGGGAAGATTCCCTGTTTAAGACATTTGTTAATTATGATTGTCAGAGAAGGAGCAAGTTTGTCTATGATTAATTTGAGCAATTTAGTGGATATATACCATAAGTCATTGGAGTTTTTATTTTTTAATTGTTTGCAAATTCTTTTTATATCATTTACAGTCACATCTTTAAATTTAAATATTGACTCTACTGAAAATTTTAGGTGTTTCATGGAATTCTCTACAGAAGATGAAAGATTTTGCGTTACATAAGAAGCAACATTAATGAAGTAATTATTAAAATGGTTTGCTAATTCTAAATTTGTCAATTTAATGTTATTCACGGTCAAATCAATATTGTCATACTCAGCATGGGATCTCCCTGTTTCTTCCTTAATTATATCCCATGTTGTTCTAATGGGGTTACGTGACGTCCTAATTCTATCATACAGAAATTTTCTTTTAGCTTCGGCACAGACCTTTTTGAACATTGCGGCATATCGACTTACAAATGTTTTCATTTCATCAGAATTGTTATATTTCTAGATTTCGTAAAGTTTAAACAATCTATTCCTTGATATTCTAATACCTGGTGTTGCCCAACTGTCAAATGTTTGTTTCTTTTTAATTTTAATTTTTTTTATTGGTACATGGAGGTCTAATTGAAGTAAAGTGTCTCTGAACAATTTATCAAAAAGTACATTGGGGTCATTATTATTATCTATGCTGAAAACATCTTCAAAATTTACAGAGTTTAAAAAGTTTTCTATCTGTTCAGATTTGAAACATCTCTTGGTAATATATTGAGTGTCCTGTTTATCTGCAGACACAGGTGACTCCAATACCACCCTGACCAACTGTCCGTCGTGATCAGATCTTACAAAGTTATAAAGTTGACAGTGTGGTACCTTTAAGTCTGTAAAAACATTGTCTATGCATGAGGCCGAGGTCCTAGTTACTCTGGTAGCCTGATAAATGCACCTCCTTAACAAAAAACTATTCATTAAATCTATAAACTTGTATTTTTCAGCTGAGTGTTTATTCAAATGAATGTTAAAGTCACCACAGACAATCACATATTTGTTACTTTTGTTTGAAATTTTGTTTAGGGCATTTTCAAGAATATAAAAAAAATTGTTGAGGCAACCATAAGGTGATCTATATACGGCTAGTATTACAATATTATTCATTTCAATACAACTTATTTCACAATCTTTTTCCGTCGATAAATTTACAATGTCACATCTATTTTTGCATTTATATTTACAATTGACATATATTAAAGTACCTCCCCTTATAGCATTTTTTCTACAAAAATAGCTTGCTATTTCAAAATTAGGAATTTTAAAGTTCATGATTTGCTGTTCTCTTAGCCATGACTCAGTAATACACAATACATTCAATTCATTTAACACAGGATCCGTACACAATATGTGTTGTTTATTCGTCATTCCCTCCACATTCTGATGTCCAATAAGCAGTGTTGTGTTGAGGTTTACGCCTCCAGGTTGAAGTTGGATTTGTGATTGGGCCCCTCTTGAAGACCCTGGTCCATGTATAAAAAAGCTCCCTCCACTTCGTCATGATTCTGGCTCGTTGATGGTGTTTCTTCCGCCACATGGTTGAGCCAAGATTTGTTAGACACTCCAATCTGTGCACGCTCGTTAGTACCGTAGTTTAGTTTTATCTGCACGAGATTCATATTTTTACAACTATTATGGGTAATGTTATATATTAGATGTTCACAGATAGTAGGTCCGTCCTGATTCAATTCAATTATATTAATGTTATTATAAGTCTTAATTAGATTATATGTATAACAGTTCATTTCATATAATTTTTCATTTTTAGACGCATTTGTTTTGCTATATTTCAAAGAGGTTATATAAAGTCTTACACCAATCCTATCACATCTCTGCACAATTCCTTCTACTGCACTTTTATATTGTTTAAAACTTATAAGTTTATTAGTTTCTCCTACCACAACCACAAATGTATCCCTGCTTGTTGCAGCCTTCAGTGATCTGCATACATCACTGAATATACTCCCAATCCCAGCCCCCGGCCTAACCATACACTCAACCTTATAATCATTCACCCTTCCATGCAGCTGTGCTCCCAATCCCTTTGCACTCCCATCACCGAATACTGCCAGTCTCGCTCTAGACCTCCCCCGCACCGGACCATCAACCTCCTTCTCAAAGTGCTTCACAGAACGGCTGCTAGTGTGAATTCCAGGGCTGCCCACTTCCCATCGACAATCCTCCATCTTTTCATAGATGTCGTCATACGCGGTCCTCAGGGTCAGATTGGTTTTTTCCATTATGTTAATCCTTTCCTTCATAATCTCATTAATTGACTCAATTTCCTTCAGTTTTTTCTCTCGTTCTTCATTTCTTCTTTCAAAGTCCCTTCTTATGTTCTTCAGTTCCAATTCCTTTGCCTCCAGATTAAGACTCAATACTGCACTCTTCTTCTTATATTTGTTCAGCTCAAGTTCGTGCTTACTTAATAATGTTATTCTTTTCTTCAGTGTATTCATTTCTTTAACTTTCAATGCAAGTTCTTTTTTGCAAATGTCCAAATCCTCCTTTACCTGTCCCCTCTCCAGCTCCACTTCCTCAATTCTATTTTTTAACTCAGTTCTCACGTCCAGAGTCACAGCCTCATCAGGCTGAACATTTGCCTGAGAGCTATCAAACATAGTAATATAAGAAATATTTCTGCTTTTACTTCTTGTAGTCGGCATTTTTTGATTAAATTATATATAAAATAAAAAAATAATAAAAAATAAAAATAATAATAATAAATAAATATGTATAAATCCTACATATTTATTTATTATTATTATTTTTATTTTTTATTATTTTTTTATTAGTATAGTACGTATGACAATAGTAATCAGAAATGTGCAATTTAAGATTTTTTTTTTTTTGGATCTTATTAAGATTAGTGTCGTGGTTTAGAATTTAAGTTTTCGACCTCCTCACTCTTGTGTGTTCACTAGGGCGAGCCGAACACTGCCGATATTTCAGTCATTTTTCAGTTTATTGATCATTATTTTTTAATTATCCATCTTAGAGTAAAAGATTGTATGTAATAATTGTACAGTATTAAATTTCTTGTAAATTAGGTTGGAAATATTTTCTTTGAAAAGCTATTATTTAAAGAATTATATAATAACAAACATATTTTTATTAAGAAAAAAAAAATTTTTCACGATTTTTGAGTTTTTTTTCAGCACGGTACGTTTTAGCGAAAAATGTTCTTAGCAAATATTGTAGAATATTAAATTTGCAACAAAAAATGATACCACACTTTTTTGGCTTGGACTAATAATAAAGGAGATATGCTGTCCTGAAAATTAAATATTGAGCTTAAATAAATTTTCAGGAGAGCATATCTCCTTTATTATTAGTCCAAGTCAAAAAAGTGTGGTATCATTTTTTGTTGCAAATTTAATATTCTACAATATTTGCTAAGAACATTTTTCGCTAAAACGTACCGTGCTGAAAAAAAACTCAAAAATTGTGAAAAAAAAAATTTTTTCTTAATAAAAATATGTTTTTTATCATATAATTCTTTAAATAATAGCTTTTCAAAGAAAATATTTCCAACCTAATTTACAGGAAATTTAATACTGTATAATTATTACATACAATATTTTACTCTAAGATGGATAATTAAAAAATAATGATCAATAAACTGAAAAATGACTGAAATATCGGCAGTGTTCGGCTCGCCCTAGTGAACACACAAGAGTGAGGAGGTCGAAAACTTGGATTCTAAACCACGACACCAATCTTAATAAGATCCAAAAAAAAAATTTCTTAAATTGCATTTTTCTGATTACTATTGTCATACGTACTATACTGAAAGTTTCGAAAATGTTCGTCTTATATTTTTTCAGAAGATCACAACTCTATTTTGGTTGGTCCGAGACAAAAATGTTTGATATCAAACTTATTGGAAATTGAACGATCTACAACATTTACTTACAACACTTTTCTCTTAAATGTACCATTTAGGAAATATATTCAAATAAAGAAAATAATTGTAAAAAAAGTGCATTTTTTTGAAAAAATTTGAAATTTTGGTAACGCATAACTCTTTGTATATTGATTTTACAAAAAAACTTTGTAAACATAAGTTGCAGGGAATTTAATATTCTACAACTTTTACGTACAATGTTTTTCTCTAAAATGCATTGTAAAAAAGTTATGATCAATAAACTGAAAAATGACCGAAATTTCGACACTTTTTGGCTCGCCCTAGTGAACGCACAAGGGTTGGGAGGTCGAAAACTTGGATTCTTAATCACAGGACCGACCTTTATAACATATCCAAAAACCAGAACTACTATACAAAATGTAAGGTAAAAATACCCATTACCTGGACTATTTAAGGCAGCTGCTCGTTTTACCACGTCGGTGACCTTTGATTTCTCTCGTATCCATACATTTGTCCGTCTCAACGAAATACCCAGCATTCTCCTCTCCATGGCTCTTTGTGTTACCAGCAGTTTTTGCGTAATTCGCCTAGTTAAAATTGCAGTTTCATTAACATTAACATAATTCTGAATATCGCAACCCTTGTAGAATTTCTATCTTCTTGAATCTGCCTTCAATTTGAAGTAGGCATTATTTACAAAGTGATTGTGACTTGTCTTGGAAAACTATGAACTCTTCATAGAGTCTCCCACTTCCAATATCAATGGTGTTAAAAATTATTGCCTTCTTCTAGGACAATCATTTGTATTTATGGATGGTACCATTGCTTTCGCACTGTCTCCACTAAAGAATAAACAAGAAGACAGGACACTGTACTTCCACTCCTTGGCCTCCAACACAGAGAACATTGTCAAAACATCATCACTTAGAAATCGCACACTTTGGAGTGATGGACAGTTTCATCCCAATGAATTTAAAGTAAGTTAAAATACGAAAGATGCCAGATTTTTTTATGTTTTACATTTTTTATTACTCTCTGATGTTAATGTCCAAACCTACAATGTTGATTTAGGTACCGATAATCCAGTCTAGATATATTTCTCGATGGAAAGTTGTGGGATAGTTTGAATTTCTTTCATTCTACACGTTTTTTTGAGTGCTGAATCCGAATCCGAGGTTTGCCAACAAAATTTCGTGACTGAACATGGTGAAAAATGGGAAAAAACTGCGAAATTTTACATTTTATGACGAATTTTGGATTAAAACTTGAAAACTATCTACTTTTTGTAAGTTATCTTTTTAGCAGAATCAAAGTACATAAAATTCCCTAAAAAAAATTCCCATTTTTCGCCATGCTCCGTCACGAAATTTTAGTGGGTAACCTCGGATTCGGATTCAGCACCCCAAAAAATATAGTAGAATTAAAGAAATCCGGACTATGCCACAACTTTCCACCGAGGAGCTGCATTGAGTTTATTTTGACTGGACTACAAATGGAACATTTCAAAATAATATTTCTGCATTAGGAAATGAATCTCCATTTCAATTACAGGAACTCCCTGGTAGAAGACATTCTCAGGCGGCGACTGAAGCTATGGATAAAGATGGTATCATGTACTTTGGACTTTTAAGTCAAAACGCCGTAGCGTGCTGGAATACCGCAACGCCATTTTTGAGACGAAATATTCACATCCTTGCACAAGATGACGAGACTCTCCAGTTTGCCAGTGGTGTTAAGATTGTCAATAATTTAAAAGGAGACCAAGAACTTTGGGTTTCGACCTGCAGATTACAAAAGATTATGACGGGAACTATTAATAATGCAGAAGTTAATTATAGGGTATTGAGTGCCAATGTTAAAGATCTCATACAAGGCACCAAATGTGAAGATCGAAATCCCTAGTTCGGAAGAAGATAGTTTGTTTAATTATTAATTCGACTTTTTACTTATTCGAAATAAGCATCAAATTGCATTCCTCACTACACACATTTCATTCATATAATATATCTACTGTTTTTTTGTGAGCAAAATACCAATAAAAAACCTAGAACTGATGAATAATTTCCTACAATTATAGCGAAAAGCAATGTCTAAATGGATTTTTTTATAATTTGATAGTTTAGAAACTTTTATATATATTTTTCCATCAATAAACTATGAGTAATTTTTTTTTTCAATGTTTTTCCTTATTGTCAAACCTTTTTTTGGAAAAAATATAAGTTTATTTACCATATTTAAAAGATTTTTTGAAAAACGAGTAAAGTGATAAGGAATGCGCAACTCAGCAATAGGTATTCTAAATTAGATTTAAATTTAAAAAAAATGTTAACCTAAGTAGGTATTCCAAAATTACTGGATTTTCTAAATAATTTTAAATATTCCTGGGATGATAAATAAACGATTTGGTAATGTGATTTATTGCGAGGTTTATGACAACCTTATAGAAAGTAAATTATCATACTTCGATTCAAAAACTAATCGTTAATTTCATTGACAAATACCTACTTTTATTTCATGGTCTTAACATAGTACATAGACATTTATATTTACTAATCATATTGCAGTGTTGCATTGAAAATTAATTATATGAAAGGTTTAGTCCAGAGGCATTTAAGTACAATATAATAATATGGTAGGCATCCGGCGTCGCCGGCCTCCGAGCTAGGGGGGCAACAAAAAAAATAGATAAAAGATGTAGCATAAAAACGCGTAAATAGCGCCGTAGGCAAAAAAAATGTGAGACATAGTGGTGAAGGTCGTGATGTGGTTTGTTTATTCGAAAATTAATATACCTAATACTATTACGAGTATATGTATGACAAATGTTTTTTATAAAAAAAGCAAAAAACATAGCGCCGCGGGTAATATTTTTTAAGAAACTGATGGATTTTATACAAATTTTACAAAAATTATGATGTGATGAGAAAATGTGTGGTAGTAATGTGATCAAGCGTCTCATTCTGAAGTCTTTCCACAGTCCGTAGACATCTCACGACGTGTTCCTGATTCGCCTTGTATTACGAGGTATAACTCAAGATTTCCTGCACAAACTTTTATTTTTCTTCGTAGGTGATTGGTCCTTCGACCTTTATCAGGTTAATTAACCAAGTTGTTTTATTTTTATTTGTATAGATATTATATATTTATGACTCACTTACTTTGTTATAAACACTGACCAATTTTATATGCTACTGCTTTGTATTTTCTCTTTTTTTTATATTCTTTTATTTGGTGACTGATTTGTTTTATTGTCAATGTTATATGACGGAAAATTTTATACATTGTATTTGAATTTGAATTTAATTTAATTTTTTTATTATTGATGCTGTGACTTGTTTTATATGCTGTGGCTGATGTTCTGTTTGGTCTGTTATTCTTGTTGGTAATCTTTTATGCGATATGTGACTGATTGTGTTTTATATGTTTGTTGGCTGATTTTACTTGGTGTGTTGTCACTGATCCTATTTGATACAGTGCATACTTGCCTGATTGATTTTATTTGTTGAGAATGACTTGTTATTTACATTTTATGACAGTTTAATCAGTTTGCTATGTCTCCTTTTTAGATCAGACTATTTTTTGTGTGTGGTTTTGTGTTATGATGTTAATTTGTAATTGATGAATTATGTGTAATGCACAATTGTTCGACTGTTTTTATTGATTGATTTTTTTTTTGTGTGATTTTTGCAATATACTTTGTTCAAATGGCCTAAAGGCCGTGTACGATTGTAAAATAAATAAATAAATAAATAAATTTTTTGTGAGGTTTTATCATTTAGTATGAAAAAATATATACCTATTCTAATCTCTAAGGGGGTGGGGCAAATGCCGACGCTGACGACGCCCATGATGGTAGGTATTATAAGTTTCATTAATGTCCTGATTTACGCCTCATAAAGTAGCTTTTAACGAGCTTAAGTGAGTGCAACATATCGTAGATACTTTCAAACATTACTAAACCACAGTACAGGGGAGTCTAGACGCAATAACATTGTATCAACATATAAAATCATATTCCTTACACAAATATACTACATATTATTATCTATTTATTTAGGCCGCGTCCCTTGCGGAGTAGGCCAAGAGGACGCAACGCAATACTGCCCTATTCTTACACACAATACTTGCTTCCGTCACATTCATAGAATTTGTCATACACCACTCTCCGGATGTCTTTACCCAAATCTCGTCTTTATACCTACATCATACATATAAATAAATTAATAAATCTTTATTAGCCACATATTATATAACAAATAAATCTTTACTAGATACAGAAAAGTATGCCAAAGGGTGGACCTATTGCAAATGTCTTACAGTCAACCCGAGAAAAGAGAAAAAACTTATACATACTTGAATCAACCATAAAGTAAATAAGTTAATACTTACATACACACAAATTCTAAAAACACACATATACCTAATTCGCCAATGCCGAAACACAAGAACTTTTTTCAGAATATCCACATGCATTCTAACAGGATAATTCCTTGCAGTATTCCTACAACAGTGTAGAAGAATTAAGGATGAACAACGACAATGTTCATGCTTAATTATTCTACACTGTATTTACTACGGAATATAGAAAAAACCAACGCTTTACAAGAATAATTTATAAAAACAAAAACAATATAATTGAAGGACAATTCCTGTTGCATATGCAAAGACACGTGTCGAATCTCGGAGAAAAGGAGTGAAACCAATTCACAAAACATACGAGTATAATATGAAATGTATGAAATGTATATATATTTCGCTACATTTATACGTAGTTCCTAGCACGTATAGAGATAGCATACATATGTACCTTACCTATAATGTGTCTAGGTAAACGTAAAAAATAATCAAAGAAATAATATATTGATTGACCTACAACTATGTACTATGTAGTTAGCATAATTTGTATAAAACATAGGTTTTTCTATTCATACTAACTATATTAAGGAGGTAGATACATAAAGCTATACAAAGGTAAATTGTATTATACAAGGTGTTTGATAGATGGATACAGATTTCTTCAGGGGTGATAAATAAATATAATAAATAAATCTTTATTGGCCAGTAAACACACATAACAACAAAAACAAGACAATTCAGTGTGCCAAAAGGCGGACTTATTGCAAAAGCAATATCTTACAGTCAACCCGAGAAAAGAAAGAAAAACTTAAATACTATAATAATAAAGTAAGTAAATATAAAGATACACATACATAAAATATACATATAAATATACACACATAATACATACAAATAGATAATAAGATAAATAAATAATAATAATAAAAAATTAAAACATTTAATAAAATATGTATGCACACAGGAGAGGAAAGAGGAAAAGGCTGATAAATGATAGTAGATGACATAAATATAGGATCTTTTGAGCCAAACTTAGTCCAAAGTCTTAGTCCAAGGTCTCACGGTTTTCAAGTTATTCGAGATTTTCACTTTAGAAAATCCTCTAAGGAATATACGGAGTACCAAAGCATTTAGGTGAGTTAGTACACTAAAAACATACTTACTGTCTTTTTCTTCAGGTGAAAACATAATAATCCATTTTGGAAACATATTGTCCAATGTGAGTGACATTTAAAAAAAATTCACTTTTAATTTCACTTCGCACATCAAACACTAATTTTTACTACAAAGTACCTAATTTTAATGCACAAAATTCTTTATTCTACTGCCTATAGTTGGTTCCATGCATTTCACATAAAAATCACTGATATTTTACAATCACAGGCTGTTATTTTTCACAACAGTGCAAAAAAACAAAATAAAATAATTACTCAATGCATACGCAGTTTACTTTTGCATGGATCATCTGGATTATAAACAGGGAATCCTCCCATCCCTAAATATACCTACATATAGTTATTACTAGAGACCGGATTATATGCAACTTTAAATGGTTGAAATATGCATCATAAATTCTCGAACTATGCTTAAAATCACCAAAAAGTACCAAAATATGTAACAAACATTTTAATAAATTCAACAAATTAACGTTATTTCAAAATTTTATTTAATTTATGTTTGGAAGACCGCGAAAAACAGTTCTATCATTTCAAGTCATAAAAACTAGTTAAAAAATACGATTAGGTAGTTATTTTTTTATTTGATTACTTTATTTAACTACTAGATAGATTTTCTACTTAACAACAACATTTTTGTTTTTTAAACGTTATAATTTTACAAATATAGAAATAAAATACCGGAAAATGCATCCAAATATGCACGATCAGTATTGAAAGAAATATGCAAAATCCTGAAAATTGCGAAAATGTGCAGATGCATATAATCCGGTCGTTAACTAGTAATTACTAATTAGTATGGTAATCGAATCACTTTTGTGTGGAATGTTTTCACTTTTGATTGAGAAATTATTCCGTAAAGTGAACTGTCTAATATTGGCTTTTATGAAATCAAATTTAGACACACACAAACAAACAATTTTTATTATTGTTAAAAAAAAATGTCAAGTGAATTATAATTCTATTCCAATATTTCAAAATTTAAAATCGTATCAAGTTAATAAAATTTATTATTCGCAGTCGCAATTCGAACGAATTCAAATTAAATTTGGAATGTTGCAATCCATAGACAATCAATAAACAACCAATTAAGTTTCATTCATGGTTAGGTGCCTACCTGCAACATAAATTATTCAAATACATATTTATAACACACAGTTTTTTAGGTTAGTTGGAATTCAAAAACAATTTAAATGACGATGAATAAGAAATGTGATTTTTATACATTGGCCATAAAATAATAATTTGAGATTCTTTATTTTTATTTTTACTACAATTAATACAGATTTTGAAAATGTTGAAAACAGCAGTCGAAACACATAGAAAATAATTTATATATTTTTTTTATTATTTATATTATAGGCCGATAAATTGCAATTATAATATGTTTTAGTTTATGTACTTTAAAACGATATGAAATAATTTTTTTTTTAATATTAATAACGTAGAACGAATTAAATTTAAATTACTTAATTTAAAAAAAAAGCACAATAAATGTTTATAAACAAAAATATTCAAGAAAATTATTTTTGTACAGTAATGTTAAAACATTCGATATTTGAATTTGACTTATTATCCAATAATAGTACTCACTTTTAAAAATAGATTATGTTCGAATCACTTTTGTTTCGATGGAATCGATTTAATATCGATTTGTTTCGTTTTTTGTTTATATTTTAATGTTTTACTATAAATTCTACGTAGAAACAAGGGCACCACGAAGTATCCGCCGTTTGCCTGGTATTTTCCGATATCCTACTGATGTCCATACTGATACCAGATACCATACACCATACCATATAATAATGGAGTGGCATTTTAATGTGGTTGTCTGCCTGTGGTGTGGTGTTGTCAATATTGTGCCAGTTAAAGGGAGTGATTGTCATCGTGGAGGAGTCACAATATCTCATATCATTCTTCTTCTTTCTTCTTCTGCAGCCCTTCAGGTCCATTGTTGGACATAGGCCTCCCCTTTGGTCTTCCACAGCTTCCTGTCTTGGGCACACTGCATCCATCCACCACCGGCACATCTCCTAATATCATCAGACCACCTTGCCTGGGGTCTCCCGACGCTTCTTCGGCTTGTTCTTGGCCGCCATTCTATTATCTTCTTAGTCCACCGGGAGTCTTGGCACCTGGCAATATGACCAGCCCAGCTCCATTTAAGGCTAGCGACCCTTTCCGCCACATCGGTTACTTTGGTTTTCTCTCTGATACGAATATTTGGTACCCTGTCCCTTAAAGAAATGCCCAGCATCTTCCTCTCCATAGCTCTCTGTGTCACTAACAGCTCATTAATCATCAATTAACATATCATTAATCATTCAATATTTTTTTTAAATATCGAAATAAACCCAAATGCATCTTTCAAATCACCCCGGCTGGGATTCGAACCCAGACCTTCGTCTCGCTTGGTAGGGATCATATCCACTACACCACGAGTGAATGTTTCTCGAGTGTAAAGTGATCACTTAAGCCAGCCGAGGTCGGTCGTAAGCCCGACAATGTTCATCCTTAATTCTTCTACACTGTTGTGGGAAACTACATTGTATATACTACGGAATGTAGAAAAAATCCAATGCTTTACAAGAACAAAATTTGTAAAATCAAAAATAATTAAAATAAAGGTTTTTACTGTCGGTTGCTTCGTGTGACTCCTCCATATCATATTAGTGAGGTTTACCCACTACTTAATACCCATATGGGGGTGGAGGGTGATTTAGGGGGTAGTTTTCCTATACCCTTATTTCCATACTATAACCACTATTACAATTTGTGAGTATTTTTATAATATATGGATACCCCCGTACAAACAATTACTACTCGTAGATAGAAGCAAATCGACATTATAGTACTTATACCTAAATTATACCTTATTATACCTAATTTGAATGCGTAGGTACTGTGATTTGTGAAGAGTGGTGGAAATATTTTTTTTTGTGCCATCCCTGATCAAGAGACCAAACCAGAAAAATAAACTAAATAAATATATAGTATGAGTTCGGTCGGAGCAGCTGGTTAGAGTGCGAACTTTGAATCCGGATATGCAGCGTTCGAATCCCGGTGCTGACAAATGCTTGAATGGTATTAATAATATTGATATAGGGATTGATGTAAGAGTTGAAAAAATGACTAAGTAGATTGTTTTTCATTAATTATCTCTTGAAATGTTGACCATGATTATTCAAATTTAGATATTTTGTCTAACTCCACGTGACCACTCCATACTACTCCATAGTAAGATGTTATAGGTTACAAAATGTTGTTCCGTGCATGTGCAGTGCATCGATTCGACCCTTCTCAAAATCGGTGTTTGTACCTATATTGTAAAATCTGAGGAGTGCGTGTGCGATGGGTGAATGTGAGAGCGAGATCGAGTGTGGGTGTGTGAGACGACAGGAATGACTTGAATGTTTTAATTTAACTGTGGCGCATGCTTGTGGTTGGGTGAATTATAAATGAACTAATCGTTTTATCTTCAGCTTGTACCTATTTGCAATAAAATAAAATATTTTAAGTAATTTACTTAGTTGAACTACGCCAGCTACAAAGACTGACAGACAACTATTATTAACAGGTATCCCATACAAATTAGAAGGTGCTACACTATACACACAGGTAGGTATTTTGAATAATAGTATAGGTAATCATATATTAAACTCCTTTTATTATTATTATTGCTCTTTCTTACCCCCCCCCCCACTTTTCATGACGTAGCATTAAATTAAACAATAAGTACAATAAGAAAAATAATAAATAGTACAATATAGTACAATAAACTGTTTGTAGGACAGGACTTGCTACCATTACCTAAATAGTTTGTACCACAAACCTTAATTTTAAAATTTTACTTTAATATGATCCACTATCCTTTCATCCACAAAAACAAAACATGAAAATTAAAAAAAAAATGATACGCTTTTATAATCTTTCTAACCTTGAGCTGGACAAAATATGTCTTTCGATGTAAATTTCCATTGCAATGATATACCACACATAAGCCTACACAACTTTTGGATCCCCATTCTTCTTCTCCAGTTTCAATTCTGCGGATTGGTTTGCAGGAAATTCTTACATCTTGATCTTCATTCTTCTCCATCTTCCGCAGCTCTCTTCAGCTCAACATATGTGGCGCAGTTCATGTCCTCGTACACCTGGTTCAGGTACTGCCTTTATCCCCATCAACCCTTCCCTCTATTGAGTCATGTAGGAGACCCTCGTGGCGCATGATGTGGCTACAGCACTTTTTTTCTGTCTCTGGAGAAGGCTGATCCAGTGTGGTACAGAATCGTACTGTCATCTAATTTGCACAATTGGTCAAATAGAGTTCTGAGTAATAAGTGTGTTACACCCTCTGTTTCACTAAACTTATAAATTTTCATTGTAATTCTATTCTCAGACATTCTCTCACATGCCCAAACCATCTCAACTTCTCCACTCTCGCCCTAGTCAGAACATTCGTCCTACATCCACTCATCTCTGTCATTCCCTAATTTATTAGTCTCTCATTTTCCACACATTCTTATCATTGACCACATTTTTTCCACTCTAATCCTTTTTTAAACCACGATGAAATTAAAGAGAAAAAACTATTCTGTATTATAAATCTCGATGTTTTTGGCCGTCGGTACTTGGTGGAAGTCCATTTTTAAGGAGAAAATGAGAAACTAAATATTTAGATTAAAATCCACAAAAATGACTTTAGCTTTCGCGACTAGTATTCGATTGTAAATAAAACTTAATTCGCAATGATGATGAGGGTGCAAATCCTCGAATACTAGTCGCGAAATCAAAAGTCATTTTTTGTGGATTATAATCTAAATATTTAGTTTTTCTTTTTTTCCTTATATTACAATTATAAATCGTTATATTGTCTCATAAATTACATAATCCATTATTGGATTTTATTTAATTGATATTCAAGTCATTATTAATCGGAGATCCGACTGATAAACCACGCGATTTATAGTTTATTATGTCTCGCTAAATACTCTGCAGTATACCTAATACAATGTAGGTATAGTGGTACGGCCAGCCATGCAATGTCTATCAAAATACAAGGGACACCATTCACAGTTAGGGCTGCCACCTCTCCGGGTTTGACCCGGAGTCTACGGGTTTGAGTGGTATTCTCCGGGCTCCGGGTTAGCATAGTGTATCTCCGGGTCAGAAATTTTTGGCATGACATAAAAAAAAGTGTAGCCGGGGTCCCGGTTTCCCCAATAGAAAGACCGGGGCCCCGGGTCACCATACTATATCTCCGGGTTTGTAATTATGGTGTGGACCAAAAAAAAAAGGTCAACTATGATCAACAAAATCGTTTTTTTCCGAAATCTCCGGGCCTATGCTCTTACAAAGGTGGCAGCCCTATTCACAGTACAAACAGTAGTTGAGACTGAAAAAACTTGAACAATTTATTTTTGAAATCACAATTTTATGTTTTTGTGAGACCATCGGAATTTTTCTACGTGTAGTAGTTGAATTTAACAAGTAATTATATCTCAACTCAACAGATATACAGCAAAGGATGAACCTTCCATCAGGCTTATGACTGATCGTCGGTTGGCTTAATGTGATCACTTTACACTTAAGTAACATTCACCAATTCCAGTCCATCCGTCTTCCGCGGACGGGAATGGTTTGTTTACTTGAAAATGTATATAATACTTTGCACAATCATATGTATGAAAAATGATTTTTATAATAAGTGATAAAAAATAGTGCCGCAGGCAATTTTTTTATGAAACTGATGGACTTTCATACTAATATTAGATAATTTATGCTTTGATGAGAAAATGTGTGGTACCAATGTGATTTTTTGTGAGGTTTTGCCATTTAGTATGAAAAAATAATTACCTATTACAATTCTAACGACGCCCTTGGTACCTACTCTTTGTGAAAGTGGACTGTATAGAATATTACCTAATGGTGGCATCAGGTAGCACGGCCTGGTTACACACATTCTGTATTGTATTGTATTGTAAGCTAGGAACACATTACTATAATACCTGTCTGAAGGGAAAACAGCTTCATCATTATGAAGACACGGGTTATTAATTGTTATTATAGGCACCCCTTTTGGGTCATTTACCCCTGTGCCAAATAATAGGCACTATACTCTAATAGGTAATTTAGTCTGTGTCTACTACTACTCGTAGGGCTTTTCTAGAAATTTTGATATTGGTAGAATAAGATAAAACATGCTTAATCGACTAGAAGCGTTTGAAATGTGGCTGCACCGACGTACGCTAAGGATTTCCTGGGTAGATAAAATATCAAATGCAGAGGTACTCAGGAGAGCAAACGTAGAACGCGAACTGGTGTAAATAATAAAACAGACATTGAAGGACTCCCACGGGCTTAAGGCCCTCCGTATCCCCGGGTAGCACAGGCGCATATAGCGTCCTCTTTACCCGCACTTCTTGGTAAAATCTTTTTAAGAGGGGGCTCAGGGTTAGCCAGAAGGGAGTCCCCCGACAAACCCCACCCCTAACTTACATTCCTTACATAAATAATAAAACAATGAAAATTGCATACTTGGGTCACATTCTCCGTGGCGACAAATACAGGCTAATCCAGCTAATTATGAAGGGAAAAATAGAGGGACGCCGATGACGCCAAATGTCGTGGCTCCGAAATGTTCGTGAGTAGACTGGCATCAGAAACGTCGGCGAGCTGTTCCGGACTGCAGCAGACAGGGATGCTTTCGCTATAGTGATCGCCAACATCGGGGGGACCCGATAGGGCACGAAGAGAAGAAGAAGATAAAACATGAATTAAAATAAAAGAAATAGTGCTTATTTGAACAACATTTTTGCTGGTTGTCCCATTATTGAGATGCACCGTGAGATAGCAGTGGTAGTAAATATGCTATTATAAACAGATTTTTTCAAAACCTAATAAAAATAAGATAATAATCTAATGATCGTATAGATATATATGGAGATACCTCTATATATTTTACACAAATTCATAAATAATATGTTTTTGTGTTATGTGATATGACTCAACATAGATAAAACAACATGCATATTATGTGCATATTATATGCATCATTATGTACATGTACATTGTGTACAGATAGATAACAGTACATGGACAGCATGCCTGGACACGCACAGACATAATGCAACTGACAATAACTATCAAAACTCATAGGTGTGACTGGCAACTGCGGTCACTGTTCTTTTTCAAATATTAATTTTATCATGTTCTTTTTCACAGGTATACTATAAGCTCCCATTGCATTCGCACTCGCTGGGTATTTGCTAACAAATAATGAAAGAAAAATAACCTATATTTTGCTGTCTGTCGAGAAAGATATATGTTTCTGTGGTTCTGAATGATGGCGCTGCTAGTAGCTTTTTGGCAACCATAATAGCAAAACTTGTATAATTTCAATAGAAATAATGACGAGGTGGTCGGTAGCCTGGTTGGCAACGCGTTTGACTGTTAATCCAGTGGGCGCGGGTTCAATCCCCGACTTACTCCACTTCACAACAGAAGCTTTTAAGCTTTCTGTGAAGTGTACAAAGATGAATTTGGGTTTATTTCGATACACCCAGATTTATTTTATATAAAAAAAAGAAAAATTGTCATTCTCGCCAGCAATCGAAATTGGAATTCCAAATTAATCCAAGACTAACCCCTTTTTGACAGGCTGAAGATCCGACCGCTCAAAATGTGACCTATCTGTTTTTTTATCGAAATGTGATTTAAATGGAAGTTTAAGCATAGGGTCATACAACGCCTTCCCAAATCTTGCCGCGTATGAAAATCTTGGGTCTGTGTTTTATGAAAGAAGAAAAAAATCGTAATTAGACATTCCTAGCTGTGTCCGTCTGTAGGTAGATACTCCTACCTTCTATGTCATGATGAATGTGGGGATGCAGTGTTTTAACGCTATGGCGACAGTTAGTACAGGTAATCCATAAATCGCGTGTCAATATTATTGCTTTACATGACGATTAGGCGATTCCCCGTCATTGTTGACAGATTTTAAAATATCTTAACAGAATATGCTATTATTAGTTTTTTTTTCTAAATTAGGCAGCCCACCCTAACTGGGCGATTTGTGCTATTATTGGTGAGTTTATTCTTAAATTAACGCGTAGGTGCCAATATCAACAGTAACGCATCTGATTATACTTCACAAAGGGTAGAATCGTGTAACTTGCGCCGCACACAAAATGCAAAAATGTTTTCGTAAAACATAAACGTGAAAAAAGTCGAGATGTAAATCTAGTTTATTATTTGCATAACATAACTAAAACATAAAATGCATAACATGTAATAACTTAGCGGTCGGCAGCCTGGTTGGTAACGCGCTCGACTGTTAATCCGGCGGGCGTGGGTTCAATCCCCGACTTACTCCACCTCACAACACAAGCTTTCTGTGAAGTGTACAAAGATGTATTTGGGTTTATTTCGATAAGCCCAGATTCATTTAAAAAAAAAAAACTTTACCTAACGACGCAGGTAAAAAAAATGAAAAAAGTGATTTTTTCTTAATTTTTTATTAGATGCTCTTTAAAACGATCTTCGAAAGACCATTTTGAATAATTAATAGGTAAGTACTTACCTTATAATTTACTAATTGTGATAGTGGAGTCGATGAGCAAATTTTTATAATTTACATTTTTCTTTTTCATTCGATTGAAGCATTTTCATTAGAATCATAATAAAAATGTTAGCTCACTTTATTGTCCGAACCACCACATAAAGCATCGGAAAGTAGGTACATGTGAAACTGATATTTATACCTGGCGAGCAATAATAATCATAATAATAATCATTAATATGAGTGACCATTATGTATGTATGTAGAGAAGGGAAGATAGTAAGTACCTACCGGGCTACATGATACCAATCAACCATCTGTATAGTATATGCAGGGGTGAATATTTGCCTAATGGTCAACACTCCCAACAACACAGTCAGGCAGGTACCTACTGAGTTCCAATCAAATTAAGGGGACACTATGCTGGCAACCCTTGCAGTGGGTAGAGAACATTATTTATTTATTTTATTTTATTAATTTCAAAACCAAAACACAACATATACAATCAATAACATGTTACCACTACGTGGACCAGCGAAGGTACTATCCTACTGATTACTAACAGTACATAAAAATAGCTGGCCGGGTTTCTACCTGCAAGAAGTACGTCCGATCACACTCTGTCAGACAGCCTGTCGGACACTTCTTGCAGAAGTTTTCTTGCAGATGGATTACCTCATTTCTTACACCATCTCTAATTTTTTGCCATATATTCTTTTTCAGCAATGTCCATTTTTTCTATCAAAGATGATAGTCGGCACCAGTATAATATATGTACGTTGTGAACCATATCGAGGGACACTTGAACTATTGTGGGAATATTCCTATCGGGTTATGTCTATGCCAATGCCAATCCCCTTAAATTTTAGTTGCCCATCACTAAGCTTTGACAGCCTACTCAGCTGTCATCGTGAGTGTTGTGGCAATATTAATTTTATTAATTATTTTATTGTATTGTTTTGATTGCTTTTAAGAACAAATGTTTTATGTTGGGTTTTAAATAGTGTACAAGGAGTATGTTTATTGTGTTGTTGTGTTTGTGCTGTTTACGTCTGTTATTAAATCCGTGTATTATTAGCATGTAAGTACCACTTTGTTAACATAACCTACTGTACCTGGACTGGCGCTAAGGCAACAATAGTCGCTGTTAGGCTGGTCCAGTTAATTATATACTTTAACTAGCTGAGTTACCCGTGCTTCGCGATGGCAAATTTAACAAACCAACCTGGCATAATTCATCGGTTTGAGCTGGACAAAATATGACTTAAAATCTGAATTTATTTTCCAACGCCCTTTCATACGATACCACACTCGACCCATATAACCCTTGGATCCCCTCATCATCATGGCATCTCCTAGGAAAAGTTTTTATCCAAAAACCGGCGACGTTAGAGCAAAGCCTATATTATCGCAAATGTTATTCTAAACGTTCGCAGCAATCCATTCTAAAATGCGGGAGTTATGCGAACACTTAAAAAATCAGACTTTACTTTAAATAAAATAATTTAAATAAATAAATAAATAAATAAAATATTTAATTCCTACGAATAGTTAGTTAGATCCTACAACATTATTAGTAGGTAGATACCACTATTCTCTAATCACCCTCTCCAGATTACAGATTACAGATAACACCCGTTGTGTTCATATAAAGGGATGTTGATACAAATGGACTAACACGATAGAGAAATCACATTGATACAATTAGTATTGTTACATATGATTGGGTCACAGCATGACCAGCACATTATTACGTAGGAACAAACTGATGCTATAATACTCGAATTTGGGACTTAAGAACAATAATATGTGATTGGAATTCGATATACTCTGGGGAAATTGATTTCCTTTTCCAGATATTACAGGAGAATGGGCATTTTGGCCCATCATCGGCGGCCATTAACGAATGCTGTGTCAAATGCAAGTATACCTACTAAGGACTTTAATTGTTTTTTTTTTCAGTTAAAATAAACCAGATTACTAAGTAAAACGATGCAAAATTCTCTAAAACATAAATATAGGTATATTACTCACTTCTTATGTGAACAACGGCGATAAAACTTCTACACAGTAATTGTAGGTATAAAATACATTAGTCAGTGTCAAAATTATCCCTGGCCGCGGATGGGCCAAGTTCCATACAATTTTACCCATTTTCATTTGCAGACCACGGGAGACAAGCTAAATAATCCGGTATAAAAAGTCCGTTACAGATGTTGCATAATTTCAGGAGGTTTACAAATGTTATGGTTGTTGCCTAAGGAGCAGGAGGTTTATTAATGTAATGGTTGATACACAATTCCAGGAGTTTTACAAATGTTATAAGTGTTGTTGCATAATTTCAGGAGGTTTACAAGAAAGTATACAGATACACATCATTCAGCAAAGGATGGACCTACCATCAGGCTGATCGTCGATTGATGTGATCACTTTACACTCATTCACAAATTCCAGTCCATCCATCTGTCGCGGCCGGGAATCGAACCCAGACCTCCAGCCTGACAAGCCGATATTCTACTAGTAGTTGAGTCGAGATGAAAAGTGTATTATATTGTACACGACCCTCTATTGAGATTATTTTTTGGTATGCTTTAGTGTACGCTCCAACCTGTGTAAAGTGATCACATTAAGCCAGCCGACGATCAGTCATAAGCCTGATGGAAGGTCCATCCTTTGTTGTGTATCTGTTGAGATAAAACTACTTATTATATTCAACTACGACACGTATAAAGTTCCGATGGTCTCACAAAACTTAAATTGTGATTTTCAAAACTTACTTTACTTTACGTGTCCGGGTTGGTCATACCCTG
Organism: Ceraclea dissimilis; assembly: GCA_963576895.1. Taxonomy (NCBI): domain Eukaryota; kingdom Metazoa; phylum Arthropoda; class Insecta; order Trichoptera; family Leptoceridae; genus Ceraclea; species Ceraclea dissimilis. The sequence continues at coordinate 17,348,285 of OY756369.1, forward strand.
CCACTCCAATATGCGGCGACATACATCGCCTTGTCATTCCCTAGAATCAGGTCCTCAGGGGTGCAGCTCTCTCTCATCAAGGGACATATTAGTAGGTGGCTGTCGTCCTGGGTAGGTCAAAAATAAGGTTTTCAAGTGTTATGGTTGTTGCATAATTTCAGGAGTTTGCATATTTTCAACATCTCATACAATGAAAAGTATAATATTGTAAAATATTATTTTTATGGCAAATCGAACTTGTCATGTCCGTAAATCTTTGCAAATTGAATTAATAAGAGATGTTGTAATATTGTTAAATTCACTTAGGGTACATTACGACTTTGGACGAGTGCCAATAGAATACTTATCTTCAGTTTTAATGCAATATTCTACCAAATCTTACCTTCCAACATTGCAAACTCATATTTTATATTCTAAAATGGGACATTTAAGAATATTTAGAGCTATTTTCATTGCTTTTATTAATTTTAAAACTCTTACCTTTATTTCTCATGCCAGTTGGCAACTTTTGCATGATATTCACAATTCACTGACATATTTTCAAATGTGTAATATCATCTCGGCTGCGAGTCGGACAGAATACGATTGCAGAAATACGTAATAATCATGGTTACTTACGTTTATGTGAAAAATTAATTCGTTATACTACAAATGTAGCTTGTAAAAACAATATCCTTTGAGGCTAGCATACGATCTAGCTTTTGCCGCTCTCTTTAAAGACGATAATACGGACCGACTTTGTAATATAATACTAAAGAAAAAAGAAGTCTTTTTCACATTTGGGTAACTTCTCGAGAGGTACAAGGAAAGTAAAACCTCAAAACGATACTTTTTAGATTTTCACGGTCCTTGTTAATCTCTTCTCCATTCTTCTCGGGTGTACCGTGTGTAGATTGTCGATGTTGTCGAGCTTTCGGCCTACTTGCTGGGGCCATCTTCATCTACATTAGTCCTGATTCCTGAAGATGGCCTCACCAAGTGGGTCGAAAGCTCGACAACATCGACAACCTACACACGGTACACCCGAGAAGAATGGAGATGAGACTAAGTATAAGTAGGTTTTCCTATTGCATATTTTGTCATAAGATATTTTTACGTAGAAAATACTCAGACAATTATTAATTGTCTATCAAACAATTGTAACTGATTACAGTAATTGATAGTTTCTTTGAATGATACTTTTACTGTTATACTGTATTGTGTGTTGTGTGGAATGAGTGGGTCAGTAGTCACCAGTGAGTTACACTACAGTACCAGTGAATAGATGGACATCTCCATGTGTGGACTCCGTGACTAAATTTGGCTTCACGGCGTAACCATCCTCGGTGTTCATTCATTTATCACGAACTTGAAGGTGTTGTCAATGGATAGAAAGACCACCATACTTCATCACCATCACCATCAGATGAACAACTAATAGATTTAATCATCAAATAAAGATAATACCTAATGAAAGATTTGTAGGTATATAGGTAGTTTAAAATCCACCAAATAACTTTTATTACTCACGACTAGTGTTCGAGGATTTTCATTCGAAACATCAGGCGTTTGACATTAAACTTTATTGTCAAACGTCTTTCATTTTCGCTTTTAAAAATGGACTTTCGCCATATACCGTCGCTCTAAAATCTTACTGTAATCGTCAAATTTAAATAAATAAATCTTTGTTTACCAAAAAATCTTCAAAAGTTACAAAACAAGACAAGAATATAGTGTGCTAAAAGGCATGAGACTCCGAATTGCGAATGAGGCTCGCCATGCATTCCGAATTAAAAATGAAAATGAGTTTTATCATTAGGTACTTAAATCTTTCTGTGTATCTTCACACAGGTGTACAAAAAATTTGCCATGCGATTGAAACTCCAGAGATTTGGATTTGGTTGAGTAAAATAATATCGTTATATTATCGGTTCAACTTTGCAACAAATAATAATATTAAAAATATATTTCTTTAGCACTGCGTCTTACCTTAAACATGTTGTCAGCCAAATTACAGCATCAAACATAGGAAAAATCTGAAGTTAAAGTAAATTTCAGAGGTAACATTGTAATTATTTTTTAACCAGACAATTTACAAAAATCTGCTTTCTAACAGCTAGTGTCACTAAAACATATTCTCATTTATCCATGTTTTAAGTCTTAGGACGATACCTTTAGTATTAGCTGAGTAATCTTTCATTTCCCGACGCAATTTTTCGTATTCAGTTGCTATGACTTTTTGAAGGTAGACAATACGAGTATCATATGTAGATATGTACCAATTCAGTATACATACTATAAGTATAATTCAGTATAATATATAATATAAGTAGGTACTTATAATAGTATGTAACATATAGGTAGGTAGATAAATACATAAATGAATTTTCAACATTCCTACTCAAGTGTGTTGGAATGTTCGTACTAAAAATAATGATAAAATACCTGCACTATGCATTTAACACTAAGTGATACAATGGATCTGAAAATGCTGAAAAAATATTATTTCCTTCAGATGAATGTTAATTGATTTTTTAAACGATTTTTTTTATTCTATGCTATCGCCTCACGTCACGCTCCTTGCGGGATAAGCAGAAAAAACAAAACGCCAGACTTCCTTTCCTTGCACACAATTCTTGCTTCCGTCACATTCATACAATTCGTCATACACAGTCTACGATTAATTTTACTCAAAACACGTCCATCCTTGAGCATCCAGTCTACATGGTTGAGTCAAGTTGTTCTTTTACATCTATTCTTTCACCCATGTGTATTTTCTTTGTTATCCTTTCATCATTCATCCTCTATACGTGTCCCAATCATCTCAATAGTTACAAAATGCGTCATCACACAGTTACCCATCTCACATAATTTACTCATTTTTTAATGAATCTGGGCTTATTTAAATATTTATATAAGTACACTTTACATTTGTAGACCTCACAGTAAGCTTGTGTCGTGGAGTAAGTCGGCATCGGGGATTGAGCCCGCGTTTAATTAACCGTTGAGCGCGTTATCAATCAGGCTACTTACCACCTCAATAATATTATTTGTTACATTCATTTTAATATTCGAGACGAACTTGCTAAACTAGATAATGCTAATAATATTAGAAACTTAAAATTCAGAGTATGAATCTTAACGATGATATATTTTTTACGTCAAAAGACGCAAGCATTTTGCAAAGTATGTGGATGAAACTTTCAGAAATATTTTTTAATTAAAAATACCACTAAGTATTAAGATTCACAGCACGGTCTCAAAGCAATAACTATTTAGTATTATCTGTATGTATGTTGTATATGTATATAAGTATAGTTACCACATCACACAATGTCCTTAATACCTGAGGACCTGCCTTCTATATTGTGCCCTTATTTGTAGAACGAACTGTCCATATTTGACAGAACACTTGCCACTTGGCACGTTCTATGCATCTGTATTACTTTATACTATACTACACACTTAATATATTATGTACATCAATTACATATATACATATTGCATATTATCATCATTATCAGTGGCGAATTGGCCAGGAGAGTGGGCCCCAGGCACAAGTTGGGGGGCTAAGGGTTGGACGATAGATTATAATTTGCCTCTGAGTTTTAATTTGAGTTAAAACTAACTATCTAACTCTTATTATTATACAAAATTCTTTGAGCAATAAATTGCAACTGAAGGGACAAAATATATTTAAAAGATTAGGATAGGATCTAAATATTCGCCTGCGGCGCTTTTTGCGATCACATTTATAAAATAAGTACACAACCACAGCTGCAGGCGGGACGGACACATAAATCACATTTTACGTTTACGTCGTATATCAAAAATTTTCAACAAATGTGAAAATCTATTAAATTACGAATATGTCATAGAAAAATTTGCTTGCGGCGCTATTTATGCTTGCTATTACGTAAAAATCTCAAAAAGATATGTACTGTACTGGGGGCCCGACTTTATACGTACATGGCGACCTGAATTTTATATTTAATATTTATCTATACAGACCTAGTTAATGTATTAGTTTTTGGAGGCACCAGCGACTTTAGTTCATCGACTTATTTCTTGGTTTCTTATTCTATCTAGAAAACGCTGCATAGTTACATTGTTTCTGCATAGCATTAATATGATGGGGTAGCGTAATTTCAAATAAAGGAAACATGGATTCCGAAATTTCTAACCGCATGAACTCTGCGTCTAAAGCTTTCTGGGCATTGAAGAGGAGAGTTTTTTACAACCACAGCTTGTCGCTTAAAACAAAATTGGCTGTATACCGTGCAATTGTTATCAGCGCACTTCTATACGGATCTGAAACTTGGGTGGTTTACAGACGGCACATCAACCAACTGGAAAGGATGCAGCAGCGACACCTTAGATTAATGATGGGCATAAGGTGGTTTCACAAAGTTTCCAATGCATGTGTACTGAACAGGGCCAACTGTACTACCATTGAGACTCTCATAAGCAGAGCCAGACTCAGATGGACCGGACATATCGTGCGCATGCAAGACAACAGGCTCCCTAAGTGCCTCCTGTATGGTGAACTCCTTGAGGGTAGTAGGAAACACGGGGGACAGTACAAGCGCTATAAAGACATTCTCCATGAAACTTTTAAAGGAAAAAGTCTTGCTGGTAACTGGGAAGCAACAGCCAGAGACAGACCAGCATGGAGAAATGTTATAAAGACCTTTGAAAGCGCCCCCCGATCCTACAGACAGTATAATAGACCCCAAGAGAGTTTCATCTGCGAAACGTGCAATAGGCTAATTAAGTCCCGCATTGGCCTGTACAGCCACCAACGTGCCCACGACAGAGACGCTGCTCGTGTTGCTCAGGGTATGCCACAATGATACTCGTATTCGAGTTAAAGGCTATATATATATATAATATGATGGGGTTAGCTGGCAGAGATCGCAGCATTGCGATATAAGCTCGCCCTAGTGAACAAATGTTATGATTTATATTCGTAATGCTAACATACCTATATCTGTCCATATCCATACCATGTCCATATCTCTGCAAGGCTCAGCCTTTGCTGTTTATCTGTTGAGATATAAATACTTGTCATACCTCTTTTTTTTTGTTCACCAAAAGTGTAAATAAATAAATAGGTAGATAAAGTACCTCACCTGGATTCGATAGACACTTAAGTTAAAATGTTCCCTACTAGATAAATTCAATATTTCTCGTTCACTTCCCTTGAGAAATTACATATTTCTTACGTGATAAATTATATTACTAACAGAACTCTATATTGCTCCAATATTCTGCATCAATATATACTTTTGAAATAAGTAAAACTACGAGTATCATCAATAGATTTTGTACCAGACACACTGAGAGCTACACTAGATAAATACATATACGAGTATTTAATATCGATTTATACTCGTAATAAAATCTTCCTCTTCTTTTAAATTGGTCCTTCAATGCTGAGGATCGTGACCTTCATACGATACTTCTCGCAGCAGTCTGGCCCATCCTGGTCTGTCGTTAACCCGCCGCAATGATTCTGCAAAATCCTGATTTCTAATTTCTCCTCATTCTAACTTAGGCGTCAGTATTTGCGATAAAATTAGAAAGAAAATTAGATATTGCAGATTACCTGTGTGTCTAAAAAGAATAGCAAAGACCAAATGCATAAATTAAAAAAAAACATATTTAGTCAGTTTGTTACGAATCGAAACAAACACAATAAAAATCGATTTACATCAAGAGGTGTGTTCATTACGAAATGCAAGAATTTTATCAAAACGAGTCAATGTTTGATTCTTATCGATAATAATATCAATAAAAAAACATGTCGCAATCACAATAATAAAAGTTGGTGCAATAAGAAATGAATATTGAAGAAAAATTCGACCAATCGCGTGCGTCTCCCTACCATAGATGGGTGTAACTAGAGGCCGTATTTGGATTATTCAAGAAGAATGATAAAGGTAGGTAACTCCACAATATATGCAATTATTACGTTGTCTTGCATATGTCATAAACCTTTTGCATAGTGTAATTGAAATTTGAAGATGAAAATATAGACGCAGACAACGGGAAACAACGGCTAAAAGATTTTTCATCTCTTGTACATTTTTCTCAGAAAAAAAATGTGAAAAACACCTCCTATCTTTTTTCCGAAAGACAGAAACTTTTCCCGAAAGTCGCGGAGAATTTTTTTTTGTACTGAATATGCATTAAAATCTAGGGAATAACCGTAAAAGCTTTTTGGATGGAGCGAAATTAACCCCAAGAAGCTGAAAATAAAAACGCCATTTTTAACATTTTTTCATTCGATTTTGAACCTTAATGTCGCGGGAAATGACCGTAACGTCAGAGTTGGGGTCCGAGCTTTAATTGAAAATCCACCCATCAGGTCAAGCAATAATAATAATAACATGGACAATTTCTAATGAGCCGTTTTGTGGAGCAAGTCCACCTCAAGGGCACCTTTTACAATTAAATAAGCTAACCTAAGTACTTACATCACCTACTTATTCTATACTAAACTAAATGATTTTTTAAACGGGTGAGTTTTAAGCTAGCTCCTGAATTCAGCCAAGTTGCCGACTCATGATTTACTCTGTAGTTAATATTGTACAAATACTATAAACGAGTGGCTGTAGTAATATTATTTAAGTGTTGATGAAGTACATTGGATAAGGTGAAATAGTGTAGGTACTCTAGGTACAGTGTGGTAGTATTCAAGTTTTTATATAAAGTCTCTACATTAAGGAGTGGTGTTGTCATGAGACTGAAAGGCGACAACTACTTTATATTATTATCATAATACATACGAGTATTTACAAACAACTACGTTACTTCAAGTATTTAACCATAAGACACTCAATACTCAATGTACGTAATGCCATGAAAAAGTTTTTCATGTGTAAGATCGTGAAAAACTAGATAGTTTTTACTAGATAGTTTAACTTTTAGCCAAGCCATCAAGGTACTTGTTTTAAAATTTACGAACTATACTTAGATTGTATCATTTTTAAAACCACAATTTCTTTGTGAGGTCAACGGAATTTTTCTACATGTTTATAGTTGAATTTTTAACAAGTAGTTATATCTCAACTGATATTTGGTGAATGTTACTTAAGTGTAAAGTGATCACATTAAGCCAGCCGACAATCAGTCATAGGCCTGATGGAAGGTCCATCCTCTGCTGTATATCAGTTGAGATATAACTACATGTTATAGATTGTATCAATTATGTAGTCTCTCAACTAATTTACAGGGCATGCTGGACTTACGACCATTCATCGGTTGGTTTAGGTGATCACTTAACTCTCGAGAAACGTTCACCATTCAGCCCTTAACACCTGTGTGTGTATAATTCTTACCTTGGTTGGGATTCGAACCTATACACCCCTCGGCTGTGAAGCAAGCAAGGATTCTATCCTAAAGCCGTAGCCAGGAATTCATTTCGAGGGGAGGGTCGAGGCCTGGTAGCTCTGGATCAGAGACAATAAGTAATAACCATGGTCATCGCCAGTTTCGAAGCTAGGGAGCTCAATAAAACATTGCCAAAAGGAATAAAAACTAGTGAATATCGCCGCAGGCGAAAATTTTTCATTAAACATGGAAGGTAGGTAAAAAAGAGTCGTTTTAAGTTTTTAAAAAAGATTTAAGTTAAAAAACCCTCACTCTAATTAGAATAGCGCGGCATCAGGTGAATTTCTTTCCAAAAATAAGTTGGATTGATGGGTTTACGGCAAGTTCGTCTAAAATCATTTCGTCTAATTATCAAATAGTCTAAAATCAATTCGGCCAAAATCAAATTGCCTAACGATCAATATGTACGTCAATTTAAGACGAATTGATTTTAGTCGAATTGATTTTAGACCAAGTGCTTTTAGACGAACTTGCCGGAAACCGGATTGATGAACCTGGTTGTCTTTCAATAGTAACACGTCTGGATATATTTCTATAGGTCACAACATGATAGCCGCTTTGGCGATATTCTTGAAATATGCAAAGCCAGTATTATAATAAAAGAAATTCATCATAATTTCTATTGTATTGATATCTATTAATCATATAATTATTAAATTAATATCCATTAGGTGTAATGTGGTGACGATTCTTAGAATGATAATGTTGTCATATATTAATCAATTACTATTTAATAATTATTAAAACATACACGTGATGTGAGTCTTAACGGAGTTTTTCATTCTTAAATGTTTTCCCAAAAAGGATTTAGGTTTCCTGCCGGCGCGTGTATCCGTTTCGCTAACATAACATACCGACTCCTACATAAATGAAATACCAAACTACCATTGTCCGAAATGCTTATTAATAATTATGATAACATAAAGCTACGCCATTTATTATCAATACGAATTTTCCGAAGTTGTCAATATTTTTATTCCTGAATGTTTTTCGCTAGGAGTCGCCTTGTACCAACTTCCCTATTTATTTTTAATCCACAGCTTCTTTCAGTCATTCATTCACTGGCGTACATAGCTTTTCATTTCGGAGAGGGCCGATCCAAACGTAGATATCAAAAAAGTTGTAGCGCCGTAGACGAAATTTTTCGTAAAGGTGAGTGAAAAAGGACGTGTTTTAGGTTGGTATTAAAATTATTATGTACAAAAAATGGAATAAAGGAGAATAGCGCCGCAAGCGTTTTTTTTAAATGGGTAAAGTGATGACAGATAATTAATAAAAATATTTTAAAATAACGAAAATCGCTAATAAATATTTTAAAAAATTACATTTACCGGAAAATTTATGCATAAAAATGCAAAAATTGGTAATTATTAATACTTGCAATATTTTAAGACGATTCCTAAATACTGATATTTAAGGCACAATGCTTGTATTTTAGGCCCCGCGTGATATCCGTGATATCTGGATAGGTGATTTTTTCCCAGTATTAGGCTGATGAGTTTAGGTATATGTGAATCATGAATGATAATATGCAGACTCTTCTGGCTGATAATACTGAGAAGTGTGTTGGCAAAGTCATGCCTCCGCGTTATATTATACATTTCAGGGGTAGGGGGCTCGGCTGCCTCTTAAATTAATTTTAAATTCCAGTATTTAATGTGATTTTAGTAAAGTTAGATTTGAAAGACACATCTTCAACCTAGTGGAAACAATAGTATTATCAGGAAGCGAGCATAATATAGGACAGGTGACTAAACTAACACAACTTTATAAGACAAATTGGGATAGTTCTCTGACCTTATGTCTGTCAGGAAGTATGCCAGTGTAATATATTATTACTGAATATTACAATTTATTACAATATTTATGTCGCATATTGTAGATAATAATCAGTAATATTTATTTATTTGTTTAATAATGAACACCTTGCAAATTCCAACATTCCTAATATGGCTGAATATATTCATCTTAAGGGCTTATATGCACTGAGCAAAAATCGTTCTATTTTTACTTCAACTTTTTCAAATTTTGTATGAGAATGTTAGTGCTCAGGAAGAATAACGTAAGCGACAAGGTGAATTATACCTTTTTAAAACCAACCTGGGAAGAAATTTAAAAATATAATTTTGATTTGTTAAGATTATAATTACCAGTATTCTAAAGGTAGGCTAAATTGTACTTTTATATCTGAAAAACTGAACGGAAAATCTTCAGATTCCGTAAATTTCATTTCATTTATTTATTATCCAAAGATTTACAAAGTAAAAATACAAACATAGAAGTACTGGATTTTATTGCCCCACTAGGCGATAGCCTGTTCCGGGGCAATACTAACCACAATATAATAGCTCAAGGTTACATGTATGTACAGAAAATAAATAAAACAGTGACAGAATACTGAGTGATAAGCAAACGATTAAAGAGATTTGTATGGTAATGATGGTGCAATTGTTGAGGATTTGTTTATAAGGTTATTTTATTAGGACACAGGACGTGTACACTGTACAACCGTGAGAGATCATCAAGTTGACCATGTAGGGACCAAGGGAGACAAAAAAACAATGTGCGGTGAAAAAAGAAGAAAACAATGTACAGAAAATGTGTGCGCGTGAATGTTTGTGTGTGTGCTTGCGTGTGGATGTGTATGAATTCTAGGGGTACTTTAGGAATATTTTTTGATTCAAGGAATTTCCAAATCCTGTAATTCTAAAAAAGAAGACCTGTAGCCCATACTTTCATATATCAGTGTTTTCAGTTTCAAGACGATTTCCTCAGTATTGGCTGAGTAAAATTCAGGGCGCCGAAGCCCCCTGACAGCATATAGGGCCTTAACTCATGCATCGACCCATTGTCACAAGATATTAATATTATTTTACGAGGAATGACAGTCTATTTTAATAATTAGATATTTTATTAATACTGTGATGTGTAATAAATCAAAATCTATACGGTTTATGCGAGAATTACTGCTTTGTTAACACTCTTCGTATGTGACAAAATATTACAATCGTAAATCTAATATTTTATCGTTCATATAGTGCCAGATGAATGAAATAATTAGAAAATATGGAATTACTGAAGATAGTACATGGTTGGAGCGGCAGTCTCTCGAGCGGGAGGTGCCAGGTTCAAACCCCAGCGCTGGCGATGTATTCCACACTTTGCGATACATGTCTTAAGCCTAATGCAAGGTGTGCAGGAAAGTATTTGGGCTTATGTGTGCAAGCCCAGATCCTTTAAAAAAAGTAGTAGTTATAGATGTGGTTAGCTGGCAGAGATCGCAGCACTACAATAAGCTCGCCCTAGTGAACAAATGTTATGATTTCTATTTGTAATGTTAACATGTAATTAAATTAACATTCACCAAAAGTGTAAATAAATAAATTAGTTCTGTACAAAAAATGCAATAAAAAAAGCGCCGCAGGCGAAATTTTTTTAAAAATGGGCGAAGTGATGAACCTGGAATCTTTCTACAGTAGATCGAAAATCATTGTAAACCCTTGTGGGGGGGGGGGGGTCCTCGACGCCCCCCCTATGAGATTTATATCACCGAAAATATTAAGACATTGCCTGCACTACATTATTTAAATACTTGTTTTCATTCCTGGAATTATTTCGTCTTTCTGTAGCTAATAAAAATATTATACTGATTGTGTTGTGATGTGTCCCGCCATAGCGGCCGCCATCTTGTCAGGATATGGCTCATGAATACAAATTGCAAATGGCGAACCATTTTTGGCGCGCGACTCGCGTGCGCTGTAAAATACTGATTGAACAATTCCATTTACGATGTCAAATAATAATGGATAAAAAATATATCGCATGTGTAATTATATCGAAATTAAAATACATTTGCAATGGTAAACGCGTAATTATAAAATCTCAACATTCTTTTAAACAAATACGAAAATAATATAGTGGCATTCTCCCTTAATCATTACAATCATAACAGTATATAAATAATATATACCTGCCTATATTTAGATTTAGATAGATTTTATTGGTCATAATATATAGTGTACATATATATTTGTTTATTGCTGGGCTCCAACAACTGGATCCAGAGAGCCTAAGATAGAGCATCGTGGAAGAAAATAATTGAGGCTTTTTTTTCAGGAGTGGGCTAGGCAGAAGGAGAAGTAAGGGTTTAGCGTTTCATTGCATTTCCCGGGCCGCGTTTCCTCACACCCCTTTGCTCGCTCAAATATTTTTTTTGTCGTCCTGTCATCCTTCATTCTCTCAACATGTCCTGTACATCTTAGCTTATTCACTTTCATTCTTGTCACAACACCAGTCTTGCAGACACTCATTTCCCTAATAACATCATTCATTATCTTATCTCTCAGCGTTTTCCCACTGATTTATTTTACTACGAAATAATTGGAAAAAGTAAGTCTTATTTTAGTTACAGGATCGGACCTAGTTTTTATTAAACCCAGAATAGCCAATTTTGGATAAATAAAACAATTCAAATGTGTTTTTAGAAAAACATTATTTTTATTTATTTTTTTTTGACTAGCATAACAAAACCATTAAAGTATAAAATTATTAAACAAGAGTGGGTACAGAATTATAATTACTTATTGTAATTTTTTTTATCATATTATATAATAGAAAAATAATTAAAATTAATATAAAAAACCTAATGTGCAGTGAAAGAGAAATTATATTAAAACAATATACGAAAAAACTAAACATATATTTTTCTAATTTTATTTTTCATGTGAACAAAGTGGACAAAATAAAATTAAGAAGAACTTGTCACCATAATGCAATTTCTTCCAATTAACACAACTTACATAGCCAGTGGTGTAACTACCACCGGGCATTTCGGGCAACTGCCCGGAGCCCCGAGCTGCCTTGTTACGCCACTGTACATGGGTGTCGCCAGCTTCAAAGTTTATGGGGGCTACCAAAATTTTAATATAGATCTGACATAAAAAACCAAAAAATTTATTTCGATATGAAAAAAGTAAATAGACGAAGGTTGTGATGTAGTTTGGTTCTTTAAATATAAATGGAGGTTCCAGGTTCGAATCTCAGTGTGGACAATGTATTCTGCAATTTTAGCTTATTAAATGTGCAGGAAAGGTAAAAAAAGGTCCTTTAAGAGTAATCGCTTCAAAATGAATTGAAAAGATAAGCAGTTAAAATTTGAACTTAATTTACATAGAAAATAATTATAATTATAGCAATGATAAATACTTTGGTTTATATAAAAATATATAGGTACAAATAATTCATTATGCAAAATTCTGTTGTATGTACAAAAGATGTACATACAAAGATACGTTTAGATTACGAAAATAAATTATAACATTGGTTCACTAGGGTCAGCTTATCGCACATTGCGATCTCTGCCAGCTAATTAGAATAGTTAAGTATTTTGGTATTAGGATACTTAGGATAAAAAATATTTTTTTAGTAGTTCTAACAACAGGTCTAATGTAAACAGATTTCTAGTATGCTGTTCTTGTGTGAACCGTTTTTAATATAGACTTGCTCCACAAGTGGGGAATGAGGGATGATCCACAGTGTGACTGTGGACACCCGAAGCAAACCATGCAGCACATCTTAAAATCCGGTACCATTGACAGTGCTGCCAGCCTGTCCCCTGAATTCCTCCAGTGGCTGGAGGCGCTGGATGTCAGACTTTAACGATGTGACAATACTTCGACGTTGCCAAACGATAAATAAAACAGAAATATGTACGTTTTATAGACTTGTGGCCATAAAACCCACAAGAACTTAACGACAATAAAAAATACTTAAGTATAGGAAATGCTTATTATATGTAGTGTAGTTATTACTAATTATGTATATTTATATCTAATTTTATTTATCCAATTTCCAAACAAGCACCAAAGACATTTTAACAACCACAGTATTATTAGTATCAAACTTTTAGAAACACATTCTTACATATTTTTCTATAATTAAAAATTTATAAACAAAACTTAGAAGGTACATTTTCTTAAACCAAATTATATTTAAAAGTAACATTTTGAACATCTTTGATAATTTATTACTTACCACATTTTATTAACATCATCTGTCATTGTCGTCCGAGTCTACATTTACCTAGGTGAGAAATAGGAACCACCTAGCACAAATTTTGTATGAAAAATAATGATAAGTGGCTCCTATCTCTGCTATTCCTCACCTAAATAGCCGATGAAATTCAGCATAAGCCTTTCCGCTAGGTATACGCCATTGTGATGTATGCTAATTACCATTTAATTACATAGGTTGTATTCCAAAGATCGTTGTATCGTAATTTCCACACTGATTATACGTAATGAGTCACAAAAATCACTGCAATATCATCAGGTTTCATGCAATTATTGACAACCAATATGACATGCAATCATATGTTTGGAACTCCCATGGCGTCCACCATAGATTTGTCATAGGTAATAATAGAAGGGGCTCAATGTTCAATAGTTCTTCCCACATTTATACAGGTTCCTTAACCTGGCCATTTCTCCACTGCATACAAAGAATTTAATACAATATGTGTAATTAATTGTGTGGAAAGAAAAATAATTAGTACCAATATAGTATTGCAAACAAAAAATTTAATTTATTAGAAAAATATTGTAATGAACAAATTGTATATGCAGGCATACTTATTAAAAAAAAACTGATATCAGTTATGTAAGAAAATATGTAGATATATTATATGTTAACTAGTGTTCAGAAGCCTGCTCACAACAGGGAAACATATTAAAGTCCTATATGCTGTCATCTGTCTTCGGCGTCCTAAATTGTTCTCAGCCAAAACTGAGAGATTGCCTTGAAACTGAAGACAGTGATAGATGAAAGTATGGACTACAGATTGGCTGTTTTAGAATTACAATATTCGGAAATTCCTTGAATAAAAAAATATACTGAAAGTACCCCTGAAATTTACGGGATCTGAGGACTTTCTGTAGAGTTTTTCAGATATAAAAGTATAAATTAGCCAAAATACTGGTAATTATAATCTTAACAAACTGACTGTTTTAGATTTTTCAATTTCTTCCCAGATTTCTTTTAAAAAGGTATAATTCACTTTGTCGCTTACATTATTCTTATTTCACGCTAACATTCTCATACAAAATTTGAAAAAGTTGAAACGAAATACAATGATTTTTGCTCAGTGCATATAGGCCCTGACAATCTAGTGAATGATATATTCTAACAGCAGGACATACAGATACCAAACGTATTACTATAATGATAATTTACAACATTGTTAAACAGTAACTATGTAGGTAGGTATACTTCACCAAATAGGATATAATTATTTGTTTTTGTATAAAAATATAAAGAATTACGTATGCATCTGACTGCACAATCTACCCTTTGAAATGTTAATTGCAATGACAAATTATTGCTGGAAAAAATTGTGAGTAAATATCATATTTATTAATATTACAAACTTAAAACACCAATGAACAATAATATGTTATAATGCATGAGATGTTATCACTTGGGACATACGGCATTTTAATGATACGATGAATTCAAACTCAGATAAGACAAAAAAAGTGAAGCAGAAAAAATTTGGAACTAGCTTTTTTCTAAAATAGTTTTAGATGCTTCCAGAAAAGCAGATTACGGTGGTACGGGCATGTGAGTAGAAGACCCCCCAAATACATTGGTAACAGGGCACAGTCCTTAGTTATCCCTGGTAGGAGATCCAGAGGAAGACCCAAGTGGAGGTGGCGTAAGGTTGTGAGTCAAGATATGAGAGACTGTGGGTCATCCCCGGAAGATGCACAGGATAGAGCCGAGTGTTGGCGGAAAACAAGAATGGCTGACCCCACCATCATGTGGGAATAATAAATGCCCAAGGGGAGAGAGAGTTTTGGATGCTTCCAAAGAACATACGGTCAAGAGTGGCAGGAGTAACCTTGAGAGACAGTAAAACGAATGAGTATGTTCGAGAGGTCTCTGGGTAGAACCCACATAGGAATCCTCTACAAAAGAAAGTTCCAGCTGAGATGGCTCGAACACGTCATCTGAATGCCAGAGGAACGGCTTCCAACAAAAACTCTGGAAGACCAGTAGGTCACCCCAGAAATAGCTGGCAGAAGCAGGTGACAAAGGTGTGTGAGGAGAGATTGTGATTAAAGTGGCCAGAGATCTTGGAGATTGTAAGCCTTGGGACTGCAGACTGAAGAACTGAGGAAGCAAATGTTCAAAATTGGACTATCAGACACCCCAGTCTGTAGATTCTGCTCAGATCGTGAGACACGTCGGCCTTGAAGACGAGATGTATCATTGAAGGATGTCACAATAGACCTACTCTGGTCACAATGACACAGGGGATAAACGGTCCCCTGACTTAACATGAAAAAAAAAAGCTTAGTGATAACAGATGCTATGCCCCGCCTCCCTGACGTCTTTAAGGACAAGGGAAAGAAGATGTCCTTGGATATAAAACTTCCATAAGACATTTTGTATCATTTTCAGCAGTGAGGTTTGCCACCTATTCAGAATATTCATATTAACACTGCGCATATGTAAATACATACTTAATAATATACATACATATAATATTATGCAGTCATATGTAGTATTGTTTATAGATTATGCTAAACACCAGGTGTTGAATAAAATAATAGTATGTTGCTTATGGATAAATAAAAACTTATTAATTAAATTATTCTAGTACTTATTATGTATAATACAAGGCAGATACATAATCATTTTAATATGTAGTAAGTATATAAAACATTGAAACAAAGAGGCGAATGCATTGAATCTATAATTGAGTGGGGTTAGCCAGACTGAGGGACAGAAAAACCAATACATGGATACGACAGAAAACAGGAGTCACTGACGTAGTTCTTAAGGTTGCCAAACAAAAGTGGAGTTGGGCTGGCCACATAGCTCGAACATCAGATGCTAGATGGACTAAAAAAGTTCTAGAATGGCGACCAAGAACAGGCCGAAGAAGCGTTGGTAGGCCCCAGGCAAGGTGGTCGGACGACATAAGGAAGGTTGCCGGGGGCGGATGGATGCGATCGGCACAAGATAGGAAGCAGTGGATGTCTAAGAGGGAGGCCTATGTTCAACACCGGGCGCGAGAAGGCTGAGAAGAAGAAGCCGGACTGGAAGGACCTTTTTTTTGTTTTTTTGCCCTGGCCGGGAGCCCTACACGAGGCATCTGGCCGCCATGCTGTACTAATTCGTTTCATGCCTTTGTTTAACTCAAATTCACTTTCAAAAACTCCCTTTTACGTTCGATATAGATCTTTGTTTCTCTATTATCTCTCGTTTCTTTGTACCTTTATTTAACAACTCCTGTCAAAATACATGGTGCTATTCAGCTGTCCTTTTTGCCACCACCTAACTCCACTTATTTTAAAACACCCCGGTGTTAAAATCACAAAATTACATTAAATTTCATAGTTTTTGCAATGAGACAAACATGTGCTTATATTGTTTTTCAACAGATGGCAGTGACATGCTGGTTTCTGAATTGACATTGACATTGCATTAATTTTACTTCAACTCCACTGATACATTAAATAAATTGCCATTACTATTTTGCAGATTGCTATATTTGAAACCAAGTCATTTTTTATATATAAAAATTACATGGGTTATAGCTGCTTTTGTTGCCATATTAATCTCTTAAAATGTGTAGTTTTACAATAGGAATATTTCCACAATCCCAACTAAATCTATGCAAGCAGTTATCGCAACAGATACACAGCAAAGGACGGACCTTCCATCAGGCTTATGACTGATCGTCAGCTGGCTTAATGTGATCACTTTACACTTATGTAACATTCACCAATTCCAGTCCATGCATCTGCCGCAGCTGGGAATCGAACCCAGACCACAACCTGACAAGCCGGTAGGTACTCTACGAGGGCTGGTAGTTGAGTCGTGATGAAACGTGTATATATTGTGCATGGCCCTCTATTGAGATTATTTTTTGGTATTGGTAAGTCCATCCTTTGTGTAATAATATTTCCTTTATTTGTTTTTTTTTTCTTTTTCTGTTTATTATCAGGCTGTGGTTTCCTTCGCGCGTGGACGGGGGACAACAGGTAAGTATGGAGTTCAATTGGTAAGACCCTTTATTTTGTTTTTTCTGTATACCGTGTATGTGCTGTCTGAATTGTAAAATGTTGTCCTCTAAATTAAGATTTAGTACGTAGTAATACGTAATTGTAAGATGATAGTTTCTAAGAAAAGAAAAAAAATGTAGTAGTGTGTAGATCCTTGCAGTGAGAGTCTCCTCCAAGGAACATTAAGGGTGTTCAGAGTAGTTTCGGGAGGGGTTTGTTGAGGGGAGCCCTTCCGGCGAACCTTGAGCCCTCCTTTGAAAAAAAAATGTTTTTGCTTAAAAGACTGGATGATATAGGAGCTAAAGCTCCTGAAACATCCAGGGGTGGAGGTGGGTTTACCCTTAATGTTGTGTATCTGTTGAGATAACTAATTGTTATATTCAACTACGACATGTAGAAAAATTCAAATGTTCTCACAAAACATAAATTGTGATTTTCAAAAATAATCTTGTAAATTTATGCAGTTTTTGATACAGTGCAAATCATATTTTAAACATTAAATTTTAAATCAAAATGTGAAAAAAACTATAACTTTTCAATCATAGTTTTTCCATTTTACTACAGAATGTAAAATAAAAACTATGTTTTTTACAAAATATTTGTCACATTCTCTTACATTTAATGTTTTTTAAGCTCTATTTTATACTTATTTTAAATAATCATAATATAAATATGATAGATATATAATACAGTTCAGTTTACAAAATAAAACATACAGTCTCTCAAGAAAGAGATGGTTGCAGATTAATTGAGTACTACAATTTTGT
This sequence comes from Ceraclea dissimilis, assembly GCA_963576895.1. Lineage (NCBI taxonomy): Eukaryota > Metazoa > Arthropoda > Insecta > Trichoptera > Leptoceridae > Ceraclea > Ceraclea dissimilis. The sequence continues at coordinate 17,366,496 of OY756369.1, forward strand.
TTGCCGACAACAATGATATTTCTATTGATATTCGTCAAGTGTTGCCACTATGGATGCTAAAAAGCTACTAGTAGCGCCCTCATCAATAGCCAACTCTTCCTTGATGAACTGTACATTAGAGGATAGTAACTAATATTTTCTTACTTAATTACTGCCATCCAAAGTAAAAACCGATAATAAGCTAACTTTTGGTATTTTGAAATGGTATATCCACCCCAGATACATATATTTCAGGAGATTAGTTTTCTCCGTATTTCTCTACGCAGTCGAGACATAGACTATAGAAGCGGTAGATAGGAGCAAAATCGATGCATTCGAGATGTGGTTTTGGAGAAGAATGCTTCGTGTGTCCTGGACAGAACACACAACCAACGAGTCCATATTACGGGAGCTCCGCGTAGATACCCGGCTCTCCACAATATGCCAACAACGTATACTTCGTCTTTTCGAACATCTATAAAGACACGAAGAGATCAACCTAGAAAGAACAGTAATGCTAGGAAGTGTACAAGGCAGGAGACCGAGAGGCAGATCTCCGATGAGTTGGAGCGACCAAGTGAGAGCAGCCATCAATACCACTCTACACGAGGCCGCACACCTGGCCATGGACAGAGGCTCATGGAGGAGGATGATCAACTGCGGGAGTGAGAGTCGCGACCCTCAGTTGAGTCATAAGGACAAATGACGGCAACACATATATTTATACACGGTTCTAACTTTGGACGACAGAATACTATTATTTATTATAGTCTAGAATGCGTACAAAATAGTAGAAAGTTAAATAAAAAGTTTTTTCAAAAAAAAAGTCACACTTTTTTTACTAATACTGTTTTCGAGTGTCCTGTAAAAGCCATAATTATCAATGTCTATTTAAAGTTATCAAAATAAATTAGGATGATTATCCCTTGCAACTCTGGTTTTGTGTGAAATCTTCACAATACATTAAAAAATTCTCTCTATTCTTCTATAGTGCAGTGTCCTACTGATAAATTTGTCACAAATTATTAATACACCTGCCAATTACAGGACACTCAAAAACAATATAACTAGAGGTCCATATTTATGTATTAGTTAATGTAAAAATATTACTTTTGATTCCTAAATACAATTCCCATTTATTTTAAGGTACAGTAGAAGTCCATTAGTCCGGCATCCAACAGTCCGGAATGCCCGATAGTCCGGCATCGCTCCGGATCTCTTTTGCTGAGGCTATAAACTAGCTACAGTGCTTCAGAAATTATTGATTTCCATATCATTACAAATAAATTTTATACTAAACGCCAAAAGTCAAGAAAACAAAAAGACATTCGTTACCTTTTTTGAAACATTATATGAAATGTAAAATAAACTTTGTTGTATTTGCATACTGTATTTTTAGTTTAATTATTAACCTGATTGTTATTATAATTACGATTTATGTATGTATGTAGTTAAAAAAAACAATGTACCTACTACATTGAAAAGAACGGGCACCGCCCGATAGACCGGAATTTTCGGTAGTCCTGCACCAAGCCGGTCCCGAACGTGCCGGATTATCGAACTTCTACTGTATAATTGATTCAGTAAGCCTACGCCACCTCCTGGCTGGGTTACTTCTTCTTGGACAGGTCCTGGAGGCCATTGTGGTGATGTTGCTGTGAGTGTTGATTGTGTTGGCTATGCTGACTATGTAGACTATGCTGACTTGAGTGCTGCTGCTGTGAAGCCACTGTGGTCGTCTGTGAGGCAGCGGCGGCTGCCATGGCCATAGACAAAGGGATGGTGATGAACTGTGGTTGAGATGATCCCGCTGGAACATATATTGACAATATTAATATGGACATTGATTTGAGATATTACACCTAAATTATTTTAGGTATTGAACCGGATTTATCTGCATTGCACAGACGGAAGTACATTACAGTTTTTTCCTCAACAGAGACGAAAGGCATCTCCCCAAGGGAGTTCACATAACGCTACATTATGTGAATGAAGATGCCTCTCGTCTCTGTTGAGCGAAAAAACTGTAATATGGGCATTGTCAAATTTTCTATACCTCTGATAAAAAAGATTGACTTTGAAAGTAATGTGCTCGACTGTTAATCCAGTGAGCCCGGGATCGATCCCTGATGACAACTCACTTCACTTTATGGTACAAGCTTTTATAGCTTACTTTATTAAGATAAAACCAATAAATTTTGGTGCAAAAGTATTCATATAACATAAATTCTTAATTAGTATTTATAGATATCATAGGGTATCATGTCGTCAGATCGGGAGAAGAAAGAGCCACAAAACATCTCCTGCAAAATAAACCTGTGGGCAGGAGACCTCTGATGGGTGGACTAAGACAGAGATTGATGGAATGAATCAATGTCACCCGAGATCTGAGAGTACTAATTGTTGGCGATGACTGGGAGTCCGTTGCTGCAGACAGGAAGGCTTGGAGATCCATTGTTCTGGAGGCCAAAACTCTACCGGAATTGTACGGCTATCAGAAGTTAGTAAGTATGATACGAGTGTATTGTATGTGTTACCTTGCTCTTGGGCCTGTGCAGCGGCAGCTAAGCTCAATATGACTCCTGAAGGATAAACTAACTGAGGAGCAGCACTGAAGATACCTTCACCATCTCCACCAGCGTCCCTGGAAATGGAAAATAAGTTTTAAAATATGAGGAAGCACAGCCGTCTAAGAGGCATCTGGATTGATAATGGTCAGTCTACCAGATTCTCAAAGACAGACATATTTTGAGTAAGAGGAATCGAAGAACGTGTATGACGAATTGCGTAAGTAAGACGAAAGCAAGGTGTTAGGAGGAACACAGAGAGATAAAAATATAATATACTAGCTGAGTTATCCGTGCTTCGCAACAGCAAATTTGTCATACCAACCCGGCATACTTTATAGGCTTGAGCTGGACAAAATGTGACTTACGATCTGAACTTCTTTTCTAACGCTCTTTCATATGATACCACACTTGACCACAAGCAACCCTTAGATCCCCTCATCATCATGACATCTCTTAGGAAAAGCTTTTTCTCCAAAAACAGGCGATGTCAGAACATAGAGTATATCATGGCAAATGTTATTTTAAATTTTCACAGCAATCTGTCCTTAAATGTGGGAGTTATGCGAACACTAACAGAAAATTCGGCTTTATTTTATAAATAAAGATTATTATCTACCTGCTAAGGTTTAATTCTTCGGGTGAGACGCTACGTCTGTGTCCAGGTGATTCAGGTTCACTTCCAGACTCGTCTCCGCTCTCCTCACCTCCAGAGCTCATTGGGGATCTGTCACCCTGGAAAACAAATTACAAAATTTGTAACAACAAGAATATTAACAAGTTTCATAAAGATATCTGAAAAACAATATCTCTTATTCACATCATTGCATTACCATAATAATATGGATATTTCAATAATTTCTGAAAACGAGAGCACTAAGATCTAGCCAACCCTTTAGAAAAAAATGGGGTAGATACATTAAACCTTTATCTAGAGAATGATAATAAGAGATTTTTTATATCTTGTATAGATTTCTCAAAAAAAAAGTGAAAAAACACCGATCTTTTTTTGTGAAAGATAGCAACTCGTTTCCCGAAAGACGCGGATTTTTTTTTTGTAATTATAATATGCATTAAAATCTAGGGAATAACCGTGAAAGTTTTTTGATTGAATCGGAATAAACCCCAAAAAATGGAAAAAACGCTATTTTTACCATTTTATCATGCGATTGTTCACGCGATTTTGAACCTCAATGCAGTAAGAAATGACCGTGACGTCATAGTTGGGGCGCGAGCTTTAACTTCTTTATGGAAGTACAAGGAGGTCATTTACTAAGCTAGTAGGCTTCATCACTCAATGCGTTCTCATATATTTTTTAATGTGTAAAATATACTAGTGACTACAATATAAATCTTAAACAGTAAGAATATAATGAATGCTGTCAATAAATCTGGAATAAATTACATATTATAATGAACACCTGCAATGACAGATTCGATAATTGGAATAGAAATAATTATCGTAAATTCTATAAAACTGCATGGTGATGTGATGTAAAACGTAAAATCATAATACCTATATATATATTACCATGCAGTACACACATCTAATCAAAACAATATTAAAGCTGGGCATATCAGCATTAGAAAAATCCAAAAAACGGGAGACCTTATATACACAACCTCACTAAGTTTGCTTTGAAAAAAAATAGGGAAGATACATTAAACCTTTATCTGGTAAATGACTCTAAAAGAATTTTTATATCTTGTAGATTTCTCAAAAAAAAATAAGAAAACACCTCTGATCTTTTTTCCCAAAGACAGAAATTCATTTCACGAGTCGCAGAGTTTTTTTTTTATTGATAGAATTCATTAAAATGACCGTAAGAGTTTTTTTGAATGGAGCGAAATTAACTCTAAATTTAAAAAAAAACGCTATTTTTAACATTTTTTCATGCGATTGTTTTCTGACACTGCGTCTTCCAGCCACATACAAACTTTTTCTCATCCTATTTTTACTAATGCTTTCAACATGTCCTAACAATCGTCATTTGTTCACTCCCACTTCCATCAACTAAAACATGTAAAAAAGTATTATTTTTCATAGTTTTTTTTTAAGATGGACCAGATGGACAACGCCAGCCAGGACTGACTCCAAAGAAATGAAGGGAAAACTGGAGCTCAGCATCCCAAGAGTAGACTCCTCCTGCTAGAACAGACTTCCAAATCTAATGAAAGTGAAGAACGAGAAGAAGTTTTTTAAAGTGATAAGCCTGATAAAAAGTTCATCCTTTGCTCATTTGCTGTATGATTATTTTTCACACATCTTTCAATAGCTTAAAGTGATCATATGACAGATATCTGTTACTGAATCATACTAAGATTTATTTTGATTGTGCATATTATTGAATTAAGTGACTTATTAACTTGTGTCTTAAAGTAATTATTGCATTTGTATTATAATGCCGTGTTGAGAGGAGACGCAAGGTCTGGTGTAACTTGTCTTCCATAATAGGACTCTGCCCCTCCATATAAGGGGACCATGGGGTTTCATACTCTGAGGTTTATTATGCTTAAACTTTACATAATACTGGATAATGAGTGAATTCATCACATTTTCAAAAGGATTCAAAAATTGAATCAAGTATATAAAAAACTGGAATGAAAACAATTTGATTAGGTACTTCGATATTCAAAGTAAAACATAGGTCCTATGCTGTCATCCTGCTTCGGCGCTCTGAATTGTTCTCAGCCAATACTGAAAAAATCGCCTTGAAATTGAACACAGTGATAGATGAAAGTATGGACTACAAGTTGGCTCTCCTAGAATTACAATATTTGGAAATTCCTTGAATAAAAAAATATTCCTAAAGTACCTCTGAAATTTACAGGATCTGAGGATTTTCTGTTCAGTTTTTCAGATGTGAAAGTATAATTTAGCCAAAATACTGGTAATTAATCTTAACAAATTGGCTGTTTTTGATTTTTAAATTTATTCCCAGGTTTCTTTCAAAAAGGTATAATTCGCTCTTATTCTTAGCGTCTCGTCACTATGACAAAATATATTTGATTAAGTACTTCAATAATCAAAGACATTCCTCATACAAAATTTGAAAAAGTTATAAATAGAACGATTTTTGCTCATATGCCCTTAAGGATTTAAAACTAAAGTTGTGTACCGTGAGGCAAATTCGGTAACCAAGTCTACACCAATGTATCAGGCGTACATAATCTCGCAGAGAGAATCAAGTGTGGCGCATCAATGTGGCGGAGAATTAAGAAACTAATAGTAAATTATTACGCAAATCATCCGCAGTGTTGCGCAGCGATCACAAAAATGAATCGTTCATTTGAAGCTACCAGGAGCACATATCTGCGAAGGGGTCAATTCTGTGTTATTAATAGTAATAGGGGTGCCAAATAAAAACAATTAGGTTTGTATTAGGAAGTATTTCTATATGCAATGCATTAATGTTTGCAATATATTATAAAACAAGGCTTTATAAGCCGTTGATTAACTCTAGTCGGCTTACACCATTGATATAATATTATAGTAAGAAGGATTGTTTTTATATTAGGCCGCAATCATCAGTCCTATTAGACCGCGTGCGCTACAAGGAGATAAACACTCATTGTTCTCAGCTGGCCGTTGCATCTATTTATCTACAATGTACTCCACTCATATACTCCTATAGTTGCTACCGAACCATTGTTTATCCCTGCATTATCCTTAATACCTTTGTTTAATCTTCCATGCATGCAACAATAATGCACAGCATTCCTACGATTAAACCACGATCCGGTTAACACGTGCTGGATTGTTGGAAGTATTGGTTGTTCTAATATTTTATCGAGCTATACACATTATCAAATATCCATTACCTATTACTGATTTTCATCGGGTACATGTACAGGTGGAAAATTATAGGGCTTCTTATTTCAATGCTTATTTCTAGCGACTGGAAAACAGCGGTGTTATTTATCTGAAAATAAAAAAACCGTCCGAAAAGATCCATTAGATTCTTTTTACATCGTCGATTCCCAAAGCCTTCAATAGTATTTTAAACTACGATTTTTACAAAGGGTCGATTTTCGCGTTAAAAGCACGAAATTCGTGAATGAATCCGTTTAAATCCATCCCTACTTTTTTATGCCACGAAATTCTCCATGTCAGCGTAAGTGCATGTAGGTACGAGTACATCATAGTCCTTTTTCTATTCCTTTTCCTACTATTCCTTTGATTGTAGATGAAATTTGAAAGAATGCGTGTAATAATTTGGTTTTATCATTATTCTAGAAGTAATTTCAGAAAAACGATACTGCCAAATACTTTTGCCTCAACAGATGTTCTTACGATATTTTTCTCTACGAACGCAAGATATTTGAAGTCCTGTTGTATTCTATTTACTTCACCGCCACTTACTATTACAATGAGGCCTACTGCTTGCATTGTACTATTATAATTATTATTAAGTATTTCTATTCTAATTAAACGTATCGCATTAATATTAATCTCGAATTAAACTAAAAAGGATCGGACGCATTATTTTGCAGTTTAACATATTACATACTTAATCCAATTGTATTGTACGGAGATTCAACAATAATAATAATGGGGGATTGTTCTCAAAGTGTTCAATTTAATTTCAAGTCGTGTAAATAATATTTTTTATTAGAGACAAAGGCAAAAGAGACCACGAAAGGTTACTAACCAAATAGATTGATTGCGTCGATTAGGCTACTGGGGTATTGCTTCAGGAAGAAGGCAGACCAAGGTAAATTGAAGTTTTCCCTCAACAGAACCTACAGGCTACAGGTATCGACATTCAGACAATGCAGGATTATGTGAACTCCTTTGAAGACGCTCATGAAGCTGAGTAGGCCGGCAAAATTATCACTTTATGCCCAGGGTAAACAACATCAAAAAATCCTTCAACCATTCCGCCACATCCAACTGTAAAAAATGTGTACATTTTGGAAGTTTCATTTACTTACCTATCCTACAGTTCAAGAACGTTTCACAATACACCAATTTTTCGATCCTATCGCCATCTTTTGAGGAGTGGATGCGATATTTACTAACTACCTTTATTGATGAAGGGTAGGATGCCTTAAGGTTATATCATCTACTCCACCAGATGGCGCCGGGAATATTATAGTCCACTTCTTTTTGTTACTATTACCAGTTTGTATTACTATTTATTTATTTATATTTTTATTTTCTTAACGGAATCATACAGTCACAACAACAAATTTTACATAAATTAACATATTACTTACAAACAGACCAGCAAAGATACCATATTTTGTCAGCATAGTTTGCAAATTTTAGAAGTCATTACTGGGTGGAACATAAATATTAATATTTTTATACAATTACTATGACAACAATATATTATTTACAGTTTTACAATCCACGGTTGTAAATTATGAAGGATACTCCGCGTTATTGTATTTTATATTTAGATCTCACTCGTTTGTTTTTCACATTGTGTGATTCCAGGACTCTATAGAGTATTGTCCTCATGCTCGTCATTTATGACGGAACTATGTATACAAATAAAAATATAATAATAATAAACTCCATAAAAATAAATTTTGGTTTACAGTTTTTCCTCCCTCAACAGAGACGAGAGGCATATTCATTCACATAATGTAGCGTTATGTGAACTCCCTTGGGGAGGAAGCAGGACGGGTGTTCCGACTCGTAGGCGTCGGATGAGTTTAATAGATCAAACACATATTCAAGTAACAAAAAATAATTACAGAACTAAGTAGGTACCTTTACTTACGAAGCTATTGGGGTAAATCTTGAGTAATTCGGAGTTTTTAGATAAAAAGTTAAAATCTCGAATAACTCGAGAACCGTGCGACATTAGACAAGGCTAAGTTTGGCTCAAAGATAACAAATAACCTCTACTATCACCCCTGAAGATATATACATCCATCTATCAAACACCCTGTATATCACTTGCGATCGGGTGCCTTGCCAAAAGAGAAAAAAAAAAGAGTGAGAAGTGCACACAGTACGAACATACAGAACGACTGTTACGTTGGAATAGTTATGCTCCATTATAAGACTAGTTTATTGTTGTAGAGATCGTTGACTCCATCTGTTTCTGCTAAGGAGGCAATGAGTCACTGGTTTTCTTTCTTCTTGAGACTCCCTTAGATCTAAATATCGTGACCGACAATTATTACAATAATAATATAAAGTTATCATATGAATTATGTTTATACGAGAACACAATATGATTTTCTACAATGTAATTTGATCATATGAGTTTTGACTTAAAATACCCGCTAAAGATCCAATGTTTAAATCAGAAAATTACCCTTAAGAGAATTGGTTCTTTTTTATATATTCTAGGATATTTTTTGTTATTCGGTCCCCTTTTTAAACATACATACCATACGATAAACCAAGTCCATTAAAGGCTTGGTACCGAAAATGACGTCACGGTAATTTCCCACGGCATTAAGGTTCAAAAACGCGTAAACAATCGCATGATAAAATGGTAAAAATAGCATTTTTTTTTTCCATTTTTTGGGGTTAAATTCCCTTCAATCAAAAGACTTTTACGGTTATTCCCTAGATTTTAATGCATATCATCAATACAGAAAAAAAATATATCCGCGACTTTCGGGAAACGAGTTTCTGTCTTTCAGAAAAAAAGATCAGGGGTGTTTTTCACATTTTTTTTTGAGAAATCAATACAAGATTAAAAAATCTTTTACAATCCAAAAATGGACTATTTTTTAAACAACCATTCTGAAATATAATTTGAAAGTAGCGAAAAAATGCAGCCATATCGTATTATCAGAGCAAGCTACACTAAACCAAGTTTTCTCTGTGGGACTTCTGAAAAAAAAAAGACTACAACTATAACGCCCTTGACTTAATTTCTCTAGTAAGTACGAGTATAAAATGTTATAGTTTAGCGAATAGGTAAATACTGATCCCTTGTCTTATATAATACCTATAGGTAATGCTCATACTCATCATAGGCAATGCCCATCAAATAATATTGCAAATTTATGTAAAACGTTAGGCTGATTACCTAGAGTTGTGTATGACCTCACACTGCTACAATATATTATGCATAATGCGGCACTTGGGGCAATCACGCATTATTCTCGTCGACACCATCAATAATTCTACTTTATACAAATTCTAGGATTCTTTCTGCTTGTTTTGATATTAACACCTCTTATAATTACTCTAAATCTTCTTTTTATTGACCTTTTTCGCTTTTATGGCAGCAAATGGACCTTGTTAGCTGGTACAAATCAAATTATTATGCAGTATTCCTACAACAGTGTAGAAGAATTAAGGACGAACATTGTCGGGCTTACGACCGACCTCCGCTGGTTTAAGTAATCATTTTACACTCGAGAAACATTCGCCATTTCAGTTCACCCCGGCTGGGATTCGAACCCAGACCTTCGTGTCGCATAGTAGGATCTTATCCACTACACCACGAAGAACGACGGCTGTGTTGTCGAATTCCGTATACATTAAGTACCTATGTATTGTTGCCAATCTTACTGTTGAAGGGAGAGGGTGGTATTTTTTTATACACAGCCGTCATCTATTATTGCTCAGCCGAAGAAGAACAATGTTCACAATCGACTTCACCAGATGGCAGGAGAGGCAACTAAGTACCATATTTAATTTAACACAATTTGTTATAATATACTCACAGGTAGGTATACAATTTATGTTCACATCAGTACAACAACTCATAATTATGTTAAACAAATACCTACATACATATCGGGGGTTAATTAAATTTAATTAAAGTAATTAGCGAATCAGCGTGTATTCTATGTAAGGAATAAACATGATTTTATTAATAGGTAAGCATTTACCTACAGCACTGAAAAATTTATCATCCTAGTTATATAAAGTGCAAACCATAAAACAATCTACAAAAATTAATTATCGTTGGTCATCTTACATTAGTTAAATGCCACTTATAATAGACAGAATTTCTCCCACCCCTGTATAGCGAGCAAAACTAAGAAATATATTTTTGATGCACCTAGTGGATATGGAACTATTTCATACTTATGTTTTCCTAATACTTTAGTTTATTTAATTGTCAGGAGTAGCGAATAATTTTAAAATTATTTAATTTCTCCAGCAGATACCGGTACACAGGTATTAGGAAAACATAAAATTAGGTCCAGCAAAAAATCTGATGAATCGCTATGGATTTTTGAAATGAGAATATTGTTGTTTATCGTCATGTTTTCCTAATACCCAAAGTTACAACCGATCAGAGATTTCTCAAATAAGTTTCTCAAAGTATCGGAAATCTTTACGTTTCGTTTGCTTGATCTATAGACGAAACTATACGCAAAGCAGCCATTCATCTAATCCTAGATCTACTACATGCTAATCTAATGCCGACGGCTTTTGCAGACTTGGAATCATAGAGAGTCGGTCGGTCATATTAACAGCTGTGCAGGGGAACCGTGATCTAGTAATAATATTCATACACATACTGAACAGTACACATCGCCGCACATTACAAATCCAACTCGTGATCGAGCCTAAAGGCAGTGGCTTTAGACGAGAACATCACATCACTCACTAAACAGAGTAGAAAGACTAACAATTTCAAAGACCGAATCAAAATTTATTGACAGCTAATTTCCCTCTTAATGTGTGACTGCGAATTGCAATCCATTCATGATCGAATTGTACGTAACATTGATCTTAAAACAGAGTTAGCCACTAGTATACATCGCCCTTAAGTGAAAAATACTGTTTTTTTTTTTGCTCTTTTTACGTTCCTTTAGGAAAGTGTAGGGCCAAAGACGCCATATAAGAGAATACAGAGCCAGATTATCAAGAAAAGTAGATAGAAAGAATATTGGAAAGACACTCAAATATCACTCATCTAATACTAAAACAGAGAATTGTGGAAGAGACAGGAAGAGGCCTATATCCAGCACTGGAGGGAAAGGGGCTGAAAAGAAGAATTCTTAAAGATGATTTACCTATACTATCGACATAAAAAAGTATAAATGAGAATATGTTTTAGTGGCTCCAACGGTTAAAAAAAATATTATTGTGAATGATTTTTTTTAAATAAAAAATGAATCTGGGTTTATCGAAATAAACCCAAATACATCTTTGTACACTTCACAGAAAGCATAAAAGGTTGTGTTGTGAAGTGGAGTAAGTCGGGGATTGAACCCGCGCCCACTGGATTAATAGTCGAGCTCGTTACCAACCAGACTACCGACCACTTCGTAATGTGACGGAGGCTAGGAGTGTGCGTAAGGATAGGGCTGTCTGGCGCTCTGTCCTCTCTGCCTACCCTGCAAGGGACGCGGCATGATGGTATAGATAGATAGATCCTACAAATAAAAAGTAACATTTTTATAAGATCGATCGTGAGATGTCGCTACCGCCGAGCCCGAGGGAGTAATTGAATCGAGACTGGAACCTATAAAGATTAGCATAATTTCATACTTGCGCGATACAGAAGTGTGAGAAATTTCACTGCGCATGCTAGTTATGTTGGAACAAGGTGATAATTTGGGATAAGTATCGAGACGTAGAAGCATTCATTACTCACAAAGCAATCCTTGATATAAAATAATCATCCGTATAAATGATAGAATAATGTGGGTATGGCTTTTAATGATTCGGTAAATCATGAAAGTAAACAATAAATACCAGTTATAGATAGGACATTGTTGAAAGAAATGGAGGAGTGCTTCGTCCGGGAACGGACGGGAATAGGCTGACGAGAAAAAGAAAGTATTACAAACAGTAAATTGACTAGTAGTTATCTCAACAGATATATACTACAAAGGATGGAGTTTACATCGGACTGATCGTCGGCTTCACCAATTCCAGTCCATCCAGTGGCGGAGCTACCATACATGCTCAAAAGCCGGGCTTACCCAGTGGAAATAAGAAATAAATCTCCGAAATATTATAAAAAGCGTTTTCCGATGGTACTCGTTCATTTAAATATCGCGCGGTTCAATACCGAAGATGTATTAATTATCGTTAGATGGCGCTAGCTCACTCATCCTATTGCCGAGAACCCGCGAAAAACACGTAAACTACAGTCACACAATAATACAGCCATCTTACTCTATCCCACTATTATCATTTGGGCTTGTCTCCCTTACCTTTTCACTCTCATTATTATGATAATAGTAACATACATACCATTAACATAAGTATGTATAGGCTCCTGTCAAAATTTTGTATGAATTCATAAGCCGGGCTTATTCTGTGAGTATAGATGCAAATTGTAGACGTACCAACATAAAAATATTTTCACATATTAATCATGCTATTCTAATATGCTTTATCTTTGCATTTGAATGTCAAAACAAACTTTATGCGGTAAATGTTCAAATGGTTCTTCGATTTTCGATTGTTTAACTTTTTGAGGTTAAAAATATTATTAGATGTTGTTTGCATAAAATGGGTGAGTGTTTTATTATCAGGTGCGAAGAAATAAAGTGTATTGGTGTTTTAGCGATTAGAGGTAAGAGGAAAATACTAACATTTACTAAAAATAATGATATTGGGGTTAACTGGAAGAGATCGCAGTTCTGCGATAAGTTCGCCCCAGTGAACAATTCTTTGTAATCTGTACTATGTTCATTCCATTGTTTTCTTAAAGAATAAATAAATAAATATTATTACTTCGCCAAAACCAATATAAAACTTATCAATACCTTTTAAGTTACTAATAGTTCGGTCATTTCGAATAGTTCAGTCATTATGCAGTTCTAAGTCAGAAGTATTTATAATTTTTTGAAACCTGTGCAGAATGATACATTGGGGTAGGGTGTTTCAGAATATCGAGTGCCAGAACCCCCATCAGACGCGTCCCCCCAACCGTCCCCACCCCCCTCTGTGCGGTTTTTCTCAATTTTTAGAAAAACGGTAAGAGATAGAAGAAAACTGTCAATGACAAAAATAATCGTTTATAAATTCTCTACAAAAAAGGTTCGCTATATTTTTTCATAAGACTAGCCGTTTACCCGCAGTTACCGGAGGAAATTCCGAAAATTTTTAGTCATACAATTTTTTTTCATTACACATGTATTTTTTAAATTTTCTTTTTTTTATATACGTGGGCTTACCTGACGCGAAAACCCTAGCCCCGCCACTGAGTCCATCCATTTACCGCGGCCGGTAATCGAACCCAGACGTCCAACCTGACAAGCCGGAATTTTACCGCTGTGCTATCATGGATGATAGCTGAGTCGAGGAGAAACGTGTGTATATTGTGCGCCGCCCTCTATTCAGATTATATTTGGTATTTAGTGTACGCACTACGCACCAACCATTGTTGGTGAATGTAACTTAAGTGTAAAGTGATCACATTAAGCCAGCCGACGATCAGTCATAAGCCTGATGGAAGATCCATCCTTTGCTGTGTATCTGTTTAGATAGTATTCAACTACGACATGTAGAAAATTCCTATGTTCTCACAAAACATAAATTGTGATTTTCAAAAATAGTCTAATAAATTAAAATTGCACCATCATCACTATACAAATCTCTTTAATCGTTTGCTTATCACTCAGTATTCTGTCACTGTTTTATTTATTTTCTGTAAGGTGCGTTGGGGTAAGTCCGAATGGTTTTTCGGTGAGATGGCACATGGTAATTTGTATCATTCATCAAATGCAGTCCACCAGGTTTAGCACATATTTTTTTAAATATTGGTAAACATAAGGCTTCATTCTTCGTTACAGTATATTTTTTATCATCAGAATCGTAATCGTTAATTAATAAAAACCAGTTATATTTATGATTTAAATAAAACCTCACATGGGGTAAGAACGGAAAATACTGGGGTAAGACCGGAGTTTATGCTAAAATCACTATTAGACACTTTAGACCACTGAGATTTTGGGACAATAATGGTATATTGTCCTAATGACTAAATACATTAATTATTTCTTTATAGGAAACTATTTACTCCCGAATTTAAGAAATATATGATTTATGAATTCCGGTCTTACCCCAAACGGCCTTGAACTACCTTGACATTCCCAAACTGTTGGCAATAATATTTTATTCACATGAGAAAAAAAAAGTAAAACTATGTCATTGAAATCGAAGCTTTAGGTATTTTAATATTGACTATTGTAACAACATTAGCTACGATACGACATATAGGTGTCCTTTAATGGGTGTACTTATATAATTATATTCGTCATTGACCATTTTTCCTATCTCTTACCATATTCCTAAAAAATACGGAAAACCGCGAATCGGGAGCTTTTCGGGGGGCGGCGGGTGGGGGGGGGGGGGGGGTTATCATTTATACCACATTTCGATCAAAAAACAGATACGTCATAATTTAAGCAGCAGGCTCTCGGACTATATACGTATGCATGTATTTGGTACAGAGCAGAGTATAACAATTTTCGAAGAAATAAACGTTTGTTAATATTAGTTTGAAAATAGTATTTCAAAAGTAGGAAGTTATCTCAACAGATGGTCACATTTTAACAAAAATAGCGGTTTTATTTTTTGATGTAGGAAAGATAGCAATAGTTTGGAAAGCTATGGAATTTAGTATGGAGTTCCAAAATGGGGAAAGAACGGATAATTTGAATTCCGATCTTTCCCCTTACATTTCTGACGGGGAAAGATCGAAAAAACACGTACAGCTTAAACTACGACAGATAACGGGTTGTCGTTCTACATACATTGACCTTACAGCTATAAAATGAATGAATATCAATAATATAAACACATAACTTACCTGGGAACGATAATATAGCCGACCGGGAAAGACCGGAAATCTCGAATTTTCGCGGAAAAATTTGACGTTTACAAAATCACTCACTACACATCCTCTCGGCTCAGGCGAGAAATCGGACTGAGGTGAGGTGGGGCGTAACAGAATAAAGTTTCAAATGCAAATGGTCAGTATAAACAATGTTGCCAGAGTTCATCACAAATTCAATTTTTCGGTCTTTCCCAATTTCCGATCTTACCCTAACGCACCTTACATACATGTATAACCTTGAGCTATTATATTGTGGTTAGTATTGCCCCGGAACAGGCTATCGCCTAGTGGGGAAATAAAATTCAGTACTTTTTTGTTTACAGTACTATTTTTACTTTGTAAAGCTTTGGATAATAAATAAATGAAATGAAATTGACTATTTACTTGGATTTTCAAACAATTTTCAACATTTCGAGTCGATGCGATGCGATGACAAGAAAGACATTGCTGATCGACATGATGACAATATTTCCGATGAAAAAATGTGAATCCTGATGACCGAGGCAATGTTAATGTTCATAGGGATGTTAACGACACATCGATGTAATTACAATCCGAGTTCGGGTGACTGAAACATTTGCTTCTGAAACAAGAGAACGGGACGGACAAGTACGAGTAGCGAGCATGTTATTATATCGACAATTCAAGATGGATGACAAACGCTTCTAATCAGTATGCATATTGACATTTCAAAAAATTCTAAAAACGGGAGACCTTAAATCTCGACAACCGTTACTAACTATGGTTTGGAAAAAAATAGAGTAGATACATTGAACCTTTATCTAGGGAATAACCGTAAAAGATTTTTTATATCTTCTATAGACTTCTCAAAAAAAAAAAATGTGAAAAACACCTCCGATTTTTTTCCAAAAGACAGAAACTCCTTTCCCGAAAGTGGCAGAGATTTTTTTTGTATTGATAATTGCATTAAAATCTACGAAATAACCTTAAAAGTTTTTTGATTGAAGCGAAATTAACCCCAAAAAATGGAAAAAACGCTATTTTTACCAATGTCATAGTTGGGTCGGGAGCCTAAAATAAAAAAATATAACTAACTACGCCCTTTATGTCTCCATTCGGGAGCACAGGGAGGCTACCAGGCGTCTCCATTCAGGGCGATTTTGTGCGAGTGATATTACCTCTCTCCACGTCATTCCTAACGCTCTGATCTCGTTGTCATAGGAACGGTGCACTGTGAAAGAGGGTCTTCCGGATATAATAATATACTAATATATAAAATTTTTGGCGATTGTTAGGGATTGCAATACAGCCCGCGATGTTTCGACAAAATAACATCATAAAATTGTTCTAGATAATAATATACAAAATATAGGATGGTATATGTGAATATATTTAAAATTCATTCATAACCGATGATCGAATGTTATTATAAATTTAATAATATTATTTATTCTCCGGCTGACATATTTCATGGACATTAATAATCTTTTTATAGAAATGCCTGATCAATACACGAATCTTTTGATTCGAACACATGTAATTAAACGTAGGGCCACATTATATTCATATTATGTTAGATTGAAACATTCAGACCCTACGTTTCATGAAACTTAAAAAAAAAACTTTACTAAACCATTTTATATAGTTTTTTTTATTATGTAGGTATCAGCCCTAATTACATTTCTTTAAAGTTAACTTGAGTAATATAAATAGCATAACTAAAAGTTACTTTTTATTAAAAAATATATTTTATGACTTCACATCATACAACTATTCCAATGGCGCCTCCCACCAAGAACGAACATAATCAAAATTTGTAAAAAGATATGAATTGTACTCGTGAAGCACTTTCGTTAGATACCAAACGCGACGATATGTGATGACTCGATCGCTCGGTGTCTCCCGAGGCTGGACCTAGACAAAATCTGACTTAAGATCTGGATTTCTTTTGCAACGCCCTTTCATACGATACCACACATGACCACACACGACCCTTGAATCCCTTTGTAACCCATTACATTTTTTTGTCTCTGGAGTGGGCAGTGGGCTGATCTAAAGTGGTACAGGATTACTATATTGACATCGATTTTACGTATGTTTGCAAAGTTTCAGGTCTCTAAGTAGTCAGGAAGTAGCCGAGAAATCCATTGTAAGATTTGCGCACAAACCAAAAACAAACAAATAAGAAAACTACACTAATTACAAAATTTCCAGGGATGAGAGGTGCTAGAAATAGTTTTAGCTATTCCTTTTAGTAATCAGTTCATCCGTAATAACATCTGAAATGACTCTGTCAATGTTGTATTTTGTAGGGGCAAAGTAGGCATAGCATAGAAATAGACGTATTATTTTTACATTGATCACAGGTCTGAAAGAGTTATGAAATTTATATGAAAATATTATGTATAATGACATGATATAATATTTGTTAACATTCTCAAAAAGCAAATTGTCAACGTTTTTATACAAAATATTTAAAATTCACATTAAAACCGTTTTTGTGACATTCAGAGACGAGGGCAATCATATCTTTTCGTTACGCATAGAGTATGCGTCCTACTCCATTCGAGAGGAGCGAGTGGTCCAAATAAATCTACACCTACAACACAACACTAAATAGTCTTATGTTTCCTTTCCTTCATCGCTTCCTCATTGCTGAGGGTCGTGATTTGTGGAGCTACTCACGGACAAAACGAGACGCCTCCAGTCCTCTCTGTTCTCCGCAATCCGCACCGCCGAACACAAGTTTCTCCCAGTCGATTCCTTAATCTGGTCGCACCACCTTGCAGAAGATCTTATGTAAGTGGATTGATACCCAAGACAAATTGATAGAAAATTCGATACTTAAATGGAAATAAGACAATAAGATGTGATAAAGTGAACAAGTTGAGATGGTTGAGATGCTGTAGAGATGACGAATGATAAAAGAATAACAAAGAAAATATACGTGGGTGGAAGAAGATGGCCTCCACTCGAAAAAATCCCCCTACGCTGTTTTTCGCATTTTTAGGAAAACTGTAAGAGTAAAAGTCAAGTGGATGTCAAGTGTGAGAGAAAGTGGTCAATGACAAAAATAATCCTTCCTAAATTATCTACAAAAAATGATGATGAAAAAATGGCTTTCCTTATTTACTGACTTTATCATGAAGAAGGCAGTAGTATCGCTGCCGAAAGCCCGGTCATTCAACCTTTCTACACGCAGTAAGGAAACCCGAAGAACCAACAACGAAGATATGGATTCATCACGCTGCGAAAGCCCACAAGATTAGCCAATACATTTTTTATGGAACTAGCAATTTACTCGCAATGAGCGGTCGGAACACCGGATTTTATTTTGAAAACCTATACTGATAGGTATTATATTGTAAAATAATATTTTTTTTGAAAGCATTTGATTATTTAAGCCACCTTGTACATTGATCAAAATTGTATCTAAATAATTCCTATAGAAGATGCATTTCAATCGATCAATCGGTTTTACAATACCTCTGGGTATATATTGTAATGACTTGGTCCATCCAATGAAGCGACCATGTCCGAACACAAGAACACAATGCCGTCACGACATAACTTGAATTATGAAATCAAAAAATAATCATAATAATGGATTGATATTAATATATTCGCATTATAATCATATTCGATTCATCTTCAATACGGCCGCATCTCTAATTTGTTTTACTAAAATCAAAATGTTGTGCCGTAAAAAATGTATAGGTGAATCGAAGCGAACGTCGTGCAGAAGCTGAATCGGAGTTTACGAAAAAAAGTAATGCAAATAATCGATGTTTCCGATATTTGTTCAAATATTCTAATAGTAATTAAAATTATAGATGAAAAGGCAATTTTTTACAACGAAATAGTATACAACTACTAGTAAGTATACAAAATTCATTACATCATTACAGTTCCGTGCGAATTAATTGGTACAAGAAGTATGTGTTACAAAAAAATGATTTATTGATTAAAAAAACAAAAAATAGAGCATTTCTAGGATCCACTTGTGGTTTTATTAATAAATGAACACTCCTTTAGCTTTAATAATAGCTTTCACTCTTGTAGGCACAGAATTTACCATGTTTTGGCAGCTTTCTTTCAGTTGGTCATCATGAAACGTAACACAAATTTTTGCACTAAATGTGTTGGTTTTTGTTGTACAATCCATCTTTAACAGCCGCTTTTTACAAATGGATAAGTGTTTTCGATCGGGTTTAGATCAGGCAAGTTACCTGGCTAATCCAGTACAGAAATTTTGTCCAGTCTGTAAAACTGTGCCGCTTTTATCAAAGCGTGGCACGGGGCAAAATTTTCTTAAAAATATTACTACCAGCAGGGAGATACACTTTTTGAATCTCAGAAATCATACAGTCCACTGACTTGAGGGAAAGGGTAATGAGCGAAATAGGAGCTTCTGGAAAATGGTTATAAAGTCATTTAAGGGCATGGCACCAGGAATGACGTCACAGTCTTTTCCCACGGCATTAAGGTTCAAAATTGCGTGACAATCGGATGATAAAATGGTAAAAATTGCGTTTTTTTCCATTGCGTCTATCAAAAAAATTTTACGTTTATTCCCTAGATTTTAATGCATATTATCAGTACAAGAAAAAAAAATTACTCCGCGACTTTCGAGAAAATGGTCAGAGGTGTTTTTAAATATTTTTTTTGCGAAATCTATACAAGACATAAAAAATCTATTACGGTTATTCCCTAGATAAAGGTTCAATGCATCTACCCTATTTTGTTCCAAAGCATATTTAGTAACGGTTGTCGAGATAGAAGGTCTCCCGTTTTTAGAAATTTTTGAAACGTCGGTATGCATACTCTTAGTATTAAAATATCATTATTTCTAACCACCGCGACCGTTTCCATTGACTTGAGGGAAAGGATGCTAATAGGAGCTTCTGTAAAATGGGTATAAAGTCTTTTAGCTTTCAAATTACGATCAGATTTGAGCTTCCACTATATCATCACTTAATATTCATACAGTGTATCATTTTACATCGCTGTAACATTAATAAAAGCGCATAGCGATATGAAATAACATAACCATGAAAAACATACAAATATTACATTGAAACTTTCAAAAAAACATTACCACGAGGAATGGGAGGATGATTAGTAGTAACGATCTTCAGCAATGTGGAATGATGTTATTAAAAATAAATACCGCAAATGCGCATGTCAAAATCGAAATATTAATTCATTTTTTTATTCGCATAAGAAGCAGACATCATTTAATCGAAATATGAAATTAATAATATCAATAGATCTGATGATTGCAGGGCATGCTGTAGACACATTTAATTGAGGGATTCACTATTGTACGTTTTTTTTATTTGCATGCTACAGTTTGTTAATTTTTGATACATTTTCTGTTGGTTTTGGTTCTAATTTTAAAAAGTATGTTAGAATCGACAGGAGACGCCACGGTATTATGCCTTGAATTTCTTCGAGTACTTAGCTTGTTAAGGCCCAACACACAATAATCTTCCGGACGTGTGTGCCTAGCCGTCTAAATAAATCGAATTGAACAATAAATTGCATGAATCTGTCAGAGCTTTTTGGACCGCACCACTAGGGGCGCTGCATTCACTTTATACCGTACAAAGAGTGTCACTTAAATAAAAAAGGTCAGTGTGTTCTGGCTTCTGACAGATCGACCTAACATTCAGGTTAAACTAACATTCGGGACGTGTGTGGAGAGTAGTCAAATTCTATGCATTTTTGCTTCCGGAATCCGAATCCCGAACGTTAGATTCTAACTTTCCGGGCGTAGGCTATAGACTCCCCAACTTTGGCGGTCAAGGCCGCGTAGATCTTTCTATCTTCAATAAGAAACTCGTCAACGGTCCTGATATCAGTGTGATCTCCAATAATATAGTACCAAAATATAAGACCAATACAAGATAAATCACAATAAATCATTTTTGTTTCCTTTTGCTAAATACAATTCTAGTCAACATGACCGTATCACATATTTTCAACGCAATAGATCCAAGTGTTTTCTTGAGCAGATTGACACACAAACGAAGTAACATTCATCCTCTCCACTACACCTCACTATCTAAACTCAATTAGGCAATAGGCATGGACATTCAACTTGAGATCTTCATAGGTTTCAGATGTCGCAACAAGTCAATAATGACATCTCCAATTGGATGGGCACTTTTCAGTATATGTATGTATACGGTTCCAGAAATGACGCAGGAGTTATAAGAAAGAAAGGTGATAAGATCAAAAATATGACTATATTATACAGGGATAGCGTAAGGGACAAAGATGACGATAATGATGTAGACGTGAATATAGAGTCAAACTCAATAAGTGACGCCAGCTTCACTGTTTAAATATTAATACAAAAAATATTGAGACCGAATTTTCAAAAAAATACATCAAAAATCCCTCTTTTTGTCCGTCCAAATTTCTATAATATTTTTTCTTGAGTCTTTGAGTAGTTTAAGTCCATTGAATTCAAATTTGACGATAAAGATCTGAAGATGGCTCCTGGAGATGGTAGGGAGATAAGAACACTACTGCCAACAGCAGGAAATAAATAAATAATTCATTGCTTAATTTTCTCTGCACGAAGACCAAACTCTCTCAGTATCATTATAATATTATTATCATTGTCCATGTTCTTTTGTGATACTTTTGTATTATCCTTCGTTTGTTCATATCAATGAGCTCTCAGAAATGAATAAAATTTAACATCTTTCAATACTAAGTTGGCCTTTTCCTTGGAGTTCAGTCAATTCTGACCTTACTTCATTTTGACCTCCTTGCCTTTTCCCTGGCATTACTTCCAATCCTCGTCAGCGATTTTGAAGCGCATGGATAAAAAGAACCACTCAGGTAGATCAAGGCAAGCAGAGTTGAAAATGAATCATAGAGTGACTTGGTGACGGAAGATGTGATCAACGATAGGAAAGTCTGTCGGTCTGTTCTCTCTGCCTAACTTGTAAGGAACGCGGCATGAGGGATAGAAGAGTTTAGATTCAATAATAGATGGCGGGTATGTACACATATAAAAATACCACCTCTTCCTGCAACAGTGTGAATGGCAACAATACGTAGGTACTTAATGCATACGGAATTCCACAACACAGCCGTCGTTCCTCGTGGTGTAGTGGATAAGATCCCTACTGTGCGATACGAAGGTCTGGGTTCGAATCCCAGTCGGGGTGAACTGAAATGGCGAATGTTTCTCGAGTGTAAAGTGATTACTAGCTAGCCGAGGTCGGTCGTAAGCCGAACAATGTTCACCCTTAATTCTTCTACCTACATACACTGTTGTAGGAATACTGCAGGAATACTAGATTGGTACGTAATAGTAAGGGATTCTTATTTAGTATCAATATAGTGCTTTTTCCTCAACTAATTCATCTAGCACCAGAGACAAATGTCCAATCTAATTCCTTTACATTTCTAGGATAATTTTCGCCACATCTGCTGCCTTCTGTTTTTTCTACCAATTGACTGTTTTGAGCAAATATTAGGCATTCCTCTTTCGTTGTCCTTTTTTTGTCTTTTTCGGGTTTTCTTACTTACTCACATACCCATTGTTATATACGATTCCGAAAACACAGATGTGCATTAAAAAATGCTTTATTGGCGTTAAAACCTCATTCTCAGACATTTTCAATTATCGGACAAAGCATTTCAGTCACTTTTCTTACCACCTTCTCAATAAAGTGTTGAAAATCGTAATAATTTTAATAGAACTAATTTAGATGCACTTCGCATTCCACAGATGGTCATGGCGTGTGTTTAGTATGGGACGTATAATATTGTATAGGGATGTCTGACGCACAGCAGCAGTTAGTTAGATAAACTATTGGCGCTGTCATCGCAAAATCATCACAGTAATAAAATGTTCGAGCGCCTGAGTTTCTCAGCACAAAAATCCCTTATTTATTCCATCCACTCCGCGGTTCGCCCCATCGATCTTATACATATCTACCTCTATACAATGCACTGTGCGCAATACAGACGCGCACTGTCGTATATATATTTTTTTCTTTTTTTTTTATAATAAAAAGGATCTGGGCTTGCATACACAAACCCAAATACTTTCCTGCACACCTTGCACTAGGCTAAAAGCCTGTATCGCAAAGTGTGGAATACATCGCCATATAACTTCTTAAGCAATTTAAAAATGAACGAATGTCTTCAGTATAATCCCATTGCTGTTGTCAGCTACAGAAATAACACCAAAATCTCATAATCAATAATTTAAATAAAGTAGAATTGCGGTAAATCTACATTATCGGCATTGGATTGGAGAGACCAGAGTCAGAGATTAAAATCGTGAAAGCCAAGATATTAAAGTTGTTCAGGAGACAAGGTGCAAATGTCTTCCATTGTAGGTACCGTGAACCTAGTGAACTGAAATTCCTGGACAATGTGGTTAACAGACTCCACCCCACCACAGAGGCAGTTGGGGTTGTCCCACTACTTACACATGTGAAGGAGAAGACCGCACCTTCCATGTTATTTTAAACATTTGTAGAACTTTTGCATATTTAATGGATGAATTTGCGATTATTGTATTAATAGATGTACAGTACTTGCAATTGTATATGTACATATTACCATGTAATTTTATCACGACCGGCACAAAGGCGTTTTTATGCTGTAATGCCGGTAGATGTTAGTAACAAAGAATAAAATAAAATATATATGTCCAGATTCGGTACAGCTTGCACCAAAAGATGCGTGGTAAATGGCTACCAGGTGGCGTTGTTGTAGGATCTTTTGTATGCCCAGAAAATAAAATGAAAGCAAAGTATTTTTATAATTATGAAATGGACTGATGTGATTTCGCCCCTGTGAATTGTATAAAGTGGACTGTATAGTGTGTAAGTGGAGTGCATCAAACTCAAGCAAACAATAAGAACAGGCAAAAACACCAAAGGGTTGACCAGATAGTAGTCAGTAGTAGTGAGGAGACACAGCCATGGGGAGTGGTGTGGAACATTGGAAATTATTATATTTATTTTAAAACAAATTTTGTATTCATTGAAGTGTAATAGCGATATCCCACGGTACGCGAATCCAGATGCGTCCGTGATTTTGGATTTGTACGTACCGCCATACAAATCGCTAAGAAAGCGTCTGTAGATTCACGGACTCACCCCTTCCCACGGCGTGTGAATCTACGTACGTATCTGGATTCGCGTACCGTGGGATATCGCTATAAGGTGTAAGCATAGAGCAATAAAAACGTACCGACCGGTATGTGAATCTTTGGAAAACTCCTTTAAACTGAGTTCCTCAAGGGCCAGATTTACTGATACAAACCAAGCTTCAAATTACACCTCTGTGACAAGCGGTTTAGGATGTACAACCAATTTTTACAAGACGGTAGTAAGACCTGCCATGCTGTACGCCTTACGGGATGGAATACCGACCCTTAAAACGCAAGCAGTTGCTGATGATGCATGAGCAGTTGCTGAGATGAGAATGCTGCGCTGATTACTCGGGGTAACTAGAGTAGATAGAATTCGTAATGAATGTATTAGAAGAACTATGAAAGGTTCTCCGATTGACCTAAAAGAGGACTCCCGAAGAAGTCGCTTAAAAAGACCATCAGAGGGGTCATAGAACACCTGGAGCTTACTCCAGAAGACTGCCTCGATCGGGCCAAATGGAGAGAGAGGACCCCAAATAAATGGAATATGGTGTGGCGAAGAGATAATGGAATTTGCTTTCAAATTATTTGGTAACTTTATGATGCACTGGAATTGGAAAAACGGTATTATATTACTTGAGTACAAAGGTCAAAGTGACAACTAGTCTAATTAATATAAGGCGATTTGTGAGCATCGGAACGCCTCATTGGAAAATAAAATATTTGATCAAAACCAAATGTTGTTGATATGCGACATCAGGGAGGAGTAAAAATAACGTTCGACAGAGCGAATGTCCATCTAGCGAGTATTGACAATAATGGCAGAACTTTGCCATTCGGACAATCTCAACAATCCAACCAACTGAATTACTTTATTCCTCACATGAGAATTTCAAACTCTCGGTGGACTCTAATTAAATTTAATTCAATCAACAATCATAATAATTAAGACCTTTCCAACAATTTCCATTATCATAAATATTAGACAGAGGACCATGGACGTCGCCAGCCTCGGAGCTAGGGGAGGGCAACAAAAATATCAAAAATTGATATAGGACTAAAAATGCGCATCAGCGCCGCAGGCGACTTTTTGTGAGACAGAAAGAGGTCGTGATGTTCAAATTCAAATAAGTTTATTAATTACTAATATCTTACATTTCTAGTATACACGTACAAAACTTATTACAATATTTACATTTTCCATACGACCCTCCAATGTGAGGAGACCTCGCGTATTGGAGGGGAGTTCTGGGGTTTTCATTAATTTAAATTCAGAACATAATATTAACAACAAAGCAATGACACATTTTTTTTATAAGTTGTGGTGTTGTAAGATGTGGTTTGTTTATTTGAAAATGTGTATAATACTGTGCACAATAATA
Organism: Ceraclea dissimilis; assembly: GCA_963576895.1. Taxonomy (NCBI): domain Eukaryota; kingdom Metazoa; phylum Arthropoda; class Insecta; order Trichoptera; family Leptoceridae; genus Ceraclea; species Ceraclea dissimilis. Next base: position 17,392,249 of record OY756369.1, read on the forward strand.
TGTATGAACAATGTTTTAAACAAAAAATTAATAGAAAATAGCGCCGCAAGCAATTTTTTTAAAAAAATTGAAGGATTTTCATACTAATTTTAGAAAATTTATATGATGAAAAAATGTGTGGTAGTAATGTGATTTTTTATGAGGTTTTATCATTCAGTATGAAAATATATACACCTATTACAATCTCTGGGGGGGGGGGAAGCTGCCCCCATTCCCCCCTTGGCGACGCCCTTGGACAGGACTCACATTATTACTATGTAAATGTATTACTGGAATTTCCCACAAAAAAACATTTCATTTGCACAAGGACTCCATCTCCATAATATGAATATTCTTTCGTTGAGATCAGAACTTTGAATGGTGTGAAGAAATTGAAAATTTTCTCTTTAGAATTAAGGGCTTGGTACTAAGAATGACGTCACAGTTATTTCCCACGGCATTAAGGTTCAAAATCGCGTGAACAAAGGCACGATAAAATGGTGAAAATTGCGTTTTTTCCATTATTTGGGGTAAATTTCGCACCTATCAAAAAACTTTTACGGTTATTCCCTAGTTTTAATGCATATTAGCAGTACAATAAAAATAAATTCTCCGCGACTTTCGGGAAACGAGTTTCCTTCTTTCGGAAAAAAGACCAAAGGTGTTTTCCAGAAGTTTTTTTGAGAAATCTATACAAGATATAAAAAATCTTTTATGGTTATTCCCTAGATAAAGGTTCAATATATTTGTCCTGTTTTGTTCCAAAGCATACATATTTAGTAAGGTTGTCGAGATATAAGGTCTCCCCTTTTTTTCAATTTTTTGAAATGTCCGTATGCATACTCTTAAATGTGTAATTATGTTTCATGAATCACTCGCCAACGGGTGCTTGCGAAGAATAAAATAAGCAGTTAGCCTGAATTTATACAAACGACCTTATTATTATAATCCCGATTATTTGCAGTTTACTATGGCTTATATCATCCTTAGGTCCATCTGGACTTCGATGTTTTTGACTGTTGGTACTTAGTGGAAGTCCATTTTTAAGGAAAAAAAAATGAAAATACTAAATATTTAGATTAAAATCCACAAAAAATGATGATTTCCCTTAAGGGGGCATATGCACTAATCAAAAATCGTTCTATTTTTCGCGTCAACTATTTCAAATTTTGTATGAGAATATTAGCGCTCAATAAGAATAACGTAAGCGACAAAGTGAATTACTTATACCTTTTTAAAAGAAACCTTGCAATAAATTTAAAAATCTAAAACAGCCGATTTTTTAAGATTATAATTACCAGTATTTTGACAAAATTATACCTGAATATGGCTATTTTACATCTGAAAAACTGAACGGAAAATCTTCAGATCCCGTAAATTTTAGGGGTACTTTAGGAATATTTTCTTATTCAAGGAATTTCCAAGTACTGTAATTCTAAAACAGCCAATCTGTAGTCCATAGTTTCATCTATCACTGTCCTTCAGTTTCAAGACGATTACCTCAGTATTGGCTGAGAACAATTCAGGGCGCCGAAGCCGAATGACAGCAAAAATAGCTAAAAAAAAATCATAAATTCGAATGACGATTTCAAGTGTCCAGATGAACCTAAGAATGATAAACAATTGGAGATTGACCGATAGATCCACACCAATTTGAAATATTAGCGCAGTTAAGAAGTAACACGGAATTTCACGAAGTCCAAATGATGGCCGATTTAGTATTCTTGTGAGACGCATCTGACATTAATAAATGTACCTAATTAATTAGTTGCTGAAGCGAATACTAAAAAATAAATAAATTCGCAGCCGCGTTGTGAGGTAAGTTGTATAATAATAATATTAAATCAGGTAATAATATAAGACGAAGAGGTAGACACGAGTGTGATGATGAGATGATGACGGTTTGTGGAAGAAATGGGCAGAAAAAGTGGAATCTGTAAAGATATCCCGTATCATGTACGATAATAATACATACGTACACACAATGCACGGGAGTAGAATGCGTAGGCATGCGTAACGCTCAAATACAATGCCGTACCCCTGAAATATTATATTACCCTGATACCTGAAACAAAATAAATTGAAATAAACACTACATCAAGACGCTCTTTCACTGTAATCCGTTGATATGTGAGATCGGAATTTCAGTACACCTGACAGAAAATCATTACGATTTCTGCTGGGTTCGCTATAAGATGGGAAGTAATAAGATTCTCCATAGTTTCAAAGATGAGTAGGTTTATTATGCTATCCTAATACAATCGTATTCGTTGCGCAACTCTGTTTCACTTTAAATTAAAATTACCTAACATCGCGCTCTTATGTGGCCGATGATGGTACTATCATTATGTACATCTCTTTTCTCACGCTGTACTCCTAATACAAATTCATGTTCAGCGACGGTGCTGCTAAATTTGTGGCGAAAAAACTAACGAATTATGTACAGTAGCGCCCTCGTGTGACGTGTCATAGAGAGGAAATACTACATTATTGGCGCAATCTTGACTTGATATGGTCATTCAGTATTTAGAGCGTGCAACATTTTCTAGTTCAATTTCTTCGGTTCATGTTTTCCTGATACAATGTTACTCGCAGTGCGGTGATGGGCAAGCTCCCATGCTTCGATCTCTTCCAGCTAACCGCGATTAGGTCTGTAATCTGTATACAAAATTTAGACTTTCCTCAGAAACTTAATCCATATTACATTCATTTTATCTCTGTCATCATAACTAGCATCCTTCCGGATTCCCGGTATGTCCCCTCACTCTTTTTGATTTTTTTTTTGGTGTGTCCTGGTAGTAATCAGTTGTTGGTAAAATTTTCATAATATAAGACAATTTACTCATCTTTCAGCATAAAGGTTGGCCACTCTGAACACGTTGCCCGAAATTTATCTGTTTCTAAACTATATAGGGACTCCCATCAACAAACCCCTCCCGAAACTATTCTGAACACCCTTAACATCCTTAGAGGAGACTCTTATTGCAAGAATCTACAGAATACCACATTTTCTTAAAAACTAGGGTCTTACAGTTATCAAATCTTAGTTTAGAGGACAACATTGTACAATTTTGATAGCGCAGACACAAAAGAAAAGATCAGAACTATAGCAATATAAATAATACAGACGTCTATAATGATGTCGTATTGCAGAATATAATGGGGTGAAGATTCACCCCAAGAGGTGCGCAGACAGTTGACAAACATGGAATCGTTTTGCGCATAATAAGCAGGCGATCCAACACAACGCACATCAGTAGCTGGTATTATTACTACTACGAGGTTACTACTACGAACCCGGTCCATCTGGTTTGGTTTGTCTTCTCCACAATAGGAGTCGTATAGTACGGAGTGCGTACTAGCGTATAACCCTTAAAAGGGCAATAGGGGACAGGGACAGGATTCCATCAGAGGACCCGTCTTCTCCTTCGTCCATATCGGAGGGGATGCAAGAAGCGGTAGAGAAGGTGGAGACGTAGAGAATAATAGGTTATTGTCAGACACATGGCACGTTGTCCACGATGATTATAATGATACCTACCCTTTGTACTCGCATACTAAACAATACTAAACACAAAGGGGCATACAAATATTACTATTAACTGTGCAAAAAAGCACATTGCAAATAATTGTATAGTGGCTCGAGGGGTTACTCAAAACGAATCGGTAAATAAAAAAACAGAATCAGTCACTGGAACACAAGTTTTCAGGAGGCATACGCTAGATTTCACCAACTTCTCAGGTGAGGAATAGAGATGATAGGAGCCACCTAGAACAAATTTGGTATGAAAATAAAGATAAGTCACAATTGGTGAAATACAGCATCAAAGAACTTTTATTTTGAAGATTTCTCAAAAGAAATCTTATACCCTATTTTCTATTAAGTTTCCGGTTCTGTTTCGTATATTTCGTCACTATTTATTCGCAGTCTTCATATTTTAAGGGACATTTGGATATAAAAAAAATTCTGGCTTATTTTCTTTCTTAATTATGTACATAGTATGAAATCACTATAACATTTAGTGAGGTTTCATAAAGTTAGGCATTAAATCGTCTATTCCAGGAATCAGTTTTACACGGGAGAACTCTTAGACTACGTGTTTTGAGTAACGATAGAAAAAAATCCTGGTTAAAATATAGGCTAAAATCACCTATTACGGTTGAAAAACAAAACGACTTTAATTACACAGCAACATATTAGCTATGAGTTTGCATAAAAACCAGGCGCAACCCCGCCGGGCACTCAAGCTTGTATGAAATAAAGGAAATAAGAGAACATCCAAATAATATAACGTCGCGGTTATTTCCTGTGGCATTAAGGTGCAAAATTGCATGAAAAAATGTTTTTTTTTTACTTTTTGGAGTTATTTCCGCTCCATTCTAAAATCTTTCACGGCTATTTACTAGATTTAAATGCATATTATCAACACAAAAAAAATCGTCGCAACTTTTGGGAAACGAGTTTCTGCCTTCGGAAAAAATATGAGAGGTGTTTTTCATATTTTAATTGAATTTAATTGAACGGTCATTTACTCGGACTACAGGTTCAATGTACCTACCCTATTTTTTTCCAAAGCATACTTAGTAACGGTTGTCGAGATCTAAGGTTTCCCGTTTTATGAAATTGTTAAAATATCGATTAGCCTAGCTTTAACACTTTTGAATTACAATACCCGACCAATGATGGAACAGAAGAATTTTGATGAGATTCAAGGCTATTTTTTTAAAATGAATTTGGGCTTATCGAAATAAATCCAAATACGCCTTTGTACACTTCACAGTAAGCTTCGGGGCATCGGGGATCGAACCCGCGCCCACTGGATTAACAGTCGAGCGCGTTACCAACCAGGCTACCGACCACCTCAATGTAGAAAACAATAATACCTAGGCAGAATAAAATAAAGTGAATTTACAAAAACCCCACACACAATATGGGCTGTGCATTGTGGTTTAAAGATGAGTGGATATTCTGTAGTGTGTCTTGTACTCAGGTGTATCCTTACACACGCCGCCATGGCAAGTCTTTGTCCAAGAGTCCCACCGCCACAGAGCGACCATGTTCCGCATAATGAGCTATCTTCCCTCACTAAATAATATATTAGTTTACTGTACGCGACCCGCGAAATTATATTGAAAATCTGATAATAAATATACAATCTAAAGAGGAAAATACGAAACACAGTTGTATGAAATAATTATATACAGCTGCATTATTGTACACTTAAAATAGATACAAAGTGGCATTCAGAGACAATAAAATTTAAATGCAACACAATATTTACTTATTGGCTAAAAAAATCCTTTAAAAATACGTAAAAAAACAACATATCAAATGCACCCAACAAAAACACTAGTTTTATTGGCAAATATCTTTTTTGACGTTGAACGCGAAACAGCGAAGTTATATTGCATAATATAAAAAAGTTGCGATCTTTTAGAAAATCGTGCAAATTTTAATTCTTCACTACCCCATCGACCTATATAACATACGAAAAATTCATGACATCCATAAGACTGATTTGACTGACTGACTACGTGGTAAAAAAAAATGTAGGCACATACTTTAGATTAATCTCTTCTCCATTCTTCTCGGGTGTACCGTGTGTATATTGCCGATATTTTAGAGCTTTCGGCCTACTTGCTGAGGCCATCTTCAGGACTGATGTAGTCTTGAATTACAATAGTCCTACATTAGTACTGAAGGTGGATTCGGCAAGTATTATTATTATTATTAACTAAACTAAAAAACTCCACTCTCCGGCATGACAGCCTTTAGGCCTTTACGCCAGAGAATGTGCAGACATGTACAAAAAAATATCAGCACTCAAATATACATCAAATAACCAACAAACAAAAGATGAACACATATCAACCACCCTCATAATATGTCTCCAACCAGCCGCCCCAGCATTGTCAACAATGAGGGACAGTAATTCGGCTTCAGTGGTAATCCATTAATTAGTAAGTAGGCCGAAAGCTCGACAACATCGACAATCCACACACGGTACACCCTAGAAGAATGGAGAAGAGATTAACAAGGACCGTGAAAATCTACAAAGCTATTTTAGATTATGCACTACATATTTTAGATTATCGACATGAACACATGATTCTACGTATAGATTGTGATTTGTGAACCACAAATATAGGTTATTTTATAGATACAGATACCTAATGTCACTGTTTTAAAATAAAACTATCGCATTGTCCACATTTCAAAGTGGAACGCTCGCCGTCGCCTGCCTGGTAGGCGCCACCCCACCTAGAAGTGACCCTCGAGTATCCACCAAATGTCCTCAAATCGATTCAATCAAAGTTACCTTTGTATATAACATACCTACACACACTGCAGTATTAGGGTTGTCAGATGTCCGGTTTTGTACCGGACAGTCCGGTTTTTCTCGCATCTATCCGGTCGATAAAATCTTGACAAACCGGACAAAGGGATAGTAAATGTTGAAGGTTTTCACGGTGTGCGATTGACATTGTTTCTTGGTTTTTCGGGTGAACCGTGTGTATGTAGATAAACTTGATCGACGTTTCGACACTCCCACTGGTGCCTTCCTACCGGACAAAGGGTTGACCGGTTTCTTCAATCGGACCTCAAGAATTTCAACACGATCAAGCCTATAGACTTATCGATTACCTATTTTCAATAGTCACTCAAGGGAATACAATCCTTGATTATTTCCATCATGTTCTCATCTTTGCTACGTAGTAGGCACCTGCTTGTGAAAACCCGAGTAGGTAGCATTTTTTCATAACATAAAATTTGTCTACTTAGTAAACACCGTTTTGAACTACTTACGTAAATATATTTTTAATGTTTTGTTAAGGGAAAATATCGCTCTTCAAACTCTTTATTAGCAAAAAGTTCTGCTGCGGCGCAAATTGTGTATGTAATTATAAAAAGAAAAAAAAATACCGTTTTTATCTGGCAACCCTATACACTATAGATGTAATATATGCAGACAATGCCGGACAAAAGGCAATCAAACAAATTGGACTATTATTTATTGTATACCTCACTGAGACCAAAAATGTCATCATTAAAATGATGCGTTGAAACAATGGCTCAGATACTATGCGAGAACATGTCACCGATATAAAAGTCTGTACAATTGTTTCTACTACAAATTCACCCTATATCATTTTTTGGGAAAATACAGGCTGGCCTCCAGAAATTCATTAAAATCCACAGGTCAAATACTCTATAACCATTAAGGCTCCCGACCCAACTATGACGTCACGGTAATTTCTGTAAAAATAGCGTTTTTTACATTTTTTGCAGTTAATTTCGCTTCAATCAAAAAACTTTTACGATTATTCCTTAGATTTTAATGCATGTTAACAATACAAAAAAAAAAACTTCGCGACTTTCGGGAAACGAGTTTCTGTTTTTGGGAAAAAGATCCGAAGGTCTCCTGCTTTTAGAAATGTCAATATGCATACTCTTAATTAATTTTTTGATGTTTTCTCGTAGCTCTGAAGCACTTTCATCAAAATAAGTTTAAATTCATTTTTGTGTTTAAAAAAATAGAATTTTAACCGGTCATTGCGGGTAAGCTGCTAGTCTTATGAAAAAATGTACAGAGCATTTTTTGTAGACAATTTAATGAGCATTATTTTTGTAATTAACAACTTTCTCCTATGTCTCACCAAATTATAAAAAAAACACGCAAAGTCCCATTCGGGTTGCCATGCCAAGGCGATGACGCGGCAAGAATTTAATACGCAACCCTATGGCGATGTTTGACCCTACGTGTAAACTTACATTGAAATCGCATTACAATAAAAAAAAAACAGATAAGTAGGTCATTTTACCGGTCGAATATTTATTTTATTTTATTTTTTTATTTTATTACAAACAAAAGCACAAAACTAAATAGATATAAGTAATAACATGTACTTAAGACAATTAGTCCATTCATAATTCAGCTGGCACCCACAATCATGCGCCACAGTTAAATTAAAACATATAAGTTCACACTCACACACTCACCCATCGCACACGCACACCTCAGATTTTACTATTTTATTAAACAAGAAAAAGAGAAAACAAACAAGAATCTTAGGATATATGCTCCTGAAGCTTCCAGAGAGTTTAAAGAAGGATTAACATCGTCACAATTCTGCAAATTGGGGGGACATTACGCCACCTAACTGCAACGATGCGTTACAGCAATACGTCGATGGTAGTTGAATATTAATAACAATAAAATATACTGGCAGCTGCTGATGTTGAGTTAACATTCTCCCATATACCAAATATGGTACAATTTATTGTCTTAACATTCTAAAACACATAACTCTCTCCATGGGATGACCTCAACAATTATAACTACCATACTACTAGTTCCGTTGTCCAATAACTTGTGCGAGATCCTCTTTATAATATTAAATACTCGATCAATAAAATCAATTGGCATCGTTCAATGTACCTAATGGATGCGGTATAATCAAACAACGAAACACAAAGAAAATTAAGGGCTTGGCACCAAGAATGACGTCACAGCCTTTTCCCACGGCATTAAGGTTCAAAATCGCGTGACAATCGCATGATAAAATGGTAAAAAAGCGGTTTTTCTATTTTTTGAGGTTAATTTTGTGTCTATCAAAAAACTTTTACGGTTATTCCCTAGATTTTAATGCATATTATCAGTACAAAAATAAAATTTTACTCCGCGACTTTCGGAAAACGAGTTTCCGTCTTTCGGTACAGAGGTGTTATTAATTATTTTTTCTTAAGAAATCTATACAAGATATAAAAAATCTTTTACGATTTTTCCCTAGATAAAGGTTCAATGCATCTACCCTATTTTGTTCCAAAGCATATTTAGTAACGGTTGTCGAGATAGATAGTCTCCCGTTTTTAGAAATTTTTGAAATGTCAGTATCCACACTCTTAACGTGTTGTAGAGTTGTAATGTGAAAAAAGTGAAAAGAATCGAGAATTGGAATCAACTGATATTTCTTTGTGTGGGAAACGTGTGGGAAAACGTTGAGAGATAAGATAAGGAACGAAGTTATTAGGGAAATGAGTGACTGCAAGACTGGTGTTGTGACAAGAATGAAAGTAAACAAACTAAAATGGTTTGGACATTGAAGTAGGTATTCCCACAACAGTATAGAAGAATTAAGGATGAACATTGTCGGGCTTACGACCGACCTCGGCTGGCTTAAGTGATCACTTTACACTCGAGAAACATTCGCCATTTCAGTACACCCCGGCTGGGATTCGAACCCAGACCTTCGTCTCGCTTAGTAGGGATCATATCCACTACACCACGAAGAGCGACGGCTGTGTTGTCGAATTTCATGTACATTAAGTACCTATGTATTGTTGCATTTCTTACTGTTGAAGGGAGAGGGTGGTATTTTTAACACACCCCGCCATCTTTTTATTGCTTAGCCGAAGAGCCTACTTCACAATCAACTTCGCTAATGGACATGTTGAGAGAATTAAGGCTGACAGGAAGACAAAAAAAAAATGAGTGAGCGAAGAGTAAAGTGTAACGTGATCACATTAAGCCAGTCGACCATCAGTCATAAACCCGATGGAAGGTCCATCCTGTGCCGTATATATCTGTCTTGTGCGACCCGGAACAGCTCATCCACACGTCTCATTCCGGTCCAATCCCTTATAACTACTTGGCACAATATTTTTTTTTTTTGATTTTACTAGTTATAAAAACCATGGTCCCACGGAATAATATGTAATGTAGAAGGAACAGTTTTACTATGATATCTCTTCAGTTAACTACCGGTTTGTCGTACCTTACTATACGTACAACTTACTGGTCGGTAGTGCAACAGTAGTATATTGTGACAATACTGAGAGTCTGACATGAAATCGATGGAATTTTAAATCCGAGAAATGCGGCTATTAATAAAATATACTCTCGGATAGCAAGTAGAGGAGTAGAGGCATGGGCGTCGTCAGGGGGGGCAGGAGGGCAAGGGTGGCAGGGGGAGCAGCTGCCCCCCCCCCCCCCCCCCTAGAGATTGGAATAGGTATATATTCTTCCACACTAAATGATAAAACCTCACAAAAAATCACATTATTATCACACATTTTCTCATCATCTCATAAATTTTCTAAAATTAGTATCCAAATCCATCAAAATACAATTATTTCATAAAAAAAAATTGAGTGCGGCGCTATTTTGCAATTGTTTTTTATAATTGCATTACATATTATTGGGCAAATTATTAGGTACATTTTTAAATAAACCAAACCACAAACAACCTTCTTCACTGTATGTCCCAAAAAATTTTCGACTGCGGCGCTATTTACGCGTTTTTCGTCCTACATATTAAGGGCTTGGCACCAAGAATGACGTTACAGTCATTTCCCAAATCAATCGCGTGACAATCGCATGATAAAATGGTAAAAATAGCGTTTTTTTCGATTTTTTGGGGTTAATTTTGCGTCTATCAAAAAACTTTTACGGTTATTCCCTAGATTTTAATGCATATTATCAGTACAAAAAAATTTTACACGGCGACTTTCGGGAAACGAGTTACCCTCTTTGGGAAAAAAGATCAGAGATGTTTTTTTTTTTTTTTTGAGATATCTATACAAGATATAAAAAATCTTTTACGGTTATTCCCTAGATAAATGTTCATTGCATCTTCCCTATTTTGTTCCAAAGCATATTTAGTAACGGTTGTCGAGATATAAGGTCTCCCGTTTTTAGAATTTTTTGTAATGTCGGTATATGCACTCTTAAAAAAAAAATGTCCCCCTTAGCTCTGAGGCTGGCGACGCCCATGAGTAGAGGCAGTAGCCGATAATAATGTATTGTAAAGTGAACACTTGTATGCTGTGCCGGATTTAAAGGGTAACGGAAATTCAACGAGTGTCGTTACTGCGAGAAGTTATGGCGAAAACTTGCTAGTATAATATGTATTGTGAATCTAGTTTGCTTCTGAAGCACTGCGTACAGATTCAAGCTCCGAGCTCATAAAGTATGGTTCTAACTTTAGATCGTAACAGTTATCTAATCTTAATTACAGATCAGATGTTACAAGGTTAGATAGGGTGAAAAATGTCGGTTCCATTGGAGAAAAGGTGACCGAGAATAGGCAAAGATGATACGGAAACATTATGAGACTGCCACAGGATAATATGATAAAAAGTAGGACCCAAGAGACCAGGCAGACCCCTAACTGTTTGGATGTCCACAATCACAAGAGACCTAAAGGAGGCAAGGCTTCGTGTGGAGGATGCGGGGGACAGAATAAGGACTCGGAGGATGGGGACTAGAAGAATCGACCCAAGTAAATGGGACAAAGGCGAGGGCGAAGAAGAAGAACCATAGATCGTCTAGTATTTTGATATGGATTACTAGAGGTAGGGCAGCAATATATTCCTTCCCTTTCTTATAACAACAATTATCCTAGCTACAAGTCAGAATTGATTGTAAGACAGGTATATTGCTTTTGCAAAAAAGTCGACCCTTTTTAGCGCATTACTATTGTCATGTTCTGTCAAGTTTTTTGGGTACTAAAGATTAATTTATTTATCCCTTTCATGACCTTAGTTCTTGTCGAGTTTAGATCAAGTTTACGTTAACGGTTAAATAAAATTTATTATACAAACTTATTTCAAATGGAATATATGCGCGCACACACATTCATTGCAGTTGAACAGCAAAATTGTAGATTATTTATCCAAAATAGCAAAAGATAATGAGAGTTGATTGGTATAAAGCCGAGCATCTACAGAAAAATTGAAATATTCTTAAATTGTTGCGGCCAAAGACAATAATAATTTCTATATTGGTAGATACTTACACACACCACGTGGTGAGGAAATAGATTGTACAATTACCATTGTTGCTATTGCACACGTGCTGAGACCGGATGTAGTACATTGATTTCCGCTCAGGTAAGTAGGTACCCACCGCGACCATGCTACCGGTATTGACTATAATAATTAGTGATAGTCAAGTACCCGGTACGTATATTATAGTCATACCTCTCTATGAATACGAGATGCATAGTGCCATCGAATGCTACAATAGCCATACTTTGACGACAAGTTTATATCACGCATGTGAAGCAGGAAGACCTCAGGCAAGATGGTCTGACGATGTGAGGCGAATCGCAGGAAGCAAGTGGATGCGGCATGCCCAGGATAGGGATCTGTGGAAAGTCAAAGGGGAGGTCTATGTCCAGCATTGGAATTAAAACGGCTGAGAAAGAAGAAGAAAAATGTGTGGAAAGGTTTTAAAAAGCGAAAAGGTAAGATTATTGCCATTTTTTTTATTATGGTTCACGACCCCATGAATAACGAAAAAAACAACCATCGTCGCTTTGAAATTTGATTTTGAGGGCCTGAATCCCCTTCAACGTCTTTGGGCCCATGTGGAAATGCCTAAACCTCTCAAAAACTTGAGCACATGATAAACATTCATTATCTTAAAAAAAAACAGTCTCTGTACCGGTTTTTCCGAGTTTCACGTAAAATTACTCGACTATTCGGGCCTTTTTGCGAAAGCGAAGACTTCATTCTTGGGTTGATTGGCAGAAATCGCCAAGAGGCGATAAATCCGCCCTTTGTGTGTAAATTTATGTGCAATAAAGTTTTTATTTATTTATTTTCACTCTACACAAAAGTCAGTCACTCACCTCTGTCGCATGCGTACTTTTTCTGTAGGGGCGTCAGGCTCGTTATTTAATGGCTAGACCTCACATCTACAGACCATTTTTGCATATGTATTAGAAATCTAAATAATTTGAGGTGGTCGGTAGCCTGGTTGGTAATGCGCTCGACTGTTACTCCGGCGGGCGCGGATTCAATCCCTGATGCCGACTTACTCCACTTCACGACACTAGATTTTCAAGCTTACTGTAAAGTGTACAAAGATGTATTTGGGTTTATTTCAATGAACCCAGATTAATTGTAAGGGTTGACGGGTTGACTGTAAGATATTTCTTTTGCAATAAGTCCGCCTTTTGGCACACTGTATTATCTTGTTTTGTTTTTGTTGTTACATATATTTACTGGCCAATAAAGTTTTATTTATTTATTTATTTAATTATAAAAAAAAATACTATCGTTTTTCTTTAATTATTTCTTGAACTAACACCTTGTTTGCACTGAGGGCTTTTACTATTGAAAGAAAATGCATGACGTCTCAGCTAGTAATACAACTGCATAGTACCGGGTCACTATGTCAACGGATACCGCTCCTCTCTTCATCGGATAAAAGAAGTGACTGCGGTACTTGCAACAGTATCCGGTGACTGCAAGGCTGATGGTTGGTTGTAAGACTCACTACTCGCTGTGACGGACATCCGGAGAAGAAGAGTCGACTCCATTACGACAGATTCTACGAAAGTGAATGAGGCGCTGCTAATACACTAGACCTAGGCAAGTTTAGTGCTAAGGGAAGCACGTGCCTGTAGAGAGAGTATGAACAAAATAGTGCAAAGAAATGAGTACATGGTTAGCGCAGTTGGTTGAGGCGGCAGTCTCTCCAGCGGGAGGTGCTAGGTTCAAACCCCGGCGCTGGCGATGTATTCCACACTTTGCGATACAGGCTCTTATTATTTTATTTTTTTAGTGCACACTGTGCAGGAAAGTATTTGGGTTTGTGTATGCAAGCCCAGATCCTTTTACTTAAAAAAATGAGTACATCGGGAGATTCGATGCCCTAGGTACCTGGGAATAAGAGATGTGCAGGGACGTAGAGTGAACAAAAATATTATACAGTTTATTTACTTCGCAAATTTTCTTATATACTACGTTTTATGTAGAATTTCATATGGATTTGTTCCTCTGCTGGTGTCCAACCGTAATATAAATATAATATTATCTCTGTTTTTGTATGGAAATTACTTAGGGGCCCCCTGCCTAGGTGTAAGTTGGGCATTGGGCATCACTCTGCCAAATTGCCTAAGCGTCAAAATGTCTACTTAAATAATTTTTGAAACTAAATGCAAAGTAGAACAAAGTGTAAAGTAAACTGGAAGTTCTTTTCTTTTCAAGAATCTAACACTAGACGTTTGTTGTCTAGTTTTGGACATACGATTCCAAATAATTTCTCAGAACTACTACTATAATCGTGCCATGCGTTTCAGACATGATGGTCTCTTTCTTTCATGGACAGGTATCGGCAACCAATGGAATTGTTATACAATATTTTATTTTCGATATTATGTAATCTATGTGCCTGCATACTACATAGTACATACACACTGCGTGCCTTACGGGGTAGGTAGAGATGACCAGGGGCCACACACTTTTCGCTTGTTGCTTCCGTCACATTCCAACTCCGATATTAGTGAGTTATCAATACATTTCCGATTTATAAATTACAAGGCTTTTTTTACAAAGCCGCTTGTTATGTATGTAATAAATCGCATGTGTATCATAATATGGTTATTATGTACATTGAAGCGACATGCGCAAACATCGTCGATTACAATACACTTCTATCCTCCTAATATTGACACACCACACCACAATTTTTCTTTTTTTTACAAATACCGCGAAAAATAAAAATCCTGTCATTGAAACAACTAATAAGACTACAACGAATCGAATATCAACACCAGTTTCTTCAACAGTTGACTCAGCACATATTGCTTGTGTCGTTGTCTCAGGTGTTATCGACATCGTCTCAGGTATTGTAGACATCGTCTCAGGTGTTGTAGACATCTTTGTCGTTGTTCGTGTCGTCTCACGCGTTGTCGACATCTTAGTTGTTCGTGTCGTCTGCTTTGATGTCGGCTTTTGTCGTTGGTATGGAGCAAAAGGTATTTCAAATAAACGTCCATATTCTTTCCGTGCAACTGCTGGACTTTGGCGCTTTCTTACTTCTGGAACCTGTTTAATCTTAAACAATTAAATCGAATCGCAAATTGTAATGGCCATATCTCAGATCCCGGGTTAAATGGAGGAGTGATAGAGCAACTTAAAACGGACCAGAATATCGAATATGTAAAAGATCACTCGTTGTCGAGATATTGGAACTTTATTTTTTGAGAAATTCGACACCTTCGTTCAGTTCTTCTAATGCCTCAGAATTTCATATTCTAAGATTATACAGGTAAAATGTAATTTACTTACTCTAGATTCTTCAAAAAAATTTACGTCATGTGATACAATTATATGTATAGAATTTTCATCGTTTGCCTCTAAATTTCTTTTTCCGTGTCTTTTATCAACTGATTTCTTTCCCTCGAGTTTAAAAATGGTATAATGAACATCCTTCGTAATTTTATTGTTTCTCATTTGAACATCGAACGCACTGTAAAATCCTTCGATTATTTCAAAACTGAAACACAGTAATATGAAAATGCGTGTAAGCCCAATAACAATTAATTTGTCAAATAATTTCATCGTTTTCAGGTCGAAAAAACCAAGTGCAGTTGACGTTTGTCCGATTAGATACAAAACATGACCCAAATAATCGTAAAATGTTCCATTCGGAAATTTAATTAATAAATTTAATTAAATAATGTATCTGTATCTGCAATAATTTGTAACAATACTTTGTTGTTTTATGAGTTATGATATACATGTTGTATATTTGTAGATGTGTTTGTTTAGCTTGGTGTATGACTGAATATATTGTTGATTGATAGTCTACATAGATGCGAAGTATATTATTGTGTTATATATTTTGTGTTGTTTTGTGAAGTTGAGACGATCGCCCTTCCTTCACACAAGCAATAGATTTAGAAGGAAGGTATATCGTATTAAATTGTGATTTGACCTGTAATGTTATTGAATTGTAATGTTTCTTAAACTGAAATAAAGTATTTTTTTATTATTATTATTATTATATTATTATTATTATTTATTATAATGTACAAGTATACTAGAATATGGATTTAATATGGGTAAAAAGGTATGTATATATGTATACAAACTCTGAACCTGATTGCGTTCGACAGTTTAAAATAATAATGCTATAGTGTCTTGTTCTTCAGATAATACCTGTATGTTACGGACTAAATAGGTGGTAGGCTAACTAAGGACCAACGAATCCCTAAGACTAAAAGCTGTTAAAAATACTTATTTTTTCAGAAACTTGTGATAAGTGGGCACAATATCCCACGACAGATGGCCCAGGGGCCCTATTTTTGAATCAGTAGAGATTTGTCGTATGCGATAATTACGTCATTTTCTACTACTTTATAAACAAGTGTATTTTTGAATATCGCATACGACAATTATTTTCCTACAGAAAACCAAGTACTAGAGATTCGAATGTTTCATGCGGCCAAATGTCAGAATTGACAGATTCATGTTTACTTTATAATAATTATGCGTTTATATCGTAATAAGTTTTTTTTATGCATTGGAGAAGGTTATAAGGCAAATAAATGTATCTATTGTACTTCGTTATGTATGTATGTATGTTGATAATAATTAAAATGATTAGGAAAATGGCGTATAAATCATGATTTCATGGGGCCGCTTCACGCTCGGCATCCCTGCACGAGTTTTGTGTGAATGAGTAAAAGGACGTACGGACGAGGTGATTGTCTTGAACTGCATACGTAACCGACGATTAACGCCTTTTTACTCATTCGCGCGGGACTCGTGGAAGGACGGACAGCATGTGGATGAGGCATCAGATTGGGAATAACATAATAGAAAACATGAGTGATTACTTATTTTTTTGTACATTTTTTGTTCAATTAATTTTTTTTATTTGCAGCTAAGACTAGACAAGAATGGGTTGGCTGACAGAAATTGGCATTTCGCAATAAGCCCGCCATTTGTATGTTTCTTATATGCAATAAAGATTTTTTATTTTATTTTATTAGGACTATTGAAGTTCTTTTACAATAATATGATTTGTCATTCTATAAACTTAAAAAAGTATATTGTTTCATGTCAAATATCATTATACTAATAAATATTTCAAGCCATTTTTCAGGAGTGGGTACAACAAATTATTTTATTCGGTTACGAAAATGTAATGGCTTATAAAAATAATATAAAATATAATTTTTCAATATTCACGGTTAGAACTTTGTAGAAATGATATAATTTATGTTAATAATATTTAGACAGAAAACTTATAAATAAAATAAATCTATATAACCAAAACATTTAATAAGGAAAAATTCAACGATTAAGAAAATAATCTAATTCTCAAAACCCCTCGACCATGACTAGTCGCGTGTAATTAGTCTTTAAAAACTACATTCATAGTCTTTAATTTTTACCTTATTAAACAATGTAATGTGAAAATCGCGGACAAAGAAAAAATCGAAGTGTACATTGTACAAATTTTAGCGATTGTTCCGAAACATGACGTATGAATGTTTGCTTAGTTACGATTTGTTTATAAGACACGTACCTTGATATTTCACCAATATTTTACCAATTTTGCACCTAATTGCACTATGGTTTCGTCGAATTTTGTTGTATCGTTAAGTTGGTCATTATTATCGTAGAAAAATAATTTTCTACTGGCGTCAAGAATACGGTGACAATTATCGTAGTCGACAATTTAGTAGTAGAAAAAACTATGGAAACTAACCGTGCTATCTTGGACGTAACCGTTTCACGTAATGCCAGAAATGCCAAATTAATGGCGAAAAGACACTAGAATATACTAGACTGATGTTGAAAAACTATAAAATATTTACAATGACTGAATGAAAAGCTGATAAGTTTGGTTTTGTAAAGGTTGCTTTCTCTGTACTTAGCCAGAAAACACTTGTACCTATATAGTTTTAAATCCACGTAATGACTTTAACTACGCGCGAATAGTGTTCAAGGATTCTCTTCCGCATCATTAGGCGTTTGACAATAAAGTTTGTTAAACACTTTATAGTCAAACGCGTGAGATGAGGACACAAGAATCCTCAAACACTAGTCGCGTGTAACGTGTAGGTAATTAGTCATTACGTGGATTTTATACTATTTACCAACATAGTCTTTCATTTTTACCTTTCCAAATAGACTTCCACCATGTACCATCGGACGAAAATCTTAATAAAAAAAAATATATAGTTAAAACTAATGATTGAATATACATAATAATTAAATGTATTGCTCTGATAGCTTCGCCAACCATTCTGCCTGTTCTGTAAATGTGTGTATATTTATATACTCATACACAGGGTATTTTCTGGTTAAGTAGTTATTGCGATTTACCTACCATGATGATAGTTCTTCCTCGAGATCCTAAAGATCTCGGCGTCTTTGTGAATCTCTTGGCAAATTCAATGAGGTGAGTTGCAAAGTTTTCTTCTCCCTGCATTCTCTCAGGAGATGGATAAATTTCTCGAGTGTTGATATTAAACAGCTCCTCGTATATCCCTTTTAATTCATCCTATTATTAACTATGTGGATGTCTGTTACTTAGATAAAACGGTGGAGGCCTTTGGTAAACTTCCTTTTCTCTCTTTGTCTCTCGTCGTGAATGAAGAGAGGATCCCTGTCACTGAGCCACCACGCGGTGCAACTCGTAACGGGACACGGTAAGCTCAAAGGCAAGCTTTTTGAGCTAGGCCTGGCGGCAGAGCCGTGGTGTGTATGTGGCGTGTTGGAGCAGAGTGCGGAGCATATCCTTTGGGAATGCCCCGTCCTGCAGGATGCTAGCGATGAAATGATGATGAGCATGAATGTATGCATGAGCTGCTGCGGAATGACTTGAATGTGGCCTGTTTCGAGAGATTCGTTGGCGAGTGAATTTCGCGTTGGGGGCTGCTCCAAGGGGTGGGCTCGCCCTCACTCTGAGGACGGCTACCCGTGGGACCCAATCTGGCTTGTGTGTGACTGTCGTTGTGCTGGACCCAAGAACTCGTCTGTGTTTTTGTCGTCTTTCTCCCTAGGAGGAGGAATGGTTTTTTTTTTATGTCCATGTCTGGGAGGAAACTTCCCCGCGTGCCTGTGGTTGCAGCGCCTGACCCGCCGCACTGTGTACATTTTGTTTCCTGGACCCTGAGCTTAGCCTTCTGGTACACCATTTATGTAAATTGTGTATGTGCTTTTATTTCTCCTGTTTTGTTTACTTTTTTGTACTCATGTATGTATCTGTAAATAATTGTAAATATGTTTCCATCCTTGGACAAGGACACTGAAGGAATGTAAGTTAGGGGTGGGGTTTGTCGGGGGGCTCCCTTCTGGCTAACCCTGGGCCCACCTCTTAAAAATATTTTGCCGAGAAGTGCGTATAAAGAGGACGCTATATGCGCCTGTGCTACCCGGGGATGCGGAGGGCCTTGAGCCCGTGGGAGTCCTTCAATGTGCCTGACCAATCCCCGCCACGCGACTTTGTTCTCATTAAGGCGCTCGACCCTGTAGAGTGTAGATGGAGGGGACCAGAGTTTGTACAACTTGGTTCATCCATCGCAAAGGTGATCGTCCTCTGGGTGTCTGCATCCCGGCGTGTTACCATTAATTATCACTTTCTCAAGACTGTGCCCTCTAAGAGCGATGTATCCAAAAGAAATGAGAATTCCTTCTGAGCATAGCTTTGAGTCGACGTGATTGCGAGTTCTTGTAGGATGGATTTTTCTTCTCGCAGTCCACTACCACATCTCGAAAGAATCATCATTCACTATTATCGGCTCCAGACTGCAGAACGAACTCCCCTCTGATATTCATACGTGTAGTAGCTTATTCTTATTTAAAAGGAGGATCTTACAACTGTAGCTTACTTCCTTGTATGTAAGTGGATTTCATGAGTATTCTCCTATCTTCCCTATTCCTTCTAATTTCCTTTCCGATCCATAATTTATTTATTTAAGTATTGCTTAAATATATACCAATGCCAATTACAATTTTATTTTTTATGAGAACAAGTATACAGCGAATGATGAACTTTCTATCAAGCGTATAAGTTATCTTATTTTTTTACCATAATTAGCTGATGGAAAGATGATTAATGATGGAAGGTCAATCCTTTGCTGCATATCTGTTGAGATGACTATACTTTAAACATTAATACTACTTATATTATTATTAATGTTTATACATACATCTAGGTTTCTTTATGTATTATTTTGTTTGCATTGAATCACTAATTTATAATATTTGTATTACGTTTTATCTATAGTTAAGCATGAATCGCTTAAAAAAATCTACTGTTAAATTTGTGTATGTTTTTTTCGTTTTGTAAATTGCATAAGTAATTGGTTAAATTTTTCATCTATTTATCCACGTTTAGTAATAAGTCCGCCGTTCTGCCGAACGCTGCTGAAACACTGCCGTGTGTAGTGTTAAGTCTTATTTTATCTAATATTTTTATTCTGTGCTAATAAATATTGAATCCATAATATGTCATCTAATTAAAAAGGATAATAATCATTATAATATGATAAATACGTATCTATCAATTTATCGCATGGTAAATGTCGATTGGTCTGGACCACTCGTCAATATATCTACTACTTTTCAGTGATTTTCGATAGAAAATTGTCGTGTGCGATGTTCAAAAATACACTACTCGTAGAATGTGACGTAATATATCGAATACAACGCATCTCTAGGTGACTGCATCAACTGTCAAAATTGACATACTATGGATCAGAATAATTTTTAATTAGGCGTTTTTATGAGTTTGAGGAGACAATAGGAAGAATAAATGTGTATATCGTACTTTACAAAACGTCTAAGTTGTTAATAATGAAATTTATTTGGAAAATGACATCTAGAAATATAGATATACCATTGTTTTAAACTTTTATCATAATGAAAACGGTAACATGATAAAATCACATAGGAAAAAATGTCACGGGAAAAAACCCACGTATATAATCTCACACATCATCATATCATCAGAACAAATAACACGTATTTTATTGATATACCAAATTTATTATACAAATTGGTTTTCATAATAATATTTACAAAATTTATAATTCTTCTAACGGTATATTAGATAGATCATTAAATTTAAGTATAAAATCGTTTATAAATTTTGAGTAAAAGTGTGTTATTTCTTCTTGTAATATATTAGCATGTGCGATTTATTCCATGTAATATTTTTTGATGTGATATTTCTTCCATGTGTGATTTTTTCCGTAAGTTTTTTCCCATGAGATTTTTCCCTATGTGATTATTTTCTGAGTAGTTGATAAGAATATTGCTTAGTTACACTTGGTTACACGTTGTTGATTCACCTATAATTTCCCAATATTCTACCAAGTTTTGTGATGGTTAAGTTGGCCATATGCCTTTGATATTATCGCATGGAATCTACGTAGACGCATCGTGAACGTGTAGATAATTTAGTAGTAGAGAAATATCGTATGCGACAATTCTCTACTGATTCAAAAATAGGGCCCCAGTTGTTACATCGTTGCTAGTTTCACTTTGAAGACAATTCAGCCTCACTCTGCCAAATCGCGTTAATTAAGTACAAAGAAAAGAAAGTGTGAAATAATCTGGAAGTTCTTTTTATTTTCAAGAATCCAACGCTAGACGTCTTGGATATAATATTCCAAACAATTTCTTACGGCAATATATTACTAAATACCATGAAGAATAAAAATCCTGTCAGTGTAATAACTAATAACAAGACAAGGAATTGAATATCAACACCAGTTTCTTCAATAGTTGACATAGCAACTACTGCTTGTGACGTTTGTGTTTTCATCGCTATCTCAGGTAGAATCGACATCGTCTCAGGTATTATAGACATCGTCTCAGGTGTTATCGACATCTTCGGCGTTGTTAGTGTCGTCCCACGAGTTGTCGACGTCGTAGTTGTTGACTTTGGTCGATGGAGTCCAGCAATTTTACGTCCATCATCTTCTTCTGGTGCAACTGCTGGACTTCGGCGCTTTCTTCCTGCTGGAACCTGTTTAATTTAAAACAATGCAATCGAATCGCAAATTGTAATGGCCATATCTCAGATCCTGGGTTCCCAGCCTGTGGGTAATTTGGGTGGGGTTTGCCGGGGGGCTCCCTTAAGGCTAATCCTGGGCCCACCTCTTAATAATATTTTGCTAGAAGTGCGGGTAAAGAGGTCGCTATTAATGCGCCTGAGCAACCCGGGGATGTGGAGGGCCTTAAGCCCGCGGGATTTTCCTTCAATGTGGGTAATTTGGCGGGGGTAATTAGCGTGTTTTAGTGTTTTTGGAAATTTACATACAAAATACGGGAACATGGGGACACGTCACGTATCCTGTTTAATTCGTAAAATTTTTGATAAAAAAAATTACTCTCCCACATTATTTTTTTCTTGGCAAGATCAGCTTAGTCTTCAACTTTCTCAGATTTCAGAGTTTTCCTTCATTTTTTTTTGTTTATCTCTCGACTTGGCAAAAACTTTTTCACCCTCCTCCAACATAATTTTTTTTCTTCTACCTCATGAAATGGAGGGGTGATAGAGCAACTCATAACGGACCAGAATATCGGAATACTTATAACCTATGTTAAAGATCACTCGTTGTCGAGATATTGGAACTTTTTTTTTCGAGAAATTCGACACCTTCGTTCAGATCGTCTAATGTCTCAAAATTCCATATTCTAAGATTATGCAGAGAAATAAATGTAATTTACTTACACTGAGTTTTTCAAAAAAATTAACAGCAGGTGATACAATTATATGTATAGAATTTTCATCGTTTGCCTCTAAGTTTCTTTTTCCACGCCTCTTCTCAACTGATTTGTTTCCCTCGAGTTTAAAAATTGTATCATCGACATGTTTTGTATACATGTTGTAAAAATCTACAACCAAATAATATATTATTTTCTTTATTTGGATGGAGTTTAAGTTGGACAGTAGTTGGTTTGGACCATAAGCTTAAAGAGGTAAGACTTATTATGAGGAACGTCTCAGGTCCCAGCATCCCACCCGCATTCTTTATATTCCTGCCGATTCTCCGAAGTTAGCCGCAAAACTAAAATCACGGAAGGTAGCCGTGAATATCACAGCAACTGCTAGAAAAACATTGCATTCTAATTGCTAAGTTGGCAACTATGGCAACTCATGGTGGCGACATAACAATGACATATTTCCCCTCCACAATCCACCCTTCATCCCTTCCACCCACTAATCCATTGGGACATATCCATAATCACAAAAAATCTATTTTTCTCTTTGTCGTAAAGCTGCCATGTCAAACATGCGGCCCATTAAGCATTTTCCTGCGGCCCGAATAAATTTTGAAAACGGTCAGATAATGTGACCCGCGCGCGTCAATAACCTACTAAAAACTTGAAAGTTATTACCGCCGATAAATTCCCGCCACAAATAGACAACTTAATTAAAGACATAAGATGAAAAATATCTGGCAAAAGAAGTAAATGTTTGCACTTTTTTGCAATGTCTTTTTTTATTGGAAATTCAATACATATTCTTGTCCTATAAAAGTTTTTTATTCTCGTTAAGATTTTCAGTAGTTTGTCTTCTTTAAGATTAGATTTTGCGGCCCACCTAGTCTATGGTTTTCATGCTTTTGTCCAACTAGTGACTTTGAGTCTGACATGGCTGTCGTATTTTTAGTATTTTTAGAAAAAAATCAAAGGTAGTGTGAAACATTCCAATACAATGTGTTACCTGAAACATTTGGTGGTACACTATTATCGTTTCTAAAGATGTTCTTACGAATCGATTTGTTTCCTGCATTTCTCAGTGTGATTTGGTTACTTGTATCTTCTGAATCATTAGATAATTTTGTTTCGTGTAATAAACGCCTTTTCGGAATGTTCTGAATTGATCGAAGTCGACTATTCAATTCTTTTATATGCTGTGAGTGTATGTTTTCTTCGGTCGATGTTTTCATTTTTTGCCTTTTTGTAAAATCACTACTGAAATCAACGGATATCACTCCTCAATAAATGAATTGTTCAAGCCATTGTTACATAGGGGTTGTATACTTCATGGGGAACCCATTTGGTAAACTCTGAACCCTCAGTGGATGTATGAAGATAATAAAAAGAGAAGACCCAATTTACTTATTACGACTGGGTTTATCTACAACGTATGTAGTTATCATTTAACAAATATGTAGTCTCTTCGACTTTAATATCTCCAACAGATGGCGGTGAAAAATTGGTCTTTATAATTGAGTTTCTTCGCGATTAGTCTCAGACGGCCTGTGGATTAGCGGGTTTGAAGTTTTCAGAGTATAATATAATACAGAGACAGGTGTGTTGGGAGCTGAATGATGAACGTTTCTCGAGATAAAAGTGATCACCTAAACCAACCGATGGCTGGTCGTAAGTCCAGCATGCCCATCTTACACTGTGCATTATTGAAGAGACTACATAATTGTTAAATGATAATAAAAAGGTCATGTCTGAATGAGATAGCGACTGATACTTCGACATAACATAGAGAATATCAAAATGCAAATTAAAATCGAAAAGGCAGAAGACAGATAAAAGCAAGAATAACAGAGTCCAAAAGAGATTATACACGTACAAATAAAATGTATGAGAAACCAAAGAAAACATCAAACAATATCAATTGAAATATCACAGCGAACAACTTGTATGGAACTCAATATGACCTAGAAATTTTGAATAGATCTATGACCTATTAACTTGTCTACAAAGAAAATGTTCAGATCGAAACAGGAAATTTTTAAATAACTACACCGATCTCTATCGGAACTATAGCATAAAATGGAAATGCAAAATAACATAGATTGTAACTCACACATAGTAATGACAATAGTATACTAAATATTTAAAGACGATTGTGCCATGAGTTAAATTTACCGCTTTAATATTCCGAAACGATTTTGTGCATCAAACCCATTGTGAAATCCTTCAATTATTTCAAAACTGAAACACAATAATATGAAAATGCGTGTGAACCCGATAACAATTAATTTGTCAAATAATTTCATCGTTTTCAGGTCGAGAAAACAAGCGCCGTTGACGTTTGTCCGATTAGATACAAAACATGACCCAAATAATCGTAAAATGTTCCATTCGGAAATTAAATTAATTATCTATATTAGAATATGGGTTTAAGAGTAATAAGGTATGTGTGTATCGCGTGTGTACGCGACATCTCTGACCAAGTTCAGGAGAGCAGACTGCGATGGTATGGGCATGTCAGCAGAAGACCGCCAGAGTATGTTGGCAACAACAGGGCACAAACACTTAATGTTCCCGGTAGGAGATCCAGAGGTAGACCCAAGCGCAGGTGGAGGGAAGTGGTGAGGCAAGACATGAGAGAGAGTGACGTTGTAGCGGAGGATGCGCAAGACCAGAAAAGCAGATCCCACCACCATGTGCAGGGATTAATAATTGCAAAGGAGAAGAAGCATATACAAACTCTGAAGGTTTTCCGTACAAAAAATTATATGTGCCTCTATTTAAACATACGTGTTGTCCCAATTCAGCGTGTCTTAGTACCTAACCAAATCTCAGGAACCTATAAGATACCCATTCAGTTTTTAATATGTATGTACGTGTCTTATCTTCTTCCATCCATTAAATATAAAAAGGTAAACTGGTAATATACGAATAACAACTAACATGTCTCATAATTTCATCCCGAATTTATAGATTGGAATTTGGATCAGGGCTTGTGTACACAAACCCAAATTCTTTCCTGCACACTTCACAGTAAGCTAAGTCGTGAGTGCAGAATACATCGTCAGCAACGAGATTCGAAACCGGCACTTCCAGATTAGAAGTCCGTGCTCAAACCGCCTGCTCCAACCGTTGTTTTTGGAACCACACTCGGTATATTATTTAGTATTTTTTTTTAAATAAAAATGTATGGCATGATGGGTAGTTTGGTTGTTACCCGAAAGAATGACCGCTGTGCCCGTGATCGATCAAGTTATGATTACCAGGACATCATAAATTAAAGAGGCTGCTCACGTCTCAGTGGGAGATTTAAAAAACCAAGAGGTAATTAGCGAAGAAGACAACGCGCACTGAGTGACACTGTTAATAATACATAGCATCGGTTCAGTACGAGTACACCACACGGTAGATATCCAACATATTGTACACCAGTTCTACGTCTTACGTCTCTCTATGGAAGACGTCTTAAGATATGCTCTGAGAAAAAATTCTTTTGTTATCACTTCAATCTTTTCGGAGACATCGTCAGAAGAGATGATAACAGTCTTGAAAAAAATTAACGGTCCTGGGAGGAGTGGTGGAAGACAGTGGAGGAAGATCCCCACTGGTATATGTTCACTATCCACTCCCTATAATATTAATTGGACTATTTTGGGCGCCGCTTAGCGATAAAATTGCCCCAAGGGCACCTTAGATTTTTATTTATCTCCATATAGGATCGTCACACACAGTAAAAATGATACATTAAATTACCACATAGGATCGTCACAAAGAAAATTAAAAAAAAAAAAACTAATCAGTTTTGGCTAACTCCCGTCAATGGCAGACCAGTGATCGACCCTTAGGTACACACAAAGAGGTGAGTCTTCAGCAACCTATGTTAGACCTGTGACTCCTGTGAGCATCTTTATCACTTCTCCATTCTTCTCGGGTGTACCGTGTGTAGGTGTCGATGTTGTCGAGCTTTCGGCCCACTTGCTGAGACCATCTTCAGGAGTAATGTAGTGACTAGCTCGCAGAAGCTCGACAACATCGCCAACCTACACATGGTACACCCGAGAAGAATGGAGTAGAGATTAACAAGGACCGTAAAAATCTACAAAGCTATCTTTATCACGTTTGTGAAGCTTTTGTGTTATTGTGAAAAGTGAAGGGAGCGTGTACTGAGTACTCGTATAGGCAGAGAGTATATTAGGTACACAATAATGTTCCGAGACATCATGGGAAGATATTGAAACATTCAATAAAACGCATTCCGTATTACGATATATTGGATGAAAAAATCAAAAGATTCTTGTGAGACTCAACTATACGTATAGCTAATATTATTAGGTATGTCTTCTTGTTGAGGTAAGATAATAATATAATAACATTTCCTATTACTGTGGGACCCAGCGCCCGTGGGATCTTAAACCAACAATAATTATAACCTCTATTAAATTACGCAACAATTAAATTAACTGATATAATAGTTACATCATTTCTTGGAAGGTGCTAATCACTATACTAATACGTTTCAACTCGTTTTTATATTAAAAAAAGTATCTACATTTCTACTACTATACTATACTATACCCTCACGCCACCTCCCTTGCGGGGTAGGCAGAGAGGACGGATCGCCAGACTTTCCTATCCTTACACACACTTTTGGCTCCTTCACATTCATACAATTCCTCATACACATTCTACGATTACTTTTACTCGAAACACGTCCGTCCTTGAGGATCTGGTCAACATGGTCCAGCCATGTGGACGGCCGCGTTTCCTTACATCTCTTCTTTCACCCAGGTAAATTTTCCTTGTTATCCTTTCGTATAGTAGTTCATTCTCTCTACATGTCCCAAACATCTCAACTTGTTCACTTTCATTTTAGTCATGACATCCTTTTTACATTCACTCAACTCTCTAATCACTTCGTTTCTTATCCTATCCAGATTTGTAATCATATGCAAAATTCAATATACTATAACTAAGTTATTTACATTGTAGACAACAGATTCAACATAATTATAGTTATCTCGACAGACAGGTATACAGCAAAGGATGGGCTTTCCATCACCAACTATATAAAAATTTAAGAAGTCTAATTCAAGCTAGGATTGGAAAACAATTCTCCAGCATGCGATACAAACGCAAAACGAGTGTATTTTTAAAATGAATCTGGGTTTACCGAAATTCACCCAAATACATGCTTGTACAAATATACACTTCTTTGTACTAAATATACACTTCTTTGTATATTTGTACACTTCACAGAAAGCTGAAAATCTTGTATTGTAGAGTGGAGTAAGTCGGGGATTGAACCCGCCCCCACCAGATTAACATTCAAGCGCGTTAAACAAACCCGACTACCGACCATCTCGGCGAATTTTGTAAGCAGATGAATGATTTATATAGAAAAATAATAATCGGAGCAGAATGCACAATACTCTATAGAAGAAATTTATCAGATTGTAAAGTAATTTCAGCATTTATGATAATAAATGCGCGAGGGAGCTTGTGAGAGAGTGCAGGAGTGCAGGAGTAGAAGAGGTATGAGGGGACGAGGAAGAGAAGCAGCACAAAACAAGAAGTTGAGGGAAACGACAACCACACAACGCACAGAGGAATACGATCATATTACTAATATGTTGTGACTCATCAGTAGTGATGCCAATAGGTATAATAGCATTAAACTGGATTTAATAGGGTACTTCCATTTTTTTTTATTGATCGAAAAATATATTAAATCGATAGTTCTACTTACTAGAATTACAAACAACACTATGAAATGTAATTTTAATTCACCATTAATTTATAATAATTAATTGAAAATGTTAATTTGACTCATTTTTTGGGTGCTTTGAAAGGAGCGCTCATCGGTTAATGTGATTGTGACGTCATAACTCCATGAAATTCATAGTCAGAAATTGAATTGTTTGTGGGTTATGTATGGACGAGTTGGGAACGTGACGTCACAATATGGCGGCCAGTCAAAAACCTGTTTTTGCGGTGGAATCGAATATGAGACTTTATTTTATAAATATATCCACAAAGACACAAAATTAAAATCTCAAATTTTTAGAAAACTTTAATTTATAGTGAATGTACCGAAAACCAAAATAAAAAAATGCAAGGACCCTATTTCACTGAAATTGGTGTGTGAAAAAGGGAAAAGTGTAAACATAAATAATAAAAAAAGCGTAAATACATTAAACCAGCCGACGATCAGTCATAAATGTGATGAAAAGTATCTAGACTGGGACCCAATACGTCGCCAGTTCCAGATTCTAATACGTTTGTTTCGAAAAGAAAATAATTTCATATATTGTTAAATGAATTTGAAATCCCTATATCGAACGTTCCCAGGAGAACAGAACCTCAAACAGGTCTACGCTGATAACACATTATTATTATACAGTAAGACTGAGAGCGGTGCTGCAGTGTAATATGGAAGAGTTATTGGAAAATGCCTGTAAAAACAGTTAACACTCAACAATGTAAACAACATCGGGTAAAAGCAATACACACTACACTCACTATAG
Organism: Ceraclea dissimilis; assembly: GCA_963576895.1. Classification (NCBI taxonomy): domain Eukaryota; kingdom Metazoa; phylum Arthropoda; class Insecta; order Trichoptera; family Leptoceridae; genus Ceraclea; species Ceraclea dissimilis. The sequence goes on from OY756369.1 coordinate 17,421,232, forward strand.
TGCATTTCGTTATAGAAGTCCCCTGGTGCAAACTTGGTTTAGTGTTGCTTGATCTGATAGTAAGATATGGTTAAATTTTTTCGCTACTTTCAAATTAAATTCAGAACTGTTTAAAACAATTTGCCAATTTTTGTATTGTTAGAATAAACTTGTATATCAAAGGATCTGGGTTTGCATATTATACAAACCCAAATACTTTCCTGCACACCTTGCACTAGGCTAAAAGCCTGTATCGCAAAGTGTGGAATACATCGCCACCGCAGGGGTTTGAACCTGGCACCTCCCGCTCGAGAGACTGCCGCCTCAACCAACTGCGCCAACCATGTACTCAAAGCTGCGCCAACCATGACTCTGGCAACATTATTTTTCTAACTTGTGATGGCGGTTTAAAGGGATTATCGGAGTATTTTTTTCTTTTTCCAACTCGCAAAACTATCTTGCCTTTAAAATGATTTCTCTAGGGCCGCTCTGTAATATTTTTGGCATTGTAGGTTACTTGTAAAAGATACAATGTGAGAATATTGCGAACATTTGACAGCTCTTATGAAAAGATTCGACAATCAGGGCTACCAATAATACAATCTTGAACTCAACTTGCAGCTAATGTCCGCACGGTGGCCACGATAGAGGAAACCATATGTAGGTATACAATACTGCTCAGTGTAGCCAATCTAATAATACCTAATAGTTATAATAATCTCGGATACCTGATTAAATCGATGATTTATTTTTATAGTCTCCTGACAACATAAGCAATATTCAATCAGACGTTTTAGGTAGATTTCCACAAAGGAATTCTACCTATTCGTTTCTCCCGTGATGTCGCAGAATTGAAAAATTTCTACTTAGTATCACTAATTAGGACCAGGAGAACCCGAATCCGAACTTGGTTTAAAAGTTTATATATATAAGCCATATATATATATGTCCCTTTTCTTGTGCGCACGTTTGAGGCCAAACTATGCGTCGCAGAAACGTGAAACTTGGGTGGTAGATTTTTAGTAAGGGGTAGATGAACTGATAGGAGATTGGGTGAAATCCATTAAGAGGAAGGTTCACTTTTTAAGGCTTTAAATACAAAAACAATCATTCTGAGGGGATCCAATGATTGTGAGGGTCTGTGTCTGGTATCGCATGAAAGGGGATTAAATAAGGAATACATATCAAAAGTCAGATTTTGTCTAGCTCAATTCTTCGGACGACACTGATCGATCGAAAGATCTAGTTAAGTAGTTACCGCATAGGTACTAGCGTGTTTGTTGTCTTAGAAAAGTGCTTCACGATACGAGTAGAACTCACATCTTTTTTTCAAATTTCTAGTACTTAAGTACCGATACCAATCCATATTATGAGTTGAATGAAAATTGATTGATTGAAAATAATTTGATTTTTGGATTAGGTACTTCGATAATCAAAGAATAAACTACATCCATACTACTTCATCACTTCGCTGGTTTATTTGCTGATGATATTGTGATTGTTTTTATTATATGTACAGATGTACTCTTAAAATTAATAAAATAAATAAATCAATTGAAATCTACCTATGCCTGTGGCTTGCCAAAGGATTTTTTTTTATCTTACCTCGCAATTTAAAAATATCTTTGTTGTAAGAAAAATGCAAGAAAAGCGACGTGACTCAATAAGCCATCAATTCTAACGACTAGATTTATGATTATTTTACATTTACCTATTTATTTCCATCTGTTTATATTATTAATTATTATTTGACTATTTTTTGTGTACTTATCTTTTGGTTCTGTTTTAGTCTCACTTTTTTTATTTTTTTTTTTCAATTATGTTTTCGATTATTCTTATGTTCTTTGTTTTTATACTTTACTTTATTTTGTTTTTATTATTATTTTCTGTTTTTGTTTAATTTTATTTTTGTATTTCTTTACTATCTTTACTAACTAAGGTATCTATCTTCTTGATTATTTTTTATTGCTTTATGTATGTATGTGATTATAAATGTGTTCCCTCTCAAAACACGAGCATTGCTCAATTTTGAGGGGTGATTTTTATTATATTTGTTATTTTGTTTCTTGTTTATGTAATATGTACTTTATTGATGAGATGAATAAATTAATTATTATTTTTATTATAGTTTTTCATAAATAGTTAACAATTTTAAAAAAATGTTTTGGTAACTCAAAAAAACCAAAATAAGGGCTAGTGGATGAACTTATCATATAAGCAAAATCTCCCAGTCGAACGACCTTAGAAATATGATGTTTTATTTCTTGAAAAAACACGAATCGGACTTTACGCTGCAAAGTCAATTTAAGGACGAGACATTTAAAATACGAAATCAGGAATCGAGTAAGGCATCTAAATATAAAAATAAATAACCCATATATTTAAATATATATCGCCTCTAAGGCGTAGGTATAATATATTACATAATGGTGGATCTACTTTGTAGCATTCTTCAGAAGCGGCCTCAGCCCCTGACAACAGACATCAGCAGAACAATAAAAGCGGCGGTGCATCGGTAACAACTTTTTCACTGGCGACGACAGGTTTCAGCGTACGTTCGCTGGTCAAAACATCGACCACGTCGCGAACTATTTCGATGTCGTTAACCTACCGATACGCCGAATGAATACGTAATGTGACCGCTGGATTCTACGGGAGTCTGTGAAATGTGCGAGGCAAGGAAGAAAAGCGAATGACACGAAATTAAAGAAAATAGACACGAAAAACTAATTAAGTACAAGAAAATGATGTACTTTATAGTTTATTGTTGTTTATCGTCCTTAAAGCCTATATCGGGCACTTGGACTCGTCAGTTTTACATAATTAGATATATAACAATTAAAGTAATAATGCACAATATCAATGCTAAAGAGTGTAAAGGGCTCTGTTAGCATTTCGTCAGAGATATAGTAGGAAGCAAGATAACTATACATAATGAAATCACAATAAACAATTACATTGGGTGCAATTGTAAAACTTTTTGACTAAAATAAGATAGCTCTAGATCCGGCCGCTCAAATTATGACCTAGCTATCTGTTTTTTAATCGAAATGTGGATAAAATGAATGTTTGTAGCTTCGCAGAGGACTAGCAGTTTACCCGCAATGGCCGGTCAAATACCGAAATAGATTAGGAATACAAAGAAAAAATTTAACAAAGACATTGCCAAATTTTCTGTACCTCTGAAAAAAAAAGGCTGTGCACTGACTTTGAATTAATTGTTTACGATTAAATAAACCTTTTTTCGGAAATAGTTACACATTTTTTAATATGTTCTATTTCTTACACAGAAAACAAGCTTTACAAACTCGCAATTTTGAAAGAATTTTTAAAAATCTGTCATTTTTACTTCATTGTAAAATGGCTGCCCCATTTCATTCCCAAAGAATTGTCCGTTTTGTAACGATATTTCATTACAAATGAAATTGTATTTTTTATGTGTAAGAAACAGAAGATATTTCAAAAACGTGTGACTATATATATATTTCCATAAAAAAGTCATAAAAGGCATAAAAATTTAATTCATAATCAGTGTACAGCATTTTTGTCAGAGGTACAAAAAATTTGGCAATGTCTTAAATCATAATACATATATGCTTATTCAAAAGAGGAATAATTAAGCATACTTAGTTGATTACTTGGTACATTAATTATGAAAAATCTATTTTAAGTTCCGAGCCCCACAGTGACTTGTGTATGACATTTAATGAGACCTCCATACTGCAACGACACGACACATGGAATTCGAGAGTAAAAAATGCGCATTCCACGTTTTACTCCTTACTACTTCGAACCACAAAACTGGCAAATAAATTCTTTACAATCGATCTGATAATAATAAATGCGATCGAACTCAAAACACAATACAATAGTCGACACATGGGCGTCGTCAGGTATGTCTTTTTTCATACTAAATGATAAAACCTCACAAAATCACATTACTACCACACATTCATCATACAAATTTTCTAAAATTAGTAAGAAAATCGCCAAAAAAAATCATAAAAAAATTGCCTGTGGCGCTATTTTTTTATTACTTTTTTTAAATATAAATCATTATTCATACATATTATTGTGCAGAGTATCATATGCATTTTCGAATTAACAAGCCACATCACGACCTTCTTCAATATGAGTACATGGTTGGCGCAGTTGGTTGAGGCGGCAGTCTCTCGAGCGGGAGGTGCCAGGTTCAAACCCCGGCGCTGGCGATGTATTTCACACTTTGCGATCCAGGCTTTTAGCCTAGTGTGCAGGAAAGTATTTGGGTTTGTGTATGCAAGCCCAGATCCTTAAAAAAAAAAGGCTCACAAAAAAATTCGCTTGCGGCGCTAATTACGCGTTTTTTATGCTACATATATCACGTTTTAAAATTTTTGTTGCCCCCTCTAGCTCCGAGGCTGGCGACGCCCATGAGTCGAGATGCTGAATTCCGCGAGGGTAAAGGGAAAAAAACACGATCGATTGTCGCCGTATTTACAATCACGTGTCAACCAACAAACGCTACCTGTCTTGGTCGCACGCACCAATACCAGTAAATGTCAAAAGGAGACAAGAGATTTTTTGAAATAAAGAAATCGTCCTGCGTATGATTTTGACCTCGACGAAAATATCTCAACATAGTAATACTACAGGGTCATCGAAAAAGTATGCCTGAATTTTAAATAAGGTAGTATGCTAAAAAAAATCGTTAGAGGTAACGTAGTGGTTTTGGTCTTGAAATGATTAGATTTATCCAAGTTTTCTTACTCTACCTTAGTAAATTGCAATAAGAGCTCTGTTAGTTGCACTGCGGACGTTTAATCTGTAGTCAGCTTCTAATTTCGCTTCAATCAAAAAACATTTACGGTCTTTCCCTAGATTTTAATGCATATTATCAATAGAAAAAAAAAATGATCTCCGCGACTTTCGTGAAACTAGTTTCTGTCTTCCGTAAAAACGATCAGAGATGTTTTTCACAATTTTTCATGAGAAATTTATACAAGATATAAAAAATCTTTCAACAATCAACATTTTTTTATGGCGCGATGGTATCAGACACACCTACAATTGTATTTGCATCAGCAAGGTACGCTATTCACCTATTTTGGAAAATAAAATCAAGGATGTATCTTAATAATTTGTGTCTCTGTGACCAATAATGTCTTGCAAGTCAGGATTTGACATAAAATGCGAAAAAAATCATAACTTAAAACTAAAAGAAATCGCGTATCATAAATGGGGGTATTTAGGTTTCCTCAGAGGTGCTATATCTCTGAGCTTGGTCGTACTTCCTGGGACACCCTGTATATGATACACACAAGTATTGAAGGCATTTGAGAAAGATAAAGTATTCAGAATGTAATTAGTTGAATATTTTGTAAGTTGATACAATTGAAACACGAGAATATTACAAGAATGCAGAACGTGTGGCTAAATGTATAATCATTAATTTAACTATCCATCTATCTATACCCTCACGCCACGTCCCTTACAGGGTAGGCAGAGAGGACAGAGCGCCAGACAGCCCAATCCTTATTACACACACTCCTAGCTTACGTCACATTCATGCATGCAGTCATACACGCTCTCCGATTCTTTTAACTCAAAACGCGCCCATCCTTGAGGATCTGGTCGACACGATCAGACCAGGCTAGCCTCGGGCGGCAGCGTTTCCACACACCTCTTCGCTCACCCAAACATATCTTTTTTGTCATCCTGTCGGCATTCATTCTTTCAACATGTCTAAACCATCTTAGTTTATTCACTTTCATTATTGTTACAACACCAGTCTTGATGCAGTCACTCATTTCCCTAATAACCTCTTTCCTTATCTTGTCTCTCAGCGTTTTTCCACTCATTTCCACTGCATTCAACCCTGTTTCGTCCTTCTTCATCCACGTTCAAGTCTCACTAGCATACATTAGGGTCGGCACCAAAACAGCATTGTGCACTATGATTACCATAATTGTAGTTTTAGCATCGGTTAAAAAAAGTCGAGACATCGCATCGTAAAAATGTTGTTTCATCTATGTACCTAATTAATATGTAGGAAGTATTGTCGGTAGTAAGGATATTATTAAATGTGGGTACATCCTGAACCTGAACTCTCGGGCACACAGAGTACAATGCTCTTTTCTAATTACATTTCTTCTGTCATAGATTCGTGGCTGACCGGTCGTTGTTCTTTTTAGAGAACATAACATATTTTCGTTGATATTTTGAGAGTGCTACAGTAGTGAACTCCTAAATTTTTTATCGATTTTTCAATTAAAATTATGGCATTATTATTTATTTTATTTAAGACGGGGGTTGTAATTAGAATGAAAGAGAATAAACTAAGATGGTATGGACATGTTGAAAGAATGAATAACGACAGGATGACAAAATATATATATTTGGGTGAGCGAAGAGGTGTGAGGAAACTATACCTGGACCGACCAGATCCTCAACGATAGACACATTTTGAGTATAAGAAATCGGAGAGCGTGTATGACAAATTGTATTAATGTTACGGAGGCTAGGAGTGTGTACGTAAAAGGGTAGGGCAATTATCTGGTGCTCTGTCCTCTCTGCCTACCCTCCAACGGTCGCGGGATGACAGTATAGATATATTGTATCACATAGAAAAAAAACTTAAGCTTCCTTCGTCAATCTTGAATAAAAAAAAATCTCATAGTGATAACACATTTTTTTAAAATAAAGTGAAACTGCCTCTAAGGCTGGCCACACACGTCCCGAAGTTCAGTTCCGGAATCGACCGTTTTGCAAAAAAGTTCCGATCAAAACCTCTCTCTGAATTCAGCGTCACCCCGGTTTTAAATTCAGAAAGAGGTTTTCGTCGGAACATTTTTGCAAAACGGTCGATTCCGGAACTGAACTTCGGGACGTTTGTGGCCAGCCTAAAAAACGAAAAAAAACATATTCCATCGTGCAGTTTCCTGTCTCATATTAGATGCACTGACACCACGACTTGAATACATAGGTAGGTACCTACTAGGTCCTAGATCCGTCTATGTCTAAAGTCGTACATAGGTCACTGACATTGCCAAAATAATACCAACTGCATAGAATAAAATTATCAACGACAATCTATCTATTAATAGATGTTATCAAAGCGCACGGGAGACTATGAGCACGTCAAAAGGATGGGAAATATTGAAGGAAAAAAATGAAAAATTAAATATTTAGAGTAAAATCCACAAAAAATTACTTAGGCTTTCGCGACTAGTATTCGAGGATTTGCACCCTCATCATCATCAGGCGATTGTGAATAAAGTTGTAGAGGGTGCAAATCCTCGAATACTAGTCGCGAAAGATAAAGTCATTTTTTGTGGATTTTAATCTAAATATTTAGTTTTTCACTTTTTTCCTTAAAAATGGACTTCCACCAAGTACCTACTAACGGTCGAAAACATCGAGATTATTTATTGGAGGAATTCAATTCTTAATGCCATGGATACCAGTAGAACAAACATATAAGTATACGCTTTTTCTCGCCCAGTCACTACCCTTCAGGGGGTAGAATACCGTTGTATCAGGTTAGAAGTTCGATTCCCGGCCACAGCAGACGGTTCGACTGAAATAGGTGAATGTCACATACATATACGATCAGTCATAAGCCTGGTGTAAAATACATCCTTCGCTGTTTATCTGTTGTGGTTATTTCACAACTGTTGGTTTAAAAAAATGCAATTTTTTAGATTGTTAAAATAAACTGGCAACATTGTTTTTTAAACTCGTGATGGCGATTTATTAAAGTTAGCGGAGTATTTTTTTCTTTTTTACAACTCGCAAAACTATCTTGCCTTTAAAACGATTTGTTTAGCGCCGCTCTGTAATATTTTCGGCATCGTACATTACTTGTAAAATATACAATGTGTGAATATTGCGGACCTTTGACAGCTCTGATGACAAGGTTCGACAATCATGGCTACCAACTATACAATTTTGCAACCCCATTTGCAGCTAACGTCCGCCAGCTGTCAAGGTATAGAAAAGGAACAGCAGTACCTACTTTATCCACACGAAACAACATTGGGTAAGCAGCTACTCGTCAATAAAACAAATTATTATGTAAAAGGCGATGATTTTCATTCATAGCCCACCGTACTTCACAAACGGAAATGTCGGAAGGACGTGACAGTCGGGCACAAGGACTCGGATGACCCCGGAAACGGAAGAGATGCGCATGCGTGAACCCATTCGCCATTTTGTGGCGAGACAACGTGCTGGTCGAATAGATCACGTTTTTTTATTTATTCAATTTATTTATTTGAATATAAATAACAACGGTATTAAAAGTATATAGCAAGTAATCTACCTAAGAAAAAAAACATATAAGTAAAGTAAGAAAATATGTACATACATACCTACATATGTGAGAAAAAAGGAAAAATGGAAAAATAATAAGAAGAATATATCCATTGGTATACTTAACTAGTAACTATTTTTAACATTTAAGATTCTTTAAAGCTCGGTCATTCATCAACCACTCTACGAGTACACACAGTAAGGAAACCCGAAGAACCAACAACGAAGATATGGATTCATCACGCTGCGAAAGCCTACATTCGTTTAATATATCTTGGCAGCCGGCGGAAGTTAGCTGCAAGTGGAGTTCAAGATTGTATTGTTGGTAGCCCTGGATTGTCGAATCTTGTCATAAGAACCGTCAAAGGTCCGAAATATTTTCACATTGTATCTCTTAGAGGTAACCTAACTCCGTGAGACATTTGAAAACAAAAATGTACTGTATAGGAATTCCCTGAAGCATACGATATTTCACATGTAATCGGCGAAATGTATATAAAACTTTGCAGGTAGTTGTAATCTACCTTAAGTTCCCAGCTGTGTGCATCAGAGATCTGATCAGCGACTAGGTACTGTTTATTGATAATTGTAGATAACACTACACCTCCTGTAAGCTATTCTATAATGCTACCATCAGGGTGTTGAATTCCTACATTCATCTGTCTGAGGAAGACTCTCATTAGGAGGCGATTGAAAATAATGGTGTCATGAAAATACACACCTAAGTATATTGTACGAATTTACTGATAGCCATCTCTATAGATTACCTACTGTATACTACTGACACTCATCGGCGGCTCTCCACCGCCGACTATAAGTCAGAGAAAGAACCAAAACAATCAACGTATTCACCATCAAAACGATTTATCTCTAAATAATCTGGCAACGATTAGTGTGGATAAACACAGAAACTTTGGCAGAAAATGTTTTTGTATTATCTCTACGCAGCATGGGCGTCGGCAGCCTTGGAGCTAGAGGGGGGCAAAAAAACGATGTAACATTAAAAACGCATAAATAGCGCCGCAGGCGAAATTTTTCTGTGAGACATAGTGAAGAAGGTCGTGATGTGGTTTGTTTAATTGAAAAATGTATATAATACTTCGTACACTATATGTATTAAAAATGTTATTTTATAAAAAAAGTAACCAAAAATAGCGCCACAGGCATTTTTTTTATGAAACTGATGGATTTTTATGATAATTTTAGAAAATTTATGACATAATCAAAAAATATGTGGTAGTAATGTGATTTTTTGTGAGGTTTCATCATTTAGTACGAAAAAATATGTACCTATTCCAATCCCTAGCCCCCCCCCCCCCCCCTCTGACGATGCCTATGCTACTTAGTATACGAAAGCGCCTGACTGAGTGTCATAGAATTATATTCTTTTATTGTTGAGCTTTATACTCTTAATGAGGATCGAGTTTATCATATTAGCACCAAGTGCCAGCAGCGACTAATAGTGTGTTTCACCGTTTCTTCAAATTTTTATCAATAGACATCACAGCACATGACCTTAAATTGCACTTACTTCAGGGTGGAGTCGCCTAGGTGAAGACTGTGGAAGATATATCAACTGCTACTTACCTGAAACAATGAAAACGAAATAAAATTAGAAACGATTTTTATTTCTTTGTTTGTACACATTTTTATACACATATTTGTTGTTTATACATATTTATTTATAGACACAAACATAGAATAATGCAACTTCGAGACGCCAGAGGTCGCAAGAGGCGACTTCCAATTTGGTCAATTTTCATTCATAAAACTGTGTAATAAAAAATACTTTTCATGCCAAATTTGGCGGCAAAGAGGCGAACAATTTTTCTGTATTGTAGACTTTGCCGGCTGACCATAAAAGGACACACCAAGTCCAAGATCATAGATATTATACATAACACTATTATGTAAGTATTAAAGTGGCCACCAAAATTTAGTATATACTGAATAATTGTATAATAAATGTGGGTACATACTGATAACAAAATATTTAAAAAAAAAACATGGTCATAACCTCTTATATCTATATGTTATTATTGCAGTAGTAGTGGTATATAATTATTTACATATGTATTGTATTTTATTACAATATATACCACACTTTGTAAAATTAGATATAAAATAATATGGGAAAGTATGAAGAAGACATGGCTAAGTGGCATATAAAAAAATTAGGAATTTTTGTGTCATTCTTACTTTTATACATCTACATACAGACACATTTCTCCATATTTGAAGTGAAAAAACTGCTCCTATATTCATATCGCACGTCTTTTCGAAATAAATCTAGCTTTCGACCTTCGTGCTGCCAACACCATGACGACTGACTGAAGATGAAGTCAGCACGGAGGTGGAAAGTTTTAATTTACTTTGAAAACGTATGCTCGAAAACAACACACAATAGATATGCTTTCGTCATGCTACGAAAGACTTCAAGAATACTTGCACATATTTTGAGTGCTACAATGTTTAAAATATGGGTCCAGATGTTTTCATAGATTATCGACTATCTTCTCAGGGACATAAGACTACGTGTCACATTGGTCATCCGAAATAAAAAATCTACAACATGGATAACAAACATCATGTTAACGCATCCTTAACTATTAACTGAATTTTCATTTATTGTTAAACGGCTGAGGACGAGGATGAGAATCCTCGAACACTAATCGCGTGTAACGTGGAATTTTAACGATATACTTGTCTTTCATTTGACCTAAAAGCGCGAGAGGCCCGACTTCGGTGGTATGGACACGTCCAGAAATGGGAAGAAGATTCCGCTCGGAGGAGGGCAGTAAATTGGTCAGTGGAAGGACCAAAAAAAGAGAGGACGGCCAAAGAAGTCCCTTGAGGATACCATCAGAAGAGACATGGAACACTTAGAGCTTACTCCAGAAGACTGCCATGACCGGAGAAAATGGAAAGAAAAGATCCGAGCCGCCGACCCCAAGTAAATGGGATATGGTGTGGATAAGAGACTAGTCTTTCACTTTTACCTTTAAATTTTCATTGTTTATTTCTATATTTTCACAATTTGTCGCTTAGTGCGGTAACACACCAAGCTTCCGATATCACACCTAATTGATTTTGATAGGAACAATCATTAGCGTAGGTGGGAGCTTGTATGCCAGCATGTAGGTATAATACTGTATAGCTCTACAGAACAACCGCGACTCTGTAAGCATGTAGGCAGGTATGGATGTAGATTTGCAGATATCTTAGTCACGCTATAATACAAGACTTGTCGAAACTTAATAGAAACCGATTGTAATTTAGCTACTTTAGGTTATGCTACAGACAGCAATAACTGGTTACCCCATTATTTCATAATAACGTGGTGGTAGGTTTATTGTGTTTTTTTTAAGTATCTGGGCTTGCATGCACAAACCCAAATACTTTCCTGCACACTTTGCACTAGGCTAAAGGCCTGTATCGCAAAGTGTGGAATACATCGCCAACGCCGGGGTTTGAACTTGACACTTTCCCGCTTGAGAGACTGCCGTCTCAACCAACTACACCAACCATGTAGTCACTGAACTAAGTAAATACAAAAACCATGGACTTTAATAGTCCTAGCATTTGATAACAATTTTAAACTGCTATCTAGAACAAATTTGTGTGGAAAATTTCTGTAAATATGAAGACAAACATGTAGAAGTAGACAACAACAGTAGAAGTTGATATAAGAAAAACACTGAACAGTATAGATACATATATAATCGTAATTTCAAGAACGTAGCTACTGGATGATGAGGAGTTCCACAAGGCACTGAACTAGGTCCCCTAAATAAAGAAATATTATTATACAAAATTTCTATGTGCTGGAACTCACTGTCTCTGTATTCCTGTTTACTTTATTCACAGTCGCCCGATGATGAGAGTGCAAATCCTCGAATACTAGTCGCGAAAGCTATAAGTTTTTTTTTCTGGACTTTAACCTAAATATTTCGTTTTTCATTTTTTTCAATAAAACATCCTGTTGACATTAATTACATTATAGACAATAATTGATAATGAGTAATTAACGGCTAATTAGACAAACGTAATAAAAACAATAACAATCAGATATCATAGTGTGTGTACGACTGTACGTTGTGTTTCTCTGGGTTAGTGTGGATTATTGGATGATTAGGGGTACCACAAGGCACTGGACTAGGCCCCCCTAAATGAAAAAATATTATTATACAACCTGTTAACATTAATTACATTATAGACAATAATTGATAATGAGCAATAAATGGCTAATTAGACAAACGTAATAAAAACAATAACAATCAGATATCATAGTGTGTGTGTACGTTGTGTATCTGTAGGTTAGTGTGGGTGTAGTAGTACATCAGGTAGGTATAAGGTACCTACCGAGTGGCCTTATAAGGCGACACGGCCGTACCGTGGCGGGGGCGGCCACGTGTGTGACGTCACTGCGCATAGGCTATATTATTTTAATACATCAGGTACCTACCTACCCAACTCAATACACATAGTAATGATCTGTAAGAAGGTATACCTACTTAGTGGCCAGTGTCGCGCGGAATATCGACTACAATACGTAAAATGGAAAACATTACAAGTCTCCATTGTTCTCGGGTGTACCGTGTGTGGATTGTCGATGTTGTCGAGCTTTCGGTCTACTTGCTGAGGCCATCTTTAGGACTAATGTAGTGGTCTGAAGATGGCCTCAGCAAGTAGGCCGAAAACTCGATAACATCGATAATCCACACACGGTACACCAGAGAAGAATGGACAAGAGATTAACAAGAACAGATACGTTGCCAGACGCTCAGATTCTAGATGGACCAAAAACATTCCCTAGTGGAAACCTAAAACAAGCGAAAGGAGCGTAGGAAGACCTCAGGCAAGATGGTTTGACTATGTGAGGCTAATCGCACGAAGCAAGTGGACGCAGCTTGCCCAGGATAGGGGTCTGTGGAAATTCAAAGGGGATGCCTATGTCCAGGATTGGAATTAAAACGGCTGAGAAAGAAGAAGAATGAGATATGGGATGCAAATGGGATGATTTGTGCCCTTTTCAATCACCTATAAATAAAAAAAATATAATTTGGAAAAATGCGTTCAAAAAGAAAAAAAAAATCAAACGTTAATGAACGGTACACAAAACTTAAAAATAAACACAAATGGCATAATATAAATGCGCATCTTTAATATAAATCGCTTACTCTATTTTTTCCAAAGCATATTTAGTAACGGTTGTCGAGATCTAAGGGTGCCTTCCCACGACAAGTGAATCCGGATTCGTACGCGAATCTGGATTAATCCCTTCCGGATGGATGATTTCGTGCACGGGGTATGGGGAAATAGTTCCCTATTTTTATAATAATATAATAATTCATTGTATTAATATTTTTAACTTTTTAACTTTAACGTTGTAAATTTTGAAAATATCTTGAGTCCGTTGAAGCAATAAATAAATAAATATATAATATAATAAATAGATAATAATAATTATCTCTGTCATACTGTTGAATATATACTAATTCTGTTTTTGTGTTTAAAAATTAGATCGATCAGGTACGAGAATAAATTATTGTCTTTACACCAATATTAATTGTAATTTAGTAAAAAAAAATAAAAGAAAGCATTGCCTGCGGCATTAATTAAACTTGTTTGTGGGTGATATTTTTTAAAGTTTGTCACACGGAGTTTTTGTATCTGGTATCACGCGTTATTTTTCAACACCGGTTTTTCTCAAATTAGCTGCTAATCTCTTTCAGTCCCGTTATGGGCCCGCTACACGCTCGCGAGTCACTACGACCTTTTGGTGTTCATGAGTAAAAAGGCGTCAACGGTCGGTTACGTACATGTCAAGATAAACGATCCATCCGCACCCCTTTTTACTCATAAACACCAAAAGGTCGCGGTGACTCGCGAGCGTGTAGCGGGCGCATTATGTGTCGGGGTGTACATTATATTTATTTTGTACGGGAAAAAATGTCTGCCATAACTGGAAATTAGAGAACCCATTAAATAATTTATTTATTTATTTTTAATATTATTAATGTCGATATTATCAGAATAAAAGAATACCGGCCCAGTAACAGTGCAAAAATTGTGCTGTTTCAGGTTCGTGGTATTAGAAAAATATAATGATTGGTACCTTAAACTTTTTTTCATTTTAAATAAAATTATAAAATCTTTATCATTCGTGTGTTATTTAGACTAATAGATTAGGTACATAATTTTTGAAGGGAGACATTTGAAAGATTGGCATCATACTGATAAAATGCACCACATGGACTTATAATTCGATGTAACAAAATTCCAGAAAAATTAATTCAATAAATAATAAGAAAATATAATGTTCCCCACTCTATGGCAACTGGGGAATCTAAATTTATACATTATTTATTTTGATTTTATTTTTCGAATTATGCGGGTGTGTCTGTCTCCCTCACTCTCGTTGTATATTGTAACAGTACGAAACCCATAAGCATATTGCTCAAAATAAATAAACCCCACAAAAGTCGTACAAAAGTCACACAGGAATTTTTTTTTAGGGATAAAAGCACAAATTTAATTGAATTTTGTAAATAAAATTAATTGTATCGATTAGTATTCGAGTAAATTATATTAGGAACTAGAATAGATTAAAAAATACGAATAAGCAAGCGGATCTAAAATGGGATAGACAATGATTTCAACATTTTATAAATAATTCATCTACTGAAATCCAACTAAAAAGTTTAAGCTTTTATTATTTGAGGATTTTTATTGGTTTTTAATCATCTGTAGACCATATTTAAGGCACTTGGAATCGTCAGGTTTACAAACACAAAATCAAATGCAATAAATCAATAAACACAACAAAAAAGAATGAAAGCAATAAACACATAGACAATACAAAACTATAACACATTTGTGGTACAATTTAATGCAGGTCTGGATGTAAATTGTCCAGAACTACATTAAGTACGTCATATTTCTGAAGGGTTTTTGTGTTTTTTGGGGTTCATACTACATCATCGTAAATACTCCTATGGGTTTTTCTTCGGAAACCGTTGTGTATACACGCGCTGAAACATGTAAGTAGGGTTGTCAACATTTTTTCAGCTGATTAAATTCCATCTGCATCAATAAGTAATTTTAAAAAGTTATCGGAAGCCTGGTTGCTAACGCGCTCGATCCTCGATGCCGACATACCCCACTTCACGACACAAGCTTTTAAGCTTGTTATGAAGTGTACAAATATGTATCAGGGTGTAATTCGATAATTTTATGAAAATAAAAGAAAACATACACATTATCTTATTGTTCTTGATATCAGTTCTTAACTCTTTTTTTGTTGCTTCCTTCATTGTCCCCTCCTTTCTTCCTCTTCTTCTTCCTCTTCCCATGCTTCCTCCTTCCCTACCATAAATGTTTTATAGATATAAGATATATATTTTTAACTATGTAATGTAATCTATTTGTTTTGCGTGTGTGCTAATTGTGAACGGATGTAATTGGTCTTGTGTATTGATATTTTTGTATTAATGTACCTGCCAATGTTTGTTTTTGTGACTGTATCTGTTCCATGTGCAATAAATAAATAAATATCTACTTATCTATTTAAATAAATGTTTTATAGATATAAGATATATATTTTTAACTATGTAATGTAATCTATTTGTTTTGCGTGTGTGCTAATTGTGAACGGATGTAATTGGTCTTGTGTATTGATATTTTTGTATTAATGTACCTGCCAATGTTTGTTTTTGTGACTGTATCTGTTCCATGTGCAATAAATAAATAAATATCTACTTATCTATTTAAATAAAAACTGTCATTTTATGAACTGCTTGAATTTTATAATATTTTTATTTGCTAGAAAAGTGTGGTTTTCTCAATTTTCAAATTAATGTAAATTACACACTCATTCGTCAGTCGAAAACTGCAGGCAATGATATAATTCTTAAACTACGTTTAAATTTTACAAGTGAAGCGGATTTGGTTGATATTTTCTTAGTTGTTGCCAAAAAAATATATATATATATATAGTATTTTGCGATCCATATATTTCTTGCAACTCACTTTCAATATTATTATTATACTCTAGTACGGTTGACAACCCTCGTTGTTAGTGAATATATATCCGAAAATATATCGAATAATAATTATTTTTATTGTAAAATTGTTACAAAAATATACAAATTACCCGACTAGCAAAAATTACAACACGTTATTTTCAGTTAATGTAGGTAGCTACATGTTATCAATTTAGTATCATATTCTTGTATTATGTATTTTTGTACCTATGAATAACTTTTGAATCAGTATTAATTTACAGTAAGTAATGTTAAGAGTATGCATACCGACATTTCAAAAATTTCTAAAAACGGGAGACCTTCTATCTCGACAACCGTTATTAATTATGCTTTGGAACAAAATAGGGTAGATGCATTGCACCTTAATATAACCGTATATAACCGTAAAAGATTTTTTATATCTTGTATAGATTTCTCAAAAAAAAATGGAAAACACCTCTGATCTTTTTTCCGAAAGACGGAAACTCGTTTCCTGAAAGTCGTTGAGTAAATTTTTTTTTTGTACTGATAATATGCATTAAAACCTAGGGAATACCCGTAAAAGTTTTTTGATAGACGCAAAATTAACCTCAAAAAAATAAAAAAAACGCTATTTTTACCATTTTATCATGCGATTGTCACGCGATTTTGAACCTTAATGCCGTGGGAAAAGACTGTGACGTCATTCCTGGTGCCAATTATATAGGTAATACGAGTACCTACCGATTCGGTATAATACTTTAAGTAAAAGTTAATGTCGCCGCCACACGCTTGCGAGCGTCTACGAGTTTTTTGCGTTCATGAGTAAAAAGGCGTCAACGGTCTGTTACGTAAACGAGCCAAGACAAACGTTCCATCCACACGCCTTTTTACTCATATACACAAAAAACTTGTGGGCGGCGACAAATGGAATTGTATTACGTTTAATAGTTATACTATAGAAAATGAAGTAACGTAATAAGCTAATAGGTACATAAATATATACATACTAATTAATTACTACAATTATATTACACATGTAATTATCAAACTATAAATTAACATTGAAATAATTGAAAAAAAAGTTTAATTTTAATTAAAATACATTTTAAAATAGAAAAGAAGAAATAAAATGAAAAAAACTGTCTGTTTGGGATGTTTCCTAAAGAAATATCTACGTATATGTATATTGGATTCAACACTTGTATTGCAAGTTATCCAAACGCTATGGATTAGACGGATTCATCTGGATTCATCAAGGCGTGTCCGCGGATTCACAGGCAACCTATTTCCCACGATCCGTGCACGTCTGCGATATTACGTACCGCCATACAAATCGCTATGAAAAAGTCTGTAGATTCACGGACTCACTCCTTCCCACGGCATGCGAATCTACGGACGAAGCAGGATTCACCTTCCGTGGGATATAGCCATAAGGTCTCCCATTTTTAGAAATTTTTGAAATATCAATATGCATACTTTTAACAAAATTAGACATATAGTGTTATTGCATTAGGTCAGTTTACATTATTACATACTTAACTAGTGCCTAGTATATGTATTAATACCTAGCCTCACTAATCATTACCTATAGTCGCTTTAACAAACAGGTGTACTACTAACTAGCTATATATTACATCTATATAAAGTGTTATTTACCTACTAGATCTATTTACTATTTACTTACATACATATTACACGTTTTAAACGACATCTTACGAGATTAACCATATTGGAATTAAGTAAACGATTAGGATGCTTGTTCTAAAAAAAAACATCTACAGTAGCTAGCTACTTTGCTTATTATTCGCCCTTCAAGATTCTTTATAGGAATATAGTAGCACCATTTTGCACCTGCTCTATAATTTCATTGGCATAGTAATGGTGTGAAGTCGAGGAGACCATCAAAGGGGACGTGGAACACCTGGAGCTTACTCCAGAAGACTGCTTCGATCGAGGAAAATGGAGAGGGAGTATCCGAGGCGCCGACCCCAAATAAATGGGATATGGTGTGCAGAAGAGACAGTAATGGTCTATCTATCTATCAACGAGTATCTATACTCTCACGCCGCGTCCTTTGCAGTGTAGGCAGAGAGGACAGAGCGCCGGACAGCCCTATCCTTGCACACACTCCTGGCCTCCGTCACATTCATGCATGCAGTCATACACTCTCTCCAATTTCTT
Organism: Ceraclea dissimilis; assembly: GCA_963576895.1. Taxonomy (NCBI): domain Eukaryota; kingdom Metazoa; phylum Arthropoda; class Insecta; order Trichoptera; family Leptoceridae; genus Ceraclea; species Ceraclea dissimilis. The sequence goes on from OY756369.1 coordinate 17,439,690, forward strand.
TTATTCAAAACGCGTCCATCCTTGAGGGTCTGGTCGACATGATCGGACTAGGTCAGTCTTGGGCGGCCGCGTTTCCTCACACCTCGTCGCTCACTCAAATATATCTTTTTTGTCATCCTGTTATCTTTCATTCTCTCAACGTGCCCAAACCATCTTAGTTTATTCACTTTCATTCTCTAACCTCGGTAGAGAGTAAACAATGGATCAGAAGAGCGAGAGAAAGAGAAGAATGGAAAACTTTGGAAAAGGAGCAGTGGAGAGAGCTGGGGTAAGGAAGGAGACTCAGTGGCTAGCGGTTTTTTTCATATTCGGTCCCATTTTTATGGAATAAGCCAAAATCAATTTTGTAACTTACGTTTTTCAGGCTATCCTTAATTTGCGCGTACACTTTCATACTGTGCAAAAATTTAAAGCGATGATAGAACGACTTTTGCTCAGCGACTGTTAATATTTTTGTCAAATATGTGAGAAACGATAAAAAAATATGGTAGCCAGGTAGGTATGTGTGTTTTAAGAGTACGTTGACATAAGATCACCCTTGAACTTGGAGCCTACACAAAATATTGACTGACTATAGTACAATATACAACAACATGACATAGGCAAGTACAAGTATTATACATTAATATAGTTAGCTACTAAGACGCAGATGTCATCATGTGAATGTTCTGTGAACTATTCAAACGACTGGTGGCGATTCTCCGAACTAAAATAAACATTTTCTCCTGTCAACATAGCACTACCCCCTAGTTTCGAAATTTAAAATTGTAGCATTAAAATATCGCAATGTTTAAAACAATTTAGTATTAAAACGTAGGTATAGGCATAAAAAAACGTTCGGTGGTTTCTGAAAAACAAAATTACGATTATTATGCTGAATTTTGTTGACTTTTTAGGTGAGGATGTGTAAATAGCGGGGTGGATTTCTGCAGAAGGGAAGCCGGTGCTAACATTTCTTATGGGATTACGTCAGATTACACACTATTATACCTATCATTTTTTTCCAAAAGGTAACTCGATGGGAATCGTGTTCTTAGGTAACTTCGTGCCTGGTAAATAAAAAACATTTGTCACAAATTTTGTATGAAAAAGAATGACAGGTGGAATCCAGCATAAGTAATTTATTTATAAATCGACCGTGTTTGGGTTAGCTGGATGAAGCTCGCCCCAGTGAATATTTAGCGATAAAATTTCGATTCATTATTTAACCCCGTTCTATGTTTGGGTTGACTGTAAGATATTGCTTTGGCAAATAAGTCTGCTTTTTAGCACACTACTATTGTCCTGTTTTGTAGCTCCACATGATTTTTGGCTAATACATATTTATTTATCTATCTATACCCTCACGCCACTTTCCTTGCAGGGTAGGCAGAGACGACAGAACGGCAGACTGCCCTATCCTTACACACACTCCTAGCTTCCGTCACATTCATTCAATTTGTCATAAACGCTTTCCGATTCCTTTTACTCAAAACTCATTTATTTATACATCTATGCATTTGAACCTATCTTGGAGCTACGTTTTTTATTCATTAATTTTTGTCCGTCATTTCTGACAGGACAAAGCTAGTATCAATGATTAGTTATTATTGGTTCCAATATATCTAGATAAGTACATAATATATTGGGTGTATTATAGAGTTGGTGTAGTCATTTGCTAAAGACACCCCCGCATTTCATTTATTGTACTAAGTGTAACTTGTAAGATAAAGCAATTTTGTTCTGTGTTCATATTATTTATATAAGACAAAGAAACTTTTGAATTGAAAATATTGGTGGTATCCCTATGTTTACGAAAGAACAGATTAGGGCTCGCGATCCAACTATGACATCACGGTAATTTCCCATGGCATTAAGGTTCAAAATCGCGTGAACGATCGCATGATAAAATGGTAAAAATAGCGTTTTTTTTTCAATTTCTTGGGGTTATTTTCGTTCAATCAAAAAACTTTTACAGTTATTCCCTAGATTTTAATGCATATTATCAAAACAAAAAAAAAATAGTTTCTCCGCGACTTTCGGGAAACGAGTTTCTGTCTTTCGGAAAAAAGATCAGATGTGTTTTTTACATTTTTTTTTGAGAAATCTATACAAGATATAAAAAATCTTTTACGGTTATTCCTTAGATAATTCAATGCATCTACCCTGTTTTGTTCCAAAGCATATTTAGTAACGGTTGTCGAGATCTAAGGTCTCTCGTTTTTAGAAATTTTTGAAATGTCAGTATATTATGTGTAATCTTCAGAAATTGACCAATTTTCAGAGAACATTATAATCCAAGAATTAAAAGGTTATATTGAAAAGAGCTCAACGCAAGGACTTCAGTATTTTCTATATATTTTTTCTATAAAGCATCCTTGTCGAGTAACTTACGATGAAGTACCTACATGAGTAACTTCAACAAAATTAATAAACTAGTCGATTCTACCTATAGGTAATAAACTAGTCAATTCTACCTAGAGGTAATATGGACATAATAAATTTAAATGCAAAAATTAATTACTTATCAAATTGTGAAATATTAGATAGATAAATTATTACTAACTAATGAACAAATATACCTACTCAACACCACGGGTACCTACCCAACGAAAATACCCTTTCCACTTTTCCAACCACATCTATGGGTACAGCCTACTTTACCTCGTAGAAATTACTACAATAATTAGCATCTATGGAAAATTATGCAGACACCTCGTCAAACGGGACACGGTATTTTTTAACAGGTGCAATTGTAATGAAAGATAATGATTGTACATTGCGGTGAATGCGTTCAATTGAATATGCGCTCTGACGATGTTGGATTTTTAGTTGGAATTGTCCAACGAGAACAGCCTCCATGACGTCATTTGACTGTTGTAGGCGGGACCAAGCACTGAAGTAATCGTGAGGACCGCGGGGGCGGGGAGAGGGGGAGGTACCAACATTTTCAGTATTGCCACGGCTGACGTCGCGGGAGGTTGTGCCGCTGTCTGTCGCGTATACGTCACGTGAATTTACGTAAATGTGAAAATTCATTTCGCGAACGAAAAACTTTCGGAAAATACACGTATTCTTCAAACAAATGTGATAAAAAAAACAATGTCAAGATTGTGATATAACAAACTGATATTCAAATGTTTTTTTTTTGTTATTCTATTTTGGAAAAGTTGGTATCCGTGGCAATTCCCGCGTAAATTCAACGTCGGAAAATTTCTTTGCGAATTTTCTTACACAATTTTCAAACTGTTGTTTTTTTAAGTGAAAGGCAAAAATAAAGATCTTTTCAACGAATAAAATCTCCACAACAAGAACAACAAAAAAACAGATGCGCGAGAACGAAAGTACAACGGTTTCTATTGGCGCGCGCACCTGTTACGAAAAACAATGGAAAACGGGTGAAAATTTGAAAAATTCTAAATTCAAAATACGCGACGTCGTTTGTCCGTGCGGAAATTTGAATATGGAACGAAAAAAGGCGGCAATATTTGAACAACAAGATGTCTACCGAACATAATGTTAACAGGTGGGTGTATGATATTTTTGTATTGATTATATTTTTTGCTTTCATTCACCGAATACTGATTTCTAAAGCGAGTGGTACTTATATAAAAGTTCATATCTAACGAATGGCGTAGGTTTTTTATGACTGTCGATATAATAAATGTTCTGTTAATGAGATGAAAGTAATTAAAAATGTATGAATCATAGAAGATGATTTGTTAATATCTTAAGAGTGGGATGCATTGTTTGAGAATTTATTGGCAGTTTTTTAAAACATTGTTTTAATTTAGGTGGTCGGTAGCCTGGTTGATAAAGCGCTCGACTGTTAATCCAATGGGCGCGGGTTTAATCCCCGACTTACTCCATTTCACAACACAAGCTTTTAAGCTTTCTGTGAAGTGTACAAAGATGTATATTCATTTTATATTATACCCATTCCGAGTATCTTGTCATATACATGCTGGCACAAAGAGAACGTTGTGTGTTTTTATACACGGAGAGCATTCACTGGTTACCTCATTATAGGGCTATACCGTGATGTTATATTAGTATTTTTTTATAAGGAATCTAGATTTGTTTGTACAAAATTGAATATTTAAAACGTGGTACGTAGGTAGGTACCTACCCAATTACTGAGATCACGTGACCAGGGCCGTCCCTACCTAATAGGCAAGTTAGGCAAAGCCTAAGGGCGGCACTCTAAAGGGGCGGCAAATTGAGGCGGCAATCTGAATGAATATTGATGTTTCGTATAAAAAATTTCGCCTGCGGCGCTATTTACTACTTTCAATTCCTAATGAATATTTAATTCCTAATTGCTCTCCCTACTATGTAGGTATCTATTAAAATCAGTTACCGAGATTATCTAGATATCTATGAATTTACACATATTTTATACTTGCCTAAGGGCGGCATTATGTCTAGGGCCCTGCACGTGACTGCAGTAGGATCTCAATTGACCGGACTAATAATTGGGGGATTCAGACCGTTCAAATAACACAATATTGAGATGGTTAGTAGCCTTGTTGGTAACGCGCTCGACTGTTAATCCAGTGGGCCCGGGTTCAATCCCCGACTTACTCCACTCCACTCCACTTGTCTGTCATGCGAATCGTTCGCAATGAGCGGTTCCACTGTACTAATCGATCGTATTTCTGTATTTTTTCACAGATGTTGCACGCAGCAGGCAGGACACGTTATGGAACAAAGGAGATTTTCAGGAAGGAATGGACACCAAACAAAACATAGCAATACATATTGCATTACCTATAAGAGGTACGTACATACCCATATTGTGTAATTACTATTTAGTTAGTAGATATTATATTAATTAATTAAGTTGGTAGATATTATATCTTAAGTTGTGTGTACTTTCCAGGCTTGGAGGCCGTGGTCTAATGGTCGCTTGGGGACCCAAGACCATTAGACCACGGCCTCCAAGCCCGGAAAGTACACATAACTTAAGATATGATGACTCCGGCCGTGAAAGCCTCCGCACATACTTGGTAGATATTGTTTTGCTTTATTTTTTCCGTTTCTTTTGAATTAGTTTTCAACCAATACGTAATTGGCACAGTTGGTTAGAGCGCGTACTTCCAATCTGGGGTTCGATTCTAGGTGCTGATGACGTATTCTAATATTCACGACACAAGCTTTTCGCTTACTGTAAAGTGTCCAAGCAAGTATTAAGAGTCAAGAGTAAGAATTTTTTTTTAGCAACGAGGATTCAGAATGTAATAGACATGCTGGCACAGAGAGAACGTTGTGTGTTATCATACACAGACAACATTCATCGTGTACCCCATTGTAGGGATATATACTTTGATGTTATAGTAATATTATAAGGGATCCAGGCTTGTGCATACCTATTGTGCATACAAGCCCAAATACTTTTTTTTTTCATATAAGTACATTAAGGGTGAAGCCACCTCCAGCCCTGGATGATTCAGGAGCTTCAGTTCCTATATCATCCAGTCTTTTACGCAAAAACATTTTTATTCAAAGGAGGTCTCAAAGTTTTCCGGAAGGGCTTCCCTCAATAAATCCCTCCCGAAACTACTCTGAACAACCTTAATACTTTTCTGCACACTTTACAGTAAGCTATAATAAGCTTGCCTCATGAAGTGCGGAATACATTATCAGCAAAGAGATTCGAACTCAATACATACATCGCTACTGAGAGGCCGCGTTATATTTTTCAACACTAAGTAATTACTACTTAAATCATAAATTATTAATAATTTATTAACGTGCTTAAAAATCAAATCAACCAATCATTACCCACAATATTAGGTGTATTATGTAGGTACGTTCATTAAGCAACGCTTACACGCCTGCATCATGTCTAATCAATAGTTACAAAGAAATTAATAACACACCGTTAGATTATACAGTATAAATATAATAAATAGAGACCGGATTATATGCATTAGCATATTTGCACATGCATTCGCATATTTTGACATTTTTTTCAGGATTTTGCATATTTCGACCAAAATCTACTGATCTTACATTATTTGGGTATGTATTTGTAAAATTTTAACGTTTTTATAAACCAAAATGTTGGTGTCTAGTTGAAAATTTAGTAGGTAAATAAAGTAATTTAATTAAAAAAATAGTACTTACTTAATCTATTAAAAAAAAACTAGATTTTATGACTTTACATCCTAGAACTGTTTTTCGCGATCTTAACCAAACATAAATGAAATAAAGATAAATAAAATCTTCTAACAACGTTAATTTGTTGTATTTATTTAAATTTTTGTGGCACGAGGTGGTCGGTAGCCTGGTTGGTAACACGCTCGACTGTTAATCCAGTGGGCGCGGGTTCAATCCCCGACTTACTCCACTTCACAACACAAGCTTTTAAGCTTTCTGTGAAGTGTGCAAAGATGTATTTGGGTTTATTTCGATAAACCCAGATTCATTTTTTTAAATAAAAAAATTAAAAAAAACAAAATATTTTGGTACTTTTTGGTGATTTTGTTGCATATTTCATACATTTATGATGCATATTTGCATGCATATTTAAACCATTTTAAGTTGCATATAATCCTGTCTCTAATAATAAGTATTTGATAATAATATGAATCAACATTGCCCAGTAGTAGATAACAACGTAATGCAAGAAATATTCACATATTGTCACGTTTCTCTTCTTTGAATAGTAATTAGATTTGTATATAAACAATAAGAAATTGTTTGTATTGTGTCAATAAAATGATTCATTGTAACGCGTCTTTATCAAAATATATTACGAGGAGCGAAACCTGAATAGGTATATGCGAAAATTACCTAGGGAAAAGTAAGATTACTCAACTAATACTGAAGATATCATCCTAAGACTGAAAACATGGATAAATGAGAATATGCTTTATTGGCTCTAGTGGTTAGCGATTTCATTTCAATTCGATGTGTTCCACACTTTGCGATACAGGCTTTTAGCCTAGTGCAAGGTGTGCAGGAAAGTATTTGGGTTTGTGTATGCAAGCCCAGATCCTTTTATATATAAAATAATCATTTCACGAGGTCGGTCGTAAGCCCGACAATGTACATCCTTAATTCTTCTACACTGTTGTAGGAATACTGCATTGTATACTATACTACGGAATGTATAAAAAATCCAACGCTTTACAAGAATAATCAGTAATACCAAAAATAATTCAAGATTTTATAATGCTGTAATTTGGTTGATAAAATGTTTAAAGTAAGACGCAGTGACTAGCGGATATTTTTTGATATTTGGTCCCCTTTTTATACTTCTCTACTAATTATCTATGAATTAATACACAATTTATGTTTGTTTCGCAGGTGAAGAATTCGAAGAACAGGACAACAGCCGAATGAAGAGGATAACAAGATAGAGAAGAAGAACGTTGGGAGGACTTAAGGAGAACTCCATGCACTTTATGGTAAGTTTAATTCTTTTCTATGTTTACTTACATAAAAACTAACACTATATCATTTGTTGTCACATATTATATGGAACACATCTACACATAAATATGTAGGTACATTTGATATTGCGGATAGTATGATCATTAAAGAAAACAATTTAACATACTAAAGAAATTAATCTCGACGTTTTAGAGCACCGTCGGTACATGGTAGAAGTCCATTTTTGAAGTAAAATGAAAGACTAAACATTTAGTTTAAAATCCACAAAAATGACTTGAGATTACGCGACTAGTATTCGAGGATTTGCACCCTCATCATCAGGCGATTGTGAATAAGTTTTTTTTTTATTCACAATCGCCTAAATTTACTGGTCGCGTAATCTAGTCATTTTTATGGATTTTAAACTAAATATTTAGTCTTTCATTTTACCTCAAAAGAAATTAGTTTTACCCTCCCTGAGTCCCCAGATATGAGTTATACTACGTACTTGTGATCCAGGGACGATTACAAAAACAGTGAATTGATAAAAAATACCTTACACCTAATGGTAACTGTAAATTTGGACGGCCAGTTTTGAATTTGGTAGGTTTTTTTAATATTCTGATATTCCCGTTCACTGGATATTTCATATAAATTCAATTATTCTTCGCATAATCGGTGCGTTAAAATTTGAAGACAATGTATGTTAATAAAAATATACCTGCGGGTCTGAGATACAAGGAGTGATCCAGCTTAATCACTTACATATAATGTTTGATGTGTAGCAGTTAGTACGTCACGTCCAAATTGTTTGACAGATTGTAATTAGCGGTGCGCATGCGCCATCACCACACTTTCCAAATTTAAATTTGTAGCCCGATCATTACGTATTATTGTAGTCTATATAGAACCTGCCCTCTCAAATACCGCGAGAAGTTCCCGCCAAAGAGATCAAAACATGGCCCGGGGCATGCACATTAATCTGTCATTTAGATGGACAACATTTGGTACTAGAACCTTTTTTTAGTTTGCATTGTTTATTGGAGGTATAAGGTTATTCGTTTCTATATTAGGGTAAAAATTAAGTTCGTATTCTGCTAATACGTATAAAATTTAATATTTTTTTATTTATTTAGTGGCCTTTTGCAATAGTTAATTCTAACCATTTGTTAAAATAATACAACAAAAGCTTAACCTAGTAAAAATTACTCATTAAATTGTATAATTACGTAATATTTGCTAAAATACTTAGGTAATTCTTTGACAATTTCTATAATATTTACGTCGATTTTCGGATTCTAGATGGTGACGGATGATTTTCAGAATTTCTTCGCGGTATAAAGGAGAATGCTCAAAAATAACCCAGGCCCGGCGCAAACAAAATGTAACTCAAATGATAGGTAAAAATGAGTAATTAAATACTGCATAGGTGGCATCATCGAAATCAATGGCTTAATGGGTGAAATACCTATTCGAAGTTTTACAGGGGTTACACGAATATATATGAAAATGAGCATTAAACAGATACAATTGCAATTCAAAAGTATATAATATGATAAATATAAGGTAGCCCGTCTTCTTCTACTTCATCATCATCAGCCTTGGTCCCTCACTTCTATAAGGAAATAAGAAATAATATTGTTTGAATGCTCTTTCAACCTACCATTCCTGAAATTATGCAATCTCTGTGTCTCGTGAATTTCTAAATAAGTAGGTATTTCACGCATTTAGCCATTGATTTCGATGATGCCACTCATGTAGTATTTAATAAAACATTTTTACCTATCATTTGAATCACGTTGCGTTTGCGCCGGACATATTTATTTTTTACATAATTCATGAGCATTGTCCTTTGAGCCTATATTCGGCAGTGGAGGGACCAAGGCTGATGAAGAAGAAGAAAAATCAGATGGGCTATCTTACACTCATCATATTATATACTTTTGAATCGCAATTTTAACTGTTTAATGCTCCTTTTCTTATATATTCGTGTGATCCCTGTAAAACTTTGAATAGGTATTTCACCCCTTAAGCCATTGATTTCGATGATGCCCCCTATGCAGTATTTAATTACTAATTATTACCTATCATTTGAGTTACATTTCGTTTGCGCCGGGCCTGGGTTTTTTTCCCATACAAAATGAGCATTCTCCTTTATTTGTCTATGTAGTAGTTGCATTGTTTTGTAGGTGATATTAATCCCACATAAATATTTTAGTCCGTAAATTTATTTATTCGTATCACGTACTCTTCGTTTCACATTATTAGTCTCATGAATATCCGTGGATATGAAATTTTTCCATAGAATTACTACAAAGAATTAAGTATCCAGTGGACAAGTTATTTGAAACAGAGAGTAAAAATTATTTGAAACAGAATAATGTTCTAATTTCAAACTTTACATTTACTGAAGCGGAAATATCTGCCATAGTGTCAATCATAATACCTACCATAGTTTTTTTTTTTTTGTAAATAATGTGGTCACACAAACGGACATATTAGTTTATTATGTTGCAATATTAATCTTAATCCTTTTTTATAAATAAAATATGCAAGAATCTGAAATTTACGGTATTGGCTAAAAGTTCTCAAATGCACTTCCGTAGATGTTAAAGATAATCGAACATTGCAATTGTTCTACTTCACCAACCAAATTTGCCGTCGCGAAGCACGGGTAACTCAGCTAATCTGAAATAAAATGTTCACTATCCCCTACTTTAGTCGATGTTTATCCAGTGAGAATGCGAGATGAGCACCCTGGTATTTGTAGTATTCCGAATACATCCGCACATCTCAACACACGTACCTAATAATATTATTAGTAGTAGGTATATGACATACATTGCCGCAGCGCATACAGCATCCGTCCTTAAAAAGGGTGTTCGATGTTTACTTTTGTCAATGCGGACCACTGTTTGAGTAGCAGCGAGCACGTGCTAATTTCGAATCACAGTAATTTATTTCACTACTAGCTGTATTACCCGTGCTTCGCTACGGAAAAATTGTGTGGATCCCCCCCCCCCTTCGTGCCCCCTTAGTGTCCCCCTCCTCGTACCCCCTACCACAATAAGAACATTCCCTGGGGCAAGCACAATAATTTTCCAAAGTTTCATCTCAATCGGATGAACGGTTTAGGTGTCTATAAAGGAGAAGGTGAAAAATGTTAGGTATATACCATAGGTACGAACTAAAATATTTATTATTGGGAATCATCACAATCTGTCATCTAAATTGTCTGAATTAATTAATACGTATCATCAAAATTTATATACCTACATTTTTTTCTGAAATTAACAAATTAACAAAATTACGAATATTATTTTACTTAAAAGTTTATATTTTGCAATTTAAATTTCGCGCCGATGGTGTTCCAACGGGCGGGGTTAATAATATGTATTTCACAATCGATAAAACACACTATGCAATATATTATGTATGTAAAAACAGACTGATGACTGTGTGCCCACCTGTGTACATAAGTATAGACGTGTGTAGTACGGTAAAATATAGTATAGTCAGTCCAGCAAAATAACAACTACTACTTAATATTTGCGTTAAATATTCGCAAATGCCTTGCTATATGGAAACCAATACTGTGTGGTAGAAACTTCTGGAAATTGAGAACCTTCTGTGAAATTTTTTTGATGAGGGGATTCAAGGGTTGTGTGGAGCATGTGTGGTATGGTATGAAAGGGCGTTAGAAAAGAAATTCAAATCTTCAGAAAGTCATTTTTATGCGTCCTCAGACCATCGGGAGACACAGAGTGATCGAGAGAATCCAGTCACCACATACCACATTGTTTGGTGTCTCATAAAAGAGCTTCACAAGTAGAACTTGGCTAGACGGGCAATGCTGGGCAATACAGTTAGTACGGCTTATGAAAAAAATACAATTAACGAAATTGCAAATATTTTTTTACTCAGAGTCCATGCTTCACTGAGCGCATAACAATACACTTATTTCACCACCTTTAAAAACGTGTATATATTCACGTATACAGGAGAGTACTTATATCAACTAACAACTATAAAAGTACCCTTTTCATGCCCTTATCCTCAATTTTTGATTAAACAATGTAAGACGATTTTTTTTCATTTTAAAAGAAGTATGCAACTGTTTAACTACAGCTTTGTAGCTTCAGTGTTTACCGAGATACGTTACTATCAAAGCAAATTTAATCCCACGCCCTAACCCTTAAGGATTGACTCTTTTTCTGGACAGAATATCATATTTTGACCCTTTCTTAGGAATCCATTTTTTGGAAATTCCTATAAAATTATTTTTTACCGTATTAAGAGGCATTTAAAAATCACCCCTTTTCTTTATGTCCTTTTTCATCCCTTTAAATAAAAATTAAAAAAAAACGGCGAAACAGCCTATTACTAATTTTAATAGTAGAATCTATGTGCCAAATTTCAACTTCGTACAATGTCTGGTTTCCGAGATATTCGCATACTCTGAAAAACTTTCAACCCTATTTTTCACCCCCTTAGGGGCGGAATTTCCAAAAATCGCTTCTTAGTGGAAGCTTTTGTATTAAAACCTATCTGCCTTCAAAATTTCACTTCTCTAGGATTAGCCAATTCGGCTCTGCGTTGATGAGTGAGTATGTCAGTCAGTCATTCAGTCAGTCATTCAGTCATTCATTCAGTCAGGCACTTTCGTTTATTATTAGAGATTACTGTGCCGTTTTGTATATAAATAAATAAATAAATCTTTATTGTCCAGAGAAAATATGCATAGGTATTTACAAAAACAGGACAATTATAGTGTGCCAAAAGGCGGACTTATTGCAAAAGCAATATCTTACAGTCAATGAATATACTCGTTGTACTAAGAGGTGGTTGATAGCCTGGTTGGGAACGCGCTCGACTATTAATCCAGTGGGCGTGGATTCGATCCCCGATGCCAACCTACTCCACTTTACGACACAAGCTTTTCAAGCTTACTGTGAAGTGTAAAAAGGTGTATTTGACACACTTGAAAAAAAAGACACGTCAAATTAATTATTTTTTTCTCAACATATGTGATTTTTTGTCCCGTCTGGCTATTTCGAAAGGAAGGTTGGCGTCACGGAATTTATTTTTTGTGGGATGGATGTTCAAATTTTAGTACTTAAAACTATTTTCACGATGTATCTATGTATTTGTAACCTTCCCTATATTAGGTACTCGATGCAGCATTGCGCTCTTAATTAATTACACTGCTACAACTCAATTTATTACTCATTTATGCTTATTATTATTAGGTTTAATATGTTTAAATGAATTATCATTAAAATTATTAAATACACTGACATAATTATATATTTCAACGGCTTCTAATGAGTAAGTAGTGTGAACTGATTATTATATTATCAAAACTAACCATTCTCAAATAGTGCTATTTATTATAGTGAATAAACTAAGATTGTTTGGGCATATTGAGAGAATGAAGGATGACAAAAATGATATATCTGACCGAACGAAGAGGTGTGAGAAAGCGCGGCCGCCCGAGACTGGCCAGGTCCGACCATGTCAACCAGATCCTCAAGGATGGACGCGTTTTGAGTAAAAGGAATCGGAGCGCATGTATGACAAATTGTATGAATGTGACGGAAGGTAGGGGTGTGTGTGTAAGGATAAGCTGGCTGTCTGGCGCTCTGTCCTCTCTGTCTACCCCGCAAGGGAAGTGGCGTGAGAGTATAGATAGATAGACATAGACTTATTACACCTAAATAAATTTCGTTATGATTTTTTTAGACTTTAAAAGTGATACTATGCGACGAGTGGCTTCTTTTGATAGCCAAGCATATATTTTAAAAATCTAATAGAATCTCTCCATCATTAATTGATTTAAAAATAGAATGCGTACTTTCTGTTTCAAATTAGAAAAAGTGTGTCAAGTAAGATGAAACGGAGTGAAGGTGCCATAGGTAAATAAAAATACGTGACATTTTAAAATGGCGTCTGAAATCTAAAATGGCGGTGGTTCATAGTTTAGATTTGTATTGTGGTTTATCATTCTTTATAATAACTACTTTAAAAATCGAATCTAAAATGGCGGTGTTTCATGGATTAAATTTGTGTCTTGTTTGATAATTCCATATTCTAAGTAAGTTCATAAATGACGGGATGCTTTTGATCTACTTATTGCACAACGAATGTGCAATCACAACATTCTTCTCGCTTAGGAAAATATTCCAGTGTTATTATTGTTGCATTCGGTGACGCAATCTTCCGTGTTATGAGATATTTCTTTGTAATAAACATTCGTAGAGAAAAACGAATCAACTCTAGGGTGTTGAAATATAATCCAATTTCATACTTCCATTGGTATAAAACATATTGCATACGATAGAACTTGCATATATGTAGTATTGTTTGTCCTCCCCCTAAGACTAGATGTTTTGATATTTTAAAAAAATACCTAAAAACGGGAGACCTTAGATCTCGACAACCTTACTAAATATGCTTTAAAAAAACACAGTATATATATTGAACCTTTATCTAGGGAATGGCAGTAAAACATTTGTTTTTAATTTGTATAGATATCTTTAAAAAAAAAGAATGACAAAAACACCTTTATCAACTAAATTACAGCAATAAATCTAACAAACTATAATAATCTCAAGTTTCAGTAAATTTCAGAGATAATCTAGAATTATTTTTTATGAAGAAAAGTTACATAATTTTAACATAGAGTTGCTAAAACATATTCCCATTTATCGATATTGGCGAGGAATATTTTTTTTCCACATGTTCGGTTAAATAATTCTGAAAAGTCGAAATCATAATAATTACGGTTATCAAGTAGATATGTAATATACAAGCAGGTATAAGATTAGGTACTAGAATAGGGCTGCCATACGTCCCGGTACAACGGAACATTTCCCGGTCCGACAGTCATTTGTACCGGTCAGGGATTTCTTAATACTAATTGCTCAATAAAAAAATTCCCGGAGAGTTATTACGAAAATACAATATTTTACAATTCTTTCATAAAAGAAATTGCCTGCAGCGCCAATAACACTTCTTCTTTTACATATTCTGCGTTCGTATCATCAGTATATTTTACTTATACTTATTTTTTATTTCGATAGAACTAAACAAGATTTACACCACTCCTTTTTGCATATAGACAGGTACACGTTCATGTCTGATGACAAAAATTTCGACTGCGGCGATTCTTACGTCACTTTTAAACAAAGAAAACAAAATACAAATTCATCGTTCTATCACTTTTTTTGGGCATATTTTGTAATGAAGCCATTGTCATGCATATTGAACTAAACTACGAATATTTATGGTTTTTAGAGATTTTTTGGGGGGAGGGGAGGGGTGTTCCGGTCAGCTTTCCGACAATTATGGCAGCCCTATACTAGAATGAAAAAAAAACAATTAATCAATGAAATTGAACATGACAATCATTGATAGCGAACCTATGAATTGGATTACAGGGTTTGGTCTAAGTATCTATTGGCTATAAATCATTGAGGAAAGTAGTGATCCATAACAGAGTTAGCGCTCTGTAATTATCTTAGGCACTACAATAACCAGATACAGCCACTTTGTATTGAATAAATTTAGAAGAATTAACAACAGAATGGTACATTAGTATTCAAGTCACAATATTGGCCTTGTGTCCGCTCTATTATCATCTGCGTTGGACACACACACCCCCGAGTTATTATTTTTTTGCTTTACACTTTGTGAAACGCCGTTGGAATTGAAGCTTTTAAAAGCATAATGTTTTATTCAATCACACAACATCCCTTGCGGGGTAGGCAGAGAGAACAGATCGCCAGACTTTCCTATCCTTACACATACACATTACACATGCAATTCGTCATACACACTCTCCGATTCCTTTCACTAAAAACATCCCTGAGAATCCGGTCTACATGGTCGAACCATGTGATTCTGGGATGGCCGCGCTTCCTTTTCACCATCACCCAGAACATTACTTTTTTAAAGAGTATTTCAACAGATAAAAAGTACAAGAAACATGTCATGCAGCGCAATTATTTCTCGGAAAGCTGGAAACGATTTTAATGTGAAGTGACTATATTATCTAAACGAAATAGATAAATATGTATGTATTTATGTATTCAGTTAAGGTACCCTGTTGGTACTAAATAATTAGTTATATCTCATCTTTGTTTCTGTTATGGGTTGGCTGGCAGAAATTGCCATTTGGCAATAAGCCCGCCCGTTGTATGTTTTCTGTACAATAAAGATTATTTTATTTTATTTATTTTTATTTTATAAATATTTACAGCGGGTTTATTTGCTGTCTTCAATGTCTACCAACCAACTCTAATTCTACAGAGTACAGAGCAATAGGACTCGATCAGAAGGGCGAATTATAGTAACTTCGTGTATATTAAAGCAGTATTTGTTATATTCGTAATTGTTCAACGGGCGCCTTAGGTGTCTTACAACTAACCAGTATGGGAGTAGGTATAATAGGTATTATTTTAGTGTAAAAGGCCGCGGTGACTTGATGGATCTCCCATCAGTCTCCCGTCCACTCTCCACTGACTGAACTGGACTATTGATTTGGCAGATCTAAAAAAAAGATTAATAGTTTCTCATTGTGTGTGTTCATAGAGAAATGGTTGAATCGTTCGCACATGTTATTTTACATTATACAGGGTATCCCAGGAAGTACGACCAAGCGGAAGCCCAGAGATAGAGGACATCAATACCTATCGATTTAACCCCCATGTACCTATGTTCAGCGATTTTTTGTATTTTTCGAGGTATGATTTTTTTTCGTACTTTTTCACCAAACCTCGACTTACAAGACGTTATTGGTCACAGAGACACCAATTACTGAGATACATACTTGATTTTTTTTTCTAAAATATATGAATAGTATACCTTATAGATACAAAAACAATTATGGGCCTATCTAATACTATCGCGCCATAAAAAAATGTTCAATCTCAAAATTAGTTACGTTGAAGGGAAATCCTGCTGGCTTAAGGCCCTCCACATCCCCAGATAGCTAAGGCGCATTAACCTCTTTACCCGCACTTGTAGGCAAAACTTATTAAGAGGTGGGCCCAGGGTTAGCAAGAGCCCCCCGGCTAAGCCCACCCCTAAATTACGTTCCTTCAGTGTCCTTATCCAAGGTGGTTACAATTTATTCTTACAAATTAGTTACAGTTCAAAATTTTAATGTGGTTGAGGACGTTTTAAAAGAATAATAAACAGGATAAAAAATTTCAATTAATTTTCAAAAACTTCCGCGTCATCAATGAAGATCTGGTTCGATCGAATTCATCGTGATTTACATTTCAAGAAAAAAGGCATGGGGGCACTGATGAGTGAACGCACCACTCACAACGTGTTATTAAAATATCAAAGTGTTAGGTTGGTTTTGTAGCGAGTAACTAGATGTATGGGCTGCTTTAAATTTAACTTATAGCTGATTAGAAATTGTGTAAATTATTACTGAGCAGCGTGCGGGTACCTATAGCTAGTATACCTTCATACGAATCTCATGCAGATGGGCGTGGTTAAGTCTGTCGTATTATCACATGGTTATTACTTATTATTGATAGCTACCAATATCTACCAACTGCCAGTGCCTTCCTACATCATTATATATCTAAGTGTGTTTATACTCCGGGAAACGAAGACAAAAAATGGTACCTTAGCTTACATTTTGTATAGTAGTTCTGATTTTTGGATATGTTATATAGGTCGGTCCTGTAGTTAAGGTATATATGCTGTAAGAGGGCTTCGGCGCCCTGAATTTTACTCAGCCAATAATGAGGGAATCATCATGAAACGGAAAACAGTGATAGATGAAAGTATGGACTACAGATCGGCTGTTCTAGAATTACAGGATTTGGAAATTACTTGAATAAAAAAATATTCCGAAAGTACCCCTAAAATTTACGGGATCTGAAGAATCTCCGTTCAGTTTTTCAGATATAAATGTATAATTTAGCCGTTTTAGATTTTTAAATTTCTTCCTAGGTTTCTTTTAAAAAAGTATAATTCACATTGTCGCTTACGTTATTCTTACTGAGCGCTAACATTCTCATACAAAATTTGAAAAAGTTGAAGCAAAAATAGATCGATTTTTGCTCAGTGCATATAAGCCCTAAGAATCCAAGTTTTCGACCTCCCAACCCTTGTGCGTTCAATTGTGCGAATAATAAATAGATCTGTTCCTTCAATAAACAAATAAATAAACAAATAGGGCTCCTGCTTGCCCTTTAAGAGAGGTGGTCGATTAAAAATGTGAGAATTTAGACGTTATTTGTTTACACCTACTCATAATTATTGTTATGTTAATATTGTGTGACAGTATTGTTAACGGTTCCCAGAGAAAAACCCATAAGAATAATGCTCAACACGAATAAATCCCAAAAAAGACAAAAGCCCTTTAGAAATATCCTCAACGGATAAAAGCCCAAACTTTGTAGTTAGTTTCCGGGCGGTGAATTATTTATTAACAAAATGTTGACTATTTTTATTGTACGTCCCATTTAAGATCCGCTTATTTATTTGTTCATTTTCTAATCTATGCTAATTTCTAACACACTGAAAGAAATCGTATACTTACTAATAGTTACAATTAATTTTATTTTCAAAATCCACTTAGATTTGAGCTTTTGTCCCTTGAGCAAATTTTTAAAGTTGCGTTTATTGATGTTCAGCAATATTCCTATGAGGATTTTTGTTCGGTCACGATTGTTACCATACTCATAATTGCGAACAAAGGAGAAGATTGGTTGGTAGACTTATGATGCATTACACCGTTATGCGATACATCTAATAGTAAAATATTCAGTGGAAAGCGCTTCAAATGTCATTTCTTTGTTTACATATTCATATTACATATGTTGTGTTACCAAGTACTTTAAATAATATAAGTAGGTTTTACATATCTATACCATTTCTTCGTACATAACTGCTAGCGTGGGAAACTAAACTTATTATTATACGGATTTACCAATTTTACAAAAATATTCTATAAATACCGTTTTATGTCAAATTGTAACGATTGACGACGAACCGCTACAGGTTTACTTAATTACTGATTATTACTAAAAAATGCTCTGACTAAGAATCATTTTATTTATGGCTCAACTTTTCCAAATTTTGTATCAGAGTGTAAGCGCAAAATAAGTATAAAAAATAACGTATGTGACAAAACCGATTTTGGCTTTTTGAATAAAAATGGGGATCGAATATATAGATAAAAATATCAGCTAAAGTCATATTATATCTTACCTTAAACATTTCATTCCCTAGATTTTAATGCATATTAACAATACAAAAAGAAATACTCCGCGACTTTCGGGAAGTTTCTGTCTTTCGGAAAAAAATATCAGAAGTGTTTTTCACATACTTTTTTGAGAAATCCATACAAGATAAAAAAAACTTTTACGGTTATTCCCTAGATAAAGGTTCAATGTATCTACTCTATTTGTTCCAAAGCATATTTAGTAACGGTTGTCGAGATCTAAAGTCTCCCGTTTTTAGAATTTTTGATATGTCAGTTTGCGCACTCGTAAGATCTCGTAGTTGGACTCTTCTAGTCAAACACATCGGATTAGCGCCTACTTTTACACAATGTAAGTAATATCCCAAGATGTCAATAGATGCTGTTGTATTATTGTGGTAAGCCGTTGTACAGTCAGGGTTGCCAAATGTACGGTTTCGGACCGGACAGTCCGGTTTTTATTACATCAGTCCGGTCGAAAAAAACCTTGGAAAACAGAATGTCCGATTTTTTCGGTCGGATCTCAAGAAGTTCAACACAATACAGCTTATCGAGTAGGTGCCTATTTTCATAACGTCTTTCAAGGGAATTAGAAAATTACCCTGTATCAAATAACTTTCACTCTGTTTCAAATTACCTTGAATTTTTAAAGAATACAATAACTTACATTATTAAAAAAATTGTATCCATGGAAACCCATTAGACGAATAATGTGAAACGGAGAGTACGTGATGCGAATAAATAAATTTACGGACTAAAATATTTATGTGGGATTTCCTTCATATCCTCATTTTTCAAACTTAATAATATGGTACTTATACATTCCTTTTGAAAAAGTATGTATTTTTTTAATGAAAAATATCACCCTTCAGAGCTCATCGTCAGAGAAAATTTCGCCTGTGGCGTCAAGTTTGTACATGCGTGTTGAGCACATGAAGGGAGCTTCGATGACTTCCTATATCTGAATGCGACTGAATATATAAAGAACGTTCAATTTAATTTCTGACGACCAAGCTTGCTTGCGAAATTTATCATTGCCCAATGTCCAACCTTCAAACTTTTTTCTTTGAGGGATGTGATATACTTCTTTTGACCATACGATAAATAAATAAATGCGTATTTGTATGATAGTTAAAAAAATATTTTTATAGGGGGGAGGTAATTTTTAAATTTGTCGGTTTTTTCGTCCAACGCATCTGGCAACCCTATATACAGTACACTGGTCATTCAATTGTATGTACAAGAGTTTACAAGACGTTATACGGAGGCGATCATTGTGTGGGCGTTGACAACACGATGTCATAGATATGCGTAATATTGGGAACTATACTGTGAAATATGTATTTTTTTTATTTACCTATATTTTCATCTAGTAGATACGCTCATTCTAGATATTACATAATTAACTAGACTTACGTACGTCTAATCCCCGTTCAGAGATATCTGTCACATGGATTAACATTGATACGCGATTTGGCGATAGAGTAACTAGGGATAATCAAGTACCCAACTGACAATTTATATTTATTTATCGTATGGTCAAAATAAGTATATCACATCCCTCAAAGGAAAAAGTTTGAAGATTGGGCATTGGGCAATGATAAATTTCGCAAGCAAGCTTGGTCGTCAGAAACTAAACTGAACGTTATTTATATAATCAGTCGCTGGCTCATTCAGGTATAGGAAGTCTTCGTAGCTCCCTTCGTATGCTCGGAGGCCGCACTCAGTCACAATGTGGCCCACAGTCATAATAAATAGTCGATATCAAAAAAATCCGAAAGAATTTGTACACACTCGGTTGTTGTCATATGTTGTAAAAAAACAATAGAAGTCGTCCATTATTAAATTTACACAGAAAAAAACACATATAAAACGAGCGTTTTGCCCAACTCCACGTGACATGTTGGCATGTGCGCAAAACACCAAAAAAATTAGATCTGTGTCACTCCGATATAGCCTATCTCAATGGTCTTTAACAAAGAGAACTTGTCAATGTCAATGTTCTTTTTCTTAAATATTAGGGACGAAATTCTGGTATGAGACTATTGGTACATCTCAGCATCGAAATTGTTGTTTAAAATTACTTATTGTTCAAATTGGATCATGTGTTCCCGATGTAATGCCAGCAGACGTTCTACACTCTGTTAGCATTGATGTTCTACACTCTGTTAGCATTGATGTGCTTATCTTTTCTTATTGCTCCTCTTGTTTGTTAATATACTAAAACAATGTAAATTTGACGAGTCCAAGTGCCCGAAATTAGGGCCTAAGGACGATAATGAACAATAAACAATAAATTATCTCCAATTGTTCTCAAAACGTAAATAATTATAATATTTTCTAATTCTAACGCATTGTTAGCCTCTCTAGTAAGCCCACATAGCTCAAGCTGAACTACATAATGAAATTACTCCTTAGGGCTTCCTCCTCCCGTAGTATATCATTATAATCATCTGGGCGATTTAAGGTGTCAAATAAAGACTCTCCCGCCATTTAGCTGTCCGTTTATCATAGACAACCATTGATTGATGTAACCCGAAACTGATTTGTCTATGGTCGTCGTTCTAAAACTGTGAGTCGCATAAAAAAACACAATAAAAATTATGTATAAGCGATGTTTGTTGCTGAACATTGGAGTGACAAGGTCTGTAGTTAATACCAAAGTAATGGTTACTTTCGTAAATATGTCACAAATTCACATAATTTTGTAAAAATACCATGCAAGGTATTTAAGTATTACCGAAATCCGTATAAACGATTTAAGCATTAACGAAATTCGTGCAAACAATTTGAGTATTAAAGCACGAATTTCCAACTATTATTCTAAATCTGACGATATTCCACTTTTTCACGATGATCTCGATTTCGAGTTCAATTTGTTCATAAATGTAGAGAAATAAGAGAATAAGACAATACCAAAAAAACAAATTACAATCAAGTTACATATGATAATTAAATAAATATAACTAAAACACTGTATTTCTACTAGAAATTTTTATTTATAAAAGATCTTTTCGAGGTCTACTGACGTCACATTCAGTACGACAATCTTATAGAATCTAATATACTCGTATCATTTGATGAATCGTTTATTACCTTACGACTGGCTGGCAGTACTGGAACCGAGGCTTTGAAGAATACTTATGTCGACGCAGCCTACACGGGCAAAGGACAATGCCGAAATGGCACACGAAAAGTAAAGTAGGGTACCTTACTGAAGTCAGTTTAAGAAATTGTCACTAAAGTTTTAGAACCCGTGATCTTATAGAGAAATACATCAAACACAATAAGTTAGCAGGGTGTTATTAGTATCAAACATTTTTGATTAACGCGGTTTCTCAAAGTTAACGCTGGTAGGTACCCATCATCTCTACATAGATTTTGTAACCGAACATTATCTTATTATAAGCTTTTACAACTCGGCGCAACTCAGATAAATAAATACATTGAAAATGTGTACAACTTTTAATACATTCGACTCGTTTTTTTGAAACCAAAGTTTCTTAGCACTTTTCCTAGAAATAAAAAAATTGCTAATTATTTACATAATTAAGCTGCCTACCAAAATTACGAGGTTTAGCCACTATAGTTATCCTAGTACATTGTTGCCCAATCCCACCAACTTCGACATAGGAAGGAGAGCCCTAAGTAATTTCCATACAAAAACAGAGATAATATTACATTTATTGAATAAAGAACATCGGCCACCAGTGCCAGAGGAGCCTAAATCCATATGAAATGCAACATGTAGCTCACCTACGTTAGGTGCCCAAATATCTCCGCCCAGAATCTCCCCAACTAGGTGAGTTACAAAATTCATTGAAAAATTACTTGGCTTGCTTGGCGGTATTCAAATTTATCAGACAACTAAAGGAAAGGACTATAGGTTTGTTTGTGATGAGCGCTAGTGTCGCCTATTTCTGTATACCAAAGTTCATTTTTAAAATATGATGATTTTACTCGTAGTTCTCGAGGTCACCACTACACGCAAGTAATAGTGGTGCTACTTACATATCTCTTTTTATCTATGGCCCGGCGTTGGGCGCCAATTTAAAAAAGGTTATAATTGATTTATGTATGGGAATCATTTTAACGGTCTTAAATCGCGATTGATCGAAAGCAGTGGTGGTAAAACAATATAAAATCGATAACATCGAACGATAAGACGATCCAAGTGTAGGAAATAATGTACGTGAAGTATGATCGCTGTAGGTAATTCACGTTTAAGATATTTATTGTTTGATACAACTGATAATAGTCTATATTAAAACGTCATATTAAACATTAATATTCCCATAAAGTGAAGAACTTATCTATTTTTATAACATCATCGAACATAGATATGAAGATCAGGAAAAATCTTATAAAAAAGTTGGTGCGCAGCATTGGAAGTATGGATGCGAAACATGGACAACAAGCAGCAGAAAATGCGAATGTCTTTCAGTCTTTGAGATGTTTAATGCTCCTTTTCTTATATATTCATCTAAATCTGTAAAACTTTGAGTAGGTATTTCACCCATTAAGCCATTGATTTCGATGATGCCACATATGCAGTATTTACCTATCACTTGAGTTACATTTCGTTTGCGCCGGGCATGGGCTTTTTTAACCATTCTCCTTATATGTGGAGAAATATAAGCGTGTTTTTTTTATGAATCTGGGCTTATCGAAAAAAAAACAAAACACACATTTGTATACTTCACAGTAGGCTTGAAAACCTTGTGTCGTGAAGTGGAGTAAGTCGGCATCGGGGATCGAAAGCGCGTTCACTGGATTAGCAGTATAGCCACTGGCCATCGGGCAAGCTGGCAACCTGGCCAGTCTACAACTGCATACGGTTATATTATAGTGTATGCAATCAAAATTGCAAAAACACTATAGCAAAAGATGCGTCAATGTATGCTACATTACATTTAAGATAAGAAGTAATACAATACAACTACATACAGTTATAGACGAAGTCTTAGTATTAAGTTACGATTATTGTTATTATAAGTGATTAGTTAGAGCGGTTTTGAACATTTCTAACACCATCACGGATTCATCAATGGATTAACTACAATATCTACGAATTGAGTGTATAGTTTTATTGCTGATGTTATATCCCCCGTTTTCACCAACTTTTACCTAAGAAGGAGACCCCTAAGAAATTTCCATACAAAAACAGAGATAATATTCTATTTTTTGACACGCAGGCCTACCAACCACGCCCTAATTCCATACAAAATGCAACACGCAACTCACCTAGCCTGGGCAGAGATATTTGGGCACCTAACGTAGGTGAGTTGCGTGTTGCATTTTGTATGGAATTAGGGCGTGGTTGGTAGGCCTGAGTGTCAATAAATAGAATATTATCTCTGTTTTTGTATGGAAATTTCTTAGGGGTCTCCTTCTTAGGTAAAAGTTGGTGAAAACGGGGGTATATCTAGCTACATATTATTATGTGTGGATGATACCAGAGGTCGATGTACCCGAGGAGGCTGTCCCCACGTCCGTCAAAGATCAAAAGCGTCCCATGATAAAAGTGTCTGAAAGACGTCTACTACGTCATGATCCCGAATGCGTATTTGAGGTTTTATTAGGGGTGAACTTGGTGAGAAAATTTAAGCACTATCAATCCTGACGATCGTGTCGACCTAGAATCCTAGAACGACCTCGTTTTCAAACATTCCTTCTTCTAGCCACGTGAACTTTTTTATCATCCACTGAAAGTAAAACGCCTTGCAATGGCATGATTATTTGGATGTTGCTCTCTAGTGTCTCCTGGATGTAACAGCGAAAAATCTTTGACTCTCTTATCTTCTGACGACGCCACCTTTCAGTGGCCGACGCCAAACGATAATAATAATAGTATCCATTGAAAGGATCAATAGGTCCAAACTATCTTGGTTTATTACGGTTCATTCTCTCCACAACACCAGTGTTACAATCACACATTTCTCTAATTACCTCATCCTTATACGATCTATATCCAAGTTCGTCCCACATATTCTCCTAAACATTGTGAAAAGTAGAGGCGGAATCATTTCCTACCCTAGATCCTCTCCGAGTACTGGACTTTGTAAGACGTCTGGGACTAGAGGGGCTGCTCTGGGGTTGTCACCAGAAGGGCAGAGTGTCGCAGTAGATAATACATCCCATCTAATAAAATAAAGTAAACATTGTGCGGAGTTTGTTTGTTTCCCTATTCATCGTGTCAATAATCACAGACCCAACAATTAATTGTATTATGTAACAGTACATATTACAGTCTGTAAGTTTAGACATATACTTTAGGTTTAGACAGAGCCCTACTGTGATTAATTCTCGATAATTGCGGTTAAGCTGCCGTTCGACTAAATACATTACAACCGTATCTTTACATTTACAAAGCGCTCTATGTGTATACTTAATATAACACGTTGTAATATTATGTGTAACATACGTACGTATATAATATCTCAAATTATTATATCGATTAATTGCTCCTTCGATGTTTGATATATTAATTACATATGAGTAGGAATCTACTAGCTTTAGTAACTGACGCGGCATAAGTAGGAAAATAAAATTGACTATTAAACATACCGATTAATTCAAGTGAATAGTTAGATCTATCTGTTCGAGAGTAATTGGGGCACCAGGTTCGAATTTCACTACATAAGACTTAATCGTGAAGTAAGCAAGACGCTCAGATTCTAGATAGACCCAAAAGATTCTCGAGTAGCAACCTAGAACAAGCAAAAGGAGCGTAGGAAGACCTCAGGCAAGATGGTCTGACGATGTGAGGCGAATCGCAGGGAGCATGTGGATGCAGCATGCCCAGGATAGGGATCTGTGGAAGGTCAAAGGGGATGCCTTTGTCCAGCATTGGAATTAAACCGGCTGACAAAAAAGAACGTAACTGTGTCTTTGGGAGTTTTACGAACACTGAGGTTTGCTGGAAAAGATCGTAATACTGGAATAAGCTCGCCCCAGTGAATAAATATCACGGCGCCGGCGTCTTGTTGCTTTAATTTTATTTTATTTTCATATTTTCAATTTTGTTCACTTGAAGTATGAATAAATAAATGAACCAGCTGACTTTGACAGGTCACTAAAAAATATCAAAAAAGGGTGGGAGACCGACTCTATTACCCGGAGTTTCCCCATAAAAAAAACTACTTAGTATAACGTCATTGCGTATAAAAGTAGGTACTGAGATCACTCTCAGACGTAAATTCTTGAATAGAATAGAAAAATAAAAGTAGTAGTTATTATTAGACACAACGAGGAAATCCACCGTAAGAAATGCGGATGACAGGTCAACGCTAACCGGAGGTACTCGGCCAGTCTGTCAGTCAGTCAGTCAATCACTGATGTACCATGAGGTACCTACCTACTGAGATATTATTGTGATCCAATACCAAGTTCCTGGAAGTATGTCGTTGGACTGTTGGAATAAGCAGAGGATAGCATTCGTACTCGTCAATAAACAGACGAGACAACGGGTTGTGATGGATGTATATAGATTTTATTAATATTGCATATAGTTCCGGAAAGATTTTGTATCGGATATATTAAGTCCAATTCTGATATCTTAGATCCGGCCGCTCAAAATACGACCTATCTGTTTATTATTAGGTGGTCGACAGGCCGATTGGTAACGCGCTCGACTGTTAGTAAATAAATAAATAAAAACTTTATTACATATAAGTTTACATGCAAAGGGCGGATTTATCACGTGTTGGCGATTTCTGCCAATCAATCCAACAATTCAATGGGCGCGGGTTCGTTCCCCGATGCCGACCTACTCCACTTCACGACACGAGCTTTTCAAGTTTACTTTGAAATGTACAAGGGTGTATTTGATTTTATTTTGATAAACCTAGTTCAATATAAAAAAAAATAGTCGAAATATGATTAAAACGGAATGAAAGCAAGATATCGACGATTAAAATTTGAAAGTAAGTACGTTGGAAAAGATGGTAAAAAAAACTAATTAACATATTGGAGGTACATGCCATCACATGCAGCCGATAAAAAAACACGTTTGATAGACAAAATGATTGAAGCGATAAATCTTCATTGATAAGTTGAAACATGAGAAAAAAAAGTAAAGAAAAAAATTAGTACTACGCCCATATTTCCTATCGACAAAATGCCGTGCAACGATAATATTTCAGAATGTTTGTATGCATGTATGTATGTACAATCTGTCAAAAAAGTGTTGGGTTTCGATGAGGGCGCCACGTGTAGTTTTTTGGCAACCATAATGACAACACTTGAATAATTTCAATAGAAGCCACCTCATTGCCAGCAAACAAAATTGTAGTTCCAATTTAATCCGACACCAACTCTTTTTTGACAAACTGTAGGTTTATCCGGGATAAACTCCGAACCTGGTGCATGTGGAAACTAGTGTATTTTAAGACTTTTAAAAGTATGGTTAAAATAAGATATTGGTAAGGCTATCGTGATAGTAGAAAACTAAACCAGAAGTAGAAATGTTCAGTGTAGATAAATCCGCAATTAAATTAGGGTGATTTTTAATTTATAGCTAGAGAGTTAACAAGTTTAGATGGTTTGGGTATATGGAGAGAATGGATGACGACGAGATGACCAAAGAGATACATGAGTGAAAATAGAGGTGACCAGGACGGATCCTCGAGGACGGACACGTTTTGAGTAAAAGAAATCGGAGGGTGTATAAAACAAATTGCATGTGTCGGAAGCGAGGAGCGTGTGCAAAGAACGGTCTGGCATTCAGTCTGATAGACTGAAGAAAATTTCAATTAACATTTTCACCCGGGCTACGCCGGGTCAACAACGCTAGTAATAGTAGTAATTCATAAGTAATACCGTAACGAGACCACTATAATGTTAATATGAATTTCATTTGAAAGATTTTGCCACAGTTAATAATATAAAAATTCATAATGCTAAGTAAAATTGCCGGTAGCCAATCTGATTATAAAATAAATCATAGGCTACCGTTTCATGTCGATTAATCAGGTGTAAAAGAGACTCTAGTCTTAGTCGACCTCGCTGTCTTAGTCGCCCTAAAAATGTGTAGATGATAAATGAGTTAAATGGATAGATAATTGAATGATGTGTGCCAATTAATTGGCGGATTCTTGTTAAGTTCAATGGCACTGCCACATAATTTTGGCATCCATTTGGGGGACTATGAAAAGGGGTACCCGGACCAAAAAAGTTTGAGAAACACTGAAATTTGACAAGAACGTACTTTCCCAAACTGTATCTGTTTTCTTTAATGTCACAATTTACTGTGAAAGATCAGTTTTTCTAGATATTGTCGTAGTTGAATAAACGGGTATACAGCAAAAGATGGACATTCCATCAGTCGGCTGGATTAGTGTGATCACTTTACACTAAACTTCTAGTCCATCCATCCACCGCGGCCGGCAATCGAACCCAGAACCTCTGACCTGAAACACCGGTACTCAGCCGCTGTGCCACGCAGGCTAGCGATCGAGACGAGATTCAAGGGGTATACTATACGTTCATTGTTCATTATCGTCCTTAGGCCGTAATTTCGGGCACTTGGACTCGTCAAATTTACATAGTTATAGTCTATTAACAATCAAAAGGAGCTCTTAATAGAAAAGATAAGTACATCAATGCTAACAGAGTGTAGAACGTCTGCTAGCATTTTGTTGGGAACACATAATCAATTTGAACAATAAGCAATTTTAAACAAAAAATTCTATGCTGAGATGTACCAATAGTCTCATGCCAGCATCTCGTCCTTAATATTTAACATAAAGAACTTTGACAAGGGTACAAGTTCTTCATTACGCTCTAAATCTAAATAGAAATATTCAAAATGGGTGGCAAATCACGCAGCTGAACTTTACGAGTATGAGATGTTATATTGTCTCATGAACAAATTTCTTGCATAGTTTATAATATCTTAAGCTGGTAGTACAGTGTAAATTATTATCTTCCAAACACATTACTACGGTCTCGTGCCGGCTTCCGCTGCTAATCAAGGAATTCCTCCCGATGTACCTTACACCATTTGTGCATTATCTTCCGCGGCATATTATAATACCCTCCACAATGTTCTATCGAATATACGTAAGTAAAAGTAAAAAATAAATAAAACTAAAATATGCACATAAAGCGTGGACGGAGTTACTGGGACAAGAATAAAAAATGTGAAATGTTTCAACAGAAATGCGTCACGTTTAGGGATGCTAACAATAACCGACAAATCGATGCTTTTTTAACGTTTTTTTCTACAGCTCTAGTACCTTCGCTTCGAAGCATTAGTACCTTCGCTTAGTAGCATTAGTCCCTTTGCTTAGTAGCATTTTGTCCAGCTTTTTTAGGGGACAATTGTAGAGAAAAATATGAATACACATTTAACTTATATTCGATAATATCTCATCGATATACTCGTAATCGCATGACGAATTACACGAATGTAACGGAAACAACAAACGTGTGTGAGTATACGAAAATATAGCTGCCTGTTTACCCAGCAAATTATTCACGACAAGGTTTCCATCTTCTTCTTCTTTACTTATTACGGCTTTGCACCCAATGGTGTTTCTATCTTTGATAAGTAAATATGATATTCCTTATTTTAAAAAAGACTTTCAATTATTTATTACTAGCTGTATTACCCGTGCTTCGCAACGGCAAAATTTGTGTATGGATGGTGAAGTAGGTCGGCAGTGGAACCCAAAATCAGTGGTACCATCATGTTTAGTTAAAGTACTGCAGAGCCGCACTAAAACTCACAACAGTTTTGGGGGGTCTGCATAATTTTTTTTTTCAATTTGACCCCCCCCCCAGCCCCCTAACTCCCTCCCCTTATTCCTGCGGATGTCGGGAGGGTGACTATTCATCTTATTGAGGCGGAAAACTATGGATTCGACACTAATATCACTTTTTTCATTCCGACCCCCCCTAGCCCCCCCTAACTCCCTCCCCTTATTCCTGCGGATGTCGGGAGGGTGACTATTCATCTTATTGAGTTGGAAAACTAAGGATTCGACACCAATATCACTTTTTCATTCCGCCCCCCCCCCCATTCCCCCTAACTCCCTCCCCTTATTCCTGCGGATGTCGGGAGGGTGACTATTCATATTATTGAAGTGGAAAACTATGGATTCGACACCAATATCACTTTTTTCATTCCGACCCCCCCTAGCCCCCCTAACTCCCTCCCCTTATTCCTGCGGATGTCAGGAGGGTGACTATTCATCTTATTGAGGTGGAAAACTATGGATTCGACACCAATATCACTTTTTTCATTCCGACCCCCCCTAGCCCCCCTAACTCCCTCCCCTTATTCCTGCGGATGTCGGGAGGGTGACTATTCATCTTATTGAGGTGAAAAACTATGGATTCGACACTAATATCACTTTTTTTATTCAGACCCCCCCCCCTCTAGCCCCCCCTTATTCCTGCGGATGTCGGGAGGGTTACTATTCATCTTATTGAGGCGGAAAACTATGGATTCGACACTAATATCACTTTTTTCATTCCGACCCCCCCTAGCCCCCCCTAACTCCCTCCCCTTATTCCTGCGGATGTCGGGAGGGTGACTATTCATCTTACTGAGGTGGAAAACTATGGATTCGACACTAATATCACTTTTTTCATCCCGACCCTCCCAGCCCCCCAATCCCCCCCCTCCTTATTCCTCCGGATGTCGGTAGAGTTACCATTCATCTTTTCGACACTAAAAGTTATATATATTTGAAAAAAAAAAGTTTTTTTTCTTGCCCCCCCCCCCCCCCCTTTGTGCCCCCCTCATTGTATCCCCTACCCCCATTAGAACACTCCTTGGGGCAAGCACAACAATTTCCCAAAGTTTCATCTCAATCGGATGAACGGTTTAGAGTCTATAAAGGATATGGTGAAAATGTTAGAAACATTGGGACGAACTAAAATATTTACAGCAGGTACCTACCTACTTACAATATATTTATTTTTTGTGGTATGGCAATTTTTTGTGGTGTAGCAACTTTGCATAAGATTTTAATAATTGTAGAACATCGATTAACAAATATTCGGAAGCAATATAATCTATGTCAGATAGAGAAAAAATACTGCACCCATCTAGAGAATATGACATCTGTGCAACAGAGAAAATATATGAAATATTGGTATGACAAAAAGACAATATGAATAATTTGCTCTTGTCGTAAATTTTAATTTGGCAAATGGCAAAATTTCATTTACAAAACGTAAATAAAAGCCTATTTTACCTTTTACATTGCAAATAATGATAATACCACCTCTCATTAGTTTAAAAACAACTTATCATTTTAAAAAGTGACATTTGGACTAACACAACTAATGGTGGAGATTTTCTTGAAAAACCTTGAATTTTGATGTTTTGTCTAAAGAAATATCTCATTCAAGACTACAAATTATTAAACTTTTTATATCCTATGTGTATTTTGAGAATGTTTACTAAATGCACTCAATAAATGAATGCACAAAACCATTTCATATAAAAGATTACCCCGGAATGAATTAACTGGAAATTGTGGAAATTGGACACAAAGTACTCTCTGTTTCAAATATGTTGTACGCTGGATTAGTAGTATTTCTATGGAAAAAAATTGTATCCATGGAAACCCATGAGAGAAATGATATTAAATGGGAAGTGGTGATATAAACAAACGAACTAAAATATTTATGTGGGATTCTCGAGCACGTTTATCGATGATGCCATATTAATTTTATAACGCTAATTTTAAACCAAAGTTAGCACAACACAAAAGATAGCTATCGTCGATGTGGAAAAGACACTCGATGTAGCTTTACAGAATTCTTTGCCATCCCTAAACACACAGAATGCAATAATTATATTTGAAGTTGCCCCTACAGACGAAATTATTACCGTGTGTTTTTCCATGAAGATGGACGTATGAATGCGTTTGTAATGGAGTAAAACGAATACCGAGATGTTAATATAATTTCGGCCGTGGCACGCCGGCTTTATCTCCCGCATGAACGCGACAAATGTGATATTGTAGTGATTAAGAAATTAACAAATTTCACCACAAATTAAATACATTCTTATAATAATATTATTTATTCTTGATTTTTGTTTGAGACAAGAGTTTTTGTTTGAAGAAGTACGGATGTCGCCAAGGATGGGGGGCGGGATAGGGATGACAGGGGGAGGGGTGGAGGTGCCAAGAGATGATATGCAAAAATCGATATTAGTGTCGAATTCAGTTTTTTTTATATAAACGCGATGAGTAGTGTCTTTTGCACCCGTTTGGGTGTTGGGGATGAGGTTAAAGGCGTAATAAGGATATATAAATTCCTATCTACTGGAGAATCATTCACCTATCCAGATATCGAAGGACTAGGCCAAAACACAAATATAATACCTAAAATATCAGTATTTAGAATTGCATATAAGTATTCATAATTACAACTGCAAATAATTACAATTGCGAACAGTTGTTAACAATAATTACTATTAGCGTAGTTACAATCAAACCAGGTAGGTGAGGAGAAAAACGGTACAGCACCTCCCATACTAGGAGTAGGGAATAACACTCGTAATAAAGTATCATACAGTAGTTGCTCGAGTAATAATACTCGTAACATAAAGTAAACGTTTGTAAGCTACTATGGTATGTTTACTATTGTAATCACGCACTTGTTGTGCGTCTCACCCCAACAACAACAACAACTGGCAGAAGATTGTCCCACGATGATGTAACAGGGTACATAATACTAGTCAACTATATAACAATAATATACTTAGATCATGAAACCAATAGGGGAATGGTTGCACTTATAAAACCGTACGATTTTTATATAATCAACTTTGTATAACACTTTTGCTGGTTTTCACCAACTTCTTAGGTGAAGAATAGCGGAGGTAGGAGCCACTTATTTTTCGTACAAAATTTGAGCTAAGCGGCTCTTATCTCCGTTATTCCTCACCTTAAAAGTTGGTGAAATCCAGCATAAAGCCTTAATACCGTATTTGTGAACGTGTTTTTTTAGAAACACGAATCGCACGAATAAGTGCGTCCAAGGATAGAGAAGCCTGCTTTCTGTTCTCTCTGCCTACCCCGAAGATGACGCGACGAATTATTAGATACAATAACCAAATTCACAGCGACGCAATATTTATGTGAATCCGAATTAATCTGTATACAAATACGTTCAAAAACCTTGCATCTACTTTTCTGAAATGAAAATACACGGTTCAAAGTCAGCTGCAAATTCAGCCATCACGACTTAAGTTATTTTAGCTTAATATAAATTTTTCAAAGGTGTATTTAGGTTTAGTTCGAAAAGTTAATAATATCTGGCCCCAATTGTATTCACACCTAATCGTCCTTCTTCTAAAAATATAACCAACATAAAAATGTCATTTTTTTAGAAGTCACGAATCTAACGTAAGTTAATACAGTCCCCGAAGTGCAAGAATTTACCCTATCCATCGAATGAAATGATATCTCCTACCAGGAATCGAATCTGGTGGGAATCGATGATAAAAACTCGTCCGGTGAGCTAATTGTGATGCGGAACATGATGTGAGTTTCAATCAGATGATGATGATGGTACTCTTCAACCATCATCCTCATTTTCTGGCGTGCACTCTATGTTGTCCTCCGCCACATTCACTGCACTACATGGTTTCATGACAAAATCACATGGGACGAAATCACATACGGAATTAATTTGGTAAAAAATTACGAATTCGGAATTCGGTGGCATATCCCGAAAAAAAACTAAAAGCCCTTTTGTCAATCGTTCTCTATCTTTTTCTTTGGGGGCTTTTTTCAGCCCGCCTTCACCTTTTCAACCATTGTGACGCGTTCTGATAAACTTGACAAGTCAGATTTTCGGTTATAACTCGAAAAGTATACATTTTAGAGAAAAGAGTCTCAAGACAAGAATAATCTACAGTAAATTTCATATTCTTGTGATACATCACTTTTTTTTCAGATATGTTACCTAAATAGGTAAAATATAATTAGATTTCAGCATTCGGTACCTACTTTCAAATAATCATATCCTGTACGTGTTCGTAACACTCCGACAAGACGTTTCAGATCTTTTTCAGTAATGAGGTTCGCAACCCCTTGTGAATATCATATAACTAAATATATGTTTGTTTATACACCCAGCATACACTGGCAACCTAATTAATGTCATACATTGCGATGGTATACGAATACCTAGGGAACCTATATAAATGTAGGAAGACTTATCGGATTAACCCATAGACAAAACTTGACCGCCGCAATTTTCGCTACTATAGCCTTTCCGCTAAGTACACGCCATTTTTTCTCGATGTAAAGTATGCTAATTTACCATTTAATTTCATATATAGGTTATATTCCAAAGGTAATTTCCACACTGATTATACAATATAATGAGTCGCAAAAATCACTGATATTAACAGGTTTCATACAATTGTGGACAACTACTAATACCAGTTGTGTGATTTCGACCAGTGCGATTTCGTCCCATATCGTCAGTACAAATACACATATGTTACGTTTTACTCCGCACTGTTGAATCTTTGCAAGACAACGTGTCCAGGTTTACCAGGACTTAAGACAGTGATATAACCTCGCGGTACTGTATTGACAGTTTACTCCTCGATTGTTCGCATAATATTGGAAATTTCTCATAGATACACCCGATACATTATATTACTCATGAAACCAGAATGTTATGCACGAACTTGTTCTACAATACTTGTAGAAATTTAAATGTATCTATCCATCTTTCTACCGCCAAATTTAAATATTTAAATCATTCAAGTTTCCCGCAAATTCCTTCTAAATTTATCTAAATTCCAAAGATATTCGATTTCTTGACTGACTTAAGAAACAACTTCAGAATTGACGTATAAAAACGGCTTTGTATTGTGAATCGAGACAACCACTGCCTAAAACGTTTGATTCCATATGAAAATTATGCCTACAAGAGAAGGAGTTTATTTACGTAAAAGCCAAATTCTGAACTGAATACAACAAATGTATTAGAGAAACATCAACGCAGAGACACGAAACCCAAACAATATGGTATCATATTCCAAGTATAAGGGACATAAAATCTAATAAAATTGTGATTTTTACAAGACTTTACTTAACTTCACTTCGTTGTACGTCTGAGACAAAATCTTGGAATCGATTTTTCAACCACTTCCTGACTACTTAGAGACCTGAAACGGTGAAAATACAATTCTGTACCAAATTTAATCATCCTTCTCCAAAGACAAAAAAGTTGTAAGGCGTTTCAGGGGAGCCGATGGTCATGTATAGACTCAAGGATGGACGCGTTTTGAGTAAAAAGAATCGAAGAACGTGTATGACAGATTGCGTGAGTTTGACGGAAGCTAGGAGTGTGTGTAAGAATAGGGCTGTCTGGCGCTCTGCCCTCTCTCCCTATTCTGCAAGGGACGTGGCGTGAGGGTATAGATAGATAGATCTATCATTGTAATAAAGTATTAAACTCTAATGTTCGCATAAAGAATAAGTAAAAAGATAAAAATCAAATAAAACGTTACCTATAGGGAGTGCAAAGCAAGTAGATATACGAGAAATACTCGATGATGTATTTATTCTAAGTAATAATCATCGATCTTGTTTGCTTACGTATTGTATATTTATTTATTTATTTATTTACTATACGGCGTGTTGTTTTTTCATCGCTGGGAAGCAATTATGCGACACCATATGGTGCTCCTCCGCAGCAGCATTATAAATACGCAACAATGGAATAATTTAATACTATACTTATAGCTACATACAATACTACAAAATAAACTCAGTTCGAATCACAATGAAGTTCAGCTAACTGGTTTCAGAGAGTCCCTCTACATACTCGTACTTAGACTGTGTATATTTTCTTTACAACGTTTTTCTTCACGGCTGAGATAGTTTTACACTTATTAAAACTAGGCATTTAGATCTCTACAAACCTTCCTGAACATGCTTTGGAAAAAAATATGGTAGATACTTTAATGCCGTGGGAAATGACCGTGACGTCATAGTTGGGGTCCGAGTCTTAAAAAGCGATATTTTTGAAACGCAATAAGGTAGTATCAACCCTCAGAAAGTACAGTTGGATTAGCTGGTACATATTGCAGCGTTGGGATAAGTTCGCCCTAGTGAATAATTTTATGTGAATTAATTGATTGCATGCATTTTTCCCAAACATACATTCTCTAACAAATATGGCACAGTACATTTGGCATACAGTTCTTTGATCAGTGGCGTATACAGGTTTTCGTTTCGGGGGGAGGGGCCATTGGAGAGGAGGGGGCTGGAAAATAAGCCTGACCATTCGATCTGAATAATAGCGCCGCAGGCGAAATTTTTCGTGAGATGAGTGATAAAGGTCGTGTTTTGGTGTTAAAATTGTGAAGCAAAAGTATAATAATTGTCGTGTACAAAAACTACAAAAATGAAAGAATGGCGCCGCAGGCAATTTTTTTTTAATGGGCAATGTAATGAACCTGGGTGTCTTTCTTAATGTTTTAAAATAACGTTTATTATACAATAGTTTTACTATATATCTACGCTCTTAATTGTCTTTGATAGATTGTACCGGAATATTTGCAAACATTAGTATGAAAAAATCGAAACATCGAGAGAGGTCCTACAGAATGAATATCTAACGTTCATCCTAATATTTTCACATTACCTACTCACAGTGAGACAGAAAAATTCCTCATCTACAATGGAACATAAGGTATCTAAAATAACATCTATTTCTTGTATCCTATTGTTGGCTGTTTGGTTGGTATGCTGTGTTGAAGTTGAACCACACCGTGACAGATATTCTCACAAGACCACGACACGTGACCTATGAACCAGCTGGTTAACAAACACCCTGTACATAAATCATAGACATTACAATCAATAGAACATCATGTATACAAAATCTACGGGCGATTATATTCTTTACATGTTGTTTTTTTTTCTATGACAGTTTGTCAAAACGAGGATCAGTTTCAAGTCACAGTGATTTACACTCAGAAAAATTTAAGATGCTCTTGGAGGGGTTTTATCGCTAAACGGCGCCAATAAGTGTTATTTGAATGGTTGCTTTTTAATGTACAGTACCTCGTAATATATTTATTATATTTTGTATATTTTTATGTATTTTTATACACAAAGATTCACTATCAAAAATTCGACAACGATTGTACTATGGCGTTACCATTTCCCGCGGCTTTAAGGTTCAAAATCGCATGATTAAATGGTAAAAATGTTTTTTTTTTTCATTTTTGGGGTTAATTCCGCTTCAATCAAAAAACTTTTACGGTCATCCCTACATTTTAATGCACATTACTCGTATAAATACAAAAAAAAATCTCCACTACTTTCGGGAAACGAGTTTCTGTCTTTCGTAAAAAAGATCGGAGGTGTTTTTCACATTTTTTTTTACAAATTTATACAAGACATAAAAAATATTTTACGGTCATTCCCAAATTATTTAGGTATATCTACCAATGCAATAAATGAGAAAAATTAATACATAAATAGGTGCCTATAGTCAGATACATATGTTTATTAGGTACCTACTTAAAGAGAATGAAGAGGGATCATAATACAATAGTTCAAGATAATATGGTTCAATTGTCTGGTGACCTTAGGGTCGAAGTTTCGATGAAGTTTTCTGTCAAAACAATGGGGCAAACATTATTTCTGATTAAGGTAAAAATAAAAACAATCTAAATCTGGTGAATTTTACCCAGTGTTATGCTGATGAGTCTATGTATGTCAATCATGAATGATAATATGTAGACTCTTCTGGCTGATAATACTGAGAAGTGTGTTGGCCAGTCTTGCCTCCGCATAAAAAAATACCTTTAAGTCATAAGATGGATGCGTTATGAATAAAATGAATCGGAGACCGTGACGGAGAAATTAATGTGTAAAAGCATTGGTTAGTTCTGTTCTCTCCGCCTACCCAGCAAGGGACGCAGCGTGAGGGGATAGTATAGTAAAGAAAGTTAGTAGAAATGCATGTCAAGATGCAATATAATGATGTAACGTTTATTAATTTATACAAAAGGCAATATTGTAAACATACGAATAAATTATTCATACAATAAAATATTTATACCCATACGTCATTAATAAATCATGGTCACCCTGTGCGGCCACTTTAAAGAGTCACTCGTGAAGTTATCTGCGCTAGTATCAGCATTCAGGCTGCACGGGTACTTTATGGTCACCCTGTAAGAGACACTATTCGCTAAAAGGAATATGCATAGCACTACGTGGTTCTCAAACTGTATAGTCATATATTGCTGAAGTCACTTTTTATACTAAATTTTTTTACGGGTTATGGCTGCTTTTGATGTTATTAAGTCTAAGATTAGAAACATATCTAAATCCACCGCCTCCTAGAGTAGGCACTCTCGCCGTGCTGTAACAGTTGGCAACATAGCGTAATGATCAAACAGGACCACCACTCCTGTCAAATCTCGTATCAAAATATAATGCGTGGTCTGTCATACTTGTTGTTAAGGAACTGTTATTCCATACATTTGCTTAGCGACGGTGGCAACAACCTCGCCTATAACGTTATATGTATTAATTCTACATCATGGCTAGAGAAAGAGAGAAATGTCAAGGTGGCGGTGCTACATCTCAATCTAAGTAATCTCAATTTAAGTAAAATTGACGGACTGCTGTTTCTGATACTATACAACGCACCTACTTCTATTAGAAGAAATTAACTATCATCTATTATGCATCAGTGTTAGTCACTCGTCGGACGAAAATTATTGATTACCGGACGAGTCTTGAAGTTTAGTATTTTTTTCAAAATTTGGATATTCATACTTTTAACTATACCCACTGAAATAAAACAGTCAGCAATCCAACTATAGAGGAAGCGTGCCCGATACCGTTTCATAGATCGGGCATAACTATTACTAAAAATGCGAAAGGTTGAGAAGCATTGTGTAAAGATATTGGTAATGCAATGTTGGCACGAAGAAAGGATAATTTGTGTCTATTTAACTATTGTGTACGATGGTTGATGACCCCTGACACACAGATGGTCCGATACTGATAATACCTATTCACTATACCTATGATATCTGTGTCTGTGTGGCTGTGAAGACCCCTGACTATTACAATATTGTGTTGGGTTACAATATCTGGCAGAGAGTGCCTCCGAGGCAAATAATTAAAACCATATGTTTTTATTTTGCTTCACACTGTGAAGATCTACGGACGTAGACAAAACTGTGCATTTATATAAGACTTTCCCTGAGATCGCTGAGAAGAATGTAATTGAAGGAAAATCCCGCAGGCTTAAGGCTCTCCACATCCCCGGGTAGCTCAGGCGCATTAATAGCGACCTCTTTACCCGCACTTCTAGCAAAATATTATTAAGAAGTGGGCCCAGGGTTAGCCTTAAGGGAGCCCCGCGGCAAACCCCATCCCTGAATTACGTTCCTTCAATATCCTTGTCCAAGAGAAGAATGTGTGGAAAAACTATGAAAGACCTCTCTCAATGGGTATGAGAATACTAATAAGATATTTATGATTGATAGATAATGAGAATTACCACAGCAAAAGTCAGATGTTAGTAAAACTCTCATAAGAAGTTGGTCATGTTTTTTAATAATGAGATTCGCTATTCTGAGTGTCCTGACAACGCGTATGTTTGCATAAAGAGAATGTTTTGTGTATTTTTATTATACACACAGCATTCACTGGTTGCCCCATTATTGGGAAAACACCCTGATAGTATAATAGTAGTAGAAACAAATGGGGTGGAAATTAAGGTCCTATATGCTGTCATTGGGCTTCGGCGCCCTGAATTGTACTCAGCCAATGCTGAGGGAATCGTCTTGAAACTGAAGACAGTGATAGATGAAAGTATGGACTACAGATCGACTGTTTTAGAATTGCAGTATTTGGAAATTCCTTGAATAAAAAAATATTCCTAAAGTGCCTTTAAAATTTACGGGATCTAAAGATTTTCCGTTCCGTTTTTCAGATATAAAAGTATGATATAGCCAAAATACTGGTAATTATAATCTTAACAAATCGGCTGTTTTAGATTTTTAAATTTCTTCCCAGGTTTCTTTTAAAAAGGTATAATTTACTTTGTCGCTTACGTTATTCTTATTTAGCGCTAGGGGAGGTGTAATTTACAAATTAAAGTCGTATTTACGTAGCACTGACCATAGAGCAGTCGAAACTACTACCAGGTTGTATCGGACAAATTTTCTAAGACAGGGATTCTTGTTCTCACACATTTTACACGAATCAGTATGACTCATAGGTTAGTGCAGAATAAATGTCAAATCAAATCAAATAATATATGAATGGATGTCATAAATGTATTTTATTTTTTCACATATTATGTCAAGTTATAAAAGTCTCATTAATCGCATAATTTGGAGGTTAGCGAGGTGATTGGAATCGATATATCGATAATCGATATTAACAATACACAACAATAAACATCTACAAGTGGTGTTAGGCACGAGCAGATCTGGGCAGAAAAGCGTAAATCCGTTAATCGTTAATTAACGAAGTTAACATTTTGGTAAACGATTTAACGCTTTTCTCACCTCCAAAATTGTTAACGGATTATTTAACTTCCGTTACATTTTACTTCCGCTAATTAAGTCCGTTAATTTTCGATTGTTTGCGTAGACATCATCCGCTGGCGGCGCTAGCATTAGAGAATCCAAGGGTTATATGGGGTTATGTGTGGTATCGTATGTATGTGGGTATCGTAGGTGTTTGTAAAATTTCTATAAGACATTTTACTTCTCATTTAAGAATGAGCCTCGCCACCCATTCTGTATGTTTTATTTGTTGTAAGTACATTGTATGTATTTGTGTACCCACTTTGTTGGGATACATCGCGATAGTGTGATAGAAGAAGTACTTACATATGTACGAGTAGTTCTATTTCATGCTATTAAACCGTGATTTTTTTACATTACGCTTTAAATGGTTAACGTTAACTTCCGTTACATATTTCAAAATATAACGTTTTAACGATTAACGAAGTTAACTTTTTAGTTAACGGATTATCGATTAACGAAGTTAGCTTTTTGATTAACGGTGCCCACCTCTGGGCACGAGTACTATACAGTGTGTATGTGTTTGCCAATAATCTCATGATTATGTAGGAATATAATACAAGGTACTTATGTATTTTGTTCTTAATCTTAGATTTAAGTATCAATACAAAATGCCTACTATACGCTGTATTACGAGAGGGTCTATCAAAAAGTTTGCATCTTTAATTTTTTATTTATGAAGTCCATAATATATTTTTACGATTCTCCATGTGCATCGATAATTGTAAGATTACATACGATAAGATTGCCCAAGCAAACAACTCTATGAACTAAATTGGAACAGTCTTTGCTAAAACAAATGGCCAAGGTCAAGCAGTCGATTCTCAAAATTGACGATATATTCTTTAATTTTGACTTTTTTCTATATAATTTATTATAAAGTATTTGACTTATTGTTGTTTGATTGATTGAATCGATTTTGTATTCATATAATATGTTGCTTTGATTTATACCAATGTAAAGTTTTTTTTTTTTTTTTTTATTATTATTGTTGTTTGTATTGGTTGATCATATTTGCTTGTATTGATTTGTATTTGTCAGTTCTGCTATATTTCTAATTTGTTTTATGTAAAGGCTTACGGCCTATTAAATTGTTAATCCCACATAAATATTTTAGTTCGTTTGTTTATATCACCACTTCCCATTTAATATCATTTCTCTCATGGGTTTCCATGGATACAATTTTTTTCCATAGAAATACTACTAATCCAGCGTACAACATATTTGAAACAGAGAGTACTTTGTGTCCAATTTCCACAATTTCCAGTTAATTCATTCCGGGGTAATCTTTTATATGAAATGGTTTTGTGCATTCATTTATTGAGTGCATTTAGTAAACATTCTCAAAATACACATAGGATATAAAAAGTTTAATAATTTGTAGTCTTGAATGAGATATTTCT
Organism: Ceraclea dissimilis; assembly: GCA_963576895.1. Classification (NCBI taxonomy): domain Eukaryota; kingdom Metazoa; phylum Arthropoda; class Insecta; order Trichoptera; family Leptoceridae; genus Ceraclea; species Ceraclea dissimilis. Next base: position 17,481,238 of record OY756369.1, read on the forward strand.
TTAGACAAAACATCAAAATTCAAGGTTTTTCAAGAAAATCTCCACCATTAGTTGTGTTAGTCCAAATGTCACTTTTTAAAATGATAAGTTGTTTTTAAACTAATGAGAGGTGGTATTATCATTATTTGCAATGTAAAAGGTAAAATAGGCTTTTATTTACGTTTTGTAAATGAAATTTTGCCATTTGCCAAATTAAAATTTACGACAAGAGCAAATTATTCATATTGTCTTTTTGTCATACCAATATTTCATATATTTTCTCTGTTGCACAGATGTCATATTCTCTAGATGGGTGCAGTATTTTTTCTCTATCTGACATAGATTATATTGCTTCCGAATATTTGTTAATCGATGTTCTACAATTATTAAAATCTTATGCAAAGTTGCTACACCACAAAAAATTGCCATACCACAAAAAATAAATATATTGTAAGTAGGTAGGTACCTGCTGTAAATATTTTAGTTCGTCCCAATGTTTCTAACATTTTCACCATATCCTTTATAGACTCTAAACCGTTCATCCGATTGAGATGAAACTTTGGGAAATTGTTGTGCTTGCCCCAAGGAGTGTTCTAATGGGGGTAGGGGATACAATGAGGGGGGCACAAAGGGGGGGGGGGGGGCAAGAAAAGAAACTTTTTTTTTTCAAATATATATAACTTTTAGTGTCGAAAAGATGAATGGTAACTCTACCGACATCCGGAGGAATAAGGAGGGGGGGGGGGGATTGGGGGGCTGGGAGGGTCGGGATGAAAAAAGTGATATTAGTGTCGAATCCATAGTTTTCCACCTCAGTAAGATGAATAGTCACCCTCCCGACATCCGCAGGAATAAGGGGGGGCTAGAGGGGGGGGGGGGTCTGAATGAAAAAAGTGATATTAGTGTCGAATCCATAGTTTTTCACCTCAATAAGATGAATAGTCACCCTCCCGACATCCGCAGGAATAAGGGGAGGGAGTTAGGGGGGCTAGGGGGGGTCGGAATGAAAAAAGTGATATTGGTGTCGAATCCATAGTTTTCCACCTCAATAAGATGAATAGTCACCCTCCTGACATCCGCAGGAATAAGGGGAGGGAGTTAGGGGGGCTAGGGGGGGTCGGAATGAAAAAAGTGATATTGGTGTCGAATCCATAGTTTTCCACCTCAATAAGATGAATAGTCACCCTCCTGACATCCGCAGGAATAAGGGGAGGGAGTTAGGGGGGCTAGGGGGGGTCGGAATGAAAAAAGTGATATTGGTGTCGAATCCATAGTTTTCCACTTCAATAATATGAATAGTCACCCTCCCGACATCCGCAGGAATAAGGGGAGGGAGTTAGGGGGAATGGGGGGGGGGGGGCGGAATGAAAAAGTGATATTGGTGTCGAATCCTTAGTTTTCCAACTCAATAAGATGAATAGTCACCCTCCCGACATCCGCAGGAATAAGGGGAGGGAGTTAGGGGGGGCTAGGGGGGGTCGGAATGAAAAAAGTGATATTAGTGTCGAATCCATAGTTTTCCGCCTCAATAAGATGAATAGTCACCCTCCCGACATCCGCAGGAATAAGGGGAGGGAGTTAGGGGGCTGGGGGGGGGGGGTCAAATTGAAAAAAAAAATTATGCAGACCCCCCAAAACTGTTGTGAGTTTTAGTGCGGCTCTGCAGTACTTTAACTAAACATGATGGTACCACTGATTTTGGGTTCCACTGCCGACCTACTTCACCATCCATACACAAATTTTGCCGTTGCGAAGCACGGGTTATACAGCTAGTAAATAATAAATAAATAAATAAACTTTACGAAAGACCCAAACTATTAGCTTGTTGTGAAGTGTACAAGAAAGGTAAAAAAAAAAAAAACTATTAGAGTCCACCTCACACATCAACCTACACCGACGTTTTTTTTATGCCCATGTTTTTTTTTCATATTTTTTATATATTTTCTCAATCACAATAAGTGAGTACGAGTAGACATTATCTACTGGCGCAATATACAAAAAGCCAGTCATTATTCCCAAGCTGCTAAGTATTGAAATAAATTGCGAGAGTTTTATGAATAGGTGAGCAACAAAGAGTTAATAATCTGCTTTCATATATTATTGTGTAGTCGTGTGATGAAAGCAGGGAGGTGAGTCACAAGATATTAAAATGTGTTTACGCAATAACGAAAAGTTAATAAAGAGGTACTTAACATGTATTGACGAATTTATTAAGGGAATATTAACTTTATGGACCAGCCGCTGATGTTTTCTTGACCTTTTTTGTGGGTTCCTTAAGGTCCTATATGCTGTCATTCGGCTTCGGCGCCCTGAATTGTTCTCAGCCAATACTGAGAGCAAAAAACATTGTATTATCGCTCCAACTATTTCAAATTTTGTATGAGAATGTTAGCTCGAAATATGAATAACGTAAGCGACAATATGAATTTAAAAAACTTTAATTTTTTAAAAATAAAATCAAGACTGTCAAATTTTTGATCTCATATTTATAAATATTTTGGCTAAATTACACTTTAACATCATGCAAACTGAGCCGATAACCAATGAATCGCGTAAATTTCAGAGGTATTTTCAAAGTTATTTTTTATTCGGGAATTTTCACATATTGTTATTCTGGATCTGTCAAGTTGTCAGTAGGTACTATCATGTTTACGTGTCTTCAGTATCAAGACGACGTTCTCAGTATTGGTTGACAAAACAGTGTATCGCCAAAGCCAACTTAGTGGTGCAAATCAGCCCTAATAATTACCTACCGAATTCGTATAGAGTTCGAAATGTAAAGCTTTCTTTAAGCGCAGATTTAGCAAATGTACTTATTCACGAAAATATGTTCCCCTTTTAGTGAATTTACAGTTATAGTTTTTTTCTTTATTTCCTGTCTTAAAATGTCTGGTGAATTTACTTCATAATCAGTTTTACTAATGAGATTCTTCCGAATTATGTGACACTTAATTAATTTTAATTAAATTAAATATTATAAAAGTCATACTTAAAGATTTAATGTAATATTTTATATCTAGTGTTTCCCAATACGTGGTACACTCATAACGTAACACAACTTGTACGTCCTACGCGTTACTTCAGTAATTAATAGCTTTTCGATAGTCAATATAATAAAATTTATATACTAGCATGTACCTACATGTTATTCACACTTTTCCATTGTACAAAATATTACGCAGATAGGAATATTTTTGTAATGCGACTGCATGAAAAAAAAAGAAAAATATTTGCACCACTTAAAGCTAGGCATATTGACATTTCAAAAATTTCTAAAAATGGGAGACCTTAGATCTCGACAACTTTAGTAAACATGATTTGGAAAAAATAGGGTAGATACATTAAACCGTTACAGAGGGGATGACCGTATAAGATTTTTTACATTTTGTATAGATTTCTCAAAAAAAAACCGTGAAAAACATCTCTGATCTTTTTTTCAAAAGACAGCAACTTGTATCCCAAAAGTCACAGAGAATTAGTTTTTTTTCGTACTGATAATATGCATTAAAATCTAGGGAATGCCCGTAAATTTTCTTTGAATGAAGCGAAATTAACCCCAAAAAGTAAAAAAAAAACGCAATTTTAAACTGTTATAAATTATATGACTAAACTTTTCAGTCGATTTTTTTCCACCACCCTACTTCATTAAACATATATTTATGGGGAACCCTGTATCGAAGCCAACGATAGTATACAAGCCTGTATCTACGAATAACTTCACCACCCTGATTGGTGACATCACCTTGTCTCGGTGACAAACACTTGGGCTACGGAATATTTTTTCCCATACATTTTCTCCCAATCTTGGTGACGTCATCATCGTGAAATGTCAGTTGAGCCAGGCCTGTATGACAATATTGCGCCCGGCCTCGCCTGTATTTCTATCTAATACAAAAAAATAGTTTTTATATAATTCAAGTAAATAATACTCTATTAGGTACATAACTATCTCGTAGTGGTTAGGTATATATGGTATATAATATAATGCGTGACATACATAAAGTTATGAATGAGTGATAAGTATATAGGTAGTTCAGTAGGTACCTAACACGATCATATATCACTCGCATAGTATCAAATGCAGTTTCTACACAATATAACGCAACAATCCTCTACAAACGTAAAACACTGTATCATGCTATTCCATCGTACTCTAGCCGTGCTGTAACAGTTGGCAACATAGCACAATGATCAAACAGGACCACCACTCCTGTCAAATCTTCTAACAGAATATAATACGTGGTCTGTCATACTCGTTGTTAAGGAACAGTTATTCCATACATTTCCTTAGCGACGGTGATGGCAACCTCGTCTATAACGTTTTATGTAGGTATTAATCCTACAGCATGGCTAGAGAAAGAGAGAAATGTCAAGGTGGCGGTGGCTATTCGTATTATCGTACATTTTCTAATCCTACCCGCCTAACTGTTGGGGAAAATTATCGCTCTTTTAAAAAAACGGAGTTTCTGCACCTCATGTGAACAAAATACAAAAAATACCCAGTAATCCGGCAGATTTCGTATCAAATAGCCAAAGTGCCCACCGCTAAAAAAATTACGCATCTGTTTTTCTAACTAAATATTCAGAATAAAATCCACAAAAATGACTTTAGATTCCGCGACTAGTATTCGCTGATTTGCACCCTCATCATCAGGCGATCGTGAATAAAGTTCATAAATAAAGTTCGTTGAAAATCACTATAATTTAGTACAACAGGATACCATGACGTTTGTTAACTGTGGCGAATGATTAAATACCTAAACAATCAGTTATACGTACCACATTAACTTGTTCTTGTAATACTAAATCACAATTGAATCAAAAATGCAACATATACCCCCGTTTTCACCAACTTTTACCTAAGAAGAAGACCCCTAAGAAATTTCCATACAAAAACAGAGATAATATTCTATTTATTGACACGCAGGCCTACCAACCACACCCTAATTCCATACAAAATGCAACACGCAACTCACCTAGCCTGGGCAGAGATATTTGGGCACCTAACGTAGGTGAGTTGCGTGTTGTATTTTGTATGGAATTAGGGTGTGGTTGGTAGGCCTGCGTGTCAATAAATAGAATATTATCTCTGTTTTTGTATGGAAATTTCTTAGGGGTCTCCTTCTTAGGTAAAAGTTGGTGGGATTGGGCAACAGTCTTTCTAGATAAGACAGTAGGTACATATTGAGAGAGTATGTACTTTTAACTTCATTCATGTTTATAGCATGCAAGTACTCGGCTACTTAATTCACTGATAATCATTACAGTACCTACTTACCTGCGTATAAATAAATATCGAGTGTATAATGTCTATAAATATATTACCCGCAGTCAGGTGAGCGATAGATCGAATGACACTCTCTGTAACATTGATAGACAATCAATGCAGCTCCCACCAATATACCGCCAACACAATTCACCGTGTAAAAGAGTGTAATAAGGTAAAAAGGTTGACAGTAGTTGTTTACAATGTAACTGACCTATGATGGTCCTATTTGAGTAACATGGATTAGTCGTAAACTGAGTACATTTCAACCCAATGTAAAGTCACATTTACAATTTAGGGTTCGTCTGCATCACGTCACTTTTACAATCAAGGGTTCATATGTATCCGATATTTGTGCTATAAAAATATTGATTGTACAAGTATGTTATTTTTTGATATACGGTCTTCCTCAAATACGCAAAATGTTCTTTTTTTTTAATCCAGTGAAATTAAACACAAAGCAGTTCCTCGATGGAAAGTTGTGGGGTAGTCTTTCATTCTATGTGTACGTTTTTTGGAACGCTGAATCAGAATCCGAGGTTTTCCAACAAAATTTCGTGACGGAACATGGCGAAAAATAGAAAAAATGGCGAAAATATTCCGTTTCTGGCGATTTCTTTATTAGAACTCTGTCAACTTTTTTGTAAGTTATATTTCTAAGCAAAATTAAAGTACGTAAAATTTACTACAAAATTGGCAGATAAAATTTTTCTCTGAACAAATAGCAACGGAGCTGTCAAGGTCCAAAATATGGCCAAAAGTTTTTATTTTCTTTTAATTGTAAAAATTAATTATTGCTAGTTTTACAAAAGCATAATTTACATGACATTTTGCTTAATCGTTTAAGGATTTATGGCTACTGTCAAATGCACGACAATTTAACATGAACTAGAAAAAAAAATCACAATTCATTCAAAGCTCAACAAGTTTGGACGTACAATATATGTGCATCAGTGTGCACTTACTCATAGACATTCGTATTATCGATCGTCGATAAATCGTCGTCACTAAGATCGCATAGGACTTCTGGGTAGTACCTTAAGTACAGCGTCAATAAGGTATACCAACATTATGATATTAAGTGGTAGAGTGTTGAATATTGAGTAGGCGAATGCTTCGGCCTTCCCGCCCACCAACAATATTGGTATTGTGTACTCAGAGAGTGACGTCATGTAGGTAAATAGTAAAAAAACTATAAGAGAAGTCGGAACCTGACGCCTCTGCGTATTAAGCGACAAGAAAATTATCAAGGGCTCGATAGGAACGAAGGCGTAGAGACTGTTGTATTAAGAGTGCGAAATGTCATGCAAAGAAATATGGTGATTTCTTAACTTACCAGTATGCATATTCACATTTCAAAAATTTCTAAAAACGGGAGACCATAGATCTCGACAACCGTTACTAAATATGCTTATGGAAAAAATAGAGTGGATACATTGAACCTTTGTCTAGGGAATAACCGTAATAGATTTTTTATATCTTGTATAGATTTCTCAAAAAAATGTTAAAAACACATCTGATATTTTTTCCAAAAGACAGAAACTCGTTTCCCGAAAGTCGTGGATATTTTTAAAGTTTTTTCATTGAAGCGAAATGACCCCAAAAAATGGAATAAAGGCTCCTCCTCGGAACACGAGTAATATACTCATATCCGGGGAGTAACAAGATCATTGCTAATCATATTCTTAAATGTATTTTATGTTAAATAAATAAAAAAAAAAAAAAATAAAAAAATAAAAAAATAAAAATATTTTAACCATTTTATCATGCGATAGTTCCTGCGATTTTTACCCTTAATACCGTGGAAAATACGTGACGTCATAGGTCGCGAGCTTTAATTTAAAATAAATAAATAATCAAATTTAAAAACACCTAACATAGAATGGGGAATTATGAATGGACTAATTGTCTTACGAGTATCTACATGTTATCAGTGTTATCACTTATATCTATAGTCGTTGTCTGTTTTGTGCTTTTAAATAAATAAATAAAATCTTTATTGAAAAAATATTTTCTCCAACTGGCAGGTTTATTGCCATGGGCAATGTCTACCAACCAACCACCGAACCTGCTTTGGTTTGTAATAAAATAAAAATGAAATAAAATAAAATAAATAGATACCTACTCATATTAATGACGTATTGGTAAGTAAGTAGGTACACTGGACTTTAACACGAAGTCAATAATATTTCCCTTTTTGAGTAGGCTGCGAATCTACATACATTTATATACTCGTAATATCTAGTCGTGTAGTGAGCGACCTACGACAGCTCATAAAACAAACAAGATTTATCTCACACCTATACTGACTTCTATCCTACAATGTTGTATAGTATGTTATGTTATGAACTATTAGGTACAAACAATAACGATACTATACTAATGCCCAATCCCACCAACTTCCACCTAGGAAGGAGAGCCGTAAGTAATTTCCTTACAAAAACAGAGATAATATTCTATTTATTGAATAAAGAACATTAGCCACCAGTACCACCATGGCTTAATCCATATGAAATGCAACAAAATGCAGCTCACCTAGTTGGGGAGATTCCGGGCGGAGATATTTGGGCACCTAACGCAGGAGAGTCACATGTTGCATTTCGTATATGAATTTAGGCCGTGGTGATGCTGGTGGCTGATGTTCTTTATTCAATAAATAGAATATTATCTCTATTTTTGTATGGAAATTACTTAGGGCTCTTCTTCCTAGGTGGAAGTTGGTGGGATTGGACATATATGTCTTATGAAAGTGTTACGAACAGACACTCGAAAAAATATCAAAAAAGAGTGGGGAGTCAATCCTGCAACCCGGAGACTCCCACGGGAAGTAAAAAACTCTATGAAAATAAACGAAAGACGTGATTTAGTTCTTTCAAAAAAATTGGTTCCTAAATAATTCAGCCCTTTTTTAATGCATATGGCAAAAACATCATCATCATCACGTCAGCCCTCCTAAGTCCACGGCTGAACATAGGCCTCCCCCATTGATCTCCACAGCTCCCTATCCAAAAACATAACACCTGGCAACTACAAATTTAAAGGTAAATCTCTTAGCCAATTGGCCGCGTCAGCAGTGACCCCGTGAATTTCAGTTAGACCGCGCTGGAAACCAAAAATTTGACACTCAACTATATGGCCCATCGTCTGGCGGTGATGGCCCTTTGACCATTTTTATTCACAATTTCAATTACTCAAAAAAAAGATATTATTTATTTACTGCATTCTTAATTCTCATTCTCAAAACCTTTGATCTATTGAGACAACGTGTACTAAAAATCACGAGTAGATCACTGCGAATTGCTCAATAGAACTGAATACATGAGAAAAATTCCCAAAATTGATCAATGATTTATGATCTATATCTCTATAATATATCAAAATGATAAATCAGTGATATAACATCATCAAGCATGTTCTACACGATACACATGTTAATAATATGAAACATACGATTTATTGTACAATAATCATATAGTGATATCTATTATACTATTGTTGTTGTAGGTACAATATGGCGCCAGCGAGCTGGCCCACGCATGCGCACGATAAATGGTATAACAAAATAAAAAGTAGGTCTCGAAGTTTTTAAGAAAAATTTACTAAATATTGTAGTATCGGGTTGACTGTAAGATATTGCTTTTGCAATTAGTCCGCCTTTTGGCACACTGCATTGTCTTATTGATTTATTTATTTCTTTACGTGTTAGTATCATTTTTACTAGACTAGAATGAATGTGAATAAGCTTTGGATGGTTTGGGCATGTTTAGAGAACGAATGATGACGGACAAATCTATATCTTCGTTGTTGGTTCTTCGGGTTTCCTTACTGAGTGGTTGAATAACCGAGCTTCGGCAGCGCTACTACTGCCATCTTCAGGGTGAAGTATCGATGCTGAAAGCTCTGTTATTCAACCACTCTACACGTAGTAAGAAAACTACTGTCTAGTAAGAAAAGTACTATCATAGTTTTTCCCAGTGTAGTAACTTCGGGATACAGGTCCCTTAAACTTTAAAGTACGTATATCTCAATATGTTATATCGATAACCAATAAATGAAATGAATAGATATATAATCAAAACTATAAGTACCGATCATTATCATGCCTCATAATATTACTAGATATTTGTTAATATACGCAAGTATTCGATACCTATAAATAATGTTTAAACATAGTACTGATAATAATCAGAGTACTCGTACCTACTACATATGTACATCCCGGAGTAACCATTTTTTTTTTTCAAGATAAACTTCAACTCAGGGATAGTGCTCAACTTTGAACCGAACATTTGTAAAGTATGTACGCGATTGGCATAGTGGGTTGGAGCACGGACAATATGTAGGTGGCGGGTTCGAATCTCTATGCTGATGAGCTTTTAGCTTACCGTGAAATGTGTAGGAAAATATTTGGGCTTCTCTTGCAACATTTTTTATTTGTTTATTTATTTTAAAAATATTATTTTACCTATATCAACATGCCGGGTTGGCTCGCAGTATCACAGACCATGGGAAGCCACCTTTAGAATCGACAGAAGTTGTAAAAATTAATAAATTATATTTTTATTTTATTTCCACCAACTGAGTCACAAATTATCAAAATTGTCTATCTATCTATACCCTCACGCCACGTCCCTTGTAGGGTAGGCAGAGAGGAGAGAGCGCCAGACAGCCCTATCTTTACACACACACACACACACACACTCCTAGCCTCCGACACATTTGTGCAATTTGTCATACACGCTCTCCGCTTCCTTTTACTCAATTTTTACCTACGAATGGACTGACGACCATCTGTTAAAGTCTACTACATAAATTATTTGGGTTAGCCGAAAAAGATCGCTGAATAGCGATTAGTTCGCCCTAGTGAACATTACCTATTACTATTGTAAATGTATATTATCTTTTTTAAAGAATAAATAAATAAAAAGCGAATGGTCACCCTATACAAAGACAATAATGTGTTCCGATTTTCGGGTCGTGTCTTTAAAGCTCTCGTTGGCCGGGCGGCTCACGTGAAAGACGATCTACAATACATACATACGTACTCGTAACAACAACAGTAACAACAAAATAATAATAGTATGGACTGTATAGTGTATAGTAATGCCCTGGTCGAGTAGGTACGAGTACGTGTTCGAGTTGCGGAGAGCGGCGGGGAGGTGGTCAGCCACCTGTTAAAACACTCCTTAATCCCGACAATCCCGAGGCGCGCATGGCGTCGAGACGTCACAGAAATGAATCCTTACACTCTTCTCCACAAGTCGGTCAAAGAATTATTATCCTACGACGCACCGTTACCCACTGAGGGATAATTTTCGGTACATATGATAACCATATTTGGTAAGTTGATTTTGTCCTCTCTTTCTCTATACAACCGTACACACGAATATACTACATACCTACATGCCTATACAATATATATAACACTACACTATATTATACAGGACTGCTAGAAAGTATAATATATTATCACCGTTATAATATACAAGGATCTCTTCGTAACGCAACAATTTTATAGCCATATTTTAATTTTTCATTTATTTATTATCCAAAGCATTTTACAAAGTAAAAACATAAACAAAAAAGTACTGGATTTTATCGCCCCACTAGGCGATAGCCCGTTTCGGGGCAATACTAACCAAAATAATAACCATGTTATAAAGGCTTGCGCCGTGAATAAATAAATAAATAAAATATAATAGCTCAAGGTTACATATTTAGCCAGACTTGCGTATATGGGGGGGGGGGGGCAACCAAAATTTGTATAGTACGAAAAACGCGTAAATAGCGCCGCAGTCGAAATTTTTTTGAGTGACTAAATGATGAAGAAGTTTAAGGTGTAGATTGGACTCAAATACAAAAATAATAGTAAATAGCGTCGGAGGCAATTTTCTTTTAAATAAAAATGGTTGAAACGATTTTTTTTATGAAACAATTGCATATTTAATAGATTTTCGTACTGAAAATTTATATGTGTGATAATAATGTGATTTTTATCATGTAGTATAAAGAAATATATACCTATTCTAATCTCTAGGAGGACAGCTACCCCCCTCTGCCCCCCTTTTAAACAGGTATTAAAAATCTAACAAAGAAAATAATTCCATGTAGCTTAAGTAATGCCTACTCATTTTATTCGTTCATTATTTTATGTACGAATACCCAGTTATTGCGAATTTTAGCGAGGGCTCCAAGTTATATTATAAAGCAATAATAATTATGCAACAAGTATTTTTTTAAGTATTTTTTCATCTCGTCTATCTTACGAGAAATAATCACCGAGCAGACTAGCACATCTCTATGCGAGATTTGACGTGACTCTGCAATAGTAATTATATGGAATAATGGACCAGGTAGCTAGGAGTTTAAATATAATAATTATACCTCGGTATATTTTCTTTAAATATACCGAACACAGGTTTGCCTATCTATCTATACCCTCACGCCACGTCCCTTGCTGGGTAAGCAGAAAAGACAGAACGCCAGACAGCCCCATCCTTACACGCACTCATAGCCTCTGTCACATATATGAAATATGTCATACACGCTCTCCGATTCCTTTTACTCAAAATGCAGGTCTGTTTTAATAGATGTTTAAGGTATATTTCAGGGGAGCGTTCGATTTCACTCGACTTTTATAGACTGAAAAAAATTACAAAGTTAAAAAAATCTACAACAATCGTTCAGGTTCGCCACCCATTGTGAATATTTCTATATCGAGTACGATTGTGTAGTTAAACCAGTGTCGAATTTGCCAAAAGGCTGAGCTTGCCAAATGACTATGGGCGGCAGAGACTTCAGAGGGCGGCGCCCGCCTACATTTCATATTTTGGTTTTCACGGAATTCTCTTCGATTTTTTTCCACTCCCTCCCGACTACTTTTTCTTGGCCAGGGTCAACAGTTTTTGCATCTTTCCTAACGACCCCCCCCCCCCTCCTCGTCAACTTTTTTGGATGCAATCCTATGATAGTGGAACAAACCATTACATACCGGTCGCTAGTTACCCCAGATTATAAGAAATGATATGTTATAATAGACTCGTAAGTAGCGGCAGCCATTTGTTCATTATATTTTTCAAAATACAAGTTCGGTCAACTCAATTAATAAAATCTAAATCGATCAATTTGTAATGTGTAATATGCCCGTCAGAAATGACGAGTGTAAGGGACAATTAGATGATATTATTAGAAAATAAAAAATGCGTGACATGTTGTACATAATAATAGGAGTGAGTAGTACCTAATAGAACATGTTGGATTATTTAAGTATACGTTTGGGTTTTAATAGAGTGTAATATACTTTTATAATTGAAAAACAAGTAACACTATCCCATGTGATTATCTTAGTAGCAGTGGGTACCTACCCGTGAAAATTCACGGAGGCTTGGTTAGATATGTTTTTGTGTAACCACTATTACTACTCCACCCTTCAAAGTTCCTCGAGTAAACACAGGAAGATCACTCCGTTTCTCCGTCTCTCCAATATCGTCATGAAAGTCGTAAAACCAAATTCATATTGTCGACTTTTTTAGTTGGTACCCGCCCCTGTAAGCCACAAAACTCCTCTTACATGTCTACCTACATATATAGGTATTTTACACACATATTACAAAGAGTTCGATTTGCAATCTCTACGTGTATTGTATAGGTACGTACCATATAGTATGTATGAGAATTAGATTTTCATTTTCTGTCACGTTGCTTAAAATGGTACTTAATTATTTCCACGAAAGAGACATTTCAAAACTATTTTCATTCATTGTTTCATTAGTAGGTACAATTTGAATTTTCAAATTTTTATTCATAAAATAGACTACACAAAAAGTGAGACTTCGACGATAATATTTAGCCACCCATGAACGCGTCGCTGCTTTAAATATACATACACTTTCATAGAACTTGCAAAATTTGCCAAAGGCCTATCGTTACAAACATACAGGACTTGGATTCTACCAGTATTATGTAATGGAATTACATTATTACTATGATGCGGTAGTCATTTAACACAATATGTAAAACGGTACTCGACTCAATCGATACGAGATTCGTCATTAATGAAATATAATGTAATTAATAAATTTATTATTGATGTGAACAACTTGTAATCATACAGACAGACCGCCACTCACTATAATAAATGGGAATTTTGTACGCATTATATAACTTACTTTATTGATTAGAAATTTTTTGATAAGATTCTTTGACGGGCCGCCAAATCGCCATTTTCACATGACATGTGTCTATGGTCAAAGTAATTTCATAGTAATTTTTTTCATTAATTTTTTCGAAGGCTTTTTAAATTTGAAAAGAGAACCATAACAGTAATAATTTTATTATATTCAAATCAAAGGGAGGAGTACCTATCCCGAAATAATTTCCCGAGTTTTTAAAGTCCTATATGCTATCATTCGGTTTCGGCGCTTTGAATTGTTCTCAGCCAATACCGAAAGAATCGTCTTGAAACTGAAGAGGGTGATAGATGAAAGTATGTACTACAGATTGACCGTTTTAGTTTTACAGTATTTGTAAATTCCTTGGATAAAAAAATATTCCGAAAGTACCCCTGAAATTTACGAGATCTGAGGATTTTCCGTTCATTTTTTCAGACATAAAAGTATAGTTTAGCCAAAATACTGGTAATTATAATCTTAACAAATTTCCTGTTTTACATTTTTAATTTGTTCCCAGGTTCTTCTTAAAAAGGTAAAATTCACATTGTCGCTTACATTATTCTTACTTTGCACTAACATTCTCTTCTCATACAAAATTTGAAAAAGTTGAAGTACCCCGGGTAATGGGAAGTTTCACCATGCAAATTGTAACAACTTGTAATAACATAAGTAGTTCAAAAATGTGTGACTATTTCCGTGAAAGAAGCTTTATTTAATCATAAACAATTGATTTAAAGTCAGTGCACAGTCTTTTTATCAAAGGTACACAAAATTTAACAATGTCCGAAGTATTTTTTTCCAAAACGTATGTACGTACACACATTTGCATCAGTCGCGCCAGCCCCTCAATTTATGAACCCCGTTATGACAGAGCGACTATGAAATAAGACAACTTGTAGGAAATATAATGAACATATGTCTGCAATGGACTCGTTTGGTTTAGTAAACAGACTACAAGAAGATAAACAATGCTTTTGCATACTTGAACCTTCAACATCATGACTAGAGCATGTCCTTTAACAATGTCGTCCATCAATCTCTGATATGCATAGAGAACTTGACGTGTCCAGATTGAAACCAACCAAAGCAAAGACTTCCAAACTATACTAATTTCTACACCAAACGAATCTTAAATTCCTGATATGCCCGGTCTTAACTAGGAATATCGACATTTAAAATTTAAAAAAAATGAGAGACCTCAGACTCGACAACCTTACTAAACATGCTTTGGGAAAAAATAAAGTAGATACATTGAACCTTTATTTAGTGTATTACCGTGAAATATTTTTTATATCTTGTATAGATTTCTCAAAAAATAAAAGTGAAAAACTCCTCTGATCTTTTTTCCGAAAGACAGAAACTCTCTTAGTTTTTTTTGTATTGATTAAATGCAGTCTAGTAAATGACTGTAAAAGTTTTTAAAATGGAGCAAAATTAACAGCAAAAAGTTCCAAAAACACTATTTTTAACATTTTTCATGCGATCGCTCATGCGATTTTGAACCTTAATGCCGCGGGAAAGTACCGTGACCTTATAGTTGGGGTCCACGCCTTAAAACAATAACAAATAAAAATACATTAGATGGGTTTCGCGTCTATTTTGTTGTTCACGATACCTATCATGGGTGGCTACAGTTCTCGGAAGATATAGTATTGAAATTATGGCATTACACCCGAAATTGAGTGATATATGTAGTACGCACGTTAAACAAGTAAACAAAGGCTAAATAATAACAAAGGTTACACCGCAAAAGTCGTGTAGTTCTACATTAGTGACATATAAGTTACATCGCTCCAAGGTCTTTGCCATCATTGAAAAAACATAAAAAAATTGATAGCTTCTTTCGTTCATCGTCTATAACGTTGTTCTAAGGCATTCTAGGGTAAATTAGAAGATAAAATTTCCTATGGATATACTAGAAATTTGAAAAAAACTGTAAATGCTTCTGTGCTTCCTAACGGGTCATCGTCGGCTCAGGGAGCATCTCCGCTGGGACTTGAAGAGGACGGCACCTTCAGATTCTGTGAGGAGGAGGAGGAAACTCCCCACCATCTTCTGGCAGACTGCGATGCCGTAAGATACATGAGGTTGAGAACTTTGGGCAAGCACCAGATAGAGGTGGAATCATTTCCCACCCTAGACCCCCTCCGAGTGCTGAACTTCGTAAGACGTCTAGGACTAGAGGGGCTGCTGGGCTGGGGCGGCTGGGTGGGGAGAGTACAATAGATTTTGTAGGTCGCAATACATAATACATCCCAACTAATAAAATAAGAAATGCTGTGAACACATTGATGAATATACGAGATGTACGATAGAGAAAAATTAGAAATAAAGGCTCTTGAGAATCTCTGCGTTTGTTTAAGTCCTACTACTCCTAGTACTATATTCAGTACAGTACAGTTGATAGTTGTAAGACATCATTACTAATAATAGTTGAAAGTATCTGTATATCATATCACCGTAATACATACAGTCTTACAAAGAATCCTATACTAGATCACTACCATTGTTCGGAGTTCAGACGTCATGCTTTAAGTATCACAGTAGAGTCGTTCTAATCCTGACTATTCAAAGTCGTGCGGAACAAAACTAACCGATGATGTATGTAGTTGCTAGTTATCTCAGTAGATATTCTGTGAGTGATCCACTCCAATCAGACTGTAATCCTTTGACATTTAAGTGTCATTCACCAATTCCAATTCATCCATCTTCCTTGGTTGGGATTTACCCATAACATGCAACACTTCCGGTGAAGTTGTGGGTTACGGATATCTCTTGGGACTGGGGTCATATTTATTATACATAACAAAAACAACCGGACTACTTGTTGGCGCCGTTTAGCGATAAATAAAATCGCCCCAAGGGCACCTTACATATTTCTGAGTATAAATCACCATATATAGGATTGTCATAAGCAATAAAAATCACATAGAATCAAACTAATCATCTTTAGTCGATTTGCTATGTCATTCGCATATTGAATTACCTACCCACCTACCCTATTAGTATACTTAATAGAATGTTGTGCCACCTGTTTTTTTTTTAAAGCAGTCTATCTACAAACTTCATTTTACGAAGCAGAAAAACACAACACTAACACATTAACGGACAATCGCACCCTTCATTTTTCACGACCATCTGTACTTAGTCCGCAAGTATTCGGTATCACACTGGCCCTAATATAAATAAATAAACCTTTATTAGCAACAAATTAAGGTGTTACAAAACCGGACAACAGTAGTATGCTAAACTGCGGACTTATTGCCAAAGCAATGTCTTACAGTCAACCCAATAACATACTTAATCAATTCATTGAAAAGTTCGGTATCCTGATGGTTCAGATAATAGGCATTACAGTGTATACTCGTATATCTATAGGATATCATTGTATTGATGGATTCTACTATCAGACTAATGTGACCATGTCTCCAATCAGTATTATCTATTGGTTTATCGATTCATATATATTGGACGTCCTTTGACAAGGCAAACAATGCATCATATTCTACTAACGAACAAACTTGTGGGAAATTATTGAACTCAAAATTGTTAAGATATGGTACAGTCCCTTACGGAGTAGGCGGG
The DNA here is from genome assembly GCA_963576895.1 of Ceraclea dissimilis. Classification (NCBI taxonomy): domain Eukaryota; kingdom Metazoa; phylum Arthropoda; class Insecta; order Trichoptera; family Leptoceridae; genus Ceraclea; species Ceraclea dissimilis. Next base: position 17,498,239 of record OY756369.1, read on the forward strand.
GAAAACATATCGCTAGATTTCATTATCCTTACACACACTTCTTAATTCCGTTACATTCATGCAATTCATCTTAGACACTCTAAGATTCCGTGACTGGTCGCCGAGTGATTCTGGCACGGTCGCGCTTCCTTACACCTCTATTTTCTTTGCCGTCCTTTCGTCGTTCATCCTCTCTACATGTCCCAATCATCTCAACTTGTTCACTTTCATTCCAGTTACAAAATCCGTTTTACAGTCATTCATCTCTCTATAATCGCTTCATTTCTTATCCTATCTCTAGGCCCTTTACCACACATTCTTTTTAGCGATCTTATCTCAACAACATTCATACCCAATTCGTCCAGGTGAACCCATAGTAATCTTAACCATTTCTGTATATCTATCTATTACGCCGTGTCCCTTGCGGGATACGCAGAAGAAACAGAACGCCAGACTGCCTTATTTTATCTCTCTCCAATTTCTTTTGCTCAAAAGCGTCCATCCTTGGATTGTGGTCGACATGATCTGTCCAAGTCAGCCTCTTCACACCTCTTCGCTCACCTAAATATATTTTTTTAATCATTCATTCTCTCAACGTACCTAATCACAATGTCAAACATTTAAATAAACAAACATAAACCATATTAAACCATTGCTATGCCAGATATTTAAACTATGTAGTATACATTGTAAGTATACCTACAAAAAGATGGTGACATAATATAGTGCAGATATCAAAGCCAATGTGATAAATAAAGCAACCAATATACTCGTATACGACTACATATATCCACAGCCACAAACTTAGTACAAACATTGTATTATAACATGTAGATCCGTGGTCGTCAAACTGCGGCCCGGGGCAGGTATATGTGCGGCCTGCGATATAGTAAACAATTTTTCATACTAAATGGTAACCTCACAAAAAATATATTATTGCCACACGTTTTCTCATCATTACTAGTGTAAAAATACAACCAGGTTAATCAACTTTACTCTTTTTTCGTTACAAAATTTCGCCCGCGGCTCAATTTTTTGCCACATTTCAGAATAAAAAACCATACCGCATCACGATCTTCACTCAGTCCAACAAAAGAAAAATCGCTTGCGGCTCTGTTTGCATGTTGTCTGGGCTTTGACAATATTTAAATCTTAACCCCTCCCCCTCCCCGCCCCTCGGCTCGGAAGCGACCACAATGTAATGTGCATAATATTCATTGATAAGCCCTCCGTGATACCTTACATTATCCTAAGTGGCCCTTAACCAAAATAGTGTGACGACCGCTGATATAGATGGTTGTTGCGTATTCGTGGGTAGGCGCCTGAGATCTGACTCATCAGCATTATGAATATAATACACATGTATCATGAGTGCTTATTGTATAAGATGTATAATATATGAACGAAGCCTTTATCAATAATAATTTCGGTAGCGGAATTTTATCGTTCTGACATGAAAGTAAATTAACAGGTACTTTTACCTAATTTGATGTTCTTTGTTTCGCGACAATATACTTTTCTAAGAGTCAAGCATTTGTGGAAAGTCAAAGGGGAGGCCTATGTCCAGCATTGGAATTAAAACGGGCTGTGAATGAAGAAGAAGCATTTGTCGAACTCTGTATATTATCTGAAATGTTTATTTAGTACATTCATGGAATCGCCTAGGATTGGACCGCTAAAAATATGACCTTTCTATGAATTAGTCCCCCTATACGATTTTTATATTTTTTAAGGAATGTGGTAAGAGATAGGAGAAAGTTTTCAACAACAAAAATATTCCTTGCTCAATTCTCTACAAAAAATGTTCCATACGTTTTTTTCATAGGCCTAGCAGTTCAGGAGGAGTATCCGGCCAATAAAACGACACATTTCGATTAAAAAACAGATAAGTCACATTTTTAAGGGGCTGGCTCTTAGACTGTTACGTCTATTTGGGAGAAAAATGCAGAAGAAAAACGCATCGCTTACGTTATTGCTTTATAAAGAAAACTATTGTATTAAATATGAGAAGCAGCAAAAAGGAAAAAAAAACAATCCACGATGACAAGATTAGTTTGTCAGCTCAGTGAGTAGAATGCGTAAGTGGTAATAGAGGGGGCCGGTTCACAACTTGTCAATGTCAAATAAAATAATACGAATACTCAACAACTGGTTGTTATTTACACATAAACGCGATAATTGTGAGCAATTACCAATGCACTCTAGATTATTTATCTTCACAATATAATAATCCGTATGTCTGTATATTATAATCATTTCTATTGCTTAATTTTACATTCTATCATTTGATTTAACGTTAGCAATATCCCGTCAAATAGGAAGGACTTCATCATATCAAAATATCTAATGAAGAAGAAACTCTGCAACATTTCCTGCGTTTGAAGCTCGGGACCCGACTGTGACGTCATAGTCATTTCCCGAAGGGTTCGAAATCGCACGAACAATCGCATGATAACATCGTTAAAAATAGCGTTTTTTTTTTACATTTTGGGTTAATTTCGCTTCATTCAAAAAACTTTCGAGGAATTCTTTAGATTTTAATACACATTAACAGGGAAACGATTTTCTGTCTTTCGGATAAAAGATCAGATATGTTTTTCACATTTTTTTTTTGAGAAATCTATACAAGATATAAGAAATCTTTTACGGTTATTCCCTAGATAAAGGTTCAATGCATCTACCCTATTTTGTTCCAAAGCATATTTAGTAACGGTTGTCGAGATATAAGGTCTCCCATTTTTAGACATTTTTAAAATATCGATAAGCATACTCTTAACCTCTTGTCCGGCCAAATTTGACTTCATCCGGCCCGTTCGGCTTTTTATTTTCTGTTTAACAAAAATGTTAACACCAGCTTCCCTACGTAGTACAGAAATTCACTGCAAGGCCCTTTTCATAATCATTATAATAACCATAATAATTATGTATAATGTGATTATTAATAAAACCTAGGCATAATAATTATAACACATTAGTGACTCGAATCCATAGATAATAATGACAACAAGAGCAGTTTATTATGTACACCTCACCTACATAACAAGACCTACATAATTATCAAGTACTGGATAAAACTTACAAAACATGAACACAATTAACACATTTTTTACAAGATATTTAAATGATTATGTGTTCAATTATAAACTGGGCAATTACTAAATAGCGCTTACTAATTTTCATCAACATTGTTTAAAGATTATTTCATATTAAGCAAGATTATCTAAAAAATTACCTACCTACCTTGCTCGGAGGGCTGAAGAAGTACCTCGTTGAGAAAATTCTGCCAATCAGAGAAATGTCCCTTTACACTCTGATTAGCATTGATCTGATGATGATTTTTGTTTTTTTATTGTTAATTGTAAAATTTCATATTATCAGTAAAAATTGACGAGTCCAGGTGCCCGAATGGGCCTACGGATGATAGAAAAAAAAAAACAAGCAATATCTCTACCTATAAAAGGATGTGCCTGACTGAATGACTGACTGACTGGCATCCTACACATCAACACACAGCCCAAACTGTTAATCGTAGAGAAGTGAAATCTATAAAACAGAAACAATTCGACCTTTCCACTAAGGAAAGATTATATGAAATTCCGCCTATAAGAGGGTGTAAGTTTTTTAAGAAAAAGTTCATACGTTTGATTTTTACCGCAGTACCTAATTTTAAACACTACCTACTCGTCTTAAAATTAAAAATTATTTTACAGACATGTAACCATTAGGTAGAAACAAACCTAAAAAAGTAACACAATTCCACAAATGAGAGAAATCCTAATGTGCGTCCAAATCACGTACTCCTCAACATACGATTGATCATGTGAAAATAAAAATGAGCGCTTCAAACAATGAGAAATTTGGAAATAAATGGAAATCACCAACGTTTTTACTAAATCAAGACGGAATAAAATGAATAATTAAATCATACGCCAACAGTTAATTAACTCAAGCAGACAAAGACGTCAAACTGAGCTCTTGAAATTCTGGCAGAAATGTCAACTCCTGAATTTTTTGCTCCATTTTCACTTTTGCTACAAATGCGCACGTTTGGGTCATTAGAATTAAGGCTCGCGATCCAACTATGGCGTCACGGTAATTTCCCACGGCATTAAGGTTCAAAATCGCGTGAACGATTGCACGGTGAAATGGTAAAAATAACGTTTTTTCCATTTTTTGGGGTTAATTTCGCTTCAATTAAATTTTTTTTACGGTTATTTCCTAGACTTTAATGCATATTATCAGTACAAAAAAAAATTCTGCCCTTCGGAAAAAAGATGAGAGGTTTATTTCACTTTTTTTTAGATTATAAAATATCTTTTACGGTTATTCCCTAGATAAAGGTTCAATATATCTGCTCAATTTTTTTCAAAGCATATTTAGTAACGGTTGTGGAGATATAAGGTCTCCCGTTTTTAGAAATTTTTAAAATGTCAGTACGTGTACTCTTGACAAAAAAAAAACTGTTGATGCGTCTATATGAAGAGAATTGAAAATTTATCAACCGATAGAATCGAAACGTAAGTAATTAAGAATAATTAAAATCATATGAATCAATTATTCAGCTATCAAAGACCTCGGTGGTATATTGGTTTTGTTGAACATAACAATTCAACATTTCACTACAAAGGCGATTCCTCTTAATAATAGCGGGGTTTTTTGTTGTAACGCATTGAATCCATCGTCGCTATGACTGTCAAATTTTCTTCAGTAGAGGTGTATTTCTTCAGTATTTATACAAAAATACTGAACGAATATTGTACTAGAAAAACAGTTTCCGGAAAGATCTTCGTTAGCATGCGAGTGAAGTGGTTCACATGAAGTCATTTTGTTGTAGGTAAAAAAATCCAGTAGGCCTACAGAAGTTATTATAATCCTACAGTATAAAGTTTTTACTAACTCGTAAATATTAAAAATGCAAAAAAAAATATAGGACAATTCATCCGTCAATTCATGAATTCCGAGGAATACGTACTTATTTGTTCACATTAAACAAAGAGCAAATCAATATTTTTTCAGTATTTATGATCCTAAAGAAACAGATTCTATCTATTTCTGTTAATGAATATTACTGAAAAAATAAATACAGCTCGTGCAAAATGTCGTAATTAAGAAAGGGGTTCGAATTTACTAGGTCAGTATTTATAATAATAGTCAGTATTTTAATCAAACAATCAGTTTTTTATCGGTAATAAACTGTATGATAGTGATGTCTTTCGGGGATGGTCGGTTAATTAAAAAAAATACTGAAAAATTATTTGAATAAAATACTGATTATATTTTTTTATACTGACCTAATAAATAGATGTATCGGAAAATAGTATTAATATGATATGGATCGTCGAATTAGTAGAATATTCAAAACAAAAACATCATCAATATACATAAAATAATTTTCATTCAAATAATAAAAATGTCAAATATAAACAAAAACACATGAATAAAAAATGCACAGTAAAAAAACATTGCAATATAACACATATTCAATACACACATTAAACAAAACATAGAAACAAAAAACATACATGCAAAAATACACATTGAATGCAACACAAGTATGACAAAATACAGATCGATAAATTACAATTCAATTTTAACAATTTTTGTAATATTGTAATAAAATATAGCATCTAATATTGTTGTTTTTTTTTTGTTACAGATTGCTGTCAACTAATAGAATGACTCTCAAGGATATTTAAAACTTTTTAGTGTTTTTAGTTCAGTAAATGTAAAAAATACTGACACCCTGGCAATAAAAGGTTAAATTATGTAATTTTGAATGAGCACAAATCATCCTATGTGGATGGGTTGTCAAAATGAAGTAAAAAAAGTAAGGCAAAAATAGACAGATAAAAAAGGGGATTTCAAAATTCAGTGATGCCGAAAATTTTAGAGAATAATTTTTCATTATAATTATGTGAAAGCTGCATTAAAAATTGTTTAAATGTCTCATACTTGAGTGAACTAAATATTTTTTTATTGAAAAATATATAAAATACATACACACTATAGTTATGTGTAAATTAAACAAAAAACACTAGCAAAATGATATATAATAGAATGAAAAAATATAAGTTAGATTCATAGTAGTCAGTATAAGAGATATATTTTCAGTATTTTGTTAATTTTAATGACTAGTATAAAACATTTTTTATTCGTAGTAAAACTAAGTATATTTGTTATAATTAATAAACAATTTATTCTGTTGGTTTTAATTATTTTACCTACAACCATTTAATTATATTATTTTTAATAAATAAATAATGCCTTTTTATTCTAAGTACTATGAAATACTTATAGTGCTGTGTGTAAAGAAACGCACTATTTTCTATATTCACAGTAAATATAGAAATAAATAAAAAGATGAAAAACAATTAAAAAAAATACTAAAATTGTAATCAAAGAATTCTGAATTCTGGACAGTGTCGGTGGATTCTGGAGAAAAGTTTCACGTAAAGGCAAGTAAAGGTAATTAGTGAAAGATAAAGGTAAGTAGAAAGATAATTTCTTTGAAAGAAGGAATGTCAATGAGGTACCAGATGCACTTTTTCTAAGATTTTTTTTTATGTTTCATGTTTTTGAACTTTCATTTCTTATTTAACACGACGCGACGTGATGGTAAAGATAGGTAGATTAGAAATTAGTTATGACTCAGGACCCAACTATGACGTCAAGGTCATTTCCCGCGACATAAAGGCTCAAAATCAAACGCACAATCGCAAGATAAAAAGGTAAAAATAGCGTTTATTCCCATTTTTTGGGGTTAATTTCGCTTCAATCAGAAAACTTTTACAGTCATTCCCTAGATTTTAATGCACATTATCAGTACCAAAAAAAATTCTCGGCGACTTTCGGGAAACGAGTTGCTGTCTTTCGGAAAAAAGATCGGAGGTGTATTATACGTCTTTTTTTTTTGAGAAATCCATACAAGATATAAAAAATCTTTTACGGTTATTCCCTAAATAAAGGTACAATGTATCTACTCTATTTTTTCCAAAGTATATTTAGTAAGGTTGTCGAGATCTAAGGTCTTAACCTAACGTTTCACACCTACCTATTTTCTACTAGATGTAGTAGAAAAATCACAGTTTTATGGTATCGCATTAAAATATTTATTTTGCCCAAATTTCTTTACACGTATAGTTCTGGATTCTCAACCAAGTAACAAGTTGATATAAATAGACCAATGTGGCGAAAAAACCCCCATTCAAAAAAAGTTTATATGCGACTGGGATTCGAACCCGACGTACTAACTTCGTTATTTGATTTCATTAAGCGAGTTTACGTAACGTGTGCCTTGTGTGTAATCATAAAAATTTTCTGACCCGAGTGAAAATAAAGGGCCAACATCAAGTATGAGAGTAATGGAAGATGAGAGTAAATGGAAGTGAAGTAAAGTCTCGTATACAGTCCAGATATCTCTGTCAGTGTCCCGCTATTAATTACCTTCTCCATGTCTCGGACAGCGCACTGGACATTGCAGCGCTGCAGAAGAACAGAATTCAACGGGCCGGCCTTTTATAAAAACAAACGGTCAGGACTATTCGACAGAACGGTGACGGAATACATAATGCACTGACCAGAGATCGACAACCAATCGTGATATCATCATTTATACGGCCATGGTCATTTATATTTATTCATCCTATACGGTGATGAAGAAAAATTTAAGAAGCCCTTGGGGCTTTTATCTTTAAACATTTTTTTTTTAATCTTTATTAAAGAAATTTTGGGAGATTTTATCGCTAAACGGCGCCCAATACAGTCCAATTATTATTAGTATTAATATACTACGACCAATACAAATAATTTACGGCGATTTGCAAATTTTTAATTTTTCATTCCTGTCCAATAAACAGAGAATTTAACTACAATACAACCACAAAATTTTAGAAATTTCTACTAAACAAGCTCGTCATTTGTAAGTAAATTTTGTTTTTTATCTGCCGACTTTCAATGCTTTGGTCTGGGTTATCGGTAGGTTAGTTGCAAGCTGTTGTAAAAAATACCTATAGCCGACAATGCTTCATAAAAAAATACGATTCATTTCGGCGAAACACTAAAGAGAACAGTGTCAAAGAATAATGGCCAGAAATTTTGGGAACTCGATCCAAAAGCCACCACAGACGAGACTTGCGGGAAATGGAAGTACATGCTTGTCTTACCATTCTGGCAAAATACTAATAATTGACTAGTTTTAGCTGATATGACCGGAGTGCGATTATGATTAGATCCTGAGAGGTCTCACGTTAATTTTTTCTGTGTATAAATCACCATATAGGATCGTCATAAGCAGTAAAAATGATAGATTAAATCGCTTCATAGGATCGTCATAAACAAAATAATAAAAATAAATCTAATCAGTTTTGGCTAACTCCCGTTATTGTGACCGACCCTTAGGTACGCACAAAGAGGTGAATCTTCAGCAACAATATTGTTCAATTCAATTGTCTGTTTAATAATAATAATAAGACTCGCGAGCCGATGGTTGCGTAACACTGAATTAAGAACACAAACGAGAGAGGTTGTTTTTTTTTTGCTTTCCATCCAATACGATGTTTCGATATTATTTTTATTATTATTGGGAGCAGTTCACATGACTCCATCTACTTGTACTAGGTACCCGTATACGAGTATACAGCCGCCTCTCATCTCGTGCACTCTAAAAGACCCGTCAAATTATTTTACGAGTGTGACAACACATATTATATTCAAGTCCGAACACGCCTTAAGGAATGCAGCGACTCGCCACATTCTGGTATCTAATAACTAGACACCGGATTATATGCAACTTGAAATGTTTGAAATGTAGAGCACATGGTTGGCGCAGTTGACTGAGGCGGCAGTCTCTCAAGCGGGATGTGCCAGGTTCAAACCCCGGCGCTGGTGATGTATTCCACACTTTGAGATACAGGCTTTTAGCCTAGTGCAAGGTGTGCAGGAAAGAATTTGGGTTTGTGTATGCAAGCCTAGATCCTTTTAATAAAAAAAAATATATACTATATGCAATATGCAACAAGATCACCAAAAAGTACCAAAACATGCGTCTTAAATTTTTAGAAATACCAGAAAATAACGTTTTTATAAGATTTTATTTAACTTCACTGCGTATGGTGTTTTTTTTTTGTTTGTCTGTGAACAAATCTTGCAATCGATTTTCTAACCACTTCCTGACTTCTTATCCGTGTTTGGTGTCGTTTGGAAGACCGCGAAAAACAGTTCTACGATCTAAAGTTATAAAATCTTACTTTTTATTAAATTAGGTACTGTATTTACTAGATTTTCAACTAGATATCAACATTTTTGTTTTTGAAGACGTTAAAATTTTACAAAAAATAGAGTTAGAATTATAAGAAATATACCCCAATATGCACGAACAGGAGATTTTAGCCGAAATATGCGAAATATTGAATAAATTGCCAAAATATGCAAATGCATATAATCCGGTGTCTACTAATAACAAAGAGTTCCTCTCAATAACAGTAAGACATTTGCAACAAAATTTCATAATTCTACTAGGTTGCTGACACTGATATATGCTAGTGGATGGACATGGCTGAAGAGGGATGAATCAGGAATAAATGCTGTCGAGGTGAGATCGCTAAAAAGAACGTTGGATATGAAATAAAGTGATCAGAGAGCCGAGTGAGTGTAAAACGGATGTTGTAACTAGAATGAAAGCGAATACGTCGGGATGGTTGGGACATGCAGAGAGAATGAATGATGAAAGGATTACGAAGGAAATATACCTGAGACAAAGAAGGGTTGTAAAAAGGCGCGACTGTCCAAGAACCGCTTCACTTTTCCATGTCGACCAGTTGCTTAAGGACTGGGGTGTTTTGAGAAAAAGAAGAATTGTATGAATGTGACGGAAATAACAAGTATGTGTAAGTATAGGAAAGTCTGACTTTCTGTTCTGCACGGGACGCGACATGAGGGGATATAGATAGATTCCCTCACTCTAAACTAAAGGACTGCAACTGATTTACCTTAGTACGGGCTCTGCCTGGTTAGGTAGATCTAAGTAAAATGCAAATTAATTTGTACTATTATTTCAATAAAGTGCCATTATATACCGCTGTCTTTTTACCGAAACAACGACGTCAGGACTTTTCCATACATTTGAATGTTATGCACGTTCTATCAAAACAACAATATAGATGTATGGTCCACCCATACCTACTTCTACTTTGTTTCAAATGTTCCGATTTGATTTAACGAGTTGACGGAAAAAAGTATAAAGCGCCATTTTCACAATGCTCAATTTATGAGTAATGATGAAATCAATCATAAGTTTTTATTTCCTCCTTTCATAATAATATTTATACCGAATGGAAAAACTCTGCCTGATGCTCCGTAATATTTTATGTGTGTTATTTAACGTCCATTCAAGTCATCTCTTACAAATTTAATATAGTATCATTGTATAATGGCTGGGATATTATTTGTCTTTTGTTGTACGAGAAGCATACTGTACACAATGTCACATTTAGACACTATGGTGACCATAACATTTCAAAAATTCCTAAAAACGGTTGACCTTAGATCTCGACAACCCTTACTAAATATGCTTTGGAAAAAATAGAGTAGATACATTGAACCTCTATCTACGAAATGACCGTAAAAGATTTTTTATATATTGTATAGATTTCTCAAAAAAAATTGTGAATGATGATCTTGATCTTTTTTCCGAAAGACAGAAACTCGTTTCCCGAAAGTTGCGGAGATTTTTTTCATGTATTGATAATATGCATTAAAATCTAGGGAATGACCGTAAGAGTTTTTTGATTGAAGCGAAATTAACCCGAAAAAATGGAAAAAACGCAATTTTTACTATTTTATCATGCGATTTTGAACCTTCCAAGGATATGTCTTTAGAGACTACAGGTGCATCCAGAGTCATCAAAGGACAACGGAAGAACTAACTTGTTATTTTAGGCTTCCGGAATGAGAAAATGTAGGTATGAATACTGTCTTTATACAAAGTATTAAAAATAGAAATAAAATCTCAAATAATGTTAAATAAATATTTAAAATAACGTGTAGGTATGTGTACCCGAAGATGAAATATGAATTTTATGTTTTATGGAATGGACTTCCTGTAGACATCAGACAAGAACAAACGTTAACCGGGATCAAAGGCTTATTAAAAACATATTTCATTAAGAAATCCTTTCCAACAACATTGGGAGTACGAATGCAGAGCGCCCTTGAGGTGGGAATACCCACAAAACGGCTCTTTACAAATAGTCCATTATTATAACGTAAATAAAATGTTCACCTTTAAATAACGAGATGACAGGGGTGATATCGCGTTTTCTCAACGAATGGTCACCACAATTTGGTATTGCATTATACAAACAAACATAATAATAAGTCGATTTATGAGAATATTCTCAAATTTGTGACAAGGGACATTAGTTTAGCCAACTCCTGAATATTATGGATGAGGGGAAGACAATAAATTTTATGTATTAAATCGTTACAGAGTTTTTTTACTGAATTTAATACATTTCCTACTTGGGTAGGATTTGAAATGAACCTTATATAATCGATTTAAATGAATGAAAGAAACAAAATACGGCAGCGAATCATCGACACAATGAAGATCCTCCACAATTTTTAACTACAATTGAGTGTCCCATATACCTAATATACGGTTTTCATTAGTAACTAGAGAGTTTGCCTGCTCATAGGTATAATATTGTAGAAAAACTAACTTAGAGAGAAGTATTAATTTAGTATTTTGGGCCTTAAGGTTTTACTCCCCTGAAACATCGATTTAATTATTATTGCAAAAAACATAAACAATGAAAAAATGGGATAATATTTTAAATAAAGAATGATATAAAATTTAGAATGAAAAAAAAAGATATAAGTAGTATAAAAGGTGAAAAAGCGAAGAGGGGTGAGGAAGCGCGGCCGCCCAAGACTGACCTGGTCGCAACATGTCGACCAGATCCTCAAGGATGGACGCGTTTTGAGTAAAATGAAACAGTGTATGACAAATTGCATTAATGTGACGAAGGCTAGGAGTGTGTGTAAGGATAGGAGTGTCTGGCGCTCTGTACTCTCTGCCTACCCTGCAAGGGACGTGGCGTGACTGTATAGATAGATACATAGATAGAGAGATAAAAGGTTAGTGTAAAAAAAATTACTTACGTGGTGAAATTTTCTCCATAATCCATGATTTTGACACTGTTTAAATAAGCACATTCATTTCACTCGCTGACGAGAGATCAACCGATACAAAACCAATTTAAAAGAATAAAGACCAACGTTGATATAGCGTTTTGTATTACAAATAATTTAATTTAGATAAAAAAAAAATGTTGAAAAAAATATTTGTAATTTATGTTTTTCATCTTTTTATTTCTATATTGTATTTTTCACTTTCTTAGGCGTATAAAAATACGTCTATCTTATGACGAAAAAAAGGAATGTTAATTGAATAAAAAAAACATTAATTAGTAAAAATAAATAAATAACAAAAAAAATATTTTGTATTGAGTATCATTTCGTACGATTTATTATCACACAGTAATAACAATTCAACAAAATATTAATAAATATCATAAAAAATAAAAATATATAAAATATTCGTTGTTTTCCTTACAAAAATATAATTGAAATATTAAAAAGTAATGTCATATACTAAATCTAAAAAAATACTAGCATACAAATTATTATTGTCCAAATTTAAAAAAAAATTACTTAAAATATACAATATATGTATAACTATACAATTTATATACAAAAAAAAAAACAAGAAAATGTCTATAAATTAACTATGTATGTATAAGTACAAAATATTTACACACAGTTTTTTTGTCTTTGTTCGGAATATAAAATAAAAAATATACATTATAATTATAAAATTTATTTATTTATCGTATGGCCAACATCACGCCTATATCATATAACATTCATTATGTCAAAGTGTAAAAAAACATGTTAAAAGCGCAGAGTGAACTGTTTTCGACCGTTGGTATTTGGTGGAAGTCCATTTTTAAGGAAAAAAATTAATACTTAAACTAAATATTTAAAGCAAAATCCACAAAAAAAATGACTTTTGTTTCGCGACTAGTATTCGAGGATTTGCACCCTCACCATCAGGCGATTGTGAATAAAGTATTCTTAGTAAATAACTATATTTACAATCGCCTGATGATGAGGGTGCAAATCCTCGAATACTAGTCGCGAAAGCAAATGTCATTTTTTAGTCTAAATATTTAGGTTTTTCATTTGTTTTCCTTATAAAATATTCAAACATATCATATTTTTTATTTTATATTCCGTTAGATTACACATAAATTATTATGAAATGTGTATATTACACATTAAATACTTTTTTTTATTACATATTAACTACAATTATTTTTTATAATTATTTATTATTGTAAAATCTGACCATTCTGCTGACTAACAATATGGCACAATACTGGTTATGTTATTCTGCATATCAATATAAATTAAATATATAATAAATATATTTTTCTAACAAAAGTATAAGCTTTTTTCTATTATATGGAAATACTAGAAACATCCAACGTCTATGAAATTTTCATTACAAAATGTCATACAAAATATAGAAAAACTACATTCAGAAAAATTATCTGATCAATAGACGCCTACACTACCAGTGGAGGGGGAAAGGCTGAAGAAGAAGAAGAAAACGTTTTTTTGCTAATGCTGTGCCCTCAACGATCCTCGTGAGAATATAGGGAAGCCACTAGGCTTTACAACAAGTAGATCAATAATGTATTTGTTTTATTATTTATTTTTATATTATATGTGACACAGACAGAGGCATAAACAAAACATGAATACATTATCTTAGAAAAAAAAAACATCTCATGTCGACTCTCCAATTTTAGGTAATAATGCATGCCGCTGGAATCGAGCTTCTGAGACGGAAACACCCAGTTCTGTCTTTAGATGCTAATAAAATTACAGCGGTACGATCAAAGTATAATCCACAGGAAAAAATACGTAATAATCATATGGGTGACATACAGCGCATTGCAAATAAGAGAGGCAATATTACGTATTAATTATATCTAAACATCTTCATAACGTTGTAAGATATTCAGACCGCAAGCAGCAGAGTATAATACTAATAATATCTACCAATCAACCTGATTCACTGGCATCACTACTAGATGGGCATCGTCAGGAGGGGCATGGGGGGACAGCTGCCCCCCCTAGAGATAAAACCTCACAAAAATCACATAACTACAACACATTTTCTCATCATACGGTAAATTTTCTAGTATTATTATGATACCAGTACGAAAATTCATGAGTTTCATACAAAAATAGCCTGCGGCGCTATTTTTTATAACTTTTTTTATAAAAAATCATTCTTCATACATGTTATTGTGCAAAGCATTATATACATTTTCAAATAAACATACCACATCGCGACCTTCTTCACTACGTCTCAGTTTTTGTTTTGCCTGCGGCGCTATTTACGAGTTTTTATGCTATATCATTTTTTTAAATTCTTGTTGCCCCCCTAGCTCCGAGGCCGGCGACGACCATGATCACTACTGGATGTGCCCATACAATAATCAAAGCACGTAGAATCGCCGCGATCCAAAGACAATAAATAATAAAATATAATGAATTATAATAAAATAAAATAATATTCTAATATGACGCACGTCGCGATTGACGGTTATTATTATTTAATTTTATTATTAATTAATATGGTCATCAAACTGCGAATCTATTGTAATTATAAGTCATTTAAATACCACTTTGTATAGTGGTAATAAATAAATTTACCTATTGAGAATATTATTTACATTTCGTTTACTATGATGCTATTGTTATACAAGCTATACAAGTAGTAGGTTTTTTCTCCTATTAAAATATCATTGAACTGTCCTGCCTTAATATAGAAGTGCATTGAGTTTTCCAATAGTGTTTGAGTCGAATTTTTCAGTAAACGTTTAACAGTTTTTCGCTTAACTCTCAATTACTCTTAAAAAGATTACAAAAAGTCGGTACGCCGATTCATTGCTACAGAAATTCGATTCTAAAGATGACTTCAAACTCGAAGATGAAGTAGAGGTTGCTACCATTGGATACTACAAAAAACGATAATTCAGAAAAACAGTGATATTTTATTTCCAGCTTTGCACAACTTCCAAAAATGTGTCGTTCAATGGCAAAACTTTGTACCTTATTAGTAAGAGACAGCGTTTTTCTTTAAATTCGTTAAATCGATTCCTCGTGCTTTGTTCCATCTTAAAATATTTTAAAAAAGAATCGGAGGTTTCACGGTAAACTAAAAGCCCAGCCACACGCTTCACGGTAAACTAAAAGCTCGTATCGTGGAGTCTGTTCAGCATTTTCCACTCAGGAGGCCCTCACTACAACCACTGTGCCAAAAAACATATGTCGACATTTCGCATTTTTTCTCAAACTGCGATTATAGATCATTGGGGGATATAGAAAAGATCCAACCCATCCACCATATAGGAGGAACAACATATAGAGAATTCAATTTGACTCAAAGGAAGAAATATAATTACCCCTGCGGTTGATGCTAGTTAGAACATATTATAATATATTATGACTAATTTGTTTATTGTCCGAATGAATCGTTTAATTAACGTGAAATATTAAACGTGTCTTAGTCACAATATTCTATCATATAATAGCAATTAATTAATAGACATACCTACATACACTAGTGTAAAGCGACAAATCACTATTTAATTCTAAGAAAATGCTTCTAACTTTGCAATAAGTCACCTACCGATTTAACTCATAATATACCTAAACTACTATTCAAGATGCAACGCGTGTCGAACGCCAAATAAGAGAAAACCGCAAGATTTGTTAACTCATAAAAACATTTTCATAAACAATAGGTATGAAGGTATGCGATATAAAGATGATCCATATAATATAATGTGGTGAGTTCTCTACATATCCGCACATTCATTGATGACATGCGGCGTTATAGTCTCGTCTACCGCAAAGTGCCACTCTGCCTAAATTAAAAATTATATTATCCAGTAATGTTCTATGTATAGCGCACCATCACGCCACAACCCTGACGGGGAATGCAGAGAGGAGTGAACGTCACATTCGTCATTCTTCAAATACGTTCACTTCAAATTACAGTTTCTCATACACGCTCTTTTTTTTCTTTATTCAGAACATATCCGTTATCTTAGGACTGCCACATTTTCTCGACCATTACTCTCAACCAGCGAATGATCTCCCAAAGATTACCACACATAGCCCTACATGGAAATCCAGAGTGAAGAATATTGCCTGGAAGGCCTCCCAAACGATGGAAGGACAGCTGGAAGTCCACATCGCAAGAGGCCGCAGACTCTGCACAAACAGGTCCAGTTTCAGATGACGAAGAAGAAGGATAGTGCCATTAGCGCCAAAATACTGAAATAGTTTTATTTTGTACCATGTTCCCGTCGCACTATCAACTGATCGTTGAACAAGAGTAATTCTGTATCTCACGGACTAGTGACAACTAAGGAACCTACAATATAAAGGTGCGAAGAACTATTGAACATTGAGCCCCTTCTATTATCTATGACATCTATGGTGGAGGCCATTTTCGCTAAAAACATGTATTTGCGTGTCATATTGGTTGTCCACAATTGCATCAAACCTGGTTATATCAGTGATTTTTGCGACTCATTATGTATAATCAGTGTGGAAATTAGCTTTGAAAAATAATTTATGTAATTAAATGATAAATTAGCGTGCTTTACATCGAGAAAAAATGGCGTATACCTAGCAGAAAGGCTAGAGCGAAAAGTAGCGTGGTCAAATTTTGTCTATGGCTTTTTCCGTTAACTCTTCCTACATTTATATAGGTTCCCTAGTGACGACATTTACGTAACACATTTTTGTTAATTATAATATTCTGTTCACTATTAGTACCACGTGTTTCGTAATCACTTTGATCCAAATATCCGATCTGTCATACTTCCTTATTCTGATATAAACAACTCGACGGAGTATTTTGGGCATATGTATGACTCCAGTTTAACTTAACCATGTGGAGATTACATCCGCACTATTCGAATCAAACTGTAAATTTTACAACAAAGTCGAAAGGTCTTGAGTATTTTCAATTAATTTACATCGTTTAATCTGTTTCTTATAAACTTTTTTACACATTCCCTTAGTATAGTAATTTATTTCGTGAATGTTTAGTGTTTTAAAAAATTGATCGGAAAATGAGAAATTCTTATTTTCTTCGTGTTTTACGTTTTCATTTGAATTTAGAATGAATGAAATACAATTGTTCGAAATTGAAATCACAGCATTGAGATTGTATTTTTAAAAATGCATATTTCAAATCATGTATTTTATTTTATTTTATTAGATGGGGTGTATTATGTACTGTGACGTATAAGATATATTGTACTCCCCCTACTGTGCCCATCTGGTAACTACCCAATTAGAGCAGCCCCTCTAGTCCTAGACGTTTTACGAAGTACAGCACTCGGAGGGGGTCTAGGGTGGGAAATGATTCCACCTCTATCTGGTGCTTGCCCAAAGTTCTCAACCTCATGTATCTTACAGCATTTCAAATCATGTAACAATTACAAGTAGTTAAAACGGTGCGTAAAAGTTGCGAGATTTTTTTAAACCAAATCATTAAATAATGTTCAAAAACAGAACACGACATCAAAGGGAAAACGTGAAAGCAATAAAGAGCATTTTCCCGTGAGGCATCCGCATAGCTCCGTCTACCACGTGGTATTGGGATATTATAACATGTTAGGATATCTTGGCACGGGAACAAAACGCTTAAATAATACTTGTGTAATATTGCGTTATAACCAATACATAAAATTCTATATAGCAATGATTTCTATATTGATATCGACGCACAAGCCGCAAGATAGCATTGGGGTTTGTTCTAAATTCAAAATCTCATTATAGTTCAAATTCTTAAGGAAATGTGAAACGTTCCATTTTTGAAACAAAGATCCAAACGTTGAAATCATAGACTTACAATATACTATAGATGGCATACTTCATAATTTTTCAGGAAAACGAAGCGTGGCGTAACTTTTGACAGTACGTAGACGTGAATTTTATGCGATATCTATGGTGATTTTACACTAAATTGAGAGATGTTTCTGTACTAGTTCATAGAACGAAAGGTTCATCTTGGAAATGTCTATGTCAAACTATGAAGGAACAGCGTATTTTTATCAAAAGTATGATACACTGTTAGAAATCAACATGAAAGCTTTTTATAGTTTAGGTCTCGCTATTGGTGGATAGTACTCCATCTTGGGAAATGATTAATACAAACCGAATGATCAATACAACAATAGACGAGCGAAATAGAAAAAAAATAAACTAAAGTGTCACAGAAAAACGTAATCTGAATAAAATATCATTAACGTATTCTATGGACTTACATAGACGTATAAATCCACAGATAAATACTACGTAATCCATAGATAATTTATCCCACACATGTCCAGAATAACAACACCAGTCGATATTCGATATCTATGATCGATTTCTGAAGGCGTTCAGTACACATTATTAAACCACGTACTACGTACATGTCAATTATATCATTCGTACATAGTTTGTCACCGAGCCATACATTTATACGTACATACAGTTTACATACTTGCAATAATAGACGCCAAGTATAATGTGTCTATAATAATTGGAGCATTTATTGTTTAGCGCTGTTTAGTGACGCATCATCGCACAACTACGAAACGAGTTTTGTAGGTGGATATAAAGTGAATAAAAAATCGATATTAGTATGTAGCATGTACTAATTGTAGCTAGAATGTTGAGCATTTTTTAAATTTATTGCAAAAACAATTATCTGAATGATATGAGAAAGCATTTTCTATTACTGACCCCCTAATATCGTCCGTTTTTATCCTTTCTATTCCTTCCCTTCCCTGTCCTATGTATATTTACTGTATTGTGTAATTCGCAGGATCGCAGAACTTTGATAATCTCGCCAATATTTTTTTTTAATCACAACACTCCCTTTGTGACAAACATCGGATTTTCTACGTGTCGTAGTTGTAGTTGAAATAACAAGTAGTTACCTCAACGGATACATCAAATGATGGACCTTCCATCAGCCTTATGACTGATCGTTGACATTAGTTGTTGGTGAATAGGTGAATGTTACTTAATTGTAAAGTGATCACATTAAGCCAGCTGACTATCAGTCATAAGCCTGATGGAAAGTCTATCCTTTCCTGGACGTCCGTTGAGACAACAACTAATAATCTCGCCCTAGTAAACAAATATTTTGGCATCTGTTACTTGTTACCAGTATATAGTTCACTTGAATTGCAAATAAATAAATAAATATTTTTAGACATAATATTGTCTCATACTGTAAATCACATTACCCCCTGCGAGGTTTGAAACGCAGAGATATTATTTGTATTACTTATATGTTTTTATATTCACATGTCGCTCTTCCGAGTCATTCAAAATTAGTAAAAAAATTAATTGAATTCCTATTCAACTGCCTGGAGTCATGCAGGACATAAATTACTAACAAAAACAATCATCTACACTCATATTGCAAAGACATTGGTCATTGTGTGTCGGAGGCATATATTTTTTATATTAAGTATCTAGATGGCGTACTCAATGCTAGTAGTGAAGTAAACTGGTGCCTACAACCTGTCAAATCGCATGGAGAATTTTGACATTTTGGAGGCAACTTTTTCGAAATTTTGTTCTCACAGTAACGTTATAACTGATACAGTTATAACGTTATTTAGGAATTAAGCGATAGTTCTAAAGATTTTTTAGTTCTTATTATTGATATCTTGTTAATAGTGTGAGTTTTGCGACTCTAAAATACGAAAGAGTACCGAGCGTGACTATCCGTTGAAAACACATGGAGTCAGAGGTCTAGGGTACTAAATATAAAAGTCTATGGTCGGCGGTAATATGGAAAACAAAATACTCGTAACTGTTCAGTTTAAAAAAAAAAGGATCTGGGCTTGCATACACAAGCTCAAATACTTTCCTGCACACCTTGCACTAGGCTAAAAGCCTGTATCGCAAATGTGTAGAATACATCACGTGGAAATTTTGTTTTTATTTTAAGAGTACGCATACTGTCATTTCAAAAATTACCATTTTTACATCTTTTACGCTATTTTTACCATGCGATTTTTACGCGATTTTTTTTATTATGCGATTGTTTACGCGATGTTGTACCTTAATGCCGTGGGAAATGACCGTGACGTCATAGTTGGGTCGCGAGCCTTAAATGGCACACAAAAGCAAAAAAACAGACAACAGCGACAGATAAGTTATAACATTAGTTAAGACGATTGGTCCATTCATAACCCGCAAGCATGCGCCACGGCTAAGTTAAAAAATACAGTTACACCTATATCCAGTCTCGGTCACACACTCGTTCGCCACACGAGCACAGTTCAAAAAGTACAAAAGTTCAAAACCAAAAATTCAAACAACCGAGCTCATAAAAAGAATACTTGTAGATCAGGGGTTGACTCAGGATGACCAGCTAGTTTGTTATAAAATGAGAATCCACAATGACATATGGACATATTTTTTGCGGCACCAGGAGCAGTAGTGATAGACCATCGCACAGGTAAAGTAAAGTAACATAAAGTAATGATGAGATGAGATGAGAGAGAAGTCTAATGAATGTAAAATATAAAACAAACATTATTAAGTCTCCAGCCATCAGAGATAATGACGGGATAAGCAGCGTCTTTAATTGACAACCGCATTAAGAAAGAGTACTTCACTCATTGAATATTGAATACACAACACTGTTATATTGTATAGTTAACAACCAGGCACGAAGATACTTAAGATCCGATTCCCGTCGAGTCGTCTTTTGAATTGGGATGATAAATTCAGATTTTTAAAACACAATTTTACAATTTATTAAAACAAAGAAGTATGAAAGGTTGATAAATTTGATAAAACTGCTCAATTTTGGGGGGATTTGCTCACAGATTTTTTTCTAAGATCTTGCTTGCATATACAAATCCAAATATTTTCCTGTACACTTTGCACTAGGCTAAAAGCCTGTATCGCAAAGTATGGAATACATCGCCAGCGCCGGGGTTTGAACCTGGCACCTCCCGTTTAAGAGACTGCTGCCTCAACCAACTGCGCTAACCATGTACTGTAAATTACCATTTATACAGAACAAGTCACAGCGCAGAATACTGAAATAGAAACAAAAAAAATATGGTCTGCATTGTGTACAATAAATTATATGTTCGGTTCAAAGTTTTTCCTCCTTTTGTCACTTTTTCTGCACAAAGTTAGTGTAATTGGTAAATCAAAGAGCACCTATCACAGCAATGCAGTAACCCGGTCTGCGACGGCTTTCTATGTTGTTAATTAATCTAACATTACGACACACCTATCTGTATAGATAGAATTCAAATGGCTGTTTAGGAAAAGAAACCGATATATTATCATTGGACGGATTGAGTGGAGAGTTTTCAACAAATGTTTATTTGCTGGGGTAATAACGTATGCTCCGGGTTTTATCAACTACAAAAGTCAACCTCGCCACTGCCAACTACACAGTAGTACACACAACATTAACGATACAATCCATATTGTGGAAACTAATTGGAAAAGATTAAGTTAAACAAACATATTATAGATACTTAGCAATCAATAAGATTATTATTTAATTTAATGATGGGTAATCATTTATACTTTAAACTGACGTACAAACAGCAGTCCATGAAACGACAAATATCTCTTTGAGAAGGGTGTAGTCCAAAATCATGGAACGTCGGACAAAAATTTCCGACAACATTTATTTGCTGAATTGAAATTTGAAATTCTTCGCGGAAGTTCATTACAATATAATTAAAAGGTATGTATGTCGCATGGCATTGGGGAGACCAGAGTCAGAGATTAAACTCGTGAGAGCTCAGGTATTGAAGTGCCTCAGGGGACAAGTTGTGTATGTCTTCGATTTCGATTAGAATGAAAAAAAGCGTTTCCACTGAAAATATTAATCTCTTCGAGGTGCAGTTAAAATGATGTAAAGGCAAAAGAATGGTAGAATTATGGAAATAAAAATCCCAAATGCCCAATTCTGAAATTTCAATATGGGAACGCATCTTGAGACATCTCACTCCGTTGACATACATTTTAGAATTGGTCTAATGATCATATCAAAACTGACCAATTTCTCTCTATATTTTACGCTATCGCAAACATTTCCTTTATTAGTTACATAATTTATTTAGAAACCTACACATTCATTAGGATAAAAAGCTTTCCTCAATAAGAAGTAGTAGATACTAACAACATGCTATATTGATCTAAGCACTAAGCCCACGAGTGACACAGTAAACATCTAAAAACAATATCGTAGAAAAGTACTAATGAGAAATGAACATAAAACAACCCATAAAACAATACACATTTATTAGTGTAAATTACGGCAAATTGGATACAAATGGCCGACCCAAAACAACAGATTTTAAATGTACTAATAATAACACAAATATAAACGCAAATGCTGCGAGTTAAACGGAGTGAAACAATCGGGAAAAGCGACAGAAATGTTATAACTGTAACAAAAGTTGAGCTAAATGAGTTCAAAGCGCCTACGGAGTTAATATAGAAATAAGTATTACTTATGTAAATAATATACGCGTTACTTTAATAACGAACCACTTGGGAGTATTTCTGTAAACTGGATCATTCCGACCTGTAACAGGGGAATTATGGTTGTTTCTTTTAAAATGCCGAATGACATTTGAAAAAAATATGACTTACTAACTATAAAAAATCATTTTTGATTTTGTGCTAATTGGAGACGCGGGATATGCTGGGTTCGCATCCATGCGCTGGCACCTCCTGCTTGGGAAACCAGCGCCTTAACCATGTTCTCAACAACCGACTTGGTATGAACGACACTATTGGAAAACCTTAAAAAATCGCTACACAAATCTATTATCGGAGAATGTTTTGGATTCTTATCCTTTTTAAATCGTTGAGAATGAAGGATGACAGGATGACACGAAAGATATATTTGAGCGAACAAAGTGGTGTGAGAACACGCGGCCGCCCGATACTGGCCTGGTCCGATCGTGTCGACCAGATCCTCGAGGATGGACGCGTTTTGAATAAAAAGAATCGTAGAGCGTGTATGAATGTGACGGAGGCTTGGAGTGTGTGTAGGGATAGGGCTGTCTAGCGCTCTATCCTCTCTGCCTACCCTGCAAGGGACGTGGCGTGAGGGTATGATAGATAGATAGAGTCATCATCATGTTTTACTTCTTGCTCCTTTTGAATATCTTATTTTCAGTGAGAGACATTTCCGAGTCGGTGATGGTGACGACCCTAACAGTTTAATGGCCTTCTACTATTTAGGTAGAGCATTGCATCTAGCGTCCGAGTCAAAACAAACATGCGAGTGGGAAATATTTCAGGAAGAAAAGTGAAAAGAGAATACTGTGCCAAAACGTCTATACTGAAATATTATTATAAGAGACGTAATGATGCAGAATAATGGAGAGGAAGAGAGATGGAGACAATAATAATAGTACGAGACAGAAGTAGGGAAACTAGTTTTCCGTCTCATCCACACTACAGAGGCTTGGGTACTAATTTGTGTGCCAATTTATTTTAGCGCCAAATGAGTTTCGGGAATAAATGTTTGAAGATGAAGGAACACTTCACAATGAGTTCTTTATTTGAAATTCAAAGTGTTCTGTGCTTTTTGAATAAATAGCTTGAACCTGGAGGTGAACCATGGAAAAAGTAAGAAGCATGAAATAATTTGTACATAGGTACGAGCATGGGCGTTGCCAACTTCGGAGCTACGGGGGGACAACTAAAATTCAAAACTTGGATATAATATAAAAATGCGTGAACAGCGCCGCAGGCGAAATTGATGTACTGAATATATCTGGCTAATGTTGAATATACTGGGAGTCAGATGGTTTGACTATGTCACTAACGATGAAGTCAGTAGTCTAACACAGCAGCCACTTATCACCCAAGTGATACAGACTCGTAGGCTAAACTGGCTCGGGCACATTCTACGTATGCCCGCTGATAGCATTAACAACAGCTGTCTCCAATATCGCTCTGAAGGCAACAGACGTCAGGGCGGGCCAGCAATGACCATTCAGAGGCTGTACACATCAGAGCTGCGCCAGGCTGGAATGACATGGGAACAGGCAACGGAGTTGGCCCAGGACAGAAAAGCCCGGAAAAACTGGGTGGCGACCACATGCTCCACATAGGGAGCGGACGTGGATGTGAATGTATGTATGTAATGTTGAAAATAAGAACAAAATAATACGATCTCGAAGTAAAGAAAATCATTTTTGCGACACCAAAGTTCCACACGCACACAATGAAGTTGTGTGCCAATAACAAAAAGTTAAATACGTGAGGGAAAAAAATGTAGATAGGTGCGTCGTTAATCTATATAGGAATAGAGAGTTATTCTCAATATTATTCATCCCAAAGAAGCTCAAGGTCTCCTGCGTGGGAGTCCCCCCCTGCCCCCCCCCCCCTCCCCCCAACATCACGGAGGAAAAATCCAAAAAAAGTTTCTGGGTCACGCCGCACTTACATACAACAATAATAGAATAAAGGTTGGAACTAATTATATATTTTTTATATATTATATATTTTATTACACATATTTTTGCAAGTAATTTTCGTAAATGAAGACATTTATAAATATTAATTACCCAATTTAATATAGCGATTTGAAGGTATGTGGAATGGTATATATGGCTTATTATTGTAGTATGTTGGTTTCCCTAATACCAGCTTATGCTGTCTGGGGACCTTTTTTTATGTTTGATGTTTTTCTGATCCAATTGCTGTGTTATTGTTTATGTATCTATTATTTTTCTTTTCAATAAACTCAATAAGGCTGTATGGACCCATCTACGACGTCACTATCATTTCCCGCGACATTAAGGCTCAAATTGCATGAACAATAAAATGATAAAAATAGATTATTTTTTTCATTATTTGGAGTTTATTTCTCTTCAATAAAAAAAAATATACGGTCATGCCTTAGCTTTTCATGCACAATATTTATAGGTATGTTTATGTATTTAGGGATGTATTTATTTATGTGTTCAATTATTGTTAAGTTGAGGTACCCTTTCGGTACTAAGTTCATAATTAGTTTTGTCTCATTGTGGTTTCTGTTATGGATTGGGTGGCAGAACTTGCCATTTGGCAATAAGCCCGCCCTTTGTATGTTGCTTATATGCATAAAAGATTATTTTATTTATTTATTTATTTATTTATTTATTAGAATAAAATAACAAATGAATTGATAGGTACGCTATAAAACACTATTAGACTAATTTACAACATGTTGAACAAATATCTCAACCGAACGCATTTTATGGCGCCGGATAATATAGAAATATAAATTAAAATACTAAACTTCGTTAAAAAAAGTTAATTTAAAAGATAAACGTATAATAAGAACGTACTATGGTAAATAATTATCGATTTTGAGGCTTCCGACCCAACTATGACATCACGGTCATTTCCCACGGCTTTGAGGTTCAAAATCGCATGATAAAATGGTAAAAATACGTTTATAACATTTTTTGGGGTTAATTTCGCTTCAATCAAAAAACCTTTACGGTTATTTCCTAGATTTTAATGCATATTATCAATACAAAAAAAATAATCCGCAACTTTCTGGAAACGATTTTTTCCAAGAACTTTCGGAAAAAAAAGATCAGAGGTGTTTTTCACATTTTATTCGAGAAACCTATACAAGATATAAAAAAATCTTTTGCGGTCATTCCCTAGATAAATGTTAAATGTATCTACTCTATTTTTTTCCAAAGCATATTTAGTAACGGTTGTCGAGATAGAAGGTTTCCCGTTTTTAGAAATTTTTGAAATGTCAATATGCCTACTCTTAAAAGACAAACGTATAATTAATACGTACTATGGTAAATAATTATCGATTTTAATCGATCGTCGTCGATCGTTGCGTAGCCATCGACGCCTCTCGCATTATGGTGAAACTCCCATTGATCTCCGCATGAAACAATCGTAAGTGGGACAATTAACGATCATTATTACGAAAGATGCAGCAATATGACGAGAACGAATGAATGAATGAATGGATGTATGAATGAACACACTGGTACATCCGGCCGAGTAGAAAAAATGGCATAAAATAATATAATAATCATAACGTATTGGATGTCAATAATGCGTGAAGTTAGTTGCAATCGAGCGAAGAATATGAAACATAATTTGTAGTGAATACGTTCATTTTAGAGAATATTTATTTCCTTATTTATGTAGGGTTTTAATCATTTATTTAAATCATCCGTACATATTGAATTGTTTTCGAGCAAACGAAACGTACAAAAAACATACGGACAAACCTGTGTATTCTATAAAGATTTACTAATTGTAATTTACAATTCATTTTTAACTAAGTAATTTATTTATAAATTACCTAAAAACATACAATAATGAAAAACCAAAACCTGAGCAATGAGCATGTACACAAAAAAAAATCAAACATTTTCCTTCATATTTCACGGTATGGTACAAAAAAGCTTGTGACGTTAAGTACAGAAGCTAGCCTTAAGGTAGACCCCCCAGCAAACCCCACCCCTAAATTACGTTCCTTCAGTGTCCTTATCCAAGGAGGTTACAATTCATTAAGTAAAGAACACATCGTCAGTAACGCCTAACGAGTATCGAGTTAACCAGTATCTCCCTTTTGGAAGATCTGCCTACCACTAGCTGAACCATGTAAAATCGTTAGCTGTGGATATTCTATCAATTCCCAACAAGTTAATCATATTTTTTTGTATGTTTACACTAACGTCAACGCGGACGTACCAAGTTCATATCTCTTTACTACTAAACTACGTATGTATAATAATATGATCATGAATCTGTTCTTGTGGTATCTTGCAGAGTTGGTCGTTTCGAAATTATGTCTGTGGGATGCGAACCTAACACCCACACCGCGAGACGTCCGATCGTCTCTTCACCTCGCGAGTCCGACAGAAGTCTTACAATATTAAAAGAAGAAAAAAAGTTAAAATTTGAGGCTTAAAGGGAATACTAATTTTGTGTAGGTGAATAATTTCATGGCAAAATTTGTTGTTGAAATGTCATAACCACTTTAAATGACAAATATAGCGCCTCTACCGATGACAAATCGCAACAATGAAACGTTAATTGTAAAACACAGGTTTTATTTCTCAAAGACACTTCAATCTATCGCAGACTTCTTATCAGGAGGTGCCGGGTTCTAATTTAGGTGCTGGCTATGTATTCCACACTTCACGACACAAGCTTTTACTGTGAAGTGATGGGTAAACTAGTGCCAGATCCAGATTGAAAAACACTCGGTGAAAATTACGAAATTTCAATCTGAATAGAAAAGAATTGAGAGAATTCAGTCCCTACCATGAAAACGAATACAATAGATGTACTCTTAAGAATTCTTTTAATCCGTTTGATGTTATTTTTCCCGGTTTATTTTACCTCGTAGAATGTTCTAGCATAGTAGTAAAATCATCGCAACAATAATAATAATAATTCCAGATTCACATCATCATCGGCGCAGTGTCCCTCCTAAATTTGACCAATCCGGGAGTCTTACGTCCGAGCTGTAAGCGCTGGTCTATTTCCGTAACGGGCTACTGCGCTCTACATAGTAAATCTGACTATACTATACAGAATAATCTGTTCTAATAATATTGTCTTGATACGCATAGGCCATTCTTGTATCGTGTGTATAATCTGTGTCTATCTAAATCAACCATAAGAAAATGACTGAAAATCAAGGAAAACTTGAAATGTTTTATCACAGTGATTCAAAGTCCGCTGAATATAAAGCGAAAACATTGAGAGATAGAATAAGGAACGAAATGATTAGAGAGTTGAGTGACTGTAAAAATGATGTTGTGAATAAAATGAAAGTGAACAAGTTGAGATGGTTGGGTCATGTGGAAAGAATGAACGATGAAAGAATAACGAAGAAAATTTACCTGGGTGAAAGAGGAGGTGTAAGGAAACGCGGCCGTCCGAGAACCACCTGGCTGGACCATGTCGACCAGATACTCAAGGACGGACGTGTTTTGAGTAAAAGTAACCGGAGAGTATGTATGAGGAACTGCATGAATGTGACGGAAGCCCGAAGTGTGTGTCAGGATAGGAAAGTCTGGCGATCCGTTCTCTCTGCCTACCCCGCAAGGGAGGTGGCGTGAGGGTATAGAATGGAATAGAACGATTAAGCTATATTAGTCCTGAAGATGGCCTCAGCAGGTAGGCCGAAAGCTCGACAATCTACACACGGTACACCCGAGAAGAATGGAGAAGAGATTAACAAGGACCGTAAAAATCTACAAAGATCAATTTATGATGTTTTCTAAAATCGAATTCGATATTAACAATGAATTTGCCCAGAACATCACTAGTAAGAGTGCTAAGACTAGAAAAAGAATGTAGAAAAACTATGTCATAAAAATGGATAGCAACAAAAGCATTTCGTGCCATGGCCCAGGAAATCTCAACGAGTTTGCATCTACTAGAGATAAAATACATAGTTAGAACTGGACATTTGTGGAACACTAGTCGTTGATTGGATCAAACATTTTTGTAATGCATATATGGTAAAGACATAAGACCTGGCAACCACAATTTAAAGGTAAATCTCTTAGCAAACTGGCAGTGTCAGAAGTGACCCCGTGAATTTCAGTTAAACCGCGCTATGAACCAAAAATTGGACACTCCAACTATATGGCCCATCGTCTGGCGGCGACCAAATTCACAGTCGGGGCTCGGGGAAAACCCCCATCGATACATAAAATCTGCGCATCTTCCTTGATCTGTCCTGATTCTATTAAGCGCGGACCATCGTTTTCGGGGCAAGTCAAATTCGGGTATAAAATCCGGGGTCAAACATTGAAATAAATGGAGAGAAGATATTTAAATAAAAATACACGATTGTAATGTAGACCCTTCATGTGACAATACTTTGCAACTTCGTGTTAAAAAGAAATAAAACAGCGAATAAATAAAGTTGTTAAAGCGGGACAAGAGAAATTATGATGTTGCAAGGTAATGCGATATTACAAATAAATAAAAGTAAATAAATACACAAACAACAATAATAAGAAGAATATGATATCGCCCACGTGACCAGGTGAATGAAGTAACAGAGAGAATAATAACTGATAGCGGATTAACACGTTCAAAGATGTCTAACAAATCCTGCTAAATAAAACAATAAGCGATGCAATCATAATACTAACATAAACACATCTGTCATTTAGTAGTCTTACTGCGCATGTGTGTGGGACTGAACAATATTAATCATGAAGGGGATTAATAAAGTTATTAATTGATCCTCTAAAAAGACTTAACGCGCTAAAAGTCAGATAGCTCTGTAGATTTTCACGGTCCTTGTTAATCTCTTCTCCATTCTTCTCTGGACTTCAATTCATCCTAATTCATTCTTGTCTGCACGACTAACGTAGATGAAGATGGCCTTAGCAAGTAAGCCGGAAGCTCGACAACATCGACAATCCACACACGGTACACCCGAGAAGAATGGAGAAGAGACGCTAAAAGTCGTTTTTGAAACAGTAACAGCAAACATCCATACTATGAACAATGCTCCATATAAGAATGCGTGCAAAGATTCAGATTTAAGTGAAACGTGGCACCTCCCAGGGAATGATACTAAATACGATTTTCTGAAAGTGTACCACAGATAGTACTTAGCGACCTCTCCTGCCATATAGCGAAGTTGATTGTGTACAGTGTTCTTCGGCTTAGCAATAATAGATGGCGGGTGTGTATAAAAATATACCACCCTTCAGCAGTAAGAATAGTAACAATACATAGGTACTTAATGTATACGGAATTCGACAACACAGCCGTCGCTCTTCGTGGTCGAGTGGATACGATCCCTACTATGCGAGACGAAAGTCTGGGTTCGAATGCCAGTCAGGATGAACTAAAATAGCGAATGTTTCCCTGTGCAAAGTGATCACTTAAGCCAGCAGAGGTCAGTCGTAATCCCGACATTGTTCATCCTTAATTCTTCTACACTGTTGTAGGAATACTGAAAAATCTAAAGTTTATACGCAGTCAGAGTGCAGTTTCATTTAGCAAAACTCAGCCAAACTAACCGTTCTGCAAGTCCAGAAACAGTAAAGTTGTTGCTCATTTCAATAAAATCTCAACTGAGCATATAAATAATGACGTCAGGGTTAATTATTGATATGAGATTCTTCTCTCGCGTTCAACATCAGCACTGGACATAATATCGATAACATTAATTAAACAACCAACAAACCACCACTGAGAGGTGCTGCTGCTGGTTCAACCACGCATTATGATCAAAATAAGTGCACGCGATAATGATAATCATTTGTTCGAATTAATACTATTATATAAAACTTAAAGACAGGTTCAAACCAGAGGCGCCCGATTACTTCCGATAAGGTTCGATTCGACAGCAATATGACCATATATCGTAACGGACAGATAACATCTAGAGAGCGAATGCGCGCGTGTGTGTGCGTGGGAGAACCTCGAGCAACAGAGATGCAAGATTACGAGAAAAAAAAAACAGAGAGAGACAGAAGGAGGAATGAAATAAATTAACGGAGGTGGACTTTTAATTACCAAATTGAATATAAATACGAAATACGAAAACCCACGTGAAGCAAGTGAAATTATAGACGATGTAACATAAAATCAACACTTTACTGTTTGTAAGGTCATCAACTGTACGCAAGAATCAAATATTAGGTAAGTTCATATTACGATGTTGCACGCAACGAACCTACTAAACCTTTACATTTAGCATCGTAAAATTTGTAAAATATTTTAAAATCAATGTCCGATTAAACGGAACTCAATACGCAAACAATTGTCGACCTTAAACAGGATTCGAACTGACCACGGTAGATACGGATACTTGCTCCAGAAAATAGAGCAAGAGAGACCATCCCCTTTGTTAATGTGGCCAGATCGAGACTGTTGACCAAATAGTAGAGAGGTGTCCTGACAAGAAGTTTGCAGGGGTTCTTGAGGAAATCCATAAAGTGACGACAAGGGCAGTAAATTACTTGCAGAATATTGACGCGGAGCTATGACTCCAAGATAACTTCTACAATGGTCGTGTGCATACGAAAGAATAAGAAGAATACACAACTGTAAATATTGTAAGATTAACAGCGACATAAAAATATGATGCAAATAAAATAATCCATTCAGGATCTAGCAACTGATGCTCCAAATGGATTTAATTACAGAAATTTATAACAATTTGGCTCTAACGTGAGAGAGAAGAGATAACTCGTAAAAACCCAAAGAAACAATAGCCTTTAGTGTGAGACCAGCTAAGAGCAAAAAACCAGTGGGAGTATTTATATTACAAAATAAATCAATCTCAAAAGAAATACTAGCGACAGACAGGTAGATATAATGCCTTGAACCAACAGATATGAAACTGTCTAAGTTGTAACGTATACAGAAAAATGCCTTTTAAAAAACATTTTAAACCGTCCGGCAAACGGCTTCTCAAGTGTAGTACTAATTAACATTCTATTAACAATGATAATCTATCGAAATAACAAAATACTACAAGAGTCGTCAATAGAGGAGCAGAATGTAGAATGGATGATGTTATTTGAGTAATCACCACTGATTGGCGCGAGAATACAAACAGATCTGTTACATAAATAGCTTTAAACGGTTTTATCGACGAAAACGATCAACAACCGACGAGAACTGGTAATGACTAATGGATACGAGACAGGTGGGACACTAAATCAATTTAATATTAGAGTTCCTTATACTGAAAGACATTACAAAAGTAGGAACAGATTTTAACCAAATAACCCATTTTCTTCTGAACTGTTCGTTTCGGGAGACAATAACAAACACTAGTCCAAAAATGATTGAATTGGAAATTTGAAAGGAAAAGACTATGCGCCGATGATAAAGTTGGATCTGCTGAATATTAGAGATGGATTTTTTCGCATAACCAAATACCAATCATGGGTCAGAAGGTCTCTTAAAATACAAAGAATTTTGGAATTTCCATACAAGATGAACGTACATGAAGCTATGACACTTTTATCTTGTACATCTGACGAAACAAATAATGGAATTGATTGAAGTAATTGTTGATGTATTTCGCTATACTAATTGACTTCCGCTTATTTCGAAACGAAAGAAAAATCGAAACCCGTGAAGAAAGGACTATTTAATTCATTAGACAAAATTCAAAAAGGATTGATGAAAATAATTGTATGATCGAAGATGGGAAAATAATGATCATGACACATGGAATGTTGATGGCCAAAGAAGAGACTATTAGAATTATATTGTTGGTTCCAATGCTGTTGATTCAACGTACCGACGAATTACTATGTATATTGTATAAGGAGGAAGAAGCTAATAGCAGGTATTAATAAGAATATTGGACAAAAAATGAAGAAGAATAAGTTAGACGTGTGATGGCTGATAAAGAAGATTATTTAGTGACCGAATAGACATGTCAGATTTGATGGAAGACATCAAACAACAAATAATACTGTATTCAATAACAATATCCTATAATACAAAATACATAGTAGAATAATTTTTGGTTTACAAATTATTCTTGTAAAGCGTTGGATTTTTTCTACGTTCCGTAGTATATGTATACAATGCAGTATTCCTACAACAGTGTGGAAGAATTAAGGATAAACATTGTCGGACTTACGACCGATAACTCGCCGTCGCTCCTCGCGGCGTAGTGGATAAGTTCCCTACTATGCGTGACGAAGGTCTGGGTTCGAATCCCAGCCGGGATGAACTGAAATAGCGAATGTTTCTCGAGTGTAAAGTGATCACTTAAGCTGCCCGAGGTCCAACGAGAAAAGGGGTACCTCCCTACGTAAAAAAATATGATTTTGACGCCATCAGAGTTTACAATAAAAAATACCATTCTCCCAGTATATCGCATAGGAATATAACAAAAAAATAACATGTTCGCATATTGTATAATAATTTTATCACATTGTCGAATCTATCGCATGAAGTTAACCCCAAATCAATGCCAAGTTTTTCTGAATAGATGGATGTTTCTAGGTATTACTACAGTGCTTACAATAATACACTGTAGGTAGTAAAAAAAGCCTAAAATGTGAATAAATGATAAAAATCCGAATATCAGGATATAATATTATGTCAAAGGAGATAAAATCTCTAGAAATTGAATCTATTGATACAAGAATGAAAGTGAATAAACTAAGATGGTCCGGGCATGTTGAGAGAATGAAAGATGGCAGGATGACAAAAAAGATATATTTGAGTGAGCGAAGAGGGGTGAGGGAGCACGGCCGCCCGAGACTGACCTGGACCGATCACGTCGAACAGATCCTCAAGGATGGACGCGTTTTGAGTAAAAGAAAACGGAGAGCGTGTATAACAAATTGCATGAATGTGAACGGAGGCTAGGAGTGTGTGTAAGGATAGGGATGTCTGGCGCTCTGTCCACTCTGCATACCCTGCAAGGAACGTGACGTGAGGGGATAGATAGATAGATTTAATGGATTATGAATTAATACTGAATCACACAGCGGAAAATCGTAAATAAAAAATAAATAACCAATATTTTTGGGGTAGCATTTATCTAACTACTAAAACCTATAATAAAATACCTAGTTTCCTTTGAGGAAAACTGACACAACCCAATCGTAATATTAGAGTCATTTTGGAATATATTAAAATGAATAATTTCATATAAAACTAACGAATTAAATTTTAGTAAATGTTGTGAAATTAAATACTAAAAATATAATTATTTTAACCAGATTATGCACTATTTAATAAAGATTTATTAATAGCTACATAGCAGCCAATTTAATTAAGTACTAAAACACCTTAAACTTCATTCGAAACTAAAATATATTATGGAATGTAGTGATTTTATAACATTTTTTTTTACTAAAAAAATGCGACTAATAGTTTTTGCAATTGTTGTAAATTCATTGGTATGTGTGTAAAATCCTACACATAATATCCTGTAGCGAAAATTTTCAATAGATGTCGTTTGCCAAATTCAGTTCCATATTTAAAAATGTTCCGTCAGAAATATTCAGATTTATACGATTTTTTTTGTAGATTGGCATTCTTCTATTAATTACTATTGATTAAATAAACACATTTTCAAAATCTACATATTAAAGACTAGTTTATATAGATTTATCTAAAAAGAAGTGATCGATGATAAAATACACTAATTATTTATATAAGGCACTGGTCTAGATATTTTGGCACAAACTGTATAAATTTATATAAATTGTTTCACTGGTCACAATTTTCGTGGGGCAATCTTTACCACATTTTGCCCACAACCATACTATTTCGTAGATACGTCTACATTTTAAGTACAATTTTATCCTGTTTTTTAATTTATCCTAATCACTTGTTTCATAGAATAAAAAAATCTTTCGAACGCAATAAAAATATCCCAAAAACCAAAATTAAAAAAAAATGTAAAAGTCACCGAAATAAGTAATCGTAACAAATTCACTGTGTTTTCTTTTGCTCGAATGCATTAACAAACTAATGTGTTTTTTTTTTGAGAAAATCAATCCTTTCTGATCAAGTGCAATAGCCTATCAAAAATTTCACCAACATGAAACGTACCTAGTGTACAAAAATATAAGGATTCGAGTATTTTAAAGTTTACTTAAATTTCATACATTTTAAGAACCACACAGGACTAGATTTAGTCGAGTATAGAAATCTGAAACAATTAGAATCCACCAACTGAAACGTTTTAACGATAAAACAGTACTATAATTTTAAACTGGCAGCATCTAAAGCAAATATGTGCTCAAAATTTAAAAGGGCTGTGGTATATACATGGGAAGTTAATAAAATCTGAAGAGGAAAATACAACAGCTTTTTAATCGCATTGGGATATTTTTACAGCCTTT
Organism: Ceraclea dissimilis; assembly: GCA_963576895.1. Classification (NCBI taxonomy): domain Eukaryota; kingdom Metazoa; phylum Arthropoda; class Insecta; order Trichoptera; family Leptoceridae; genus Ceraclea; species Ceraclea dissimilis. The sequence goes on from OY756369.1 coordinate 17,533,209, forward strand.
TATCAAAAGACTAACTAGGTTCATTATTATGACACAAACGGAATATTTAAAACAATCAATAAATGTACAAAAATATACATCCGGTATTAATAAATTATGTCTATTAATAATAATTATTGAATTGATAACTATTTGTTAAAAATATAATGTCAAATTTTGAGCAATTTTATTAAAGAGGAGAATGCTTGATAAAATCATTTAACAATTCACAAAAACTACATTTTCGCGGTTCCAGGACAATAAAAGTCTAATGACATTTTTTCATTCAACGACAAAATGATAAAAGGTTCATGCGATTTCACGTATCTATCAACTGTGTTCAAATACCGTTTTTTTTTTAAATTACGTAAATAATTGCGAAAACAAAATTGATAAAAAGCGACCAACTATTTCAAATTTACTTGTTCAATTGTTTGTCTCGAAACAAAAGCATTCTCCTGATCAATAAAATCGTTCAAAACAGTTAAAATACATAAAGAGATCTTTACGATGTTTAAAATACTTCATACAGTTCTATAAAATTAATAATTAACATAACTAAATCCTCTAGAAAAAATGTTCATGATAATAATCCCACACGAATGCACTGATCAGTCCATATTATAATCGTACAAGTATAATAATAAAATCTCGAACATTGTTCACTGATTACACACAAGAATAAAACAATAACACACAGAGTACAAAAACAAAAACAATAATAAATCAAAATACATAAAAATAGAGAATAAAGAAAAAACAAATGAAAATGTAATAAAGACAACAAAAGATAAAACGACACAAATCGCTAAGACGTGCATAAGCTAGTAATGAAGTTAATAAATACTACAACACACTCAACACAACCCATACACACAGTCAGTACAAACAACTTGCAAACAAACAATGTAATATTGTAATGTAAGTACGGGATAACTAAATGGTTTTTGAACAATGGTCAAAGAAAAACTTATAACAATATCACATTCAATCAAAGATAATGTTGGAAATGAGATACGAATAGAAAACTACATTCAAGTAATAGATTGACAATGCTTTAAGCAAACAAATAAGTCAATTCAATTTCAATCGGTCGAACCAATTGTATCTCTAGAAATACTCGTATCTACAATTATTATTCCAACATTGGATCTTTTTTCTATTGTATGTACTGTTCAAAAACCCTTTAATTTAAGACGGTCTAAACATTGAAACAAGTAATCCAAATGAATCGGTTTCACTTCTAATCATCATCCAAAACCAAACTGTAGATTACTTATTAAAACATCCTTAACCGTCTGGACAATGCCCAAGAGTTACCATCGAATGATCTATTTAACACTACAATGCAGCAGTACTAGTTTTCGGTTAAAATACCTAGCTTCTTCATAAGACACATTATTGTGGTAATGCAAAAATTTGCTGAAACATCTGAACTTCCAACTGTTCAGATTTTTAACTTCAGCCTTTAAAAAGCTAATAGAAATGCCAGTTCGGACTGATATGCCCTGCATGATAATAATGTAATGAGTATGACTTGAAGCATGAACTACCGCTGACCATGATGCGTCATGTGCGGGTGAGCGTATTGCTGAGCTAAGGAAGGTGGAAGCGGTAATGGTGAAGCACAAGGACCGTGCTGATGGTAACCCTGAGGGCTCATGCCCATCCCGTGATGCTCCATGTGCTGATAACCCTGTGGCGGGCCACCAGCCATGGGGGAACCACCATAAACTAACTGCCTTACTTTGCTCTCTTCGTCGGCGATGTTGTACGTGAGCTCCGTCTCTTCGAATCCTGTCGCTGACATCCTTTGGTCACCTCCGTGACCAGACCCGGTTCCTTGCGGAGGATCTGGCGAATTCAAGCACGTCTGTATCAGACGTTTGCCTGAATCTGATGTGATCATGGGCTGCAACTTGCGCGTGGCAAACGTGTACACGTGACCAGTCTCCGATGCAACTAGCAGCATAACTTGGGTGCCGGTCAACGTTGATAACTCGTAAGCCTGAGGGAAAAAACAAACATCGTTAGAACATTACAGATTATAAAAAAAATCTCAACCCCACACGATGTTCCATTCATCTTGAAGATTGGATAGAAATGATTAATGAAATCAATACCCAAAACACGGAAGAGAGAATTCTAATCGGAACTACCGTTTAGCGAGTGGAACAGGAAGATATAAAGCCTCTGTATGCAGAGAGCAGTGTGAAGTGGCTAGTGTAGTATTCCGAGCACGGCCAGCGACCTGAGATGAATATATTAACTGTGGAATCAACAGGACTATATCATTTCATTATAATCTTTCTACACAGAGTACAGAGCGCACTGTTATTTCCGCCAACACTTTCGTTTGGCAGCTAGTACGTACAGTCATACAGTGTAATGTATTCCAGAAACTATCCTTAGATATAAATACGTCGCTTCAACAATGAGTAATGAAATTTTAAAATTATACCAAAATAGTTTAACAAAACACAGCATTGTAATTTCTGAGTAATTAGATGACCTTATTAAATCACAAGGAGGGTTTTAATCAACTGTTTTAGAACATAAAGTTAAGGATTAATAAGCATTTTTGTGATACGGTTAGGCCAAGTTATTCTTCGTCTACCTTTTGTGTTTACTTTTAAAAACTATGGGGAATTCTGTTAGATCGAATGAGGTAGTGATTTATTTGTAACATACTACTCGTAAAAGCGTACAAATAAAATTTCAAAAATTCTTAAAAATATGGGGAGCACCTTATATAATTTCTGAGTACTCAAAAGATGTTCCAAATAGTCCCCTGCCCCTGTATATACGAGACCATATCAGTTTGTCTAACGTTCTGCCAAACACCTGTATAGCAGGGTTGAAAATCCGATATCCGATATTTATCCAATAATGTACGCAAAAGTAAAAGTGATTGTCATCCCTATTGTTTCAAAATTATTTTATTTATTTGTCACTTTGTTACAATGCTAAATAAAATTTGTCATTTAAAAATTAAAACGCCCCAATTAAACTGAATTTTGGTTGATTTTCAATTTTGCAAAATTTAAGGATTATTATCCCTTGCAACCTTGTGGTACAGTAGAAGTAATTCCTAGCATTCGACACATCTATAGAGTACAGACCATCTGGCTAATATTCACAGAGCATCCCTATACAATGAAGATACTACTTCCTATGTACTGCACAATACATAGTTCCTCTGGTACAACATAACTCAGACTCACGGCTCCGAATCACGTCCAAACGAGACCCGGTCGGAGGTCACAAACAAAACAATAGTGATACTATACTCGTTTAAAAGCGTCTATCTGCATTCATAAAGATATGTTCTAGCTGTTTAATTTTTTATTTTAAATTATTCAATCTGTCAAATACATCTTTGCACAATTCACAGAAAGCTTGAAAAGCTTGTGTTGTGAAGTGGAGTAAGTTAGCATCGAGGATTGTGCATGCGATTTTGAACCTTAACGCCACGGGAAATGAAACATCGTACTTCTCAAAATTCAGGAACATGTCCAATAGGACATGAAACTCCGAGAAATAAAGACTGAAAATGATACGCTATCTTGCATTAAGAATAGCATGGCTCTCAGACACGCACCTGCAGACTTAAGTCAAGGAAGAGCTTCCTGGAGTCCACCTCCCCGATAAAGGGGAGACCCGACAGGTGCACCTTTGGCGTGAATGCGCTCTGTTTTCATGTCCCCAAACAGGAGTGACATGCACGCCCGAGGACGCACTACTGGCGAATGCCGGGGGTGTCCGGGTGGCCGAACATTGGAGATACAAAATTTGATAGTGTTCCGGACACGGAAAGTAAGTAAGTATTAAGAGTAGTAGTTCTAATTTTTGGATATGTTATAAAGGTCAGTCTTGTGGTTCAGAATCCAAGTTTGTGACCTCCCCATCCTTGTGCGTTCACTAGGGCGAGCCTAAAAACCGTCGAAATTCCGGCCGTTTTTCAGTTTAATGATTATTACTTTTTACAGGCGCACCCTAGAGAAAAAAGACTGAAATAAGAATTATAGAATAGGTATTTAATTTTCTATAACTTTGTTTTATTAGTTTTTTTCCTAATGTTATTATTGAAAAGTTATGTATCGTTCAATATGCCATATTTTTGGAAAAAAACGATCTTTTTTACGATTTATATTTCCGTAACCGTGAGTTATAAAGTACCTATTTTAATAACGTCCTTTAAGAGAATATAATCTTGATTATTTCCATGATGAACTCATTTTTCATTCTTAGTACTCCTTGTCAAAACTTGACTTTTTAATTACGTTGCATTTTTCGTAAAACAAAATTCGCCTTCGGGGCTTCTTAACACTATTTTGAAGGTATTTTTTTAATATTTCCTTGAGAAAATATCACTCTTCGGATCTCGTTATCGTTACGCAGGCACAATACGCATGTTCTATCTATTGAAATATTCATTGTATACCATTGATAATTCTAGCGTAGATTTGTTACAAAAGCAGATAGCGTACATTGATTCTAATGGACAATGACTTAGAAAACATGACAAAAAATCATACCGTGATAAATACAATTCTGTATATTAAATGGCCGTTTAATGTATGTGTGTGCGCACATTTACACACGCGCGCGCACACACACAATATTAATAATAATAGACAACAGTTGTTTTGTTTGATACGTGAGCTGAATGCGGTCCTGCGCGACATGGAGACCGTGGGAATATCAGCTGAGCATCACGCTGGTATCTGGTACTACTGATGAGATGATAAATAGAGATGAAGGTACAACGGGACCGTGGAGTGACTGCGGATCTATTGTTGACATTGCCTGACATTCTATTATTATTATTGTAATGAGTTTAACACTCCTGAAGACACGTGGAGATTACGGTTTATTTAATTTTAAAGCGATAATTTCATTTTTCATGTCATTTCATTTTTTTTAATAAAAGGATCTGGGCTTGCATACACAAACCCAAATACTTTCCTGCACACCTTGCACTAGGCTAAAAGCCTGTATCGCAAAGTGTGAAATACATCGCCAGCGCCGGGGTTTGAACCTGAATTTATTTAATATCAAAAAAATCATTTAACAAAGTAAAATATAAGCAACAAACAAGTACTGGTTTTTATTGCCCCACTAGGCCTGTTCCGGGGCAATACTAACCACAAATATAATAGTTCAAGAAGAACAAAAAAATAACAAAAATACTGAAGAATAAGCAAATGATTAAAGAATGTTGTAGACTGATTATGGTGTAATGGTTAAGGATTTGTTTAGTAGGTTTAAAAGGCAAGATGGTCTGACGATGTGAGGCGAATCGCAGGAAGCAAGTGGATGCAGCATGCCCAGGATAGGGATCTGTGGAAAGGCAAAGGGGAGGCCTATGTCCAGCATTGGAATTAAAACGGCCGAGAAAGAAGAAGAAGAAAACTGAGTTACATTGTATAGTAACTATATTTGCAAATTTTAAACTATCTACAATGCTGTCTCTATTTCAAATTCTGACACTTAAGAGTATGCATATACTCGTACATACAGACATTTCAAAGATTTTTTAGAAACGGGAGACCTTGGATCTCGACAACCTTACTAAATATGATTTGGCAAAAAAAAAAATAGAGCAGATATATTGAACACTTATCTACGGAATGACCATAAAAGATTTTTTATATCTTGAATATTTTTCTCAAAAAAAAAAGTGAATAACACCTGATCTTTTTTTGTAAAAGAGATGAGTGATTGTAAGATGTGAGTACTGACTAGAATAAAAGTCAAAGGGTAGATGGTTTGGGCATATGGAAAGAAAAAATAACGACAGGATGACCAAAAAGAGCGAATAAATAAATAAGTAAACCAAATCGAAGTAGGTATGACTCGGGTTGACTGTAAGATATTGCTTTTGCAATAAGTCCGCCTTTTGGCACACTTCATTGTCTTGTTTTTGTTTACTGGCCAATAAAGATTTATTTATTTATTTATTACCCTCCAATACACGAGGTCTCCTCACATTGGAGGGTAGTATGGAAAATTGTAAATATTGTAATTAGTTTTATATGTATGTATTAAATGTAAGATATTAGTTGCTAATAAATTTATTTGAATTTGAATTTGTGATCAAATGCATACGAATGTTTGGAAGGAAAATCGCAAACAAAAAAGTTTTCGTAAAATTATATTATCATTGTCTATACTAGCAAAGATACCCTCACTAGTTAATCGATGTAAATACTAAACGGGTAGGTATGTCTAAGTGTGGGGTCGCGTCGGGGTCAGAGGGGCTCTCAATCAGTGGCCCGGGGGCACCGCGTGCTCCGCCCCGCTACTCCACTCGGCACTGTGCAGACATCATACCCCATATAGCTCGTGACTGCAAGACCATCTATGGATATTATTATATTTATATAGTATACACATGTGGAACAATGCTACAGGGATCAATGTCAATAATATACATTTTAATTATTTTGAAAATCACAATTTATGTTTTGTGAGACCATCGGAATTTTCTACATGTCGTAGTTGAATATAACAAGTAGTTGTACCTCCAGACCTGGACCTTCCAGACTGGAATTAGTGAATGTAAAGTGATCACATTAATCCAGCCGACGATCAGTCACAAGCCTGATGGAAGGTCCATCCTTTGCTGTGTATCTGTTGAGATATAACTACTTGATACATTTTAATAATTCATTGAATGACTGAAAAGTTCACTATCCCCCTATTTTACTGATTAAGATAGATATTGTTTTATTATATTGTGATATTCAAGAAACAAGGAGCCCCCTAACTGTTGAAATTATACCTCTTCAATCCTCTTAATCACAAATCACCCAGTTCGGGTGGATTGCCTTAATATCAAATTCCACTAAATTCGGCATTATTTTTTATCCAGAAAATAAATCAAATTTCTAACCGCTTGAATTGACTAAAATATATTCTCATCATTTATCCATATTCAGAGGTGGGCACCGTTAATCAAAAAGTTAACTTCGTTAATCGATAATCCGTTAACGAAAAAGTTAACTTCGTTAATCGTTAAAGCGTTACATTTTGAAAAATGTAACGGAAGTTAACGTTAATCCGTTAAAGCGTTAATGTAAAAATTCGCAATTAAATGGCATGAAATAGAACTACGTAAGTACCTACTATACTACTATCAGATGTCCCAACAAAGTGGGTACACAAATACATATAATGTGCCTACAACAAATAAAACATACAGAATGGGTGGCGAGTCTCATTCTTGAATAAGAAGTAAAATGTCTAAAAAAATTACAAACACCTAGGTACATTTTTTATTACACTCGTCCATTGACGTCGCTAGCTTCAGAGTTTGAAAGGCGCCGCAGCCAATTTTTTTTTTGTGGGAGTATTATAGAACATCGTAATGTAGTTTGGTTTATTTTTTTGAAATAAAGATGCATAAAATATGCTGCACAATAATGTGTATGAAAAATCTAATGCCAGCGTCGCCAGTGGATGCAAAGCTATGCAAAACAATCAAATATTAACGGACTTAATTAACGGAAGTAAAATGTAACGGAAGTTAAATAATCCGTTAACAATTTTTGGAGTTGAGAAAAGCGTTAAATCGTTAACCAAAATGTTAACTTCGTTAATTAACGATTAACGGATTAACGCTTTTCTGCCCAGCTCTGTCCATATTATAAGTCTTAGGATGATATCTTTAATATTAGCTGTGCAACGCCCGACGTAATTCAGTTACTATGGCCTCTCAATTATTATCAATGTAAAGTTTGGATTATAACAAGACATGGAGGAGGCTTTTGTCCAGGAGTGGACGGGCTGGGCTGATGAAGAAGAATAAATTTGTTTTTGTCCGTCCAAAGAAACGTACAACCTTTGCCAAGCACCATTATTCTTACCTCGGAGAAACCAGGTTTAACGAGCTCCCGCTGGAGATAAGACGGATCTCTGATTGTAAAGAGTTGGTCAGTCGAATAAAGAGGTTCTTTAAACCTCAACCTGTTCCTATTTAGATACTCGTAACTTGAGCTGATAGGATCATTGTTATGTGACTTAGCTGTCTGTGTGATTTGTTTTGTTATGTGATAAAGTTCTTTTGTGTCATTGTTTTTAATTGTGTAATCCTGCACCCTGCTCAACGATTCAGTTGCATATGAGGTGCAGTAGATTCGTAAATAATTGTGAACTTAGTTTTAAGTGTTCATTATGTACCTATATTGAAAAAAAAGGTGTAGTAAATAATTTAGTAAGTATGAATTTGGATGTCTAATTTTTAATTATTTGATTGTTGATTATTTCTCAAATTGTAACATTGTCATGTATGTTAGGGGGGCGTTAGAGGAATGAGTGTACACAGTACAGTACAAAAATAAAGGCTGGATGCATCTCAGTTGAACTTATGTGTCATGGGGCAATTATAAATATTTAATAAGACTACACTGGGTACTCACTACTAACTCAACTACCTGGTGTAACTTGAAACCGTTTTACACAAAATATAGTAGGTAGGAACCATCTTAAATACGTCGGACAATTGTTAAGTACAATAATGGAGAGATGATATGGCAATCGCTGGATGATACGGCCTTCCGCGGAGGGGTGAAGAAGTACCTCGTTGATAAAGTGTTTTACTCCATTGACGATATGTTGAATAATTGATTTTTATGTATAACGAAATGTCAATCAGAGCCCTTTACACTCTGATTGGCATTGATCTGATAATTATTTTTGTTATTGTTAATTGTAAAATTGCATATTATGAGTAAAAATTGACATTGATTAACAATGTACATCTTAACCAAAATAACATATAAGTATAACTACCTCATCGGTTTAGGTTTACTCACGGAATTTTTATAAATCAGAGGAAAAGTTCATTGTAGGCTTGAACGCAGTGATACGAAAAAAAAACAACTTATTTATGACAAGAAATAGTGAGTTTTAGCGACTCTAAACAATATAACCATCAACCCGGCAATTTTCTATGTTTAGATTTCTGATTTTTTACTTTTTCGAACTTTGCTATTTAATCTGAGCACTTTCATTCTCCCGTTCTGATAGTGTCTCTCCATGACATGACCAATTCAAAATTTTGAAATAAGATCTGTGTTCGAAACGCATCAAATATCTAACATGAATATTTTTGACGTAAAAAAGTCAGAAAGTTGTGTCAATAATTCGCTGTCATCTTTTTGATTGTTGGGTTTGATTCAAGAGCTCAAATTTCATTGTATTTATCCCGTATTTTTAAAGTCCCGAGCATCTCAAAATAAATTCAAAAACATTACACTACATTATTAAAAACCTCCATATTATTCTAAAAAACATTACGGTTTCTTGGGGGACATTTAGGCTTTATTTAAAAAAAAACGAGATTTTATGCATATTATCACCACGAGAAATATTTTTTTCTTTGCTACTTTCGCGAAGGGAGTAATTTCCAGAGGTTTTTTTCACATTCTTTCTTTCAGGTTCACAATATACAAGATCCGTTTGTTATTCAATAGAGGAGAATTAGGAAATGTATCTGCTTATTTCATACAAACCATAATATTTGCTAAGATTATCGAGATATTTGTTCCGAAAAATACCTACCCTTTTAGTGACAGCCGCCGTATTAAGAGTAGGCATACTGACATTTCAAAATTCTCTAAAAACGGGAGACCTTAGATCTCGACAACCGTTACTAAATATGCTTTGGAAAAAAAATAGAGTAGATACTTTGAACCTTTATCTAGGGAATAACCGTAAAGTTTTTTGAGAGAAGCGAAAGTAACCCCAAAAAGTTGAAAAAACGCTATTTTTACCATTTAACCATGCGATTGTTCATTCGACTTTGAACCTTAATGCAATGGGAAACGACCGTGACGTCATAGTTGGGTTGTGAGCTTTGACAGTAAAATTTTGATAATCTGTAAATATATGAACCTAAAATAGTGGGATAAACTCGCAGCTTCACATACATACATAGTATAACTACATATTTTAACTTACAATACCTATGCAGAATGTAGGTAGCCACTTTAGTAAACTTAACTTGCGTGGGAAATTTGTTCATAATACGTGTATTATAACTACAAGAGGTTGGATAGGTGTTTAGTGTTGACGTTTATTTATTTACATTCAATATTTAGGTTTCAATTCTTGTTAGCTAGTCAAATTCCTACATATATTATGTTATGTAGTTATCCAACTATCCCTTACTTGTGCTGAGGATTGCTATATGTGACCGAGTAGTTCTTTATATAGGCCTGCACGTTTAAAAACCAATTTTGCGACCATCGGAGATACGTTTTAGCAGGGTTCGCCGATAAATATCATTGATATATAATTCAGTGGCAAAGAGTGGATTTTTGCAGAAGGGAAGCAGGGACTAACATTTCTTATTGAATAACGTCAGATTAGAGATTATTATACCAATTATTTTATCCAAAAGGTAACTCAATGGGAATCGTGTTCTTAGGTAGCTTCGCGTCTGATATATATCATGATATACACCGATTTTTATACCTTGATATATATCAAGTGATTTATATTATTAATTGATAGCAAATATTTTAATTTGCCCAAGTTTTTCTGCTCAAATCCTGGATTTTCGGGCATTGTTATATGAGAAGAAAATCATTTACAGAAGGCATACATCGTGTAAGCTCTAGAAGAGTGTATGAATTCAGGATGCGAAGATAGTATCCCGAAGTATTCAGGGGTCGCGATTCAAATACCATAGTCACCACAAAAACCTTTTTTTTCAATTTTTCAGGACATTCAACTATTTTTTTAAATATTTTTTGGATCGAACGTTCTCCATAAAAAAGGGCAACCCTAATTACCTACGTCTGGCACGCGCAATTACACTGAAGATAAAATAAAAACTTTAGGTCTAACTGGATATGTTATTCCCGACAGATTAATATCCATAGAACGATACAGTTTGACTATAATTCCTTCAATTATCTGGGTATGTAGATGCCTTATATATATCATATCATCAACAGTACCTACTTAGCTACGTATAAGCTCAGTAGCTAAGCAAACTGGGTAGGTAATGTAGTTCTACCTACTTATATAGGAACACGATCATCGTGTGGATTCTATTTTCAAATTGGTCATTAGCGTTCAAATTTAGAATTTAGAATCTGACGCGTTCTTCTATAACTATATAGGTAGGTATCTACTCTGACTTTATTTTGTAATAAACGGTGTTGCCGGAAATGAAAAATATTTTCGTTATTTTATGCGGTATTAATACTATACCTACCTAAATAATTTCTAGCAATACTTAGGTAAGGATGCATCTGGCCAAATTTGAAGATAACCAAAAAAAATCGTACAGCAAAAGTATTAGAACGGTTACGATGATAACTGTGTGAACTTAAAAAAAACCCTAGCGGGGTAGGCAGATGGGAGACAAACCCAGACTGCCCTATGGATACGAACGCACTTCTTACGTCCGTCACACTCGTGCAATTTGTAGAAAATAGGTCCCCGCAGTACGCACCCCAATGAAAAATAGCACCGCATTCGATTTTTTTTTGTGGGATTGTGTAAAGAAGATCGTATAATGTAAACCTGGTTAATTTTATCAAAATAAAATTATTTGCGATGCGTCACACAATATTAGATACGAAAATAATTATTTTCATAAAAGAATGCACCAAACGAATACCGCCACGGACGATTTTTTTTTAATTGGCTGAAGTTATGAATCTGGTTGAAATATAGACATATTGTAAAATATTCGTACTACTATTCGTATTTTTGCGTACTATACGAGTATATCTAACAGATATTTCATAATTTATATTAATTATATTATATGAGGCTTCTCCTGCACCCCCAAAAATTCCTTACCCCACCCCAGGCTAAGAAACACTGATCTAGACTTTCATTCTAGTAATTACACCCCTCTAATAATAATTAATATCTCTAATTTAATCTACTTTAGATCGAATAACTAAAGTACCTAATTAACTAATCACTTACAAGGAAAGAATAGAGGTGGTCGGTAGCCCGGTTCACCTGGTTGGTAACGCGCTCGACTGCCAATCCGGTGGGCGCGGGTTCAATCCCCAACTTACTTCACTTCACAACACAAGCTTTTAAGCTTTCTGTGAAGTGTACAAGTATGTATTTGGGTTTATTTCGATAAACCCAGATTCATTTTATAAAAAAATAAAAGATAGGTGTTTTGATTGTCAATATGTGATGAGTGCCTACCTCTTTGTACTCGTGAGAAAATAAATAAATAAACTTTAAAATTGGAAACGAAACTGAGATTTTCATGAGGTCTTCGGGAGATTGTGGTATCGGTTTGATATTTGTACTGAATTTGGAGAGATAAATAGAAAATGGTACAGAGTGAAAGATGGTTGACACCAGCCGTCGGAACATTCTGTCGACTATTTAGTTACCTATCTATTCGATAATTACATTATTTACCTACATATTTACTTTCAAAATTATAATACGATGATATGAAGAAGTTCTAACGTATTCGGCAGCAAAAAGTCCTTTGGTTGTCAACTGTCATGCAATGGCTTATGGCTATCCTGGATCTATACGTGCAATCCATATTATAATGATCTATAACATACAAATGTAACTATGTATTGACATCGAATGGGGTAGCCAATGAATATGATTCAATAAAAAAATTGTTTAAAAAAATACCTACTCCATATTTTTTTTGTGGAAGGCAATGCATTGCACGACGGTAATTTCTCCCAGCCAACCCAGCGTTGTGTAAGAGTATCATTTTTTTCTATAATACTAAATTTGAACTAATCCACGTATTAGATTTAAGATTGTATTAAAATAATAATCGAAAACGATATGGTCCCATATGCTGTCATTCGGCTTCGGCGCCCTGAATCGTTCTCAGCCAATACTGAGAGAATCGTCTTGAAACTGAAGACAGTGGTAGATGAAAGCATGGACAACAGATTGGCCGTTTTAGAATTACAATATTTGGAAATTTCTTAAATCTGCATCTAGTTACAGTACGGGGGTACCTACTTAACCTAGTAGTACCTACCAGACATCAAACGTCAAACAAAATATAATAGAAGAGCGAAAGAAAGTTTTTTCCCACCGAAAACAATGTCCGACATAACCTAGCACATGTCGACGAAAAAACGGATAATAATTTCATACGGACGTTCATATGTGTGTTTGGGATGGAATTATACACATTTATTTATAAATATTGCACAAAAATCATGTCTGAGAAACGTAGAGCGACGCGTTTGTAAGTTATTTGGAAATTATCAACCATTTGTTGTCAAAATGCACAACGACGGGTGGGGAGGTGTGCGGCGCGCATTGCTTCGCGGGGGGAGCAGCTGTCAAACGCGGTGATATCTGGCTTGTATGGAGCCATGCGTGCACAGTGGACCTGCAATACACTATCTAACAAGTAGATAAATACACAAGGAACACACACAACACTCTCACGATGTAAATCGGTCAGTAAATATGGAATAATGCCAAAACAATCCCATTTCGGATGCACACATCCGTAATTCCGCAGACGTATGCTATCTCTCTCTAATACGTGCAACACTAATCAAATAGACAAGGACACAACAATCGCCGGCTAGAGTTTGACAGATGAGTCGTGTTAGGTTACCCACCTTTTTCATTATTCCAGTCTTTCGCTTTGAGAAGGTTGTATATCTCCTAAGTTTATTGTCTATATATTCCATTTTAATTTTGACACGTCCTTTGGTTTTTTTCCCGTTGGAGGGTGGAGATTTCTTCGGCTGTAAAGATGTGTAACTGTCATCTGAGATCTCTGTGCCGATGCAGGGATCCATGCCGAGTCCTTGCGAGCTCATGGCTCTATCGTCGTAGCACTGGTCACTTCCCGGTCTCTTGAGACCACGGGGTAAAGCGCAGCCTCCTTGCAGAAGCCCTCCACGGCTCATCTGTTGTCCCAAACCACTCGGAGGTCTGCCTAGACTGACGTTAGGATTTCCGTATATTTCGGGAGGACTCTCTCCACTTAGGAGACTCATATTGTATCCCAGGTTGAACCTGGAGTCCCGAGCTCCTCCGGGACCGTCCATTATCACTTCACAGTACGCCACAGTAACTTATTACACCAAACTCAAAACACGCGAAATGTTTACGGTCGTTGTCACTTGTCACGGTAGAGCGAGCGTGAAAACAACGAGTACACTACCTTCCACACGACCGATCCGTGCGCAACTAACTTCATACCACACGACTCCCTCCGCTGCGAAAGGAGGAGTCGACATTGCGTATCGCTCTCTCGTTCACGTACAAGCATAATCAAATCCACGACTAAAAGAGATGACAGTATTAACGGAACATCTGATTAATATGAAAATCACGTAACCTGACACAAGTACGTGAAGTCGGACTGAGAAGAAAATAGTATTCCTGAGCTTTGAAAAGTTTGTTCCTAATTTGAAATAATGTGTGAGATCTAATTATAGTTTTCACGTGGTTATTTTTCCCGATATATTCCACGATTTAGATTTTATTATGATGCTGTTTGCACTACAAAACGCAATATTATGTATAGAATGGTATCGTTATAGTTATAGATAATAATAGTAGCCCGCCCAATAGCCTTATTTAGCGAGGCGCGATTCCAAATATGGAAATGTTGTCCTAATATGGAGAAGTCAAATCCCTCCTCTTTATAGAAGTGTGCCTATGTTGCTATGAATATATTCTAGTCTCTATAGATCGAATATTATTGAACGTATTTACTAAGTATCGTCTAATTTACATTTATCTCGTTACCAACCTACGTGTAATTAGGTACAACTAAGTAAATAGACAAAGATACATTAAAACTACGTCATAATTCTATGACTACATACAAAGTATATGAGGTACTGTTTCTTATTGTTTTCCAATTTGCCGATTTAGGCGGTAAAATATTAGTATTGTCCACAAATTTAGAAACCAATATACCTAATATTATTACCTATAACATTATGATTATAGAGTTTGCAAATAGAATTATTTTATCCACTATCCATACGTAAGAGAGAAAATAAAGTGAAAAGAGATGTTTGTCACCTATTCAGAATGGCACATTTTATCAATAAATCTAATATTTATTTCCACTACAAATAGTTTTAGCCATGTTCACAATAAGATAAGTAAAGTACCTACCTATATTTATTTATTTATTTTTGAAATTTAATGCTTTGTAAATATTGTGCAAGGATTTTAACAAATGATGGTGCTACAATGCTTACGGTCCAGGTAAACCTTCCCGACTTCCCACTCACTCCTAAAAATCTTTCCTTCCCTCCTCATTAGTCATTTTATTCTTTAGTTTATTCTTCTTCTTCCTCAGCCTTCCTCCCTCCACTGCTGGACGTAGGCCTCTTCCATTTCTTTCCACTCATCTCTGTTTCTCTGTTTCTTTAGTTTATTATGTATGTTTAATTAAGAGTGAAATATATAAGGTTTTTCAGTTATCTATATGTGTGTACTTACATATGTAAGTATGGAATGGATAACTTCTTTATGTTTACGATAGGTTGCCTAAAATCAATGTAGGTATGTATCTATTCTACTATGTATTGGTTGAACTGAACTAAATAAAAAAGAAAAGAATTTAAAAATAACTAGGTAAAAATGAAAATGTAAAAACGTTAAAATTGACGTTTATACCTGGCAAACGATTCCTTAACAAAATGACTCGACAATTCACATAGAGACGTCTATCTGTAAATACTATAATAGCTATGTAATACTATATTGCATTAAATTAATGAATTTGATAGTTCCACAATAACGGTGCTTTTCCTACTACGTGACGTATTTAACTATCGGTTACTTCCTTTGCAGGTTGCTACTGTCAAAAACCATATCCGGTCGTCCTTATGAGGAAATGCACACAGTTTATTTACCTACAATCAAATATCAGATATAACTTCGTATTATATCGTATATCATTATCTATCTATCTATCTATACCCTCACGCCACGTCCCTTGCAGGGTAGGCAGAGAGGACAGAGCGCCAGACAGCCCTATCCTTACACACACTCCTAGCCTCCATCACATTCGTGCAATTTGTCATATTATTATTGTATTATTATCACTGTGTAATAATCTATGATATAATAATAAGCCAAAGTGTCCTGACTGACTGACTAACTGACATACTCACTCGCATCAACGCAGAGCCCAAATGACTAATCCTAGAGAAGTGAAATTATGAAGACACATAGGTTTCAATACAAAATCTTCCCTCTAAGAAGGGATTTCTGGAAATTCCCCCCCTAAGGTATAATATACTTAAATAAGAGTAAAACTTACTATACGTGTCCCTTGCAGGATAGGCAGAGAGAACAGAGAACGCTACACTGCCATATCTTTACGCACACTCCTTGTTTTCCTCACATGTATGTGCAGTTCATCAATTCATGCTATACTTAGACTTACCTACATATTGGCTGGCCACACACGTCCCGAAGTTCAGTTCCGGAATCGACCGTTTTGCAAAAAAGTTCCGATCAAAACCTCTCTCTGAATTCAGCGTCACCCCGATTTTAAATTCAGAAAGAAGTTTTGGTCGGAACCTTTTTGCAAAACGGTCGATTCCGGAACTGAACTTCGGGACGTTTGTGGCCAGCCATAGCGTTGCCAATTGCAATCCGTCCGGTGTCTTATGGCTTGTTTTTTTTAATGTAAATTGTAAATTAATGTGATCACTTTACACTTAAGTAACATTCACCAATTCCAGTCCATCCATATGCGTGTTAAGTGTAAAGTGATCACATTAAGCCAGGTGACGATCAGTCACAAACCTGATGGAATGTTCATCCTTTGCCGTATATCTGTTGAGATAACTACTTCTCATATTCAACTACGACATGTAGAAAATTCCGATGTTCTCACAAAACATAAATTGTGTAATAGAAGTGTTATTGAGCGAAGAAAAATCACCAGCTAGTTAGTCGATAGTACTATAGTAGGTATAGTTAAGTAATAATTATTCACATTTCATATCGCACATTACAATCTTCATTAGTCATTTTATATTCAGGACTATCCTTACATATCAATTACCTTAAGTCATAAAATTATAAATTAGGTAGATAAAACACATCGTACAGTATAATTAGTATAGGTAGGTGTAGGTATAGCTACCCGTTAATTCACTAAGTATATATATCCTTTTTCCAAAAGAAAATTGAGAAAAATGGAATTCTATATTATCGTTCATTATGCTTCAAGAACAGGCCGAAGAAGCGTTGGTAGGCCCCAGGCAAGGTGGTCGGATGACATAAGGAAGGTTGACGGGGGCGGATCGAGATAAGGAGCGGTGGAAATCTAAGGGGGAGGCCTATGTCCAACCAGTCCAACACTGGGCGCGAGAAGGCTGCGTTGAAGAAGAAAAAGATGCTTCACTTAAAGTGGGGATTTTTTTTTATAGAACAGTCATTTCTACATTTAATGTCTTTCCCACTTAATTCAGGAATCATTTTACATATATTTTTCCTTTTAATGAATAGAAGAATCATTTTTACATTTAATGATTTTCCCATTTAATGCAACAGTCATTTCTTCATATGTCTTTCCCATTTAATAGAACAATCATTTTTACATTTAGTGATTTTCCCATTTAATAGAACAATCAGTTTAATAGAACAGTTATTTCTACATTTAATGCTATTCCCACTAGATAACAGAAGATGAATTGTTGAAAGATTTTTCATTCCTTCATTCTTCCCTTGGAGCTACGTAAGCCTGGTTCATAGATATATAAATCCATTCTTCTTATTGTGTCGGTCAGCACTCACTGTACCCCCATCCGCTTCCAGAAAGCCACAACCTCTCCTGTGTCATCGTCCAAGGGGGATCGATCTGCTGAACTCTCCCATGTATACCGCACAGGAGCCATTGGGCACGCCAGGAGGTGCTCAGTGTGGCGTCCTCAGTTATTCCCCATCTCTGGAGGATCTTCCTAGTGCGGCTGACCCAGATCCATAAGAAAATGTCTATATAATTCGAATAATTATCTTTCTCTAAAACTATTTATCGCTGCAATTCAATAATAAATTATTTATAGCGGCTTACGTATACGTTATAATACAAATGTTTCTACTGCAGTTTGCATACGTAGCACTTACCAGCTACATACTCGTACAATAAAACAGTGGTTATCATTTGAATAGGTCCTTTGTACTTCATTTTCAGTCTGATAAGCCCCCATTGTATTGAACACGTGTTGTATGTTGTAGTTCCATACAACACGTGTTGATCTTAACATAAACAATACAAAGAAATTACAATACATAACTATAATCATACAATCATATAATATAACCTTCTCGCTACCTAATAAAACAGTATTTAACACCACCATTTTCTAATTTCGTTTACGAATTTGGCGACACAGAGGAAAATGGCGACAAACGAGACCGACTTGAATACAATTAAAGCAGGCATGGGCGTCGGCAAAGGGGGGGCAGATATTGGAATAGGTAGTATATACTTTTTCATAGGCTCCCTTAAGGCTAACTCTGGGCCCACCTCTTAATAAGATTTACTTAGAAGTGCGGGTAAAGAGGTCGCTATTAATGCTCTTAAGCTACCTGGGGATGTGGAGGGCCTTAAGCCCGCGGGATTTTCCTTCAATGTTCTCCATACTAAATGATAAAAAATCGCACATTATTAACACATATTTCTCATCATAAAATCTGTTAAAATCCAAATGTTTCATTAAAAATTTTCCTTTCACCCATAGTCCAAGAGCCCGCTGCTTAATTTATGACGTATCTGTTTTTTGATCGAAATGTGGTATAAACGATAGCTTACCAATAGGGTATTACATCGCACTAGGGTTGCCTATCAAAATCTTACCGCAACCCCCCCTGCCCCCCCCGAAAAGGTCCCTCTTCGCGGTTTTTCGCATTTTATAGGAATATGGTAAGAGATAGGAGAAAGTAGTCAATGACAAAAATAATCCTTGCTAAATTCTCTACAAAAAATGTTAAATCAATTTTTTCATAGGACTAGTAGTTTACCCGTAATGGCCGGTCAAAAAACAGGATATTTTTTGAAAAAATAAAAAAAAAAGTATGATTTTTTTCTTTCACATTCTTCCACCCATTATTACTAACATTTTATGGAAAAAAAATTTGATCTGAAAATTTTTTTTCCATAAAATGTTAGTAATAATGGGTGGAAGAATGTGAAAGAAAAAAATCATACTTTTTTTTTTATTTTTTCAAAAAATATCCTGTTTTTTGACCGGCCATTACGGGTAAACTACTAGTCCTATGAAAAAATTGATTTAACATTTTTTGTAGAGAATTTAGCAAGGATTATTTTTGTCATTGACTACTTTCTCCTATCTCTTACCATATTCCAATAAAATGCGAAAAACCGCGAAGAGGGACCTTTTCGGGGGGGGGGCAGGGGTGGTTGCGGCAAGATTTTGATAGGCAACCCTAGTGCGATGTAATACCCTATTGGTAAGCTATCGTTTATACCACATTTCGATCAAAAAACAGATACGTCATAAATTAAGCAGCGGGCTCTCGGACTACCATTTGTCTTTAAAAAAATGTTTGCGGCGCTATTTTCTATGGTTTTTGTGTTTAAACCAAACTACATCTTGAGCTTCATTTAGTCACCCGTTAAGGGTTGCTCCCTCCCACTCACCCTTGGATGGTACAGGAACGCCAGTTCCTATTTCACCCACAAAATTTCATTTAGTCACCCACAAAATTTTTGCCTGCGGCGCTATTTACTCGTTTTTCGTGCTACATTAATACTCAATTTTTTGTTGTCCCCTCTTAGCTCAGAAGCTGGCGACGTCCATGAAAGCAGGCCTGTACTTTGTGACATTTGAACTTACGGTAAGTAAATAGTATTAGTAGGTTCGTTCGTCGTAGGCAGATTTGTTCATAAAAGACTATATAATTTACCTACTTTTATCTCCTAAATTAGTTTACTTTTTGTGTATAGTTTGGATAACTATTTTTTGCTGGTTCATAATTTTATTAATAAAAAGGTAACTAAATTTGATGCACATTTAGTAGAAGTGTTATACAAAAAATCCATACATAAAAAAATTTAATGCCCGATCCCACCAACTACCACCTAGGAAGCAGACTCCTAAGGAATTTCCATACAAAACCACAGATAATTTGAGTGATTATTATAACTGTCATAACCTTTAAGATACAAATCCATACAAAATACAGCATGCAGCTCTACTTAGTTAGGTGGCCAAATATCTCGGCCCAGAATCTCCCTCACTTAAGTAGCTGCATGCTGTATTTTGTATGGATTTATATCTTAAAGGTTATGACAGTTATAATAATCACTCAAATTATCTGTGTTTTTGTATGGAAATTCCTTAGGGGTCTGCTTCCTAGGTGGTAGTTGGTGGGATCGGGCATAAGTACACTAATGTACCTATACCTTTTTTTAATAATCACTACTAATATAGTTCACAAAATCAGATAGTATAGTCTAATTTCTAAGGCCGGGTTTCCACCCGCAAGAAAACTTCTGCAAGGAGTGTCCGACAGTCTGACAGCTGTCTGTCCTAATACGATCTCTGGTGGTCGCCATGTTTTAAGTATTTTTTCCATAGAGATGATTTTTTCAGTGTAGTTGCCTTTTATTTATTTTAACGTAAGTTTCCCGACAATCAACACGTTGTCGCTTCTCTACCAAAGTATCAAGAAAACAGAAGTAGGTAAGAGATGTAAATTATCGTTCTAAGTTATGTGTGGGGAATATGGGATATACCTACTATAAGATATTGTTTAGTTTATAAGTGAGTAGTACTTAGTAGCAACTACTAGCCGACACCTACATACAAACATGCACAGCGCACGCCATTCACCCTGATACAATACTGATAGGGAATTTAAACAGACATTTGGTGCAAGACCATGTAAATAAAGCACCCACATGGAACCAATCGCGATATTCAATATCTTCGCTCTGTATCCTGGTTCGGTGCTAATTTCATTATTTAGATTTTAGATCTACCTACCTAAATGGTGACACTAAAATATCAACATCATGCTGAAGAAAATCTTAGCCAAATTAGGCGACAGAAAACATATTTTGGTGACTAAATTTATCTGGCTATAAAAATTGCAATTATTGTAGATAGCAGTGGCGTATATAGGAGGGGGGCGACCCCCGCAAACTTAATAGTCAGGTTTAGTTTTCATCCCCCCTCCCCAAAGTCAAATACTGTATCGCCCCCCCCTGAAATGAAAACCTATATACCTACGCCACTGGTAGATAGTATGCACAATAAATTTACTAGTTGTATGAAAAGTGTGCTGTAGGTAAATATATTAATTTATTGTTAGTGAGCTATGTCTCTTGAAAATGAAATGTAAATCTCCGAAGCTTATTTCTTTATACCAAAACATCGTAATACAATTCCATGCACTGTCGAAGACGAACGAAGACCGGGCCACGGACGAAGGCCTTCTCCATCTGCTTCCACATCACTCTATATCTTGGGCTCTCTGGATTCAGTTGACACCATCGTACTTGACTAGGTCATCCCTCCATCGAAGTGGTGGTCTTCCTACGCTCCTGGTGGTCGTTCTGGGTTTCCAGGTTAGGACCCTCTTTGATCTATAATCATGTGACCTGCCCATCGCCATTTGAAAGATGCGATACGCTGGGAAATATCTGTTACTCTTACTAAGAAGAAGAATACCTAGTACTCCTAGTAGTAATTTTAATCTGTTTGAATTACTTGATAGTTTCATATCATTATAATATCGGGTGCAAATAAAATAAAGGCAAAGATTATGTGCAACTCTTTTGCAGATAACGCAAACAATAATGTCGGATTGTATTTATCTCCTTCTATGTTATGCGTTCCTGATACAAAAGCACCAGATTGGAGAACAATAAGCGTCCCCCGACATTTCGGACGAATAAAGCATGTTTCAAGTGGGGCTTACAAGCATGTAATTAGCTACATTATTATATTATACCTGGCAAGCCGCTCCAGCTTATTTATTTATTTATTATTGTTATATGATACACAATACAACAGTGTACGTAGCACGCTACTTACTTATTATTATTTTATAAGCAGTTGCTGGCCACATACGATCATTAGGTAATAGCTATACATACAGCTACTGAATTATAATATTATGCTCTATGGTAATTTAAAATAATAAGAATGCATTGTATTTTCTTCTTTTAAATCTTTTATTTGCAGCTTATGCTTATATTATGAATCTTACATTATCATACTATCTCCCTACAGTCCCTACAATTATAATAATACCGTATCTATCACGAATTGTTCGCAATTATTTTTAAGATAATACGTATTAAACTATATACATTATGTACTTACCTACCTATTATAATGTTCAAAAGATAGATCACAGTCACAATTCGAATACCTCTCACGAAACCAGGCAATTGCCGAAGAGAGTACCGATTAGCTTTTTTCCATATTTCTTCACCAATCGCACGCAGTTTCTACTCAAAATTAAATATTCTTTTAAAACTGAAAGACGCTCTTCATAAAAGGCTATGTTATTCTGATCATCTCACATATATATTTTTTTTATTCTTTCTTTCAGCGAAACACCCGCTGTCACGTGATACATGAACAGGTACTATCCTAATTAATCCATTCTTCAACATCAAGGTTGTGACACCCAAAAAAATACTTCTATGGTTGTAGATATTCGCTTATACTAATAGTTTTTGGACACTGAAGTTTTTGCACAACAGAAAATTTTCGTTTCGACCTCAAGAAAAGTATAGCTAACAAATAAAACCAACGGACTCACGTGTTCGGTGTTATACCGACTGTACAGTGTACACTGCACAGTACATATCTACATACATGATATACATTTTACTTTTCAATCTTTACTCCTTGGTTCTTGCAACCACTACAACATAAATGCTATTCACATTTCATAAAGTAAAGGAATAACGAAAAACATTAGCATCACTGGAAAAATCCGGGACCGGAACACCTCCCCCTTCCCCCCAATAAACCAATATTCGTAGTTCAGGCATGAAAATTATTTCCTTACAAAACATGTTTCCTCCCAGACATGGTCATCATCAAGAACCTACCCATTCCTACTCCGAGGGCGAAGGACGACAGGAACACAGACTAGTTCTCCAGTCCAACACAACGACAGTCAGATATTAGCCAGATCAGATCCCACGCGAGGGCGTTCTCAGAGTGGGAGCGAGCCCACCCCTTGGAGCAGCACCCACCGCGAAACCCACACATCAACGAATCTCTCGACATAGGCCTGAGGTCACACTCAAGTCATTCCTAATACGAGATGGGTCGGGGAGTTGTAGAACAGTAAGTACAAATTAATTAATATTAAAAACAAATAGGTACAGATATAAAAGTAAAAAGTTCGTTGCTACCCGCGAATAAATATGAAATCAACCCTTTAGACACGTTCACGGTTCTCAGCTGAAGAAATATTATCTAAAAGATTTTCGACAGTGTGTATTCGTTTATGTCTGGTTAAATGTGTCAACAGACTGAATGTCTTCTTGCAAATACTACACTCAAAAGGTTTTTCGCCAGTGTGAATTCGTTTATGTACTCTTAAACTTGACATACGGGTGAATGTCTTCATGCAAATATTACATTCAAAAGGTTTTTCGCCAGTGTGAATTCGTTTATGTACGTTCAAGTGTGACACTTGACTGAATGTCTTCATGCAAATATTACACTCAAAAGGTTTTTCGCCAGTGTGAATTCGTTTATGTAAAGTTAAGTTTGACATATGGCTGAATGTCTTCATGCAAATATTACACTCAAAAGGTTTTTCGCCAGTGTGAATTCGTTTATGTATAGTTAAGTTTGACATATTGCTGAATGTCTTCATGCAAATATTACACTCAAAAGGCTTCTCGCCAGTGTGAATTCGTTTATGTCTGTTTAAATCTGAACTCTGGGTGAATATCTTCATACAAACATTACAGCTGTAACTTTGTTTACGCTTGTCCATATTCTCATTCCTTTGAATCTGTTTGGAAACTAGAATCTTCGTGCCACCTATGGAAGTTGTACCTGTCTCTGAAGTTAAATTATGTTCTCTGCTAGCTCTCTCACATTCTGCTTTAATGTCAGGTTCATATATATCAATATTATCAATATCTTGATTTCCAACATCGGCTTCACTCTCCGCCTCAGCAGGTTCTTGTTTCACAGTGACATTCTTTAAAAAGTCCTTGATGTCTTCATCAGTTATACTATCAGTTATTACAAACTCTTCTCCCTCGTTATGTCCACTAGCACTAGCTTCATCCATAATGTTATTCGCAATCACAGAACACTACTTATATTCCTTTCGGAATATTACTTTAAATATTCATCGAAATGACGAAGGATAGCTACTCCTTGTTTCATTTAACTTGGCCACTGGCTACATAGTAATTCTATACAAAAAGTGTGACAAGACGGATGAAACGAAATGTACACGGAACCACGTGGAACAGACAGAAAAGTCAACCAACCATAGACAATAGACATGCAATCGTGCGATATAGTGCGAAGCCTGCGATAGTAGAGTACAAGCCTACATCCTCGGATTCCATCTTCGCCATGAGTTAAGGAACCTATATACAGGTTCCCTACCATGAGTGGTGACGTCATCTTGTATCGGTGGCAAACACCTTGTCTCGGTGACAAACATTTGAACTACGGAATATTTTTTCCCATACAATTTAGATGGCGTAATCATCGTCAAATGTCAGTTGGCCCCGGCCTCCGTGAACAATATGGCGACGGCCTCGTATAGTGCGATACCATAGGCATGCAATCGTGCGCAATCGCAACGAACCGAGGCCGCGCCGCATATATTTAAATCCCAGATAGGTATGGTATGTAGGATTTTAGTGGGCGGAACTTTTGGTATTTTCGGAGATGTTTAATTTTAAAATGCATAAATTAATGTTAATATTAATAGAAAATTTCATGATTTATATACTCAATAAAAATATAGCATCTAAATTTGATGGTAAAGTTGTTTTAGAGCAAGTTAATTGGGAACGGAGAAATACTATAAAATAATTTAGTACCTATATATACATGGCTAGCTCCTCAAATCACGACCCTCAGCAATGAGGAAACGATGGAAGAAAAAAAAGTGTGTATGTAGTACCTAGTACTCTTACGCGGAAAATTATTTTTATTCATAATTTCATTATAGTACACTTCTAAATTTCAAATTTTCGCAGAAAATTATTTTCATTCATAAAACTTTACGTCTAGACGTATTGGTCAACCAATATTTTTGGACCGATTTAAAGCGCTAGTATAGTGAATTAAAAAATATTCCTACATTCAAACAAAAAACTGATATTAATTGCATTATTTACAACGTGCTTATTCTATTTCATCAGCTCTGCAAACATGCGACACAAAAAGTGAGACTTCGACCAAAATTTTTAGCCACCCATGAACGCCTCGCTGCTTTAAATTCACATGCATATTCATAGAACTTGCAAAATTTGTCAACGGCCCAGCGTTACATACATACAAGACTCGGAATCTACCAGTATTATGTAATGGATTTTTTTACATATTCTGCATTCATATCATCAGTAGGTACCTACTTATTTTTTATTTCGATAAAACTAAACAAGATATACACCACTCCTTTTTCTATGTAGACAGTTACACGCTCATGTCTTATGACACAAATTTCGCCTGCGGCGCCATCTTTTTGGGCATATTTTGTGAGGAAACACATGCCTACAGAACTAAACTACAAATATTGATAGTTTTTGAGGGGGGGGAGGTGACTCGGTCGACAGTCCGACAATCATGGCAGCCCTACTCTACAGCGACTCTTTCAGTTTTTGGACAACCCACTTCGCCCAGGTCTGTTTGACTGATTTTTGACTGGTTAAGACAAAAATATTCAGGATTGGAATGATATACTCGGTAGACCGGTAGACGATAGACCATACTCGGAGCCCGAGTAGATAGCGCCTTGTCCATGGAACCTCAAGTCTCAAGAACAGTCAGCTCTGCGTTGTACTATATAAGACAGATACACTTGGTATCCAGAAATCTGCCAACTGACTCCATCAGAACACTCATCTCAGCCTTTGTAGTCTCCAGGTTAGACTACTGCAACCTTCTTTACGCTGGATTGCCCCAGACTCCGTTGAATCGCCTGCAAATGGCATTCAACGGAGCTGCGAGGCTCATATTCCGCGAG
The DNA here is from genome assembly GCA_963576895.1 of Ceraclea dissimilis. NCBI lineage: Eukaryota > Metazoa > Arthropoda > Insecta > Trichoptera > Leptoceridae > Ceraclea > Ceraclea dissimilis. The sequence continues at coordinate 17,559,375 of OY756369.1, forward strand.
GACAAAAGTTGCCACATAACACCCTTGCTGGAAAAGCTTCACTGGCTGAGAGTGGGAGAAAGAGTAGAGTACAAGCTGTGTCTCATGGTGTACAAAGCACTGAACAACATGGCACCACCGTCACTCTCCGAACTCTGCAGACCGGACACTACCTTGAGAAGACCTCTGCGCTCGGCAACTACAGCAAACAGGCTCATCGAACTCAGCAGGGCTAATAAGTCCTGCTTCTACGAGAGAGCATTCAGCGTAGCCGGCCCTGTCAGATGGAACCAGCTTCTCGTGGATTTGCGCAGCGACCAGACCGTCACAACTTTCAGAAGCAAGCTGAAGACGTCGCTCTTCAGGACCAGTTTCCTGCGCCCTTGAGATGGATAATCCATGAAACGGCCCCATAAATTATCCATTATAATAATAATAATAATGAAGGATTATTATAAAAAAAAAAAACAGAATGATGCATCTATACTGTATTAAATTTATTTAAAATTTAGTTATATAATACAAACTTACAATAATGTACCTCAACTATGACTATAATGTTAAATACAAAATAACAATCAGCATACACAATAACAGGATAACCTAAGTCCTGCTTCGTAAATACTGCACTGATGGTAAGAAACCGAACGTGAATATTAATCACCAAAACCTCTACAAAGTGACATAAGAAAGAAATGGTAGAAGGCAAAATTTTGTTGCGACTTTCAATTGTATCTAGGGTTGCCAACCCTTCCGGAATGACCGGGAGGATTTCCGGAGTCTCCCGTCTCCCGGAGTCTCCCGTCCACAATAATTTCTCTGGTTTTTCTAAAGTAAAATTATTGTTCTTTCCATTCCTGTGTCTAACGCTCCTTGCGAATGCATATATTCAGCATGATGGAAACAAGTGCGGAGCAAGGAAAGAAACCGAATGAACCTATCGTTAGTAAAAGCAGATTTACAATTACCTGCTACAAAACTGGGCGGGACTTTATGAGCAAAATTTAAAAAATCCATTAATTCACGTTTGTTTATCTAAAAACTCGAAAATTTTCTCTCCTTTTTTTACCATATTAATATCAAAATTTTGGTTGTCCTGCTGCACCTTTAAAGTTCTTTAGAATTTTTTTAGCATTTCTGATTTAAATACGTCTATAAGGGGGCGGCGGATTTGGTTTCAGCCCCAGGCTATCTATTAGATGACTTATGAATGATTTAATTGATTTACTGACTATATTTATGTATGTTATCTGGTTGAATGCTTGTAACAATAAATAAATAATTTAATCCTACTTCTGAAATTGGTTTTTCCATGTGCGACTAATATTCACATTGATCTCAAATGGCAGATAACTAACTAACTTTAATATATTGCTTCACAAGTTTATCTCTCAGCCAAGCTGTGTTCTGATATAATTTAACAGGCATTCTACCATAATAGACATTACATAAAAAACTATGTTTTAATCCTATTTTTGTGCTGCAGTCGAAGTTAATATCCTTTATGTCCTCTAAACCGCATTCGATTGTCCAACTGAAAAACAAAAAGGTTACATTAGAAACAACATATAAACATGTTTTTTTTTGTAAATCGGATTTGGTCTCGCGTACACAAACCCAAATACTTTCCTGCACACTTTGCAAAAGCCTGTATCGCAAAGTGTGGAATACATCGCCAGCGCCGGGGTTTGAACACTGTTCGAAAGACTGCCGCCTCAATCAACTGCGCCATATTTCTATGGTTGATTAGATAATTTATAAGTCACTGATTAGGCCCATGTGTGTGTGTCTAAAATGTTCTAAAGAAAGTGTGTCTAAAGAAAACCAATTCTTACCAATGATCTTTTGCATTCGAAGAATGTTTTATATAAACCAAAACATTCGTCAGGAACTGAACCGTCTTTCATTTTCAAACATTCTCTGGGGGTTTTTTTCATCTGAAAACAACATAACAGATTTTAATTGACAAAGAAATTTGTTAATGACAATACAATACCTAATATAACTGGGTTTCTAAACAAAAATGGCAATGGGCGGGTCATGTTGCCAGACAGGCGACAGGGCGATGGACACTCAGAGTTCTTAGATGGAGGCCGTGGGATAAAAAAAGAGGAATAGGTCAGCCACAGAAAAGATGGGCCGATGATATTATCCCAGTCGTGGGTAGAAGATGGATTGGCAAAGCTCAGGATAGAGAAAAATGGAAACAAATGGAAGACGCTTATATCCAGCAGTGGAGAGATGGCTGAAGGAAGAATATAATACTGAATCCTATTTCAAACAGAATACCACAAATAGAAGTAGATTGCAGATTAACCATAATTATGGTGGCTCCTTTTCAAACTGGAATCAAATTTAGAACAACACACCATTCTCTTCTGTACCTAGATTGTTTGGACATGGCTTGGACTTGTCCCTATGCATGATACTTGTATATGGACTACAAAACCTTTGCAGAAAGTACATATTTCGTTAAGTACTATTGGAGTGATGCAGCCCCACTTTTAGTGAAAAACTTTTTTTTATTCAAAAAAGCGCTAGAAACGGTAATATTTCGCTCGGTTCGACTGCGGGTGAGGCCGGACGAAGGCACAGGAAGTCAAAATGTGTTTTTTTTAAAACGAATTTAGTAAATTTACTATGTTTTGGACTGTCAAAAGTTTATCATGTTTTAAAAAGGTGCCAAGCGCTTTTTGAAAACAAAATAAGATTGACCTTGAATGAGGCCACAGCACTCCAATAGTACCCATATTTCAAGAATCTATGTTCACTTAATTACCTGTGTACAGCAATCTGATTTCAGAAGACATAATTTTAAATCAGCTCTAACTCCCGAACACACTGAAGTATCTGACAATACTATACTTCCTTCGTCTTGTATTACCTGAGACATGGTTCACGAAATTATTATCCAACAAGTAATCAACGCTGAAATAAATGAAAAATACAAAAGTTAAAACATAACCTAAACACGATAATAACAATTGACAAAATTTGTATACAATCTAAATAGTTTTTTAAAGCTGCCAATTTATTATTTTAACATTATAGATAATTAATTAAATACCAATCAGTCTATAATTTAATCTCAGATTACAAAATCCGCGAGAAAAATAAATAAACCTCACTCAAAAACTCTAGAAAAAGCACGAAAAACAGAAAAACAAAATGACCTTTCTGACAGATGCGATTTACTAGATATAAAACAATGGACACAAAAAAAGAGAAAAATGGTTTTGTATATTTTTTATAACTGTTATATTTTGTTTATAGTAATAATATTAAGAAAGTAAATAAAAAAAGCTTAACTTATGACTTTCTAATTAACTTACAGGATTAAAATTATTTTAAAAATTTGCGGAAGTTTCTTGGCGCGGTCTATTAGATTTCGTTTTCAGCTAACCTATTTGACAGATCAGATAGCAAACTGTCAAAATATTTTCTGTAAACAGTGTTGCCATATATACAGTTTTATCTGTATTTATACAGATTTTCGGCAACGGGAACAGACAAATACAGATAATAAATTTTACTCTGTTTTATACAGATTTTTGGGATTTTGAAAATTTCCTATGATAAATCAGAAGAATAAAGTAAAAAGAAACAGATTCGATTTTGAAAATTTCCTATGATAAATCAGAAGAATAAAGTAAAAAGAAACAGATTCGATCACAATTGTCATTTGATAAATAGTAAATATATGACAATCTTATTTGTAGAATGAGTAAAAATGTGTAAAAAAAGAAATTAGTATATTTTATCTAAGCACGAGTACTGTTATTTTCTCAAAAAGGTACCACAAAGGTTAGTTTTTCAATAAACTACAATATTTTGTTTGTTTTAAAATTTAATTTATACAGATTTTTTGGCTTTTTATGCCTTTTTATACAGATTTTGGCTTATTATAATCTCATACAGATTTATACAGATTTCTAGACTTTGAAATACAGATTTGGATTTTAAAAGTGTGGCAACACTGTCTGTAAATAACATAACCAAAGTTTGATAACGATAACTTTGATAATAAAGTAGTTTAATAATGATAACTAACTATTTTGTTATGACGCTGTTGCTGTTTATATTAATATAAAATTATACTATTTTACGGTATAGTTCTGGAATGCTCATGTGATTTTTTGATGCAACATTTTAATATTCAAGATGATACTTTTAAAGCTACCTCTCAACAAGTTATTCAGTAAAAATGGGTTTAATACAAGTTTATTGCGTTTTACGAGTGGCGGTAATTGGCACAAACCTTCCGGGGAAGACACAGGAGTTGTTGTGTACAATTGTATTACAAAGCAGAAAGTGCCTCTCATCCTGAAGAATAATGTTGCTACTTGGTATTCCTGCGGCCCCACAGTGTACGACTCCGCACACATAGGACACGCTAGTTGCTACGTGAAGTTGGACATCATACAAAGGATACTAATTAATTATTTTAAAATTAATTTGATCACTTCGATGGGTGTGACGGACATTGACGATAAAATCATAAATAAAAGTCAAGAATTATCGAAACAACCCGAAGACATTGCTAAACAGTACGAAATTGAGTTCTGGAAGGATCTGTCAGACTTGGGCGTCATGATGCCACATATAATAACAAGAGTCACGGAACATATTCCTACTATTACTAAGTTCATTCGAGGTATTATGGATAAAGGGATCGGATATGTCGGGGCTGATAAATCTGTTTACTTTGATACTCATATTTATAAGGATTATGGAAAGTTGCAGCCCCCGCAACACTTTGAAGAGGAATTGGACGCGTTTGCAAAGAAATCCAAGGCAGATTTCGCTTTGTGGAAGGCGCACAAACCCGGAGAACCGTATTGGGAAACTGAATGGGGTAATGGCCGCCCTGGCTGGCATATTGAATGTTCCGCAATGGCCAGCAGACTGTTCGGCAACAGCTTAGACTTCCACGGCGGCGGCATCGATTTACAATTTCCTCATCACGAGAACGAAGAAGCGCAATCGTGTGCCTTCCACAATAATCGACAATGGGTTAATTATTGGTTACATACTGGACACTTGAATTTTAAAGGCGATGTAAAAATGTCTAAATCATTAAAAAACACTATCCACATTAGCGAATTATTGAAGTCTCACAACGCAGATACGTTCAGAATGGCGTGCCTGTTGTCTAATTACAGATATCACATGGAATACAGTGAAGATTTGATGAATAATTCCAAAACGGTGCTATCGAAACTCAAATATTTCCTCGAAGAATGCAACAACTACATGAATAATAGCGACTGTAATGTTCGTATAGATGAAAACTTTTTGATAGCAGAATTTGAAAATACCAAACAAATCGTGGACGACAGTTTGAGAGATGATTTCGATACAGCGAAAGCTGTCGGACAAATCGTACATTTAACACACGTCGCCAATAGAATGTTGAAAAACAGTCAAGATAATAACGTAGATTTTAAACCACGTATTATCGGATCGATTTCATCTTACGTACAAAACATTTTTTCAAATTGTTTTGGTGTTAATTTGGATAAACATAAATTGGAATCGACGACTTCTCTCCCGGATATAATTGATTTGTTGATTCACTTCAGACACAACGTTAGAGTGAATTCCTTAGAGTTAAAGAATGTGGGACTTTTAAAAGAATGCGACGAAGTCAGAGACGTTTTAAAGAAATTTAATATCAAAGTCAATGATGTGAAGGGGCAACGCTCATCCTGGATGTATACTGAATAGTTTATTTATGTGAGGCATACCTAAATTATCTAAGGTATTGAACCGGATTTGTCTGCATTGCACAGATGGAAATACATTACAGTATTTTCCTCAACAGAGGCGAGAGGCATCTTCATTCACATAATGTAGCGTTATGTGAACTTCCTCGGGGAGGAAACAAGATGGGTGTTCCAACGCTTACGAGTCTGCTTTGGCTGGCTTAAGTGATCACTTTATGCCCAGGGCAACGCTCACCCATTCTACCACATCCTGCTACTGCTGGAAATTATTTCATTGGGTCAATGTGAAAAATAAGATTTTTGTTAATAAAATATGCTACACATCAATTATTGTATTTTTTTTATCTTAATTCCTCTATTACAGACAGTGGCGTATATAGGATTTCATTTCGGGGGGGCCTGATCTAATATTTGATTTTGGGTGGATGGAGGCAACAAAAATTTGAAGATAGACGTACAGTATAAAAATTATAATAGCGCCGCAGGCAAAAAAAACGTGAATGTAAGTGAAAAAGGTCATGTTTTAGGTTGGTAATAATATTGTGTGCAGAAAATACAAAGAAGAATAGCGCCGCAGGCGAAATTTTATTGAATAACGGGTGAAATTATGAACTTGAGTAACTTTCATGTTTTAAAATAATGTTTTTTAAAGATTTGTCCAACATTCATTATATACGCCACTGATTACAGACAAATGAGGAATCAGTTAACAGGAATGTAAAGTTTAGTGGTAGGTATTACAAAAAACCATGCCGTTAAATACAGATGCATCAAAATATTATATATTTTATCAATTAATACAAAGAGAGACATGTAAAAATACGTAATAGAAATAACTTGGTGAATGATAATGTAGTATATGATTGAGAGAGGAGAATAGGTATATGGAGATGGGTAATACGGGTAACCCCCGTTGATTTTCAGACGAATTCCACTTTTTAACTTCGTTTCGAACTCCCTCCTCCGTCGACAGATTTTTTTTCTCACAATGTGGATCTAGTATTTTTTCGCCATTAATTTAGTATTTTTGGCACTCCACACTGTTTGACATTTAATTTTTCATTATGGCAACAAATCCATCTGTTCTTGACGTGTGCCGTCATTTGTTTGTGCGACGACTTTGAGAAATATTGTTGTTTTACGTTTTGTGATATAATATTGTATTGTTGTGTTATGGACTGAAGTGTGTGAGATATAATATTTTAAACGTATGAACATGTGAGTGATGAGTTGTACGGAAAATGAAAGCGGACCTCTTGTTAAGTATTTTCTACCGGCGATATTCGGCGGGTTGACTTTGCTGGTTGCGAAGCGTTGGGCTGCTCAGGTCCCTCACAATTCCACCAGTGGTATCTCACGGAGGAGGAGGATTATCAAGGACCCCCTCATCAGGAGGCCCCTCTCTCTCAACTCTAATAAAGTGATGACACAAACCAATTCCTCGAAAAGGATTGATTCTACTGTACGCAAGGTAACAACACTCACTTCCATTACACTTTTTCCATCTGCAGTCAAACAAATGTAGTATTTTATCTGATAACCACATCATTACCATGTCGGAATGTGCTCTCAGGGCATACGGGGGTGAAACATCTGACTTAATGTGTCTAAATGAAGCAACAACGACATACCTAAAAGGACACTCGATTGCGAACTCCGACAAACAGTTTTCATTGTGCAATATACATGTAGTGTCTGTCTAATTATTATGTAGCATTCCTACAACAGTATAGAAGAATTAAGGATGAACATTGTCGGGCTTACGACCGACCTTGGCTGACTTAAGTGATCACTTTACATTCACCATTTCAGTTCACCCCGGCTGGGATTCAAACCCAAACCTTCGTCTCGCATAGTAGGGATCTTATCCACTACATCACGAGGAGCAACGGCTGTGTTGTAGAATTCCGTATACAATAAGTACCTGAGTATTGTTGTGTCTCTTGAAGATCACTTAAGCCAGACGAGATCAGTCATAAGCCCGACAATGTTCATCCTTATTTCTTCTACACTGTTGTAGGAATACTGCATTGTATATACTACGGAATGTAGAAAAAATCCAACGCTTTACAAGATTAAATTTTTAAATCAAAATAATTCAAGTGAATATTTATATTTTCAGAGTTGCACAAGTTATTTAGCCCCGGAAGAGGAAACATTGGCAGCCATGCCTCCCGGTAATCGCAGAGTACAACAGCGCAACACGCGAGTCTCTCCCATGTCCGCAAATAACGCACCGACGATATCGAGCGGCGATCTCGGGAAATGCACGACTAACGCCAGCCCCAATGGCCCTGGTTTGGGTTTTGAGAAGCACTTTGGTCCCAAGCACATTCCGTTCCCCAACATCCCACACGATGGACATCTGATGTTTGAGGCTATGATGTTTGTGTTCACCTCCCTGGCAGCCGGGAGCCAGTTCTTGAATCTGTACCGCACTGTCTGGTGGCTGCCACATTCTTACACTAGCCAATCAATGGTAAACTACTTATTCATATTTATTTAATTCATAATACAATATTGTAACTACATAATTAATATTAGTGTCCGACCGAAACTGGATTTTTAGCCGAAACCGTAACCGAATATTCAGCTCCCCTTCTAGTTTTGTCGGTCTCTAATTAATATACACATCAATACACTTATTGAATTATACAAAGTGTTGCATAACCATTATTCCTGTGAGATTCTACCGGCTATGTTTACCATGAACTCTAATGTGCACCTGAGAGGACACCAGCTGAAACTGACAACAACAAGATTCACATCCAAACCCACGGAAACACTTCTTGACCAGTAGAGCTGTCAGTGCTTGGAATCAGTTGCCAGAGTCAGTGGTACTTGCTCCTACCACCAACACCTTCAAGAATAGACTAGATAATATAAACACAACTTAACTAGGACTTGGGTCAAAACGGCTAAAACTGCCTACCCAATAACAAATAATAATATGCCTCAAAAGTTTTGTACGACATGACGAGACCAAGTGCCTGAACCCAGAGTGAGACATGAATACAAAAAATGTGAACATGAACATTATCTATACAAATGTGTTGTATTTTTGCAGAATTTCTACCTGATTGATCCATATCTGGTGATCTTCATTCTGGTTGTCCTGGGTAGGCGCCTCTTATTCTGTTTGATGTGTTGTGCCGCTGAGACATTCACTCCTCCCAAGTTCCTACCTGCGGTTATCGAGGTACTTAAGTAAGTATCATCATATTATTACAATATTATAGCTTTTGGTAGCCAATTTTTTTAATATTGCAGTTACTCACTTACTTCCTGTGTCCGGAACACTATCAAACTTTGTAACTCCAAAGTTTGGGCACCCGGACACCCCTGGCATTCGCCAGTAGTGGATCCTCGAGCGTGCATGTCATTCCTGTTTGGGGACATGTAAACAGGTGACTGTGATCCTGTACAGCACCACACTCACAGGTGTCTTCCTCTCTGTAACAGTTTATTGTGAAACATTGATCTCACAACAGTATTCACTCATTCAGTCTGTCAAGTCCATCTTCAAACACATTAACACTTTCCGCAACAACTAACTCTGGCATCAGACCATTCCGTGCATCCACAACTATATTTTAACTGTATTGTATGTATTATTATTCTAGGTTTGTTGTGTTAGGAATAGTACTGAGCGCCCTGGGGTGGTGTACATACAACTTAATGCAGACTCATCCTATACTCAGTATATTCTATCTATGTTATCCGTAAGTATTTAGTATACCTACATACAATCTCATTATTATTATCTCTTATTATTATTATATCGTCGAATTTGTATCTGATTGTCTATTGAATTTTTAATATTGACTATTCCAAATTATTATTGTTAACTGACTAGTTAGGTTTATTGTGTGTTTGTCTATAATGTGATTTTTATCTTAATTTTCCTTTAAAAATGAATTGCTTTTGTGACACGGATAATTTGGTAATCCTTGAGTCTTCGCTGGTGTATTTGTTGCTGATGTTAATTGTTTATGCTTATTGAAAAACTGTTTGTACTCATAAGATTAATAAAATAAAATAAAAAATAAATACCTTAATTTTTCAATTATTCTATAACAGTTGTAAAGACTCTCAGGGCCTGTTGCTAGAAACACGATAGTAACGTAGATTACCTCCATAAAGTTAAGAAAACACTATTTTTGATATTTTTTCATGCTATTGTTGATGCGATTTTGAACCATAATGCAACGGGAAATTACCGTCATGTCATAGTTGGGTTCCAAGCCTTAAGTTAAAATAAGGCAAAAGTTTGAGAATATATTACCAAAATATCAATTTTAATAATTCACATATTTTGTTTAGTAATTTTGTTGTTACTATTTTCAGTGTAAGCATATATCTCCTTCTGTTTGGTGCGTGTGTGACTCCGCTGGTCCACGTGCCCGCCGGGCCGCCCCAAGCCACGCACTGCTGCTCAGCCACAGCCCCTCAGGTCCGGCAGGAGGTGGACGTCCTCAAGTTGGACTTTAACAACAGACTGAAGCAGATTATATTCAGTTCTGTTGTTGGGGCCTATTACTCCAGCTATGTGCCGTGGTGTTTTGCACAAGTAAGACATTCAAATCATATACTATCTACTATCTATTTATGACCTATCTATCATTACCATGTAGACCAGATTCTCAAGGACGGATGTGTTCTGAATAAAGGGAATTGCAGAGCATGTATGATGTACATTATGAATATGATGCAAGCAAGAGATTTATTTTATTTATTTTATTCTCATAAAACAAAACAGTGAGTGGCATTACTGATATAACTAACTAACTGCAATTACAATGAAAAGTGCATTACAACAATCACATTGCAATAAAAAATAATACAATCACAAAAAACAAAATCAATATTCACATTAAAAGTCATTTACGCATCTCGACAACCCATCAATCATCATGAGTACTACCTAAGAATGTTAGTTCTACCTGATGGCGAGTAGAATAGTGCATGTTTTCGAGATCTGGTGTATGCATCAGGCACGTACAAATTAAGTGATGTGGCCCTCTGTCCTCTTTGCCTACCCTCCAAGAGATATGGTTAGATGTGTTAGATAGATAAAACTAAAATGAATCTTTTCACATTGTTGAAACCATTTTTTAACATGTTACACGTATCGTCGTATGATTGCAGTCCTTCCTATACATAGACGTATACAAGATCATCAGGCACCTGGCGCTGGTATGGTTTGGGCTGTTCACCCAGCACGCCGCCCACTGCCTCTCCGCCAGGTACTGCGATCATCTGCACAGAGCTGCACTGCATTTGGGAAGGTAACCTCTAACTTTTTAACTAATTTCTAACTAAGCATTTTATGTAACAAACCACGGGAATAATCTCAGGTTTCAGAAAATTTTGAGATAACTTTGGAATTATTTTTTATCGAGAAGATTTATGAAAATCAAATTTCTACTCACTAAAACAAATTCTTATTTATCCATGTATTAAGTCTTGGATGATATCTGTAGTATTAGCTGAGTACCTAATCTTCCTTTTCGTGATCCAATTTTTTGCATTCCGCACTTCTCACTCCAGTACATTGTTTTAGAGTTTTCCTTCATTAATAATATTACGATGGTCATTATTTGGTTGTTCCAGTTGGGCTGAAGATGGTCCAATCCCGGCAGGCGGTAACACCATCACAATCAGCAACGTGAGCGGCGGAGTGATGGGGAACAATAACTCTAGTGGCAATACGAGGGCCAATAATAATAGTAATAGCGGAGCGTCCACCAGTGGGGCCAGTGCCACCGTGTTGCCATGGTGTCAGAGGATGCTGTCCACAGCCGGAACGCAAGTCAAGCATGGGAGGACGCTGTACACATCGTTAGGACTTGTCACAGCGGCGGAGCCTGGGAACGAGATGCATTGCAGATTCTACGTGAGTATCATTATCCATCAATAATGATACAAATTATCAGATTAAAGTTTCGAAAAAACGAGTTACAGTGAAACCTCGAATTTACGTTTTTGTAGGGAACAGAAAAAAAAAGTGTAAAAGTGAGGAAATGTAAAACTGAGGAAATAATTTTTCTTCTCCGTTTTGAGTTGGATCGTCATTACGCGATTGTTTTTCACAAAATGACAAGATTAACAACAAATGTGAATTATCACAACAAAAATTAAAATTATGGAACTGAATTTCTAAAAATCATACTCCACTGTATCAAATAAATTTGAAATTCGCGGTTTTTTTGTTAAAACATCGTGGTATTTCTACATACAAAATTACTTGACCGATTTTTAAGATATTTTGTACAAAGAATATAGAATTAGATGTAATTAACGCGTTTGTAGAACATTTAAACAATTTCAATGTGAAAATAAACACGAAATTTCCAATAGTACTTATCTTAATCGTTAACACGTCATTTTGAGGTTATGTTTTGTCTTGAAATACGAAAAAATCGAAAAAAAATCTATGAAATGATGCTAATAGCACGGCAATTTGACACAATACGGTAGTTGCACTCACAATGCTTCAATTTCCATTATTTCCATATGTTAGTATTAATGTTGTCTCTCTTTAACCTTGAAAACATCTGCAAATGCGTAGTCTGTGTATTACTGAAGTACCACGTGACATGCGCGTGATTGTGAGTAAAAAGGGTAACAATGCGAAATTGATATACTTTACGTAGTTTTGGTCGAACTTTTTTACAAACAGTCAAATTTTACGGGCTACTTTTATTTGCATGACACTTATGTATCACGTGTTTGACAAGGTGTAAAAAGGGTAACAATTTGACCTTGACATATTTCCTTTACGTAATTTTAGTCGAACTTTTTTACAAACAATCAAATTTTGGGTGCTACTTCCGGAGATTTCGTATTCGCGAAATCCAATTTTAGAAAACGTAAAAGGCGGGAAAATAGCTTTGCGCCTGACGTAAATGGAGGAAAAATTAGCGTTTTTTGTATGAAGCGGACCGGGACCTGTGATTTATGACGTAAATATGAGGAAAACGTTAAACTGAGGAACGTAAATTCGAGGTTTCACTGTATGTTTTTGGAGGGGATTTTCGATAAGAAAAAAAATGTGTAAAGATTCAGCAATCTGGAAAAAACTTCTCTGGTTTATGCTCTTTCAAATGATTTACAAAACATTATAAAAAACATTAGTTTCATAAAAATACGATACAATAACTTAAAAAATTCAATTTTTTACATTTTTTGGGGTTAATTTCGCTTCAATCAAAAAAACTTTTACAGTCATTACCTAGATTTTAATGCATATTATCAATACAAAAAAAAAATCTCCCTTCTTTCGGGTAATGAGTTGTGTTTTCAGAAAGAAGATCAGAGGTGCTTACACATTTTTCTTTTGAGAAATCTATACAAGATATAAAAAAAATACGACCGTTCCCTAGATAAAGGTTCATTGTATCTACTCTATTTTTTTCCGAAGCATATTTAGTAAGGTTGTCGAGATCTAAGGCCTCTCTTTTTTAGAAATTTTTGATCTGTCAGTAAGCCTACTCTTAAAATTTATGAGGTAGTACTATTATATCTCTTGTATTTTTGACTATTTAATATTTTTTTTTATTTTGTTGTCAGGCAATATTCCACGACCCATCGACACTACTGTGTTGCCTGCTCTGCGCCCAGGTGTCACTAGTCCTCGTCCAACTGTTCCTCCTCTTCAACACCACAGAATGGCATCACGTCTTATCGCTGGCGTTACTTCTCTTCGCCAACTACTACACACTCTTCAAGCTAGTGCGGGACTATCTGGTGTCGTGGAAGGTCTACCAGGCGGAGTTCACCATCCAGGACAAGGCCGACATCATCTACATCCCCTAGTAGTGGCAGAATTATATAGGACCTGTGCCAGTCTTTTTAAACTTGACCTTCATACTGTTTTTTATTTATTACTGCTGTAGTTAAATATTCCCAACATGATTTAATTGATTGGATATTTATTTTGTAGAACTGCAGTATTAATTTAATCTTAACACTATAGTATGTGTTTGAATTCTACTTACATATTTGTGTTTTGATTTTACATGTTTCGGCCTGTTAGGCCATTCTCAAAACCTTATCACCACAACTATACCGTCACAACACTCTTTTTTCACCTCAAATCATCACTTTATCACTAACACTAAATTAATTTACACTCCACATTTAAATAAAAACACCATGTCATCACTGAAAAATAGTTATTGTAAAACATGTAAAACCAAAACACAAATATGTAAGCAGAACTCATACACGTATTATAGTGTTAACATCAAATTAATTGCCAACATGGTTTCGGCAAATGGGAATTTCGTAAACGGTTTCAAATACACCAATCTGAAATATATATTATGACAGTCAAAAACGTTAACGTTAACGTTAAAATTTAGATAAAACGTTTTTTCAATTCACTCCGAATCAGTCCGAGATCAGATTGCCGTTACGATTCAAATGTCTCCAACGCATAATACAGTATGGAATCACGACAATGAGCACTTTAGGATGTGAGAGTGAAGTAGTAAATATACTCACTCCTTAGACTTAAATAGGAGATTGTTTTTAAAATCAATCGACAATCTACTTGTTATTATATAAATTCAATTTATATAATAACAAGTAGATATCTCAACAGATATACAGCAACGGATGGACTTTCCATCTGGCTTAAGAGTTATGACTGATCGTCAGCTGGTTTAATGTCAACACTTTACACTTAACACATTCACCAATTCCAGTCCATACATCTGCCGCGACCGGGATTCGAACCCAGACCTCCAGCCTAACACGCCGGTACTCTATCCGCTGTGTCATGAATACATATGATAAAACAGCACTACAATTTTAAACTGTCATCTAAAGCAAATATGTGTGCAAATTTTCAAGTTGCTGGGATATTGGAAAGTCATTAAAATTTGAAAATACGTCTGCAGTCCTATGTATTTAAATCATTACCCGATATTTTTTTATATTTGAAATGCGACTACTTAATTTGTTTTACATATAATATTGTTTCTTTCCTTAGTATAAGATGGCACGGGATCCTATATAATTAGAATAAAAAGTCTCAAATTTAAGAGATTAATGTATCTAGACACTAAGTTGGTTGGATGTGAAGAAAAGCTGTGAAATTTAATAGTTAATATGTAAGTCAGTAATAAATACTACTAATTAATATTTATATTGTTAAGTAAATTACTATGCGTAAGGTTGTAATATTAAAATGTTCAAATCAATCAGTCAATGGGTGCCAATGTTCCAAAATACATAAATATTTAGAATTTTTCAACCGTTATTATCGCTTCAACTTTTTCATATTTTGTACGAGAGTGTAAGCGCAAAATAAGAATAACTTACTTGTTGCTAGCCACTTGCGTTCCACTGCTGGATATAGGCCTCTTCTAAACTCTTCCACTGTCTTCTATCTTGGGCTATCTGCTGCCATCTACGACCCGTAAGCTGGACAATGTCATCTGTCCACCTTTTCTGTGGTTCCCCTACGCCTCTTTTGTTCTCCCAGGGCCTCCGCTTCAGGATTTGAGGTGCCCATCTGACACTGCAAAAATCAAATTCCTAACTGCTAGACTCACGAAAACACATTCTCATTTATCCAGTTTTTAAGTCTTAGGATGATATCTTTCGTATTAGCTGGGTAATATTACCTTTTTCCGACACATTTTACTATGGCGCCCTAAACAACTGTAAAAATTTGCTAACAAACATTTTCACATCATTGGCACCCACGTAATAATAAAATATAATTCACTCTAAATACTTCAATACCTAATATTGGATACTATTTTATATACTGTGTATGTGGAAACTAAATCAATTGTTGAAATTGTCCAGCATTTACTAACATGAACCTTATTTTAATATTAATAAATTAAATACATGTGGTTTTTTCATAAATTTGTCTTTATTATTTTCAATATACAATTTATCCTGACATTTCATTACATCATCGTGGAATGCTTCTATGATAAATGGTCGAATAGTATCAAAAACAGTAATCTGTTGATTTTGCATAAATTGGGGCGTCTTCGATTATTTTCACCACCAGAGTGTGCTGCAGTAAATAGAGGTCCGCATTGATACGGCAGGTACTATATATTATTATTCTATGGATAATAAACAAATGGTTTGTTTTGTTATGAGAGTTGTGAAGACCTCCATTTACTGCAGCGCCATCTAATGAGTGGTAAAAAATACACCCCCATTGAGTGGAAGAATGTGGAAATAGTATTCCTATTCTAAATGCACAGATTTATAGACATTAACATGGCAACAAAAGGAGCCTTAACCTTGTAATTTTTAATATAGTAAAAAGTGACTTGGTATCAAATACAGCAATCTGCAATATATGGGAGTCAATAACAGCAATTTAGATAAAACGTTTTTCAATTTACTCCGAACCAGTCTGAAATCTGATCGCTGTTTTTGATACGTTATGACTATACATCGGGAAAACTAATGCCATTTCACTGCTGAGGTGCAGTAAAATCTTACTAATCCTATAATTCCATAGATGGCTCGTCATTTTTCTTCGTATTTAAATTACGGGGGTTTCCATCTTTACCTGAATTCTCTACAACCATCAATATCTTTAGGGGAGTAAAACAATAAGTGAAGTGTAAACAACAAATTCCATGTAACTTGTATCTGCGTGCATTATGCAGGTAGTATTAACAAAATTTGCCAAGTAAATAAACTGAATAATATTTTTGTTCACTCTACGTCCCTGCACATCTCTTAGTCCCAGGTAGGTAGGGCACTGAATCTCCCGATGTATATATAGTTCAACTAGCAGACTCAATATAATATTAAGAAGACATTATATAACACTACAATATGATTTAACAAGACAGTACGTAATTTACTAGGCACTATACACAATTATATTTACAAATTCTAGAATATACATTAGAAACAATTAGATAATTTCCCTAATTCGCTAATCTAATAAGAAAAAACAATTTATTCACTGGTTTAACTTAACACCTTACATACAAGTCCAAAAAACATGTAAAGACTACAGGGGAAAAACATGGAATGTCAGTAAAAATCCAAAATTAAAGTAATAATGTCATCTAGTGGCATTTGTGTGTAAATACATTGAAGTATTCCCACAACAGTATAGAAGAATTAAGGATGAACATTGTCGGGCTTACGACCGACCTCGGCTGGCTTAAGTGATCACTTTACACTCGAGAAACATTCGCCATTTCAGTTCACCCCGGCTGGGATTCGAACCCATACCTTCGTCTCGCTTAGTAGGGATCATATCCACTACACCACGAAGAGCGACGGCTGTGTTGTCGAATTTCATGTACATTAAGTACCTGTGTATTGTTGCATTTCTTACTGTTGAAGGGAGAGGGTGGTATTTTAACACACCCGCCATCTTTTTATTGCTTAGCCGAAGAACGTAGTTCACAATCAACTTCGCTAATGGCAGGAGAGGCAACTAAGTACCATATTTATGTTTTATACCTAACAATTACCAACGTGAATTTAACTTGAATTATTTTTGATTTACAAATTTTTATTCTTGTAAAGCGTTGGATTTTTTCTACAGCCGTAGCATTTGTGTGTACCTGTAATCCTGAAAAACAGCCAAAGCAACAAAAGTCGT
Source organism: Ceraclea dissimilis (assembly GCA_963576895.1). Lineage (NCBI taxonomy): Eukaryota > Metazoa > Arthropoda > Insecta > Trichoptera > Leptoceridae > Ceraclea > Ceraclea dissimilis. The sequence continues at coordinate 17,576,688 of OY756369.1, forward strand.
TGTCACCGGCTATGATGGTTTTATTGGTTATTTGTACGAGGCAATAATCATGAGGGTCCACGCGCAGTGAGCAAAAACTGTTTATGTCACTGAAATGTCAATATGCCTTGTAAGTAACAGTACTTACGGTAGGAAGAAGCATTAGCAATGAATGTCAGTGACATTTAAAAATTAAATTTTGGTTTAAGCAAATGTGCCTTTGATTGACATTCCTTGTTTTTCCCCCATAGTCTTCATGTGTGCCTCAAGGTACAAGCTTGAAAAGTCTTTTCATCTTGCTAACTCGTAATATTTTACATAGGTTTTTATTCTACAATGTCATGATGAGCTTCCCTCCCGACTCGATGACTCTACGCAAGTCACTGGTATATAGATTCCAACTATAACAAATTTGCTACAAAACTACTAACAGTAAACCTATGATAGTAAAGTATTTTTACATGGTATAATATTCTCTCTGTTACTCCAAGGTACATTAGATATGTATAGCTGCATTCTGATCTGTGCTCAGACAGACATACATAGTGCGTATGTTGAATACCGGTTTTGAGTTCGATTCCTGGCTGCAGCAGATCCTAGACATAGTGATCACATTAAGCCATCTAATGATAAGTCATAACTTAGTCATAAAATTATCTTGCTTCATACTATGTCACTGACGAAATACTAACAGAGCCCTTTTTACACTCTTTAGTTAATCCAGTGGGCGCGGGTCCGGTTCCCGACACCAGCTTTTCAAGCTTACTGTGAAGTGTACAAATGTTTATTTCTATCTATCTATACCATCACGCCACGTCCCTTGTAGGGTAGGCAGAGAGAACAGAGCGCCAGACAGCCCTATCCTTACACACACTCCTAGCTTCCGTCACATTCATGCAATTAGTCATACACGCTCTCAGATTCCATTCTAAACCCACATTAATTCTTAAAAAAAATCTGCTTCTTATGTCACTCCGGCCCGTCCTGTATGTTAATATTTACAATGCTCTCGACAAATATGAAGCATAGAGATAACAAAAAGAACTATTGATATGACTAGAACATAACAACATTAACAACAAGAAGACATTATTTAAACAATAATAAATGCAACATTTGTTCAACGATCAGCGAACATATCTATCACAATAATTTTGAATTTCTACACAAAACAATTAAAGACTCCCGATATCGTTGAACCACTTGAGTTTCTGGGGGAAGTTGTCTCTGAAGAGTACGGGATCCGCTCTAAACTCTACAGTCTTCAGTGCCATCCTGCCGTAGATCTTGGCCAGTTTGTCCACGCAAGCTGATCGCTCAATCATGTGACCGATATCGGCCGACAACATTTCTGTATTGGTGCATTCGGGGCATTTGAACTTCTTACGAGGTGCGACCTGCAAGACAATAATGATACTGTAACGTAATTTGTACTACAGCGGACGCTGCCAAATTTTCTGTACCTCTGACTATAATAAATGAATCTGGGTTTATCGAAATAAACCCAAATACATCTTCGCACACTTCACAAAAAGCTTAAAAGCTTGTGTTGTGAAGTGGAGTAGGTCGGGGATTGAACCCGCGCTCACTGGATTAACAGTCGAGGGCGTTACCAACCAGGCTACCGACCACCTCAATTAATTGCTTATGATTAAATAAACCTTTTTTTCATGGAATAAGTCACACATTTCTGAAATACTATGTTCTATTTCTTACACATAAAAAAGTACAATTTCATAATTTACTATCTTTAAAAAATCACAATTTTAAAAGAGTTTTTAAAAAGCTATAATTTTTACTTCATAGTAAAATGGCTGTCCCATTTCATTCCCATACAAATGTCAGCTTTGTAACGAAATTTATATACAAAATTTCGTTCAAAACGGACCACCGAAATCGCATCATTGAAAATCATCTCGTTCTTGACATAATTTGAGTTAGAATGAAATAATTTTCCTATCACTATGACCCCCTAAACTTCAAATTAAAAACCAGAACATAAACAATTTTACAGATTTTCCTCAACAGAATCGAGAGGTATCTACGTTCACATAATATAGCTTAATGTGAACTTCCTTGGGGAGAATGCTGCGCAATGCAGAAAAATCCAGTTCAATGCATACCTAAAATAACTTAGGTATATTTCCAATAAACATTTTTTTTACCTTGATGGGGGGTTTATTTGTAAGGTTGGCCACCAGGAAATTCATGGCAATGTCCTCACAGTTCATATTTTCGTCCACCCACTCCTTTATATCTCCGGGCATGCCTACAGTGTAGTACCAGGACCACAGCTTGTGGTGGAAGGCTGCGCCAGTCAAAACCTACAAGACAGAAATACATTCAAGTCCTACATACAACAAGGGACTTGTAACAAGTAGTTATATCTCAACAGATACACAGCAAAGGATGGATGTTCACTCAGGCTTATGACTGATCGTCGGCTGGCTGTGATCACATTACACTCACCAATTCCAGTCCATCCATCAGTCGCAGCCGGGAATCGAACCCAGACCTCCAACCCGACAAGCGGGTGCTACGAAGGCTGGTAGTTGAGTCGAGATGAAACGTGTACGTATACATTGTACATGGCCCTCTATTGGGATTATTTTTTGGTATTTAGTGTACGATCAGTCATAAGCCTGATGGAAGGTCCATCCTTTGATGTGTATCTGTTGAGATAACTACTACGACACGCAGAAAATTCCGATGTTCTCACAAAACATAAATCGTGATTTTCAAAATTAAGGGACTTGTGTTGATAATATGCATCATTACAAAATATTTTGCAGATAATATATTTTCTTACCATAGATATCTGGTTAGTCCACTCACTGTGGTATTTCCAAGTTTGCGTGACATTATCCCACAGATGAATTCTGGAAGGAAATCCGACAATTCTGTCTGGAAATTCGCGCCACACTTCAAAACTAGAAAAATGAATTCATTATTAGAAACACGACATCCAAATAGTAGCGGTTAGCAGAGTCATCATTAGAGACTGGATTATATGCATTTGCATATTTTGGCAGTTTTTTCAAGATTTTGCATATTTCGACCAAAGCGAACTGATCATACATATTTGGGTATATTTTCTACAATTTTAAATCTATTTTTTGTAAAATTTTAACATTTTCATAAACAAAAATGTTGGTGTCTAATTGAAAATGTAGTAGGTAAATAAAAAAAATGCTTAATCGTAAATTAGAAAAAAAAAGTTTTTTTGACTTCACATCGTAGAACTGTTTTTCGCGGTCTTCCAAACAATACCAAACATAAATTAAATAAAAATAAAGTTACATAAAATCTTGTAGTCACGTTAATTTGTTGTATTTATTTAAATTTGTGGCATATTTTGGTACTCTCTGGTGATTTTGATGCATATTTCAACCATTTAAGCTGCATTTCTATTGCAGTTCTAGTCATCACACATAAACAAGATCTCATGTTCACTTCCTACTATCTCAACTAAGTTTGACGAATATTTCTGGGTAGTAGAACGGGTTCCCATTGTTTTTAATGTTTTTTCGTGTGTCCTATAAGATTCAGTCTTTCATAAAGCTTTGCAAGACATATCACATATTTTTCGGCAATGAGCTTCACCACTCATTCTGAATGTCACATTGAAATGTTCCTGTTGCTACAGGACACTCGAAAGATATGAAAAATGAATGGGGACCTATTCTTTAACCCAGGGATCTCAACTATGACAACTAGACAATATTAGAAAGAAGGCAACATAACGCTGATGATTAATTTGATTATTCTTAAGAACGGACGTGTTTAGAGTAAAAGGAATCATAGAGTACGTATAATTGTATGAATGTAACGGAAGCACGAGGTGTGCATAAGGATAGGAAAATCTGGCTATCGGTTCTCTCTGCCTACCCCGCAAGGGAGGTGGTGTGAGGGGAAAGAATAGAATAGAAATTTATTAAGTATTGTTACCCAAACTCGAGTTCATCAGGAGTCAGCATGATGATGTCATCATCTATAGTGAGCATGCACTCTGTCTCTATTTCATCATATGGATAGAATCTGTTGGATAACTTGTTTTCCTTGGTCTGAATCACCTTCAGGGGTTTATTGATGGAGGGCCATTGCGAGGCTGGTGGTGGAGATTTCTTCTGGTTGTTCCATATGACAAGCACCTTATGTAGACTGGGCGTCTTCACCAACTTGTTGACTAAAGTAAAGAGGCTCTCCACTCTGTCGTACGTGAGGATGACAGCCGTGAAGCCCGGGGCTTTAGGGGCCGTGACTGGCAGGAATAGTGGGTTAGACGCTGCGTCCTATAAAGGAAAATAATCATCAAATACTCATAAGTTATTTATTTATTTATCGTATGGCCAACATCACGCCTATGTCATATAACATTCGTTATGTCAAAGTGTAAAAAACATGTTAAAAGCGCAGAGTGAACTGCTTGTCAGAGACTTAAACCAACATTATGACTGTCATACTGTCTCGACCAACGATACTAATTTAAAAGGTCGCGGTTTGATGCTAAACAAATACAGTTTTAAGCAGTATTTCTGAACCATTTCTTATCCAGTATGGAGAATGGTATGGAGCTTGTTGTTGCACAAAGTGTGAATGTATTTAAACAATGGAATGAACTTAAATCTCTTAGCCAATTGGCAGCGTCAGCAGTGACCCCGTGAATTTCAGTTAGACTGTGCTCGAATAAAAAAATTGGACACTCAACTATATGGCCCATCGTCTGGCGGCGACCACATTCACAGTCGGGGCTCGGGGAAAAACCCCATCGATGCATTAGGTCTGCACATCTTCCGTGGCCTGTCCTGATTCTATTAACCTTGAATCTTGGATAAATAGTAAACTCTTAAATACTTACCGGATTTGGTATCATGTTCCACTGTTCGTAAGTTTTGGCCATCAGAGGAAAGACTCTATCGTTAATAATGTCCAACGTTGTCAGTGTAATCTTCTCAATCGACGAGAAATAATTATCATACAACCACTTGGCTTGATTTTTCATTTCATTCCTGCGTTCCACGGATATCCCATTCAATACGCTAACGAGTTTGTTCAAATTATCTTCGGGAATAAAGACGGCAGTTCTGTGCCAATCGATGACAGATTGAAACGGTAGAACCACTGAATCGATTACAATTACAGGAATGCAACCGGCGGCCATCGCTTCTAAAAGAACGGGCTGAGCGAGTCGCACCCCTCTGCCTACGACACAGTAATGTCCGTGTTTGAGAACCTCTGGATACGCAAACACGGATCCAGATTTGTATTGACATCTAACGGAATGGTTTGTTGGTTCATCATCACCTTGACATGACTGCAAGAGAAGTAAATTGTCCGTTGCGTCTGCTATGTCTTGTAAATCCACTGTTAGATCGTGAAACATATTGACTTGCGAGGATATAACGAGGTATGTTTTCTCCACTGTGTTAGCATTGTCTTGCGATACAGCCATCGGGGAGTAGAGGGGGAGAGATATATCGAAGCTGGCACGATACGTCCAGGTGTCGAACCCTGCTCCGGCTATGAGAGCCCGTCCCGTGTTAATATCTATGACTGTGTGGTATTCAGGAGCAGCTCCAGCTAGCATGTTGAATATTATGTGATTCTCACCATCATCCCAACTAGAAGCAGAGGTTATAAAATTAGAATACACATCTCTCCATAATAATTACGATTGACTTGTAATATTTTCGAGTCATAATAGTATATCAAAAAAAATAATCAAAATCAGGAATCTGATCTTGGACTGATCCATAGTAAAGAAGAATGCTCATTTAGTATGGAAAAAAAAAACAGGCCAGGCGCAAACAAAATGTAACTCAAACGATAGGTAAAAATTAGTAATTAAGTACTCCAAATCAATGGCTAAATGTGTGAAATACCTATTGGAAGTTTACAGGGGTCACATGAATGTATTAGTAAAAGGAGCATTAAACAGTTACAATTGCAGTTTAAAAGCGTATAATATGATGAGTATAAGGCAACCCATCTTCTTCTTCATCAGCCTTGGTCCCTCTAACTAAAAAATAATAATTTTTGAAAGATGGTTGCAACATATGAACTCCTGAATTGATACAATCTCTGTGTCTCCTAAATTTCGAATAGGTATTTCACACATTAAGCCATTAATTTCGATGTTGCCCCTATGCAGTATTTAATTACTCATTTTTACCTATCATTTGAGTTACATTTCGTTTGCGCCGTGCCTGAGTTTTTTCCATACTGAACTAGCATTCTCCTTTAAATAAATAAAAATTTTAAGTGATTAACTTACAACTGTAGACTGTATAGAGCTTGTTGCACCAGCTTCAAATTGAGACTATTTTGATTCAACAAGTCTATACTCGGCACAAACAGACATGCTTCTGAAGGATTCGATGTGTAATACTTGCTCCCCACAATTGTCTTGAGAATAAAGTAAAACTCTTTAGACATCGTGGGAGTTGCAGAGTTCCCTTGATAGTCCACATACTTCTTAGGTGGATAAACGTACACAGATATTCTGTTGTGACCCCTTTGTCCACACCTGTACACGTTGAAACAATCCCAATATGTACATTTTGGATTTCTACTATGGGGTTTGAGAACTGTCTCAGATAAGACTACCTCGGGTATGTTAACAACATCGTCCAATTTAAGTTGCTTGTACGTTTCTTTTTTACTGCCACTTATAGGAAAGAGATGTAGGGCGACTAAACAAAATATCGAAACAATCAACACAAGAAACAAACTAATGAAGAAATGTCGATATGATGTTGAGTTCCACTTGGGGTTATTGACATTCTTACACACACTCGTTTTTGTTACCAACGTCATTTTAAATTATTTTGTGATTTAATAGTACACTTAGGAAACATTCGCAAATATTGAAATTTGTAAAAACTACATTATTTTACAGCGAAAACAGTAAAAACACATAAACTTCAGTCGACTAGCCCATCGATTCTGCTGTCAAAATGTCAAACCCAACTGTCAATTATTTTGTTCATAGACAATAAATAAGTACTTTTTGTGCTATCGTAGTATTTTTTGTTATTTTATATTTACTTACTTAAGTAAATGGACCGTAAAATACTTTCTGAAATAAATAAAGTCAACAAATACAGTTCCAGTAGTAGGATTAAATTTTATCAACATCAATTTAGTGATTTAATGATAGTTTCAATTCTTTTTCAATTTTAATAGCTTATCGAAAAATTATATTTTTCGCAAAATTTTATGGCAACATTTCACGGCTTGGTTGAGCCAATACCGCGAGATTTGAAATGGCAAAATACCCTTAGTTCAAAAATTTACCACGCGCGGCGCTAGTAATTCTTTCATGTCTCTTACCTACTCCTATATCATGACATTGTCAGTAAATTGTTCTATCTATCTATATTCTATACCCTCACGCCACGTCCCTTGCAGGGTAGGCAGAGAGTAAATTGTTCTATTCTATATCCTCACGCCACCTCCCTTGCGGGGTAGGCAGAGAGAACGGATCGCCAGACTTTCCTATCCTGACACACACTTCGGACTTCCATCACATTCATGCAATTCCTCATACATATTCTCCGATTACTTATACTCAAAACAGGTCCGTCCTTGAGTATCTGGTCAACATGGTCCAGCCATGTGGTTCTTGGACGGTCGCGTTTCCTTACACCTCTTCTTTCACCCTGATAAATTTTCTTCGTTATTCTTTCATCATTCATTCTCTCCACATGACCCAACCATCTCGACTTGTTCACTTTCATTTTAGTCACAACATCCTTTTTACATTCACTCAACTCTCTAATCATTTCTTTCATCGTTCATTCTCTCCACATGACCCAACCATCTCAACTTGTTCACTTTCATTTTAGTCACAACATCCTTTTTACATTCACTCAACTCTCTAATCATTTCTTTCATCGTTCATTCTCTCCACATGACCCAACCATCTCAACTTGTTCACTTTCATTTTAGTCACAACATCCTTTTTACATTCACTCAACTCTCTAATCATTTCTTTCATCGTTCATTCTCTGCACATGACCCAACCATCTCAACTTGTTCACTTTCATTTTAGTCACAACATCCTTTTTACATTCACTCAACTCTCTAATCATTTCCTTCCTTATTCTATCTCTCAATGTTTTTCCACACATTCTTCTCAATGATCTCATCTCGACAGCATTTATACTTGATTCATCCTTCTTCAGCCATTTCTCACTTGCATACATCAGTGTTGGTACCAGGATGGCGTTGTGCACCAACAACTTTGCCTTTGTCGATACGTTGCGACTTTTGAAGTGTGTGTCAGGATAGGAAAGTCTGGCGATCCGTTCTCTCTGCCTACCCCGCAAGGGAGGTGGCGTGAGGATATAGAATAGAACAATTTACTCTCTGCCTACCCTGCAAGGGACGTGGCGTGAGGGTATAGAATATAGATAGATAGAACAATTTACTGACAATGTCATGATATAGGAGTAGGTAAGAGACATGAAAGAATTACTAGCGCCGCGCGTGGTAAATTTTTGAACTAAGGGTATTTTGCCATTTCAAATCTCGCGCCAATACCACCTATAAGCAATACCACCTATAGTATAAAGCCGTGGTACTAGCAGCGCCCCTAGCGGTAAATTCTTCGTCAAGGGGCCTATCATAGGCCGTTGCCATAACGTATTTCCGTTGATTTTGTATGGCGGACGTGCGGTCGCCCTTCGTTGATACGCTATATTTGTTGTATAACAGTGATTAAATAGACTAAATACGGTTTAAAAACATTGCTTACGATGGTGAACAAGTGTTGTGTTACAAATTGTAAAGGAAATTACGCCTCAGGACCAAAAGTTCGTGTTTTTATCTTCCCAAAAGACTGTGCTGCGATCAAGATGGCTTCGCGCTATTCACCGGAAAAAAATATATTCCAAACCAATATTCGAGGGTATCTAATGATATTTCTCGATTATTTATGATAATAAAACGTTATCCCTGTGTCTTATAATGTGTACGCGTGTTATCGTTGACATTTATTTGTTAATTTTGATGTGAGGTTAGGTCGATTTGTGTACCGGTATAGTCGTGTTTATTTTGTATCGTATAAGTATATATATATCCTTCCTTTACATTATTTTATGTAATGAGGTGTATAATTATTCTTTATTTCAAAGCCTAGAGTTGATCTAAGGAGATATTGTAGTTATTATATGTTTTATTGGTGACATCTTTTGCAAATTGTGTGGTATTGATGAATATTTTCTTATTAAAAGTCTACTGGTCGAAAGTCAAATGTTGTTTTGTTTAAAATAACTCCCATCTTCCACTATCATATGTAATTATTTCATTAATAATGGAGAATTCTGGCGCTTGGATGACATTTTCAGGACAGAAATCGCAGAAGAACACTGACTTATACTCTACACAAGCCCAGATTTGACATTTCGCTTAGGCCCGTCGGCCGCCATTTTGGGTTGTGTGTCATAGCCTTTTGTCTAGGTAGTATTGCTATAAGCCGTGGTACTAGCAGCGCCCCTAGCGGTAAATTCTTCGTCAAGGGGCCTATCATAGGCCGTTGCCATAACGTATTTCCGTTGATTTTGTATGGCGGACGTGCGGTCGCCCTTCGTTGATACGCTATATTTGTTGTATAACAGTGATTAAATAGACTAAATACGGTTTAAAAACATTGCTTACGATGGTGAACAAGTGTTGTGTTACAAATTGTAAAGGAAATTACGCCTCAGGACCAAAAGTTCGTGTTTTTATCTTCCCAAAAGACTCTGTGCTGCGATCAAGATGGCTTCGCGCTATTCACCGGAAAAAAATATATTCCAAACCAATATTCGAGGGTATCTAATGATATTTCTCGATTATTTATGATAATAAAACGTTATCCCTGTGTCTTATAATGTGTACGCGTGTTATCGTTGACATTTATTTGTTAATTTTGATGTGAGGTTAGGTCGATTTGTGTACCGGTATAGTCGTGCGTATTTTGTATCGTATAAGTATATATATATCCTTCCTTTACATTATTTTATGTAATGAGGTGTATAATTATTCTTTATTTCAAAGCCTAGAGTTGATCTAAGGAGATATTGTAGTTATTATATGTTTTATTGGTGACATCTTTTGCAAATTGTGTGGTATTGATGAATATTTTCTTATTAAAGGTCTACTGGTCGAAAGTCAAATGTTGTTTTGTTTAAAATAACTCCCATCTTCCACTATCATATGTAATTATTTCATTAATAATGGAGAATTCTGGCGCTTGGATGACATTTTCAGGACAGAAATCGCAGAAGAACACTGACTTATACTCTACACAAGCCCAGATTTGACATTTCGCTTAGGCCTGTCGGCCGCCATTTTGGGTTGTGTGTCATAGCCTTTTGTTCTAGGTAGTATTGGTTGAGCTAGCAACACTCTACTTTTCAGTTGTCAAAAGAGAAATTTTGTTTTTCTGGTTGAGTGCTAAACATTTGTCGCGTATTGAAAAAATACAATTTTACAATAATATTTATTGAAACGAATGAATTAAAAGTAACGCAATCATGGCTGTCCTTCCTCCTGATCCAGTGTTTAGTTTAAGACACATCGCTATGGGACCTGTTCACAGTCTGTGTTTTCACTGCCCAAACTATGAAAATGAATATTTACTCGCGGGAACACAGGATGGATTTGTTTTTTCTTGGGATTTAAAGGTATGTCGCATTTTAGTTCAAGTCTTATTGTGAATTAATTATATTTATGGTTGAGTAGTTTTTTGCACTACTTTCCCAATATGTCATTGCCCTCTAAGTATGTGGTGAGTACCTTTCCTTTTCTGTAATGTAGGTTTACTATTTATAGACACAGTTTAACACGAATGCAATTTCGATTGAGTTTCTAACACAATGCCATGCTCCAAATATTGTTTTCAATCATCCAATATTGTACTTCCACATATTCAAATGACTCATTATTTGTTTTGGAATTTCTATTGATTTGATGACTCAGGGGACAATGTCATTAGCGTTTCCTCATTTCTTGTTAAAATGAGATTTCAGCGTATAGTAAATGAGTTCTAAACCACAATATGCTCCATGATAATAGAAAAAAAATGTACAAACCCTTATAACTAATATTTATTTATTCTTCTGAACATAGCATACTTCTTTTTCTTCATGTGCCCTGTCGGTTCCCTCCAACGTTGGCGATCACTTGGGCTAACTTGTCTCTGTCCTGCACCGCTCGGAACAGCTCCCCTACACTCCGGATGCCGGTCTATTCCCTTATATTCCGCAACCAGGACATCTGTCTTCTACCGCGCCTTCGGCGTCCCTCAATTTTCCCCTTCAATATCAGTTGGAGAAGGTGATATTTCTCTCCACGCAGCACATGAACCAGATATGAAATCTTCCGGACCTTGATAGATGACAACAGCTCCCTGTCAACTCTAGCTCGCCTCAGGACTTTGGCATTAGAAACCATGTCTGTCCAGAGAATTCTGAGCATTACATACAATATAAAAAAACAAAAGATGTCACTAAGAGTCTGCTTGACATGATCAAACTAGATTTTCCACATTTTCTGACAACTCCTCTTTCAGCCACACACTTTTTTTGTCCAACTTTCGTCGTTGAAATGTCCAAATGTTGATTTTCTCACGGTTATTTCTCTAATCATCTTATTCCTTATCCGATCCACCAAAGCATTAAAAATTTGATTATTTTTGCAGAATAATCGTCACAGTAACAAACTATCAGTCGGCCAAACACCAATCCTCAGCATCCATCACACGACAGACCACATGCTCACACAGGAGAAAGAAGGAATTATAAAGATGTGGGCCACCTCCCCATCGGGTTACACGCTACAGGACACACTCTCCACAGACTACTGCGGCTTCTGCCATTGTCAGGTATCCGAGTCAAACAATATGCTCATACAACCACAGAGTAATTCTAGAATACGAATATCAACACTAAGCGGTAAGGAGATCGTCACACTGACACCAGACGTAGACACAAAGCTGGGAGAAGTAATGTGCTTCAAATTCTTGGAGCTGACACATAATCAATACATATTGGCCGCTTACGAGAGCGGAGACATGTTCCTATGGGATCTCAAGACACAAAAAACGGTCAGTAACGTTAAAATGAGGGATTGTCCACTTACCATAGATTACGACATCTCCAATGGGCGCGGTGTTTATGGTAACGCGTCGGAATTCATTCAGGTATTCAGCATGTCGAAGAACGATTTGAGTTTGACGTTTAAGTGCGATATTCCCATAAGAAATCCGGGCGTTAACGTTTTGAGGATACGACAAGATAAAAAAGTATTTATGAGCGCCGGGTGGGACGGCAGGTTGAGGATATTTTCCTGGAAGAGCCTTCGTCCTCTGGCCGTGTTGACAGAACACTCAATGTCCTTGCAAGACGTGTGCCATTCGGGCAAACCCATATCGTTGTGGAACTCTCCCATCATGGCGGCCGGAGGTTTGGATTGTTCCATAACGCTATGGGATATATACAACTGATGGTGTCAGTAAATTAATTCTAGTTAGGACAATTATATTTGAACCAAATTTTATAAACGATCTTATGATTTAAAATAAATGTATATTGTTGACTAATGTGACCACAGACAAGAGCTCGTAACGTTTGGGTGCCAACTTGAACTACCCTAGGACGTGTTCATTTTGAATAATAATATTACAAGTTATACTGCTATCATAATTAATTAAAACTCTTTTGGAAATATTTACTAAACGTACTGTACTTATCCGTAAGTAAATTGTTACGAATCGTAAATACATATTGGTAAAACTAATCTACATATTATGTCATGAGAGTAATTGTTGCATGAAACAATATTAATTATTAGACATATTTTTATCGCAGAATTAAATTTAATACATGTATATATGTATTATAATGTGGTGTTTATAATAAGTAAATAAATAAATTATTCGTATATTGTAATGGAAATCGAAAGACATTTGAAAATAAGGCAATACTTTTATATCATCGAGTAGTACACATTTATTCTGTGTATTGATGTTACCAAATATACTTTTAAAGTATGCATTTATTTAGATTAATAGCCCCCCCTCTATTCTCAAATGTCAAAATGTGATTATAATCAGATATTTACAACTATTTCGCTCAGCCAAGGCTGCAATTCAATAAAAAAAACATTATACTATCCCCTAACGTGGTTTCTCAGATTGTGATTACAGACTACTCTCAAATTGTAATTTATCTTTCCACCGGTAAGCATTACGTATTTTGGTTGATATCATTATTAATTTATGCACCTTTCAACTAAAAATGGGACAACTGCTGCTTATTTACTGATTTTATGTATTTTTACGCATAAAATAACATCTTTATTAAATTACATCTGCCATAAGCATGTGATGTCATCATCGAATCACACATCAAGCTATCGATATTTTATGTACGCTCCCGGGATAATAAGAGTTACTATTAGCGATTTCCTATTTGTATTTTCTTTAACTTAAATTATCGATTATTAAATTTTAATTTGTTTATTATTTCACTAAATATGTTTACGCGTTATTATTTTGTACTTTTATACGTTCCTATATTATAATAGTTTTATATTACGTTTATTTTATAGTCTGTTAGTGACGATAGTTTCCACAAATTTATTTAATTATAATTATTCGTATAAAGACAATTTATAGCTGTGTTTATGTTAGGCTTATTTAAATTATAATTGGTGTAGGTAAATTTATTAAATGAATTTAAATATATTTTACATATTATTGTCTATGTAACCTAATGATTAGTTATTGTTAGGGACTGGAAAAAATCTGTGTTAATTTTCATACATTTATATCATCAACATGGACAATTTTGCAGCTTTTAATACAAGAATACTAAAAAAAAATTATCGTGAACAATATTTTGTTAAAAATTACTAAAACGATAAAATAAAACAAAAATGTTTGAGAAAAATAAAAAACACCTCTCTGCAAGATTCTTATTAGGGTGGTTCTTCTTATTTTCAGAGCCACATTCCTTTTGATAATGTTTCAATTACGATGTTTTCCAAAATAAAGGTCAAATTCGCGTCAAAAATGTGAAAATTCACATAGAAAGCACGAAATTCGTGAATAAATTAGTTTTATCGTGATAATTTCCAGTCTCTATTGTCGTTGCACATTTTTCATCTCGTTTATTTATGTTTCGCATCTATGTAGGTATTGTATTAGTGTAACTATATCCAAGGAAAGTAAATAATTAAAATTATTTAACGTGTCCAAAGCAATCACAAAGATAACATACATTTAATATTTTACGACAATAATGTCATTTGCTAGTCTTTGTTGATTCAGTCTAAAATTTATTTAAGTCAATTAAATATAGTAAGAATGAATTAATAAATTTATAGTATCTATAGATGTTGAACTGTCACGTTGAATATGACAGTATAAAAAATTTAGACAATCAATGATTCTGTATTGATAATAATTTTAAATTGCAAAACAATGTTGTGTATGTCACAATTCACTGTGAAACGTCGGTTTTTCTACATGTTGTAAACTGTCTCAACAGATGTACAGCGAATGATGGACTCATCAGTATTAAGGGGACAAAAAGAAAGATAAATGTTTATTTACCAAAAAAATCTTCAAGAGTTATATATAAAACAAGACAATAGTAGGGCGGACTTATTGCAAAAGCAATATTTTACAGTCGTTGCTGCATGGGTAAACGCCAACCCAATCTCAGTGGATGCTGGTTCTGCAGTAATATACTGTTTCATCTCGCTTCAGTCGCTAGTCTGCATGTCGCACTGCTAGAATACCTGTCCTTCGATTCCCGGCAGCGGCAGATGGATGGACTGGAATCGGTGAATGTTACTTAAGTGTAAAGTGATCACATTAATCCAGCCGATGATCTGTCGTAAGACCTATAGTAATCCATCCTTTGCTGTATATCTATTGAGATATGTAACCACTTGTTATTATATAAATTGAATTCATCGCAAGCTGAATGACACGGTTCGTTTCATAAACAAAATTAAACAGCTATCTGCAGTAGCCAATTTTTTTAGTTTCTAAGATTGTCGATTGATTTAAAAAATGATCTCCTATTTAAGTCTAAGGAGTGAGTATATTTACTACTTCACTCACATCCTAAGCTGCTCATTCTCTTAATGCCACACTGTATTATGCGTCAGAGACATTTGAATCGTAACAGCAATCTGATCTCGGACTGATTCGGAGTAAATTGAAAAAAATGTTTTATCTAGATTACTGTTCTTGACTGGTGTATTGCTGTATTTGAAACTGTTTCACTATTTATCTAGGTTATGGCTACTTTTGTTGCCATGTTAATATCTTACAATGTGTAATTTTACAATAGCTAAATTTCCACGTTCTTTAACTCACTTACGCAAAATTGACAAATTGCTGTTTTTACGACTCGTGTATCAATTGAAGGCATCTTTTTAGAACAATTTTTTTTTAGTATTAATAATATAAATTATATGTTAGCTTTTTGTGATTGTTGTTATACATTAAATTGTTACGTTCAGATATTCTTAGAATAATTGAGAACAAAGTTTATATTATAAATATAGTATTTATCATTTCGTCTATGGATTATACAGAGAAAAAGGCGAAAATAAAGGAAGTGATTTAAGCTAAGATTCGACCGCTGAAAAATGACCTATGATTTTTTAAATTGAAATGTGATTAAAATTAAAGTTTACACATAGGGTCGTACATCATCACAGGATTGCCAGGCAAAATCTTGGTGCGTCATCCCACCTGACTCTTTTTTACCAAATTCTCTACCCAAAATATTCCGTACATTTTTTTTAGTGGTCGGTTTATATTTTGTTTTTTTTTTAATTATGTCAAGCCTGGTTACTCTTTCGAAAACATTGACATGGGACCTCCATTCACACGTAATTTATCTTAAAATTAGGTAAAAGAAAAAACATTATCTGTTCCTGTATTCTCTATAGACAATGAATTATTTTGATCTGTGCATGTGATAGTATTAAATAAATAATTAATGTAATGTAATTACTACTTAGAGGTTATAAGGAAATGTTGGTTGTTTGTAATACTTATTGTTTTGTTGACCCTAATATAAAGGTGGGAAGAACTATTGAACATTGAGCCCCTTCTATATCTATGACAAATCTATGGTGGACGCCATTTTCACTGCAAACATATGATTGTGTGTCATATTGGTTGTCCACAATTGAATGAAACCTGGTGATATTTCAGTGATTTTTGCGACCCATTATGTATAATCAGTGTGGAAATTACCTTTGGAATATAACCTATGTAATTAAATGGTAAATTAGCATACTTTACATTGCGAAACAATGGCATATACCTAGCGGAAATGCTAGGATCGAAAAAGGCGGCAGTCAAGTTTTGTCTATGGCTATATCCGTTAAGACTTCCTACCTTTATACAGGTTCCCTAGTTGACCCTGAAGCCACGAAGTGCAAAGGCAAGGCATAACTCGTTGAAAAGTTTAGTTCAAAATTATTCCACACCTGCCGGTCGGTTTAAATTGAACGGAATAATAGAGGGTTTACTGTAATTTTAATGATAATTGAAATTAAACAGACTTACATTGAAATATGAAGACTAATTTAAAAGAATTGAAATCTAATTTAATGTCTCAACATTATTCTAATTAATAAATTATTAATATGGGAATAAGCAATATTTATAGGTGGATAAAATGTTTTACAACTCACACTTACTGTTAATCAACATTTAGTTAATAATGTTATTATATATCATAGAAAATTAGTCAAATATATTATTGTGTATGTATTGTCTAACCACTAAATGTATACATTTGTATTTTAATGTAGTGTTATATAAATGTTATTATTTATTTGATTAATAAATGTTGTTGAAAATTCTCCACCTTGTTTCATTTATAAAATGATCAACATAGTGTGGAGGGTGCGAAGCTGTGGCCAAGAGATGGCGTTAGTGTCGGCCCTTTGGAGACAGGATGTAGAGGTGTCATGGCGGCATATTCCAATATGGCGGATGGTATTTGTTGAGAGTAGATGTGCTATTGATGCTATTGGCAGATGGCAAATATTTCTCGAGTGTGAACTTAAGCTCACTTAAGTCAGCTGAGGTTGCTCGTAAGCTCGACAATGTTCATCCTTAATTCTTCTACACTACTTACTTACTTACTTACTTTCCGTGCCCGGATACCTCTCAAATCAGGAACCTCCAATAGTTGGCCACATGTACGGCCCTGTAACTTGCATTTATGAGGTCTTCTATACTGTTGTAGGGATAGTGTATTGTCTGAGAGTTCTACAAAAGCTGGACACCTGGAAAAACATCTAAAAAGAGAAGGGGACCAATTCTACAGCTCCAAGGGGTAATAAAAAATAAATAAAATAATGTGAACATAGATTTATTTTACATTTTTTCTCTACAAATTGGATTGGACGAATCCATTCCTTCAAACTCCTCATCAAGTTATTTATTTACAACAATATGAATACGTAATAATATATTAGGTAGTATGTATAACAATACTTTACAGAATATTTGGTAATTCAGTGATATAGTAACTACAGAATGAGATATATAAATTAATACTGTACATACACTACTATGCTAGCCATCTACAGCAAAAAATAGTTTGATTTGCTTTGATGATGCACTTAAGGGGCTATAACCTTTCATTAGTTATCTTTCAGTTGCTTCGACGCCCTGAATTTTAGCCAATACTGAGGGAATCGTCTTGAAACTGAAGACAGTGATAGATGAAAGTATGGATTACAAATCGGCTATTTTGATATTACAGGATTTGGAAATTCCTTGAATAAAAAAGTATTCCTAACTTACTTACCCCTAAAATTTAGGGAATCTAAAGATTTTCCGTTCAGTTTTTCAGATTTAAAAGTATAATTTAGGTAAAATACTGGTAATTATAATCTTAACAAATCGGCTGTTTTAGATTTTTAAATTTCTTCCCAGGTTTCTTTTAAAAAGATATAATTCACATTGTCGCGTACGTTATTCTTATTGAGCGCTAACATTCTCAAACATAATTTGAAAAAGTTGAAGCAAAAATAGAACGATTTTTGTTCAGTGCATATGCCCCTTAATTCATTAAATGATAAGCAATATTGCCTACTACAGTGCTATGTATCAATCTTTGATTATCAAAGTACCTAATCAAATTATTTTCATGTATCAATGTACACTCCATCAGGAAAGATATGGTTCCAGATTAATTCAGAGCTACAATTTTGTTTGCTGGCAACAATGACATTGCTATTAAAATAATGTAATGTAAGCGTTGCCATTACGCTTGCCAAAAACTACCTGCAGCGCCCTCATCAAAAACCATTTCTTTCTTCCTGTCAAGATATGCACAATGGTGTGATAAAAATTTCACATTTCAATTCAATTTTACTACATATATTTTATAATATTATTGTAACTAATGATTAAATACAATGTGATCTACTAAATTTTTCTACAACATCTACTACGCCCTCTAAGAATACTGAATTAACCTCATTATAGGTTAAAATAATTAAGCATGCACTGTCTTCCTAGTTTTATTTGTTACACTGTTGCATTCCTCTTCTGAAGGGACATCCACTAGTCTTCGTCTCTTCCTCAAAGGTCTGGTTGACTCCGATACTTCTTTAGCCTTTGGTAAAACAATTTTAGACATTTTTGCTCCGAGACGAGTTATCTTAAACCTCGGTAACGTTTGCTCCGGGTTTCCTGAGTCCACTGATTCCAGATGACCGGAAAACTCGCTCTGTACATTTTCTGTTTCATTATTTGAATCATTGTTTACTATATCATTTGTTATTGCAGTGTCTTCATGTCTTTCGTTTTTATTTTCAGTATCCGTATTATTGTTACATCTTCGTTTGGTAGTCATTGTAAAATCTATAGGTTCTTCTGAAAAGGAACCTGTTGGTTCTTCCGGTGAATTTTCAGAACCTTTTTTACTATCGGTCGTTTGTTCATTTGACCATTTGTTAATTTCGTATGCTTTTACAAAGTCCATGATAGGTATGGGTATAGGTATCGGTAAAGGTAGTGGGAGGATAACTGGATAAGGGACAAGGACTGTCATGGGGGGAGGAGGTCCTATACCAAGCTGGAGAGGAGGTGGTATAATATTTCTTATTTGTTCGTGAGGGAGATTTGGTGGAGGCCTTGGTAGATTATAATTGTGTTGAGGATAGAAAGGTTGCCGAAAACTTCTTTGATTTGGAAACGTATTAGGTCCAGTTGGAGGATGAGGAGTTGGAAGATTCAGCATAGGATTTGGGAAATTAATTGGAAGCATATTTGGAATTCTGGAATTCATTGGTAAGGGCGGGGACGGAATAATGCTCTGAGGAGTGTGCAATATGGAAGAATTTGGTGAACTGTCTTGGCTTAGCGAAGGGCTCCTGATAGTCAAGTCTTGTGGTTTGATCATTGGTGGAAGATTATTGTTGTTATGTTTGAGGTAGTTTTGTGATGTCACCGTCGACGAACATCTCGAACTTCTTCGCCTTTTGGAGTAAACTTTTAATATCTTATGTTCTCTCCTCATCTCCGACGCATTCTGAATCTTCAATTTCTCATCGAGAGTGGGTTTGGTTTTCATCAACTTAGAAGTTGGCGATACTGTGATTAATGGATGCGTTGACTTGATACTGCTTTGTGTTGTATTATTAGTAGTCGGTATTTCACTAGAAGAGTTTAAATTGGATTTCGGGGATTGTGGAGCATCGTCCGCAGATACCTTCCCAGCGTTGTTAGGTGACGCGGAATGTTCAGACGATGGTGACACAGATCGACTTCTACAATTCTTTAGCCACAGGTCAGGAGTAATGAGATTTGTATTGGACGTCGCCGCATTGACTAGATGAGGATTTAAATCTAAATGTGCTTGAGTCTCCCTGCAGAATATATGCATTTTGTATTGATTCAAACATTTGTCCGAGCAAAACTGAAGTTGCGTCGCTCCGTCTTGAAAGTCTACGTAAGAGACCGTATGTCGGATATGTCTGCACCAGTCGCACGTCTTCGCCCTCTTGAAATTCGCCCTTCGCGATTGACTGAAGCAAAGCTCCGAGCAGAACTTCTCCCCCATGGATTGGTGAAGAGGATTGGAGTCATTTGTGATGGCAGTGTTGCACCAAGCACAGACATCTGAAACGAAAGAGATGACCTCGAATTAGTGGACAAGATACAACAACAATTTATCGTTCAACCTATTACAATTTTCTGATAGAAATCTGCATCGAAATCTTTCCAAGAAATAAGGCAAGATTTTCTTGGAAATATAAGCGGTAGGGTGTTCGTCATTTGTGGGCCTATCAAATTATAATACATCCATCTATTATTATTGGTGAACTCAGACCCCGCCCAACCCTCGTATTGGTTGCGATTCCTGGATTTTTCTTATCTAGAACCTCCGATCTTCTGATGACTACTTCCGTTTAGGCCGTTTAGGGTTTTACTTCCCTTCTCAGGTGTGGTAAACATGAGCCCTGTGATGAGAAGGCATATTCTTGCAGACTACCTACTGTTCTATTTAAAGCTGTACTTACCTAAAAATTGACTAATGGATCAGATTGTAAAAAGTTACTTAGAAATAAAAACGCAGCTACGTTCCAAATAAAATCCTGATTAGTGGTTTTAAAGACGGTGGTAATGGAGCAGAAGTTTTGCGAGAGACAAAATGAAGCAGAACTCTCTTTCAAGCAGAACTCAGAATCTTTTTTGCATAAAATTCTAAATCTCAATCTTTTTGGAGTATTTTTCAGAATAAATATCTGAACAACTTTTACTATGCTTTTTAAAAAAAAATAAAGTATTCCATTCTGTTATACTTTACGGCTATCCACTCGTCTGCGAGTTCTCTAAAAAAATAAAAACATAGAACTTTCCTCTAGTGAAACAATAACAAACGAAGAAAATATCCTGAAAAATACCTCTGATCTTTTTTCACATAAAATATCTCACTTCCTGAGCGTTGCAAAGAAAAAATGATAATATGCATCAAAATCTATTGAATTATTGAAACTCTTTTGAATAAAGCGAAAACGTATCCAAGAAACGTAAAAAAAAAAATACGGTTACAACTTTTTTGCTTATACGCGGTTGTAACTTATAGTCCGAGAGCCCACTGCATAATTTATGACGTATCTGTTTTTTGATCGAAATGTGGTACAAATGATAGCTTACCAATAGGGTTTTACATCGCACTAGGGTTGCCTATCAAAATCTTGCCGCAACCCCCCTTGCCCCCCCCGAAAAGGTCCCTCTTCGCGGTTTTTCGCATGTTGTAGGAATATGGTAAGAGATAGAAGAAAGTAGTAAAAGACAAAAATAATCCTTGCTAAATTCTCTACAAAAAATGCTAAGTCAATTTTTTCATAGGACTAGCAGTTTACCCGTAATGGCCGGTCAAAAAACAGGATATTTTTTGAAAAAAAAAAAAAAAAGTTTGATTTTTTTTCTTTCACATTCTTCCACCCATTACTACTAACATTTTATGGAAAAAAAAATTTGGCCTGCGGCGCTATATCACTGGTTATTTTATGAAAAACTAAATTTTAAGAATTTTCGCCGCTGAGTTTTATTGTAATAACTCCGAAATTATTAGATGTATGAACATAAGTTATAGCTCGTTTTGTAGCTAAGACTATGGTAATTAATTCGTTCTTTGACTATTTTCCTGTAGCTCTTATCAATTTTCAACCAATTAAGTTTAAATTCATTTTTTTAGTTTTTTAAATGAATTTCGGTTTTGGACCGGCTATTGCGGGTAAACTGCTAGTTCTACGAAAAAATTGACATAACATTTTTTGTAGAGAATTTAGCAAGGATAATTTTTGTCATTGACTACTTTCTCCTATCTCTTACCATATTCCTATAAAATGCGAAAAACCGCGAAGAGGGACCTTTTCAGGGGGGGCAGGGGGGGTTGCGGCAAGATTTTGATAGGCAACCCTAGTGCGATGTAAAACCCTATTGGTAAGCTATCATTTGTGCCACATTTCGATCAAAAAACAGATACGTCATAAATTAAGCAGCGGGCTCTTGGACTATTAGAACGGCAATTCACACTCATCTCTTTCCTTATCCATTCAATAAATAAATGAAATATTTCAAAACATTTTCATTTCTTACATTTCACTTACATGAAAATAAATAAATAAATAAAAATCGAGAAAATCTGTTGTTCAGTATTCGGTATTAATTAAAATATCTGCATCTCAATATAAATCAATATAAATAATAACCTCTGTCTGCAGGGCCGTCTTTAACCTGTTGGGGGCCCTGGGCACTTAGACACATAGCCCCCCCCCCCCCTCAGGCACCATCAGTTATCTACTTCTTGATATTTTTACAGAGCGAATCCAGTACAGAATTACGATTTTGATATTGAACGAAAAACAGTACATAGCTCCGCAGGCGAATTTTATTGCGAATTTGATGATAAAAAATAGTTATATGGATCTGGATTATTATCATTAAATAAAAATATAAAGTATACGCTTATCGATATCAGGCATACTAAGCGCCGCAGGCAAAAAAGACGAGGCAATTATAATTTAATTGACATTGACACAACTTTTACTTTATAAGGGGGGTAAAACGTTATTGTTTAAGATCTATATTTTCAATTGTAAATTATCTATAATCAACTAATTGTAATTAAACATGTCTACTTCTAAATAAAAACATAAATTGATTTTTCGGTTATCAGTTAGTGATCAAGCAGAATCTATAGGGGGCCCCTTGTATCGCGTGGCCCTGGGCAAGTGCCCACAGTGGCTAATGGAAGAGAGGGACCTCTGTCTGTATTTATTTTGTATGTAAAATATCTTGTTAAACAATGTAGCTAGGGATTTTATAGAGAGATATCATTATTTTTTAAGTTTTCATTACATTTTGTAAGAGAAAAATGAGGTTTAGGATTTCACATCGTTTTTAATTAATGCTTCGTATTGCGTTTCATATTTTTTTAATTATATTTTTTTGGAATTTTATTTCTGTCTAGAGTTAAAAATGATAACGAGCTCAGTATATCTACATGATACTCTCAGATTATATATTATTTATGTATCGAGTTTTTATTTACCTACATATACAGGATGTTTGTTAGATAGATACAGATATCTTCAGGCGTGATAGTAGAGGTAATTTAGGATCTTTTAGCCACACTAAGCTCAGTCCAAAGTCGCGTGGTTTTCGAGTTATTCGAGATTTTAACTTTTTATCGAAAAACCCCGAATTACTCAAGTTTAACGCCGATAGCTTCGTAAGCAAAGGTACCTACTTAGTTCTATCATTCTTTTTTGCTACTAGAATATGTGTTTAGTCTATTTTAGCCATTAGTATCAATCTGAAGAAACGATTATGGTACATAATATCCCATTAAAGTTTCGAGAAAGAGATACTTCAAAAACGAGTCGAGACTTTGGTGGGGATTTTCGATAAGAAAAAAAATGTCTAAACATTCAGAAATCTGGAAAAAACTTCTCTGATTTATGCTCTTTCAAATGATATATAAAACATTATAAAAAAACATTAGTTTCATAAAAATACGATACAATAACTTAAAGAGATCGCTAATCTAACTCTAAATTAATCTTACTCTAAATTACCTCTACTATCACCCCTCCCTGAAGATATCTGTATCTATCTATCAAACGCCCTGTATATTATTTACATCGGTACCAATGATGCCCCTTAAGTACTTATTCAAAATTGTAAAATAGGAGTATATGCATACTGACATTTTAAAAATTTCTAAAAACAGGCGACCTTTTGGAAAAAAATAGAGTAGATACATTGAACCTTTATCTAGGGTATGACTTTTTATATCTTGTATAGATTTCTCAAAAAAAATGTGATAAACACCTCTTGACCTTTGATCTTTATTTTCGAAAGACAGAAACTCGTTTCTCGAAAGTCGAGGAGTTTTTTTTATCTAGGGAATGACCGTAAAAGTTTTTTGTTTGAAGCAAAATTAACCCCAAAAATGGAAAAAAATATATTTTGTACAATTTTATCATGGGATTTTGAACCTTAATGCCGTGGAAAATTACCGTGACGTCATAGACGAGGGGGCATACTATACAGAGGATGACCAAGGAAAGAATACCTGGACGACCTGTCTCAGAATATGGGCTTCGACTCATATAAAGAGTTAAAAAGAACCGCACAGGACAGGGATGAGTGGAGAAGGAGACATGGGGCTTTGCTGCAAACCAATCGTAACGATTGAAACTGGAGAAGAAGAAGATGGACTTTTTAATCAGAATCACTGCTGTTGGATTTCACCAACTTCTTAGGTGAGGAATAGCGGAGATAGGAGCCACTTATCATTATTTTTCATACAAAATTTGTGCTAGGTGGCTCCTATCTCCACTTTTTCTCACCTAAAAAGTTGGTGAAATCCAGCATGCGTCTTACCCTTAAACATTTTGTCAACAAAATTAGGTGCCTAAACTACGGGAATAATCACAATTTTCAGTAAACTTGAGATGCAATTTTGGAATTATTTTTTATGGAATAAAATTGGAAAAATTCAAATTTCGAACCAATAGAATGAAGCATATTATTCTCATTTATCCATATTTTAAGTCTTAGGATGAAGTCTTTAGTATTAGCCGAATAATCTTACTTTCCCTCCAAGCAACTTTTTTGCATGTTCAGATACTTTGGCTCCTTGAGTATCTATGCGAGTGAATTATGATTTGGTATAGATTACATATCAGAAAATTAAACCCTATACATGGGCGTCGTCAAGGGGGGCAACTGCACCCCTGCCCCCCCCTAGAGATTGTAATAAGTGTTATTTTCATACTAAATGATAAAACCTCAGACAAAATCACATTATTACCACATCTTATCATAATTTTTCTAAAAATGAGTTTGGAAATCCATCAAAATCCAATTATTTCATAAACAAATTACCTGCGGCGCTACTTTTTTTTTATTTTTTACACATATTATCGTGGTAAATGTCATACATATTTTTAAATAAACCAAACCATAACGCGACCTTCTTCACTATGCCTCACAAAAAAATTTAACCTGCGGCGCTATTTTTTGCGTTTTATATGCTATACCATTTTTTTTTAATTTTGGTTGCCCCCCCCTCCTAGCTACGAGGCTGGCGACGCCCATAACCCTATACGTACCTACTATGGCTGTTGCACCTTGCGGGTCTCGTAGGGTTAATTAGAATATTATGTTAGATTATTATTAGTTATAATGTTCAGTAATAATTAACTCTTAGGAAGCCGATGAGTTGCTTGAGAAAAGTAATATTACGCTGTGCTAAAATGCTAACATACGTATGCTAATACTGTATGTAGATAGAATAGCATAGAGTAGTTGGGAAGTTTTAGTATAGAGAATTTAATACTAAAGATCGAATAACACGAACGAGATATTCGTATGAGAGTACAATACATAAGTAGCATGAAATCAGGGCCGTTTTTAACATCTTGGGGGACCTGGGCACTTTAAGAAAACGGCCCCCCATCAGGCCCTATCATTATTGAAGGTCCCTTCGCACACCCGAATAACACAGGCGCCAAAAAGGCCTCGTAATTGAAGGAAAATCCCGCGGGTTTAAGGTGCTCCACATCCCAGGGTAGCTCAGGCGCATTAATACCGACCTCTTTACCCGCACTTTCAGGCAAATCTTATTAGGAACTGGTCCCAGGGTTAGCCTTAAGAGAGCCCCTCCCCCCCCCCGGCCTCATCAGTGACTCCAAAGTTACCATCTGGTTTATTATTTTCAAATAAAAATATAAAGAATATATTTAACAATAACACGCATAATTAGCGCCGCAGGCAAACAAACGAGGCAATTATGATTTGATAGATTTTCATAACAAATGTTGAGCAGAACTAGGGGGCCCCGTGGATTGCGATGAGAAAGATTGAAAAATCGTTCTATTTTCGCTTCAACTTTTTCAAAATGAGAATGTTAGCGCCAAATAAGAATAACGTAAGCGACAATGTGAATTATACCTTTTTAAGAAGAGCCTGGGAACAAATTAAAAAATCTAAAACAGCCAATTTGTTAAGATTATAATCACCAGTATTTTGCTAAATTAGACTTTTATATCTGAAAAACTGAACGGAAAATCCTCAGATCCCGTAAATTTTAGGGGTGCTTTCGGTACGGTATAAGGAATTTCCAAATTTTGTAATTCTAAAACAGCCAGTCTGTAGTCCATACTTTCATCTATCACTGTCTTCAGTTTCAAGACGATTCTCTCAGTATTGGCTGAGAACAATTCAGGGCGCCGAAGCTGAATGACAGCATACATAGGACCTTAAGGGCTTGGTACCAAGAATGGCGTCACAGTCATTTCCCACGGCAATAAGGTTCAAAATCGCGTGAACAATCGCATGATAAAATGGTAAAAATAGCGTTTTTTCACTTATCAATCAATCAATCAATCAATTTTGCGTCAATCAAAAAACTTTTATTCCCTAGATTTTAATGTATCAGTACAAAAAAAAAAACTCCGCGATTTTCGGGAAACGAGTTTCCGTCTTTTGGAAAAAAGATCAGATGTTTTTCACATTTTTTTTTTGATAAATCTATACAAGACATAAAAAATCTTTTACGGTTATTCTCTTGATAAATGTTCAATTCATCTACCCTATTTTGTTCCCAAGCATATTTAGTAACTATTGTCGAGATATAAAAGGTCTCCCGTTTTTAGAAATTTTTGAAATGTCGGTATGCATACTCTTAACGGAAATATACGGATTGATAATGAATTATTTTGTACGAAAATTTGCCAGATGATTATAAGTAGGTAGGTACACCCTCAGATCTGCTGCTTTGATTTTTGATATCATAGAGTTATTTAATTTTAGATTATTATACGGAGAGAATACAGTATGTAATCGGATACTACTTATAGTTAGAGGAAGTATGTATAAAACGGAAATTTTCATTTTAAACAAGGGAATCTATATAATGAGCTAATGTTTCAAGAAGAGGAGACTCGGCGAAAGTGGCCTATGAATGGAAATTGAATATTTTTATACCTACCATTGGAAAATATGTTCCTACTTCAGGATAGAATACTTTTTTTTACTTATTAGGACTGGCACGCATCTTGAAATAGGGGGTGAATTTGTAAATAGAGTTGACTGGAGACTGGAGTTGCTCTGTACAAAAAAATATCAACACTCAAATACATCAAATAACCAACAAACAAGGGATGAACACATATCAACTACTCTACTCTCATAATACCTCTCCAACTAGCTGCCCCAGCACTGTTAACAATGAGGGACAGTAATTCGGCTTCAGTGGTAATCCATTAATTTGACAAATCCGCCGTAGCTAACGGCGAAAATGTCAACATGCTGTGACAGCTCGTTGAGACAACGGATCGCTTTACCTATCGGAAAATCACGTACGATGTTTGTTCTACCCGATGGTGGATAGAACAACATGTGTGAGCGCGCTCGACCATATGAATTTGGAACATTACCTTCCATCAGGCTTATGACTGATGGAAAGGTCATCCTTTGCTGTGTGTCTGATGTTGAGATAAAAACTACTTGTTTAATTCAACTACGACATGTAGAAAAATTCCGATGTTCTCATAAAGCATAGATTGTGATATTAATCTTATACTGAACTAAAACAGACAAAAATTGCAGAATGACTGGACACTTTATTTCATGGAAAAAAGTAACGCGATTTTCACAAAATTCTCGTTGCTTTTTTAGATACCTAAGCCTTCCAGTAACTGCCTAGTACCTAGACACGGTAGCGTATGTAAAACAATTATATAAAAAACGTTATTTTAAAACATTTACAAAGGCACCCAGGTTTTTACTTCGCCCATTTTTCCAAAAAATTGTCCGTGGCGCCATTCTTTCTTTTTTTGTAGTTTCTGTACACCACAACAACAATATTTACTTTTACTTCACAATTTTAACCCCAAAACACGTCCTTTTTCACTCACCTTCACGAAAAATTTTGCCTGCGGTGTTATTATCTATGTTTATTTTCTCTGGTCAATAAAGATTTATTTATTTATTATTCAGATTTAATAGCCAGGTTTAGTTTTCATCCCCCCCTCCCCAAAGTTAAATACTATATGCCCCCTCTCCCCCTGAAATGAAAACCTATATACGCCACCGCCTAGACATAAGGTCTTCTCAGTCATTTCATTCTAAAATAAATTTAATACACATTTATTTTAGTTCAGGAAGGTACAGCACTGGACCTAGTTATAAACATAAGATCCCTCAAAAAAAAAATATACTCCAATCACCATTGGTTCATACGCCTCTCCATACGAATTTGCCCAGTCTCCTTCTAGATATAATTCGCATAAAAGATAGATAGGTTATATACCTATACCTATCATATAAGTTTTACTTTGGGGGGAACATGGGTACATACTATACTATACATATATTGAAATTTGATAAGTTGAAATACCTATGTCTATTTTATTTCACTTACCATAATATATACCTTCTTGTACATCAGGATTTTTCAATTTTACTTGAGACTCCCGACCCAACAATCATTTCCCTCGGCATTAAGGTTCAAAATCGCATGATAAAATGGTAAAATAGCGTTTTTTACATTTTTTGGGATTAATTTCGCTTCAATTAAAAAACTTTACGGTTATTCTATAGATTTTAATGCATATTATCAATACAAAAAAAAATCTACGCGATTTCGGGAAACGAGTTTCTGTCTTTCGGAAAAAATATCAGATGTGTTTTTTACATTTTTTTTTTTAATAAATCTATACAAAATATAAAAATCTTTTGCGGTTATTCCCTAGATTAAGGTTCAATGTATGTATACTCTATTTTTTTTCCAAAGCATATTTAGTAACAGTTGTCGAGATCTAAGGTCTCCCGTTAATATAAATTTTTGAAATGTCAGTATGCCTACTCTGATATACTATATAAAAGACATAATAGTACATAGACATTAATTAATAAAAATAGAAGACATTTAGTAAGAAGGACGGACCTACCCCTTTCTATAAAAAGTTATTGTATGATTTTTAGTCATGGCAATACTGAGAAATTCATTATTAATACAGAAACACTCTCCCCACACTACTGTGGAACAAATAAAGTTCAGTTCATAGAACAGTGACTGGGAGATTTGAACAATATTTCTTAGAAGAGTGACCAATCAAACATACAAATAGATATGGGCATCGTCACGGTGGGGGGAAGGGGGATAGCTGCCCCTCCCCCCCCCCCCAGAGATTGGAATATGTATATATGCTTCTTCATACTAAATGATAAAACCTCACAAAAATCACACTATTACCAAACGTTTTCTCATCATATCATAAATTTTCTAAAATTCATTAAAATGCAATTGTTTCATAAAAAATCTTGCCTGCAGCGCTGCTAACACGGTTGTTTGCTTCTCACATTATAGCCGTATGGATCATCTACTATAGAAGGACACCAGGTTCATCACTAAACTTCACGTATTTTTCCTCAAAAATTTTCGACTGCGGCGCTGATAACAGGTCATATTTTTATTTTTTTATTGCCTCCCCTAGCTCCGAGGCTGGCGACGCCCGTGCAAAAAGACACTGTGTTTGGGTTGCTTGATTGAAGAGATTGCCTCACGGTGATAACAATATAATAATAATAATTTCTTTATTCATCTCATCAATAAAGTACATATTATAACATAATTGAAAAAAATAACAAATATAATTAAAATCACCCCTCAAAATTGAGCAATGCTCGTGCTTTGAGGGAGAACACACACACATACATGAAGTAATAAAAAATAATAAAGAAGATAGATATTAGTAAAGATAGTAAAGAAATACAAAGAGTAAAATATAATAATAACAAAATAAAAAAATAATAAAATAAAGTGAGATTAAAACAGAATCAAAAGGTAGACCAAAAATAATCAATTACAATATAAAATAAAAAAGCAAGAATAGTAGAAAAACAAAGAATAATCATTTAATATACATTTTGATCTACCAACTCGAATTTTCTGCATTTCAATTGATGATTTCGTGTTTGAAGCTTGGAAGAATTCTGTACAAATTTTGAGTGGAACCTTCTGGAATATTATGCAGGGCCTATTCCATACAAATGGGAGATGGTGTGGAGAAGAGAATATTACACAAGTGATACATGAACATTTTATTCTTCCGATTATAACATTCAGTTTATGTTTCCATTTCTATTCTCTATTCTCCTACCGAAGATATGTTTGTATATAAAGGTTTACTTACACGAAAATCTATTGCCGTAACCATTGCGCAATTAATTGAGGCAATACGAGTTAAGGCGAAGATACACACGAGAGATTTTGGCCTCCCGGATACCAAAATGACAGGTCTCTTGTGTGTAAACATGGTGTAAACACATCGGAGACGCGAGATATCTCTCGATACCGCGCGCCTCCTGAGACGGTCTGCGCACGCAAGTCTCGCGTCGTGTATTTTACATATTTTCGTCTCAGGGGACGCGTCTCCGGTCTTTTGACATGTTCAATTTTAATCTGAGGTCTCTTGGAGATGTTTGCAACTGAATTGGATTGGCGCGCGTTGGCACGTGGTTTTTGTATTGATATATAATTTTAAACATTCCTGCGATTGTGACGATATTAGTACATTGTTAATAATAAAATTGTTAGTTGATTATAATTATAATATTATTTTTAAATAATGGCGGATTAATAACAGAGTTGCATTTGCATTTGAAATATGAATACAGTTGTGAAAAATACATTAACATTACGTGTTTTGTTATTCCCTTCATGTCCTACAACATTTATAGCAAACTATGTAGTTACCATTTCACCCTTTAATATTCATCGAAGGAACATGAGGAGGAAACAAAATTTCGCTACTCACAACGGTTTAGGGTATGTAGTGCATACCGATACTTGCTTTGGCTTATGTCACTGATGTCATAGAAATGGTGTACATTAAAAGAAGGTCTAATTAAGTATTCTATTTCATTTACTAACGCAGAAAAGGAAATATACGCATGTAAGTAAAGTACCGACCGACATATGTACATTACTGAATCGATAAATAATTTCAAAGCGGTATATAATTATATTTTTTAATCACAATACTCGTAAATACATGACACTAGAGTATGTACACAAAACCAAACAGCATTATGGCGCCAAAAATACTAATAGAATGAATGCAGCAACAGACCAAAGTCTCGCGTCTCGAGATAGTCCCGTGTATTTTAGAATTTGATGACAGGAGGCGATTGTCGGCCATTTTTACTAGAGATGCCGTCTCTAGAGACGAACATCTCCCGTCGTGTATTTCACTGAAGAGACTGACGCCATTTTGTCAGTGCCTGGAGGCGCGTCTCCTGAGACCCCGTATATCCACACCTTTACCGAGCAATTATTGCTCGAAAATTTCCCGTGTAAGAGAACCTAGAGAGAAGAGTATATATCTATTTTTTTATTTATTAAATAATAAACTATTAGGTACTTCACTATTACATATAATTACTTAAAAATAGAACTATTACTAAACTATAACTACAACATTATGTATACATTGTAACGTGATTTCGTGAAGGCCATACGTCAGGGCCTACACTACAAGAAGGTCCTTCAAAGATCGTAGAGAACGCATGCGCAGTACAAAACAGATGATGCGCTAAGGTTATGCGCGGAGAGCCTGAAGGAGGGGAGATTATTCAAGAGGAATCAATCAATTCGATCGGACACGAGTTCACGGGGCGGGGGCGCTCTGCGCCTCCCGCTTGCAAATAATTTAAAAATGGCAAACAGCCATGTTCGATAAAAGTTTAAAATAATATTTTCGGTTCAAGGGGTGAACCGCTGTGTGTTTCTTTTAGCTGTGGAACTATAAGATGCATGCCAAAACTATTCACGTAAATGGAAGTGGACCTGATATATATTATTATGTACCATCATGAACAGGAGATTTACATAAAAGCACTGCACGAGTTGTAAGGACTACTTATATTGAGGTGGGATTTATATTTACTTAATTTTACTGTTCAACATTCAACTGGAGGTACCAGCGAAGCCATTGGATGCCCACAAGGAATCATAACCTACGGGGAGGGAAAAACAATAGGGATTTAAAATTAATCAAACTCTCATTTTAGTTATAGATTACATAATGTATTTATTTGTAAAACCACCTTGCAAAATATGTTACAATAAACTTTATAATTTCATGTTTCAAACTAAATGACGTCTTATGTATTTTCTAGCCTTCAATACCGAGGCAGGAGGGGTCTGGAGGGACGGAGAATGGGTTGAGCCCCGAAAGTTCCAGGATAGACGCTGGTAGGAACACAAGAGAGATTGTGTAAGGGAGTCTCTCAAACCTTCTACCTGCCGCCCCCTCCTTCTCGAAGCCCAGAGCACCAATATTAACCCACGTGAGTGATTTCTGTTTCTAATTCTACAAGGGTCTTGGGAGCCGTGGCTAGGCCCCAGACCAGGGTACTCCTGAGGCTAGGAGAACACCCGTTCCAATGGCGCCCAACGTTTTATATTGTTGCTTTGGAGTTGAGGGCTTAGGGTTCAAGTCACAGTATTAATTTGCTCGAATTGCTCAGTATTGATTTTTTTCACATTTTCTATATTCATTTAAAAGGTTCAAGTATATAAAATAATTGACTGAAAGAAATTTTATATTGTGGGTATTTCGTAAATATTGTTCAATAAAATCTCAGCAGAAAAATGGTGTACCCACTGAAAAGAAAAATAACTTGTAACAATTATATTGTTTGCTTCTGAATAAAAATTGATGTAGGTCAGGGTACCGTGCCGAGTTAGCAAAGTGTAGAACCACTTCATATTACATTGAATGACATGTTTTTTTTTTTAATTAATGAATTTATTTAGTTGATTTTTATTGGACGCATATTATGTATTGTATTATAATGTGTGTGTAACGAGGTTTCACAAACCAGGAGCAATTTAGTTTACATTATTTCCGAATTACGAATATTTCTTTTTTAGAGTAAGGTTAATGATATAATAATAGAATTATTTAAGTAAATAAATATTTAAGAAAAAAGGCATACTGTTAGTAGTGAAGGTTCGTTTCACACACGCATATTTTAAAAGTTGTTTTTATTGATTTAATTTTTTTTGTTTTATACATTGCAGTGTATGTGTACTCGCAAGTAAAATTATATTCAGTTAGCCAGGTAACCAAGCGAGTAGCTTTCTAGTATAGTGTAGATATAGAATGTAGTTATAGATTGTAAATTCCATAGTTTTAGGAATATGTATGTATACAGTGTGTATGCAGGGAGTATACATGAATATTGAAAGTTTGAATGTATGCATTCTGAAATTTTGAGATGCAAAATTTTGGCGCAAGAAGTTCTGTTTTGGGAAACAGTTGTTTTGATTCTTTCCGGATGGAAAGTGAGGTAACTAGGGAAACTAGTTGCAGGGTCGGACACCAATTTATGATTGTTGTCTGTAAGATTTACCAAGGGCTGGACCTCATGGCAACACACTTGTGGACCAGGTTTGTTGTATTGACCGGGAGTGGTCATGTATTTTTTTGAGTACTGGGTACTTGATTAATGGTTTTCTTAGTAGGTGGGCGAGGGTACCTGCCTACGGTACGAATTGTCATGATGTTCTGGTCAGTGGTGGCATGGTATGATTGAAAATTTTGACACACATGGTGGGAATTATAAATGATTGTGACGAACCGATTACGACTTACCTGATTGTGACTTAATGAATGTGACCATGTGTGGAAAGTTTTTTTTTACAGATTTCGAATATTTCGTTCTGGGCGTGTGTGCCTGGAACGTCGGCGTTTGCGTGCCATGGGTGAGCCAGGGTGAGCTACCTATGGGTGCGTACAGTGCGTACATTGTGGTGCGCTAGATGAATGGGTGATGACGATGTAAGGAATGCGTGACGGTATGTATGAACCGTCACGTTGTAGAACATGTATTTCTGGGTGATGGAAGGTGTGTGATCTAATTTTGGGTTGAGTATGGATGGATGGACGAATGATTGAATATTTGAATGACCACTGAATGTGCAACTCAAAAGTATGAATGATGAGGGACGAACATGACTATGATTGATATGATTGAGACGAGAGCGAAATGGATCACACAACTTACATGTATCCTAGGAATACACAATATAGGTTTAGGTAGTGTATATAGGTAATATTAGGATAATAATGAAAACTGATTGTAAATAATGTACTGAAATGATAAATCTAAGTCATAGTACTCTTAAGCGAGTATATAACCAGTAGGTATGCACTCCCAATACGAGTGAAATAATCATGTAAACAGAACAAAAGTCAACAGCGCTATTCACGCGTGTAGGACAAGTTTAGGTAATAAGTTTAGTTTAGTTAGGCATATAATTTGATCAAGTCTGTCACATTAGTATTAAATTGTTTCATAGATTGTTAAAATGTAAAATGCATTTCCTTTTTCTCAGCAAGAGTGGTTCTCAAATATAAACTTGTTTAATAATTAATTCATTGTATTAGAGTCTTTCCATTTTGATTAATGAGTTTGATTTATAAAATTTTTTTGTGCCAAAAAAATTTTAGCTTGGGAGGGCGGAATATTGTAACGTGATTTCGTGAAGGCCATACGTCAGGGCCTACACTACAAGAAGGTCCTTCAAAGATCGTAGAGAACGCATGCGCAGTACAAAACAGATGATGCGCTAAGGTTATGCGCGGAGAGCCTGAAGGAGGGGAGATTATTCAAGAGGAATCAATCAATTCGATCGGACACGAGTTCACGGGGCGGGGGCGCTCTGCGCCTCCCGCTTGCAAATAATTTAAAAATGGCAAACAGCCATGTTCGATAAAAGTTTAAAATAATATTTTCGGTTCAAGGGGTGAACCGCTGTGTGTTTCTTTTAGCTGTGGAACTATAAGATGCATGCCAAAACTATTCACGTAAATGGAAGTGGACCTGATATATATTATTATGTACCATCATGAACAGGAGATTTACATAAAAGCACTGCACGAGTTGTAAGGACTACTTATATTGAGGTGGGATTTATATTTACTTAATTTTACTGTTCAACATTCAACTGGAGGTACCAGCGAAGCCATTGGATGCCCACAAGGAATCATAACCTACGGGGAGGGAAAAACAATAGGGATTTAAAATTAATCAAACTCTCATTTTAGTTATAGATTACATAATGTATTTATTTGTAAAACCACCTTGCAAAATATGTTACAATAAACTTTATAATTTCATGTTTCAAACTAAATGACGTCTTATGTATTTTCTAGCCTTCAATACCGAGGCAGGAGGGGTCTGGAGGGACGGAGAATGGGTTGAGCCCCGAAAGTTCCAGGATAGACGCTGGTAGGAACACAAGAGAGATTGTGTAAGGGAGTCTCTCAAACCTTCTACCTGCCGCCCCCTCCTTCTCGAAGCCCAGAGCACCAATATTAACCCACGTGAGTGATTTCTGTTTCTAATTCTACAAGGGTCTTGGGAGCCGTGGCTAGGCCCCAGACCAGGGTACTCCTGAGGCTAGGAGAACACCCGTTCCAACATTCAGGGTCCAGGAAACAAGATGTACACAGGGCGGCGGGCCAGGCGTCGCAACCACAGGCACGCGGTGGAAGTTTCCTCTCAGACATGGTCATCAAGAACCTACCATTCCTCCTCCGAGGGAGAAAGACGACAAGAACACAGACGAATTCACCAGTCCAACACAACGAAAGTCACTTATTAGCCAGATCAGATCCCACGCGAGGGCGTCCTCAGAGTGGGGGCGAGTTCACCCCTTGGAGCCCTCCCAACGCCAAACCCACACATCATCAACTGACGAATCTCTTAAAATAGGCCACACTCAAGTCATACCGCAACAGCTCCGCGTACCAGATGGGTCGGGGAGTTGTAGAACAGTAAGAACAAATTATTTAATATTAAAAACAAATAGGTACAGATATAGGTAATTTACAACATGATGACAAGAAGTTCGTTGCTACCCGCGAATAAATATGAAATCAAGCCTTTAGACACGTTCACGGTTGCCAGCTGAAGAAATATTATCTAACAGACTTTTGGCAGTGTGTATTCGTTTATGCGTGTTTAAATGTGTCGACTGACTGAATGTCTTCTTGCAAATATTACACTCAAAAGGTTTTTCGCCAGTGTGAATCAGTTTATGTTTGCTCAAAGAAGATCTATCACTAAACGTTTTGGTGCAAGTTTTACACTCAAAGGGTTTTTCGCCAGTGTGAATTCGTTTATGTACGTTCAAACTTCCCATATGAATGAATGTCTTCATGCAAATACTACACTCAAAAGGTTTTTCGCCAGTGTGAATTCGTTTGTGTACTCTTAAATCTGACATACAGCTGAATGCCTTCTTGCAAATATTACACTCAAAAGGTTTCTCGCCAGTGTGCATTAGTTTAATGCTTGGTTAAATGTGTCGACTGACTGAATGTCTTCTTGCAAATATTACACTCAAAAGGTTTTTCGCCAGTGTGAATTTGTTTATGTCTCTTCAAAGAATATCCATCGCCGAATGTTTTCAAGCAAGTATTACACTTGAATGGTTTTTCGCCAGTGTGCATTCGTTTATGCCTGGTTAAATTTGCTACCTGACTGAATGTCTTCATGCAAATATTACATTCAAAAGGTTTTTCGCCAGTGTGAATTCGTTTATGCATAGTAAAACTTGTCTCATGACTGAATGTCTTCATGCAAATACTACACTCAAAAGGTTTTTCGCCAGTGTGAGTTCGTTTATGTACGTTCAAGTGTGCCACCCGACTGAATGTCTTCATGCAAATATTACATGCAGTGTTGCCGTTTCAAAATTTGCAAGACTACTAGATTTTTTTCCAGAAAATACTAGAATATACTAGGTGACGTCGAAAAAGTACTAGAAAAATGCCAGATAATTTTTTTGTCGACCTTTTTTTTTTTGTTCATCCGCGAAAAAATTTGCATGTTTTGTGAAAAATTCGCCGACGGGGGGGGGTTCCCTAGGATGGATGGGATGAATGACTGTTGATAATTTCTGTACAAAAATTTGAAAACATAACGAAAAAGGATTACAACGTACCAAAAAATACTAGAATAAGGTCTAAATATACTAGATTTTGGTCAAAAATACTAAAATATACCAGATTTTTCAAAATGCCTTAGAAAATACTAGTTTAGTATTAAAAATACTAAAATCGGCAACACTGCTAGTAAACTGGATTCTCTCTTGGTCGTATACTGCGATTCTGGGGAAAATGACCAGTCAGGCCTGTGAGTCAGGCAAAAGAAGCAAAATTGACGATTTTCCAAACTAAACGGGCTATAGGAAACTGCGGTTTTTACATGGATTTAGATTTTCACTGTTTATATTTTAACTGAAAATGAATTACCTATAGACATTGACATAATTATAGGACCAAGGGATGTACAAATAGTCCGTTAATCAGAATTAATTCCTAAGCAATTTTATAACAAAGGAAACGACACACGATGGAAGTAAGTTTAATTGCTTTGTTGTTTAAAGAAATTTCCCAATTTTTGGATTGTTCGAATAAACTGGCAACATTGTTTTTCTAACTTGCGATGGCGGTTTAAAGGGATTATCGGAGTATGTTTTTATTTTTGCAGTTCGCAAAACTACCTATCTTGCCTTCAAAAATGATTTCTCTAGCGCCGCTCTGTAATATTTTCGGTATTGTAGGGCGCTTGTCAGTGTTGTCGTTTCAAAATTTGCAAATCTACTAGATTTTTTTCCAGAAAATACTAGAATATACTAGACGACTTCGAAAAAGTACTAGAAAAATACCAGATAATTTTTTTGTCGACCTTTTTTTTTTTTTTTTGTTTTCACCAAATTTTTACCCATTATAATGAGAACATCGCCGACGGGGGGGTCCCCTAAGTTCCTATGGTAATGCAGTCATTTCCAGAAAAATGATGACACTTTTTTTTTTTTTTTTTGGTCCTCAGCGCTGACAATAATAAATATCTTCCGTGGTTAAATTTGTCGACGGGGGAGGGGGGAGTTGAAATTTGACAATTTGAATTTTTTTAATTTATGCGCTACTTTTGTTGACCTTGACGGCCAAAAATTTGTCGAGCGGGGGGGGGGGGGGTGAATAAGAAGTTAATAAACCAACGATATTCACATTTTTTTCTTTCATTCTTTAGTAATTTCTGTACAATATTTGAAAGCGTGACTTAATTTTGTTACACAATACCGGAAAATACTAGAATTTGGTCTAAATATACTAGATTTTGATCAAAAATACTAGAATATACCAGATTTTCGGAATATACTAAAGAAAATACTAGATTCTTCAAAATGCCTCAAAAAATACTAGTTTAGTATTAAAAATACTAGAAACGGCAACACTGACCACATGCCAAAATATACTAATTTCTTTTTGTACATATTTTTATCCAATGACATATTGTCTTTATCATCGACATAATATATTAAGTACTACCTAGACAGAGTACTCAATATGCTAGAAGTGTAACAAAACTGGTGCCCACAAACTGTCAAATCGTATGGAAAATTTTGACAGTTTGTGGGCAACGGTTTCGAAATTTTGTTCTCATAGTTAAAAACTGTATTAGTTTTAACGTTATTTAGGACTAAAACGATAGTTTTAAAGATGTTTTAGTTTTTATTATTGATATCTTGTTAATAGTGTGACCTTTGCGACTCTAAAATACTATAGAATCAGATCTCTAGTACTTAATATGTAATCTCTTTGGTCTTTATGGACCAATAGTCTAGTAGGCAAGAAAGGCGGCAACACGTGATCGTTGGCAAGCGATGTTTCCACTCTTCAAATATCACGCTATCAGTCCATAAAAATAATTTGTCCGTACCATCCGTCTTGACCACCGTTCTGACGTTACCTGCAAGTGGAGTTTAGATTGTATTGTTGGTAGCCCTGATTGTCGAATCTTGTCGTAAGAGCTATCAAAGGTTCCCAATATTCTTACATTGTATCTTTTACAAGTAACCTACAATGCCGAAAATATTACAAAGCGGCGCTAGAGAAATCATTTTCATTTTCAATGACAATCGTGCTCGAATCTGTTTTTTTTTACTCTATTCTTCTGATTTATCATAGACTATTTCAAATTCCAAAAATCTGTATAAAACAGAGTAAAATTTGTCATCTGCATATTTTGTCCGTCCCCAGAGCTTAAATCTGTATGTAGGTAAGGCCGTATTTTTAAAGTTTGCATGACGATCAATAGCGTGAATATGACGGAAGCACGAAGTGTGTGTAGGGATAGAAAAGTCAGGCGATCTGTTCTCTCTGTCTACCCCGCAAGGGGCATGGCGTGAGGGGATAGAATAGAATATAAATAAGTTATCTGACATTATTAGAATATAATAATATGTGGACTAGATACTAGATTACTAGTAGCGCCACTAGACAAGATGAGTAATACTCGTACAATCCTCCACAATAACAAATGGCAATACAGTCGGAAAATATATTACAATAGGTTTTAAATATATATATTTAGAGCATATATGCTGCCGAATTACATAAAATATCATAATTTATTTTGTATAATTGAATATAAAAGTGCGGACATGGTGCAGAGGACGGACGAGGATTCTATTCCGCTCTGAGGAGTCCAACAAAACAAAAAGGTCAGTGGAAGGACTAAAGAAAAGAGGACGTCCGAAGGGACATATAAGGGGACATGGAACACCTGGAGCCGACTCCAGAAGATTGCCTCGATCGGGGCAAATGGGGAGAGAGGATCCGAGCTGTCGATTCTATATAAATGGGATATGGTGTGGAGAAGAGAATATTACACAAGTGATACATGAACATTTTATTCTTCCGATTATTACATTCAGTTTATGTTTTCATTTATATTCTCTATTCTCCTACCGAAGTTATGTTTGTATGTAAAGGTTTACTTAAACGAAAATCTATTGCCGTCACAATTGCGCAATTAATTGAGGCAATACGAGTTGCCGAGCAATTATTGCTCGAAAATTTCCCCTGTAAGAGAACCTCAAGAGAAGAGTATATATCTATTTGTTTATTTTTTAAATAATAAACTATTAGGTACTTCACTATTACATATAATTACTTAAAATTGAAACTATTACTAAACTATAAATAGGTACAACATTATGTATAGATTCAGGGTCCAGGAAACAAGACACAGGGCGGCGGGCCAGGCGTCGCAACCACAGGCACGCGGTGGAAGTTTCCTCTCAGACATGGTCATCAAGAACCTACCATTCCTCCTCCGAGGGAGAAAGACGAAACGAACACAGACGAGTTCTCCAGTCCAACACAACGACAGTCACATGTAAGCCAGATCAGATCCCACGCGAGGGCGTCCTCAGAGTGGGGGCGAGCTCACCCCTTGGACCCCTCCCAACGCGAAACCCACACATCATCAACTGACGAATCTCTCAAAATAGGCCACACTCAAGTCATACCGCAACAGTTCCACGTACCAGATGGGCCGGGAAGTTGTAGAACAAAAAGTAAAAATTATTTAATATTAAAAACAAATAGGTACAGACATAGGTAATTTACAACATGATGACAAAAAGTTCGTTGCTACCCGCGAATAAATATGAAATCAACCCTTTAGACACGTTCACGGTTCTCAGCTGAAGAAATATTATCTAAGAGATTTCCGGCAGTGTGTATTCGTTTATGTCTGGTTAAATGTGTCGACTGACTGAATGTCTTCTTGCAAATAGTGCACTCAAAAGGTTTTTCGCCAGTGTGAATTCGTTTATGTTCGTTCAAATTTGCCACACAACTGAATGTCTTCATGCAAATATTACACTCGAAAGGTTTTTCGCCAGTGTGAATTCGTTTATGTTCGTTCAAATTTTCCACACGACTGAATGTCTTCATGCAAATATTACACTCAAAAGGTTTTTCGCCAGTGTGAATTTGTTTATGTTTCCTCAAAGAAGATCCATCACTGAATGTTTTCGTGCAAGTATTACATTCGAATGGTTTTTCGCCAGTGTGAATTCGTTTATGGTTGGTTAAATGTGGCACCTGTCTGAATGTCTTCATGCAAATACTACACTCAAAAGGTTTTTCACCAGTGTGAATTTGTTTATGCCTTGTTAAAGTTGTCCCCTGACTGAATGCCTTCATGCAAACATTACACTCAAAAGGTTTCTCGCCAGTGTGAATTCGTTTATGTCGGTTTAAATCTGAACTCCGGCTGAATATCTTCATACAAACATTACAGCTGTAACTTTGTTTGCGCTTGTTCATATTCTCATTCCTTTGAATCTGTTTGGAAACTAGAATCCTCGTGCCACCTATGGAAGTTGTACCGGTCTCTGAAGTTAAATTATTTTCTCTGCTAGCTCTCTCACATTCTGCTTTAATGTCAGGTTCATATATATCAATATTATCAATATCTTGATTTCCAACATCAGCTTCACTCTCCGCCTCAGGTTCTTGTTTCACAGTGACATTATTTAAAAAGTCCTTGATGTCTTCATCAGTTATAATATCAGTTATTACAAACTCTTCTCCTTCGTTATGTACACTAGCACTAGCTTCATCCATAATGTTATTCGCAATCACAGAACACTACTTATATTCCCTTCGGAATATTACATTAAATATTCATCTAAATGAAGAACTAAGATAGCTGCGCGGAACCAATACTACCTAGAACAAAAGGCTATGACACACAACCCAAAATGGCGGCCGACGGGCCTAAGCGAAATGTCAAATCTGGGCTTGTGTAGAGTATAAGTCAGTGTTCTTCTGCGATTTCTGTCCTGAAAATGTCATCCAAGCGCCAGAATTCTCCATTATTAATGAAATAATTACATACGATAGTGGAAGATGGGAGTTATTTTAAACAAAACAACATTTGACTTTCGACCAGTAGACCTTTAATAAGAAAATATTCATCAATACCACACAATTTGCAAAAGATGTCACCAATAAAACATATAATAACTACAATATCTCCTTAGATCAACTCTAGGCTTTGAAATAAAGAATAATTATACACCTCATTACATAAAATAATGTAAAGGAAGGATATATATACTTATACGATACAAAATACGCACGACTATACCGGTACACAAATCGACCTAACCTCACATCAAAATTAACAAATAAATGTCAACGATAACACGCGTACACATTATAAGACACAGGGATAACGTTTTATTATCATAAATAATCGAGAAATATCATTAGATACCCTCGAATATTGGTTTGGAATATATTTTTTTCCGGTGAATAGCGCGAAGCCATCTTGATCGCAGCACAGTCTTTTGGGAAGATAAAAACACGAACTTTTGGTCCTGAGGCGTAATTTCCTTTACAATTTGTAACACAACACTTGTTCACCATCGTAAGCAATGTTTTTAAACCGTATTTAGTCTATTTAATCACTGTTATACAACAAATATAGCGTATCAACGAAGGGCGACCGCACGTCCGCCATACAAAATCAACGGAAATATGTTATGGCAACGGCCTATGATAGGCCCCTTGACGAAGAATTTACCGCTAGGGGCGCTGCTAGTACCACGGCTTTATACTATAGGTGGTATTGGCGGAACCACGCGGAATAGAAAGGTCAACCAACCAGTGTTGCCACACGCCAAAATACACTAATTTCTTATTTTTACAAATGAGATTTTCATCTACCTATTTACTTAGTATTATATCAAATGACAATCGTGCTCAAATCTGTTTTTTTTTACTCTATTTTTCTGATTTATCATAGACTATTTCAAATTCCAAAAATCTGTATAAAACAGAGTAAAATTTGTCATCTGTATTTGTCCGTCCCCGAAGCTTTAAATCTGTGTGTGGGTAAGGCCGTATTTTTAAAGTTTGCATGACGATCAGTAGCGTGAATATGACGGAAGCACGAAGTGTGTGTAGGGATAGAAAAGTCAGGCGATCCGTTCTCTCTGTCTACCCAGCAAGGGACGTGGCGTGAGGGAGTAGAACAGAATAGAAATAAGTTATCTGACATTATTAGAATATAAAAATAATGTGGACTAGATACTAGATTACT
The DNA here is from genome assembly GCA_963576895.1 of Ceraclea dissimilis. Lineage (NCBI taxonomy): Eukaryota > Metazoa > Arthropoda > Insecta > Trichoptera > Leptoceridae > Ceraclea > Ceraclea dissimilis. The sequence continues at coordinate 17,619,712 of OY756369.1, forward strand.
AGTAGCGCCACTAGACAAGATGAGTAATACTCGTACAATCCTCCACAATAACAAATAGCAATACAGTCGGTAAATATAACAAGTACAAGGATATCAGATGTCACACTACTAATTGATACTTATACACATGGCCGGACACACAACACTGTAGTCATTATTAGGTGTAGATAGGAGGTACTAATATTTGGATTAAAAATACCTATTTTAGTTTTATTTATTTATTATACAAGAGACACTGACAGATGGTTGACAAAACATTCACAGAACATAAATTAAACATAATAATCTGGTCAACCCTCCAATTTGGAGTGTCTACAGTATACATATATGAGCTAACTATTGAAAAAAAAAAGTATTTATAAAAAAACGCACTTATAAAATAAAAAGACGAAAAAAGAATGATATACTTAAAAATACAATACCTAGTGGGTACACGTATCATTTATTTATTCTATATAATATTACAAAAGGTTTTCAAAACATGCTGCCGAATTACATAAAATATCATAATTTATTTTGTATAATTGACAAAAGTGCAGACATGGTGCAGAGAACGGACGAGGATTCGATTCCGCTCTGAGGAGTCCAACAAAACAAAAAGGTCAGTGGAAGGACACGATTTATTAAAGAACATATGTAGGTTAAGAAAAGGAACAGCATAATAAAAATTAAATGTAGTTGTAGAACATTGAAGGATACCCACGGGCTTAGGGCCCTCCGCACCCCCGGGTGGCACAGGCGCATACAGCGTCCTCTTTACCCGCACTTCTTGGCAAAATATTTCTAAGAGGTGGGTTCAGGTTTAGTCGGAAAGGAACCCCCTGATAAACCATTCCCCAAACTTGCATTCCTTCAGTGTCCTCGTCCAAGGATGGAAACATATGTTCAATTATTTACAGTACAAATAAAAGAAAACAAAACAATAGAAACAAAAGCATACATATATACAATTTACATAAATGGTGGTCCTGAAGGCAAAGTTCAGGGTCCAGGAAACAAGATGTACACAGGGCGGCGGGCCAGGCGTCGCAACCACAGGCACGCGATGGAAGTTTCCTCTCAGACATGGTCATCAAGAACCTACCATTCCTCCTCCGAGGGAGAAAGACGACACGAACACAGACAAGTTCTCCTGTCCAACACAACGACAGTCACATGTTAGCCAGATCAGATCCCACGCGAGGGCGTCCTCAGAGTAGGGGCGAGTGTGTTCGCAACGCGAAACCCACACAAACTTTATTGCAACAATAATAACAATATTAACATACACATACATTGTAACAACTGTGAAACATTTACTAATTACATCAAGCAGTGTACAGTATGCATGTTGATATACAGAGTCACGCCAAACCTTATCCAGGTTTGTCGGCGCGTACTCATTACATCAACATTGCACACCACAAAAATACTCATAGGTATAACATATATAGGAAAACAATGAGAAATGATTATGTATAAATAAAGTTACATTTTTGCAACCATTCTTTTATGAGTTTCTTTACCATACGTTTACTCTTACAGTTCTTAATGGTAGTCGGCAACATGTTTAACAATTTGGGGACATTATAGCTCAGGGTACGTTTACCATATTTGTTATTACATCATCAGCGAATCTCTCAAAATAGGCCACACTCAGGCCACACTCAAGTCATACCGCAGCAGCTCCGCGTACCAGATGGGTCGGAGCGTTGTAGGTCAGTAAGTACAAATTATTTAATATTAAAAACAAATAGATACATATATAGGTAATTTACAACATGATGACAAGAAGTTCGTTGCCACCTGCGAATAAATATGAAATCAACCTTTTAGACACGTTCACGATTGTCAGCTGAAGAAATATTATCTAACAGATTTTCGGCAGCGTGTATTCGTTTATGTCCGGTTAAATGTGTCGACTGACTGAATGTCGTCTTGCAAATATTACATTCAAAAGGTTGTTCGCCAGTGTGAATCAGTTTATGTTTCCTTAAAGAAGATCCATCGCCGAATGTTTTCGTGCAAGTTTCACACTCGAATGATTTTTCGCCAGTGTGAGTTCGTTTATGGCTGGTTAATTGTGTCGACTGACTGAATGTCTTCTTGCAAATATTACACTCAAAAGGTTTTTCGCCGGCGTGAATTCGTTTATGTACGTTCAAACTTGCCACATGACTGAATGTCTTCATGCAAATAGTGCCTCAAAAGGTTTTTCCCCAGTGTGAATTTGTTTATGTATTCTTAAACTTGACATACGGCTGAATGTCTTCATGCAAATATTACACTCAAAAGGTTTCTCGCCAGTGTGCATTAGTTTATGCCTGGTTAAATGTATCAGCCGACTGAATGTCTTCATGCAAATATTACACTCAAAAGGTTTCTCGCCAGTGTGCATTAGTTTATGCCTGGTTAAATGTATCAGCCGACTGAATGTCTTCATGCAAATATTACACTCAAAAGGTTTTTCGCGAGTGTGAATTCGTTTATGTCTCTTCAAAGAATATCCATCGCCGAATGTTTTCGAGCAAGTATTACACTCGAATGGTTTTTCGCCAGTGTGTATTCGTTTATGCCTGGTTAAATGTGTCGACTGACTGAATGTCTTCTTGCAAATATTACATTCAAATGGTTTTTCGCCAGTGTGAATTCGTTTATGTATAGTAAAACTTGTCTCATGACTGAATGTTTTCATGCAAATATTACACTCAAAAGGTTTTTCGCCAGTGTGCATTCGTTTATGCACGTTCAAATGTGCCACGAGACTGAATGTCTTCATGCAAATATTACACTCAAAAGGTTTTTCGCCAGTGTGAATTCGTTTATGTTTCCTCAAAGAAGATCCATCACTGAATGTTTTCGTGCAAGTATTACACTCGAATGGTTTTTCGCCAGTGTGAATTCGTTTATGGTTGGTTAAATGTGGCACCTGTCTGAATGTCTTCATGCAAATACTACACTCAAAAGGTTTTTCCCCAGTGTGAATTTGTTTATGTATTCTTAAACTTGACATACGGCTGAATGTCTTCATGCAAATATTACACTCAAAAGGTTTCTCGCCAGTGTGCATTAGTTTATGTATTCTTAAACTTGACATACGGCTGAATGTCTTCATGCAAATATTACACTCAAAAGGTTTCTCGCCAGTGTGCATTAGTTTATGCCTGGTTAAATGTGTCAGCCGATCGAATGTCTTCTTGCAAATATTACACTCAAAAGGTTTTTCGCCAGTGTGAATTCGTTTATGTTTGCTCAAAGAAGATCTATCACCAAACGTTTTCGTGCAAGTTTTACACTCAAAGGGTTTTTCGCCAGTGTGAATTCGTTTATGTACGTTCAAACTCGCCACTTGACTGAATGTCTTCATGCAAATAGTACACTCAAAAGGTTTTTCGCCAGTGTGAATTCGTTTATGTTTGCTCAAAGAAGATCTATTACTAAACGTTTTCGTGCAAGTTTTACACTCAAAGGGTTTTTCGCCAGTGTGAATTCGTTTATGTACGTTCAGACTTGCCACTTGACTGAATGTCTTCATGCAAATAGTACACTCAAAATGTTTTTCGCCAGTGTGCATTAGTTTATGCCTGGTTAAATGTGTCAGCCGACTGAATGTCTTCTTGCAAATATTACACTCAAAAGGTTTCTCGCCTGTGTGAATTCGTTTATGTCTGTTTAAATCTGAACTCCGGCTGAATATCTTCATACAAACATTACAGCTGTAACTTTGTTCACGCTTGTTCATATTATCATTCTTTTGAATCTGTTTGGAAACTAGAATCCTCGTGCCACCTATGGAAGTTGTACCTGTCTCTGAAGTTAAATTATTGTCTCTGCTAGCTCTCTCACATTCTGCTTTAATGTCAGGTTCAAATATATCAATATTATCAATATCTTGATTTCCAACATCAGCATCACTTTCCGCCTCAGGTTCTTGTTTCACAGTGACATTCTTTAAAAAGTCCTTGATGTCTTCATCAGTTATAATATCAGTTATTACAAACTCTTCTCCCTCGTTATGTACACTAGCACTAGCTTCATCCATAATGTTATTCGCAATCACAGAACACTACTTATATTCCCCTCGGAATATTACTTTAAATATTCATCTAAATGACGAACTAGGATAGCTGCGCGGAACCACGCGGAACAGAAAACAACGAACCATAGACATATTATCAGTGTTGCCGTTTCAAAATTTGTAAAAAAAAAACAGATTTTCTCGAACCAACCGAGGCTGGACGTCATATTGTCATACAGGCCCGGCCCAACCGTGGATTTATAATACTAGTAAACTGGATGGAAAACATAGGTGTTTGTCTATACATTCTGTTCGGTTCTAGGGAAAATGGCCAGTTAGGCAAAAGAAGCAAAATGGAGGATTTTCCATACTAAACGGGCTATATGAAACTGCGGTTTTCATATGGATTTTTGGTTTTCACTGTTTATATTTTAACTGAAAATGAATTATAGACATCATATTGACGTAATTATAGGACCAAGGGATGCAGTAGCGTAGCGTGGGGGGGGGGCGGGGGGGGGCGGGCTGCCCCGGGCGGCACTTTTCAAGGGGCGGCATTTTCAGGATTTTTTTTTAACAATCTAGACTAGCGTACACAAACCCAAATACTTTCCTGTACACCTTGCACTAGGATAATTTCACAAATCTGCCGCCCCTAGGCTATCGGCAGATTTCAGAATATACAAGGACGGGGGGAGGCATTTTGAAAAGAAAATGACTGCATCGTAACAAGCAAAGTTCCTGCGTCTGTTCTTGTGTTCAAACTTTCATCTGTCTCTGTCAGTTTTTAGAGAGTAACTGCCGCCCCTAGACTGTCGACCTAGGGGCGGCAGATTTCAGAATTTGCAAGGACGGGGCGGAATTTTTCAGAAAAGGCTGGAAAGTATTCATAACTCAAAAATAATATTCTTCTCATTAGCGGATTCAGACGGCGGATTACCCCCCAAAACAAGTGACAGCACTTTATATAAAATACTAGTTTCCGAAGTGTGTCATCGTTTTCTCATCATGTCATGAATTTTCTAAAACTACTACATTCTTTGGTAAAAAAATTCGCCTGCGGCGCTAATTAAATCTGTTGCATTTATCCTATCACTTTCCCGAGCCGATTTCGCTATAAAAATTTCGCCTGCGGCGCATTATCCCAACCCTGTTATATAATCTAGAAATTTATTTTACTTGCGGCCCGTCGCTCATTTATAATTTCAAATGATCCTTTATCAAAAAAGTTTTAGGTTCAATATTTAAGCAGTTAGGATTATTATTTCACACATTTTGTAAAAAAATTTCGCCTGCGGCGCAATTCTGGGTTACGTTTATTTTAAGAAAATAAATCAAACGACCTTGACTACATGACCCTTTTCACTCAGTTTCAAAAAAAGTCGTCTGCGGCGCTGTTCACATTTGTAATACCACAAGGTCATATTTGCATGAAAAAAAAGAAAAAAAAAAGAGTTTTTTTATGGGGGGGGGCGGCAAATTTTGCCTCCGCCCCGGGCGGCACAAACCCACGCTACGCCACTGAAGGGATGTAAATAGTCCGTTAATCAGAATTTATGAGCAATTTTATAACACAGGAAACGGTACACGGTGGAAGTAAATTAAATTACTTTAATTTATTTTTCTTATTCTTTTTTTCAGATTTTCCTTTAAGAATTAAACCTTATGCATCGCTTAAGAAAAAAAAAATGAGAAAAAGTGTGTTTTCAGTAGTTTCCTATCACTAATTATGATATTGAATATCACGGATGTGAAGACGTTTTAAATATATCATTTATTATGTAGGAATTTATTTTTTCATATTTTTTGTCATTTAAAGCTAATGTGTATGTATTTATGAATTTTCGTGCAATGTTTAATTTATGTTGTAATTAATGACAAAAAAATAAATGTAATTTAATTTACTTCCATCGTGTGCCTATAATATTTCTTGAGACAGTCTAAAACTCATTTTATAGAAAATTTACTGTAGATTATATTTGGGACAAAAGATAGACCCTCCCGAATAGGTCCACATGCGCGATTTTTCGTATTTTTAGTAATATGGTTAGATGTATACGAGAAAGTCGTCAATGACAAAAATAATTCTTACTAAATTATATACACATTTATTCATAGGACTAGCAGTTTGCCCGCAATGGCCGGTCAAAATACCGGATATTTACAAAATACCGGAAAGTGAGATCGCAAAAAAAAGAGATTAAAAAGTAGGTTCTAGTTACATACCATTGTCCTCCGCACTAGGGCTCTTGTTCTGTGATTGCGTCCCGAGATTCGAAGGACTCTTTGACCCTGGAGGTCCGGCTTTCATTGAGGCTGTCCTAGGACCTCTGGCATCGTATCCGTACCACCCCAACAACTCATTCATAGCAGTCTCTGCGAAGTCCTGTAACAAATTCGAAAGGTATTTTCATTTTAGTTACAATGCTATACAGGGTGTTTGATAGATAGATACAGATATTTTAAGGGGTGATAGTATAGGTCATTTAGGATCTTTTGAGCCAAACTTAGCTTAGTCCAAAGTCGCTTGGTTCTCGAGATATTCGAGATTTTAACTTTTTATCGAAAATACCCGAATTCTTCAAGTTTTACCTCAATATCATCGTAAGTAAAGGTACCTACCTACTTAGGTCTTTTGATTTTTTTTGTTACTTGAATATGTATTTAGTCTATTTAACCTATTAATTTTGATCTGAAGGAACGATTATCATAAAAAATATCAAATTGAAGTTTGGAGAAATATTTTTCTCAAAAACGAGTTACGATTTTGGAGGGGATTTTCATTAAGAAAAAAAAGGCTGAAGAATTCAGAAATCTGGAAAAAACTTCTTTAATTTATGCTCTTTTAAATGATATACAAAACAATATAAAAAAATAAAATTTTCCTTAATTTATGATATAATAACTTAATGAGATCCCTACTAATTTAAGCAAATATTTACAACACATTCTATGAAACACTGAGAAATTATTGAACAAATTGTTCATAGACTTTTACATATGTAGTTAGGTTAGTTAGAGAAATCGCTATACCGCTATTAGGTCTCCCTAGTATACATTTAAAACTTAAATAGTACATTTCAAATTAAAAAATAAGATTAAGCATTATTATTCATTCGTGTTCAAAATGACCACCCTGATTCGCGATACATGCCATCTCCCTGCGAGAGATTTCTGTGGTTGTAATATTTGACTTTATTTCTGCTCTCATTTTATCAAAAGCATCTTGAATTCTTCTAATCAAATGATTCTTATTTTGAATTTCTTCCTTGTAGACCAGTTCTTTTGCTCGACCCCAAACATAAAAGTCTAGGGGAGTTAAGTCTGGTGATCTTGCAGGCCACGGTATTGGACCAACTCGGCCGATCCAACTACCTGGGAAGGTTTCATTTAGGTGTTCTCTTACAAGCAAATGAAAATGTGCTGGGCATCCATCATGCTGAAATATCATGGGCCTATCACTGTTGAATATTGGTACATCCTGCAACATATTCGGAAGTTCGTTTTGAAGGAATTCCAAATAGTTAATGCCATTTAATTTTCCTGGCAAGAAATGTGGCCCGATTAAGTTTGTTCCTATGATCCCTCCCCATACATTTACTGAAAATTTGGTCTGAAAGGATGTTTGTCTTTTTACGTGTGGATTTTGTTGTTTATTTCCCCAGAAATGAAGATTATGAATGTTGGTAATACCTTCCCTTGAAAAGTTCGATTCATCCGTCCATAAGATACTTTTGAGGAAACTTGGATTCTGGTTATGGTGTTGCAGCAAAATACGGCAAAATTCCATTCTTCTAGGAAGATCCCTTTCATTAAATCCCTGCACCTGCGTATAATGAAAGGGATATTTACCGTCGGCGTCGGTATGTATTACAGACCACACTTTATATGATATTTGTCTGATGCTGGTAGTGGGATCTTCATTAATAGCTTACGTATTATTTCTTCATCTGTATTAACAGTATATCTACTGTCCGATCTAGCTCTTATGACCTGCAAACTCCCTGTTTCCTTCAATCGACCGCGACGATACGTGCCGGGGAATACTCTCTCATTTGGAATTCGTCTATTGGGGAATCGCTCTCTGTATAATCTCACTGCCTCATACGCGTTGCCATCAGCCCTCCCATAGGTAAACAATATGTCCGCATATTCTTCAACAGTAAATGCAGACATTGAATACAATTTTTACTAACAATTCAATAAAATAAGTTGTCAAAAATAATTACACTCAACTGTACGACAAAATGACAAATTATTGGAAAAATTTCAGTGAAAATTAACAAAAAAAATCAATTACGTGCGATATTGTTTTAGACTGATGTTCTAAATTTCAAAAAAAAAGATATATTTAATAGCGATTTCTCTAACTAACCTAACTACATATGTAAAAGTCTATGAACAATTTGTTCAATAATTTCTCAGTGTTTCATAGAATGTGTTGTAAATATTTGCTTAAATTAGTAGGGATCTCATTAAGTTATTATATCATAAATTAAGGAAAATTTTATTTTTTTATATTGTTTTGTATATCATTTAAAAGAGCATAAATTAAAGAAGTTTTTTCCAGATTTCTGAATTCTTCAGCCTTTTTTTTCTTAATGAAAATCCCCTCCAAAATCGTAACTCGTTTTTGAGAAAAATATTTCTCCAAACTTCAATTTGATATTTTTTATGATAATCGTTCCTTCAGATCAAAATTAATAGGTTAAATAGACTAAATACATATTCAAGTAACAAAAAAAATCAAAAGACCTAAGTAGGTACCTTTACTTACGATGATATTGAGGTAAAACTTGAAGAATTCGGGTATTTTCGATAAAAAGTTAAAATCTCGAATATCTCGAGAACCAAGCGACTTTGGACTAAGCTAAGTTTGGCTCAAAAGATCCTAAATGACCTATACTATCACCCCTTAAAATATCTGTATCTATCTATCAAACACCCTGTATAAGTTGTATATAGTATCCAAAACAGCCATTTGTTGAGTTTGAGTAATTTGAAATAATAGTGACAGTTAAAAAGCAGCCATCAGGGCCGGTCCGTCTATATACTTATCATAATGTTATCAGTTGTTTTCAGTAGCAGCTGCCCCCCCCCCCTAGAAATTGGAATAGGTATATATTTTTTCATACTAAATGATAAAACTTCACAAAAAATCACATTATTACCACACGTTTTCTCATCATATAAATTTTCATGGAAATCCATCGAAATACAATTATTTCATAAAAAAAATTGCCTGCGGCGCAATTTATTATTACTTTTTTTATTGTGCAACATTTTCTAATAAACCAAACCACATCACGACATTCTTCACATATATGTGTCACAAAAAAAAATTGGCGCTATTTAGTACGCATTTTTCATGCTATATCTAATTTTTAAATTTGTGTTGCCCCCCACCCCTAGCTTCGTGGCTGGCGATGCCTACGGTACCTACCACTTAAGGGCTTGGCACCAGGAATGACGTCACAGTCATTTCCCACGGCATTAGGGTTCAAAATTGCGTGAACAATCGCATGATAAAATGGTAAAAATAGCGTTTTTTTTCCATTTTTTGGGGTTAATTTTGCGTCTATCAAAAAACTTTTACGGTTATTCCCTAGATTTTAATGCACATTATCAGTACAAAAAAAATATTTACTCCGCGACTTTCGCGAAACGAGTTTCCGTCTTTCGGAAAAAAGGTCAGAGGTGTTTTTAAATTATTTTTTTGAGAAATCTATACAAGATCACTAGTTTCAAAGCATATTTAGTAACGGTTGTCGAGATAGAAGGTCTCCCGTTTTTAGAAATTTTTGAAATGTCGGTATGCATACTCTTAATTGACTAAAATAAACATAAAAAATATACAGAGGTACCGTTTTATGTTAAAATATTTTAAAATTCATTTGAAATTAAAAGTAGTAGATAAGTGTATAAATAGTGTTGTTGTGTCGGGGTAGAGCGTGGTATTGTATGTCCCTTTGTCATCCGACACCTCTGGTAGGGTAGATAAAGAGAATCTGCGATGGACGGGGTGGGTCGCCTCGCCACACCACCTCGTTAGTCTCTGTACTGTAAACTGGACATCTAGTAATAATGATAAAAGATCCCTGATGTTATAAAATATAATAAATATCATATTATGTACTCGTGTAAGGTCAAAGCATTATTATATTATAATACTCTTTTACAAGCACCATCTAACTAACACTAACATTTACCCGTAGTAATTATCGGGAATGCAACTAGGGTTGCCAACCGAGCAGTTAGAACCATGCCGGGTATGAATTCGAGAGATTTCTGTCGAGATTCCTTTAAGGAACTCGGAGTCCTCACCATGCCCAGCATGTTTGTATTAGAGTGTTTACTTTTTGCACGCACCTCTACCCCTATAAAATCATTTTTCAGACATACACATAAAATACTCGTCGCAGGCGATATTTTTACTGATGACAAGCTCTGAAAAGTGGTATTCTCCCTTAAAGAAATTCAAAAAATATGCCTTCGTTACTAGTTCAAAACAGTGTTAACTATAAGCGCCACCGTAGCTAATTTTATTTCATGGAGAAAACCTACCTATGTATTTAAATACTCAGGCTTTCACGAGGAATGCAGGTATCTACTACGTATGAAAAATGGGAACATGATGGAAATAATCAAGGATTATATTCCCTTTAGGGACTTTATGAAAAACAGGGAATTGATAAGCCTATACAGATGATAAAAAAACTGGACAGCCCTTCCGGTTTTCCAAGATTTTTTCGATCGGAGCGATGTGAGAAAAACCGGTAACCCTAGATGCGACCTATTCCGATATTATGACTAATCGAAATCGAAATCCACAGACACTATTAGGTATATTATTCCGATTAATGATTCTCTGTGCACACCGCGAATTCTGTAGTCGTGGTCCAGTTTTTCCACGCACATTGAAATTATTATAATCGTTTGGCGTCAGCCGCTGAAAGGTGGCGTCGTCAGAAGATAAGGAGAGTCATAGATTTTTCGCTGTTACATCCAGGAGACACTAGAGAGAGCAACATCCAAATCATCAAGCCGTTGCAAGGCGTTTGGAGTGGCGTTATGTATGTCGGTATAAGTGCCGGAGAACGCTCTCAGAGGGCACGTCTCCACGATGTTCTGGATAGTCTATATTGGTTCTCCACAGTCGCAGAGGCAGGGGATTCCCGCATCTGCCATCTATGGAGCATCTGGCCACATTGCGGGAAAATCGTAAAAAATCTTTTACGGTTATTCTCTAGATAAAGGTTCAATGTATCTAATCTATTTTTTCCAAAGCATATTTAGAAACTGTTGTTGAGATCTAAGATCCCCCGTGTTTAGAAATTTTCAGTATGCGTACTCTTAACGGTTTTTTAAAGCAATGATTTAAAATCCCGCATCCCGCAATTATTTTCCGATTACTCGTATATACCTACAAGATGGTATCGTAATCGTAGGAATTAAAATCGACGATTACACCTTCGAACAATCGCAATCGGAAAATCGATGATCATGCAATCCTGTACAACTATAAGGCCGACCTTCTCTCCATACAAATATATATGGGGAGAAGATCGGCTTTATAGTTGTACACGTATAATTTTACTCAACTACAAATTTTCTGCTACTGTTAATTATTTTATATTCACTAGAAATATTAGTAAAACCAAATTGTACTATAAATAGGTATTAAGAACTTTGATTATGACATATCAATTTCTGAAAACCCTATGTCCTTAAAAAGGTCTTTGTTGTGTCATATTAATGAGACGCGTATAGGTTTTATAACAGTAGGTTCTCTATTAAAAGTGAAAATCAGCATGGGCGTCGCCAGCCTGGGGGGCAACCAAAATTTTAAAAAAGGATATATAGCACGAAAAACGTGGAAAAGGGCCGCAGACGAATTTTTTTGTGAGACACAGTGAATAAGGTCGTGACTTGGTTTGGTTTATTTGAAAAGGTAAGTACATAATACTTTGCACAATGATATGTGTGAAAATGTTCTTAGTAGAAGCAAGAAAAAGCGCCGCAGGCAATTTTTTTACGAAACATTAATTGTATTTTGATAAATTTTCGTACAAATTTTAGAAAATTTATGACATGATGAGAAAATGTGTCGAAATAATGCGATTTTTCGTGAGGTTTTATCATTTTGAATGAAAAAATATATACCTCTTTCAATCTCTGGGGTGGCGGCTGCCCCTCCCCTGCCCACCCCCCCCCCCCTCTTGACGACGCACATGGTAGGTACTCTATTAAAAGTGAAAATCGGTGAATACAAAGAATGGGAACGCCTAACCAAATTTAATATAGAAAACTACGCGACAGGAGGATTGTAGCGGATTTGTCAGCACTCCATAAGCTATGAGAAAAATAAATAAATCTTATTTATCGCAGGGTGGCTGTCTCGCAGATATACAGGGAGTATTTCGTGTCCAGGCTTCGCCCACAGGAGTGCATCACAGTCAGTCAGCGTAGAGGCAGAGGAATAAAACCCCCACGTATGAGAACCTCCGCTGGCCAACATCATTATGCATTCCTGGGGGCGAGGTGGTTTAACGTGCTGGATAGTGAGCTGAGGGCTATTACTGATCCGAAATCATTCAAAATAAAGATGAAAAAGGTGATCTGTGAAAGGTATAGAGAGAGAGATTTGAATTGAATGAAAGATGATAGCATGAATCCAATTTATTAATAAATTTGTTGTTTCTTCTGTTATAATTTGTAAAAAAAATGTGTCACTGTTTTGTTGTTGATGTTTTGGTTTAGTTTTTGATGATTAGAATTGATGAAAACCCCAGAACTCTCCTCCAATACGCGAGGTCTCCTCACATTGGAGGGTAGTATGGAAAATTGTTAATATTGTAATAAGTTTTATATGTATACTAGAAATGTAAGATATTAGTTATTAATAAATTTATTTGAATTTGAATCTGATATTTATAGTCCACCAATCAACCATAATTCTGCAGATCAATAGAACTTGGGAAAAGAGCGAATATTTCGTGTTAAGTATATTAAATTAAAGTATTTGTTATATTTGTCACATTTTGACGGGCGCCTTAGGCGTCTTACAACCATCTAGTATAAATATAATGACTTATTATAAGGCATATAGTATGGAGAGAATGATAATGTAATGTCCAATGCATATTGGCTGTTATTCGATCAATCCATTAGCAGGTCTGTTTGCAGGGAGACTCTATCACAATATATGAACATTGTACATTATTATTTAATGGCTCTGTGCATGGGCGTCGTCAGGGGGGGCAGGGGAGGGCCAACTTCCCCCCTAGAGATTCTTCTTCTTCTTCTTCGTCAGCCTTGGTCCCTCCACTGCTGGATACAGGCCTCTTGCATTCGTTTCCAGTCTTTTCTATCCCTCGCCTTTCTGACCCACTGTCTACCCGCTACCGAGGTCACGTCGTCCGCCCATCTTTTCTGGGGCCTTCCGACACCTCTTCTATTTTCCTATGACCTCCACTTTACGAGATTAGAATAGTATTTATTTTTTCATACTAAATGGTAAGACCTCGCAAAGAATCACATTCTCTCATAATAGCATAAATTTTCTGAAATAAGTATGAAAATCCATCAGTGTCATTAAAATATTATCTCGAAATCAGCGCTATTTTTTATCATTTTTTTACAAAAAATAAATTTTCATACATGTTATTGTGCAAAGTATTATATACATTTTCAAATAAACAAACTAAGTACATCATGACATACTTCACTATGTCTCACAAAAAATTTCGCCTGCGGCAATATTTACGCGTTTTTTATGCTATACACAAGAAACACAAGATCCAGAAATCATATGAGGTGTAATAGTATGCTAGAACTAACAGAGGGAGAAACGGTTTTTTCCCCCCTAGCTCCGAGGCTGGCGACGCCCATGGCTCTATGTCTCAGCACAACTCAACGTATACGGGGGAAAAATAGATCTCCGGTATATAATATATTACATCTAAGCTAAAGATACATTATAATATACTTACTAGTAGGCTAATTTCATAAAAAGAAAGAGGTGATGTAAACCTACCTTTATTTGTGCATATTGTATGTCATGTGAACTCACACTTTATACGGTAGTGTAAACCTATCATCTAAAGTAAGTATCTACTAGGTGCATGTAACTTTACAGACTCGTAGGCTAAACTGGCTCGGGCACGTATGCCCGCTGATAGCATCAACAACAGCTGTCTCCAATATCGCCCTGTAGGCAACAGACGTCTGGGCAGGCCGGCAATGATCATCCACAGACTGTACACATCAGAGCTGCGCCAGGCTGGAATGACATGGGAACAGGCAACGGAGTTGGCCCAGGACAGAAAAGCCTGGAAAAACTGGGTGACGACCACATGCTCCACATGGGGAGCGGACGTGGATATGTATGAATAAGCAAATTATTTAATTAATGAAATAGATGAATTGAGAAAACAACTCAGTGCAACTGAACAACAACAAAACAACTAAAGGAAGTGAACACTACAAACTAATGCAAATATTTGATTTCATTTATTAAATTCAGGGCTTGGCACCAAGAATGACGTCACATTCTTTTCCTACGGCATTAAAGTTCAAAAGCGCGTGACAATCGCATGATAAAATGGTAAAAATAGAGTTTTTTCCATTTTTTGTTGTTAATTTTGCGTCTATCAAAAAACTTGTACGGTTATTCCCTAGATTTTAATACATGTTATCAGAACAAAAAAAACTTTTACTCCGCGACTTTCGGGAAACGAGTTTCCGTCTTTCGGAAAAAAAGATCAAAGTTGCTTATACAATTTTTTTTTTGAGAAATCTATACAAAATAAAAAAAAATCTTTTACGGTTATTCCCTAGATAAATGTTTAATGCATCTAACCTATTTTGTTCCAAACCATATTTAGCAACGGTTGTCGAGATATAAGGTCTCCCGTTTTTAGAATTTTTTGAAAAATCGGTATGCACAGTGCACACTCTTAATATACAATAATTTCATTTCGTTTATTAAATTAAATTGGCAAATCATAAATAGATTAAACATATATAGATTTCAAGATGTGGAATAAGTTAATGCACAAACTTATTGATGATTTGTAGGTATTAGTATAAGATATAAGTTTGTATGTACTCGTATTATCTTTCTTACATACATACACATAATAAAAATGGATGTATGTAAGTATGTACATATGTATATTTGTTCCACCATAACTCTAGAACGCCTGGAGCAATTTCGACCAATCTTGCCACACGAATACCTTGATATATGGAAACAAATACTGTGTAGTAGAAACTTCTGTAAATCAAGAACCTTCTGAGGAATTTTGCTGATTAGGGGATCCAAGGGTTTTTTAGTATCGTATGAAAGGGCATTGGAAAATAAATTCAGATCGCAAGTCATTTTTTGTCCAGCTTAAGCCATCAGGAGATACCGAGTGATCGAGAGGATCCGGTCACCGCATACCACCGTGTTTGGTGTCTCATGAAATATCTTCACGAGCAGAACACGGATCTTTTGTCAAATTTTGAATCGGGCAAGTCATAGTGGGAGACTCTATCAGAACGAAGGAATCCAAGCGCTCAGAGAATTACGTAGAATCTTCTGGAAGGCTGTGGAAACAAGGCGAACTTTGTAGAACCTTCTAGAAAATTGTAGGGATTAATCGAACGTTGTAGAACCTTCTAGAAAGTTGTGGAAGTTATAGAAAATTGCAGAACCTTCTAGAAAGTTGTCAGAATGAGTGAACGGATGAACGGCGCAGGTCATACTGTCGATCTACTTTACAAATTTGCCGTTGCGAAGCACGGGTAACTCAGCTAGTTATAAGATATAAGTTTGTAGGTAATCGATACCCCAAGCGCATTTATACGGACATTAAATTGCCGCTATAAAATATATTTGTTTAATCTTATCTGTCGAATGCAAGTTGTAACTTAATATCCCTCTGCTAAACTGGTACAAGGAGTCGGTACTGTACCTATAATGTACACTAGACAGATAATACCTACTGACTGGTATACTTGTCTTGTATACCACTAGATCTGCCATAAGTCAATGTACAATAATGCTACTGTTACTTCTTCTTCTTCTTCATAAGCCTTCTTCCCTCCACTGCTGGATATAGGCTTCTTCCAACCGTTTCCACTCGTCTCAGTTCTGACCCTTCCGCGTCCAGCTTCCTCCAGCGATTTGGTCAATGTCGTCGGTCCATTTCTTTGGTGGCCTTCCGACGCTCCTTCTATCTTTTTTTTATTTATTTATTTATTTATTTATTTATTTATTTATTTATTGAGAATACAACAGCTAAATACATAATATGATATTTTATATATACATATTTACATTTTATGGCGCCAATTATAGTATTCTTCGTTTTATTAATATAAGTATAAAAAGGTACATTATATATAAGCAAGAAAAATAGGGGAAATAGGATAGGAATGGATCCAGGAATAGGAAGGAAAATGGAGAAAGGAAGTGACAATAGTTCTTTTCATTTTAGTTTTACGCTGAAACCCTCAGACCCAACGGTACACTCAACGCGCCGGCACGACCCCCCCGCTAAACGTCCACTATTTTCAACAGTTTATTTTTATAAGTATTCAGACCAGAGCCAAAGGGATCCAGAGCTGGATCCTTCATACAATTCTTGTTAAAAGATATACATGCTCTTTTTATGTATGAGTTTTGCATATAATTTGTTCTTGAATGGCTGACGTAGAAAAGTGTTTGATGTCTAACATTTCTGGAAGGGCAATGGAAAGGCAATGATTCCACAAGAGGAATACTATCTACTTTATTATTAATAATTTTATGTAGGAAACAAAGGTCGATTATTTGTCTTCTAGTTTCGAGAGATTTGATTTTGTAGTGTTTTAATGCTTGGATGTACGAGTCAAAGTGTAATCTATTGCGATAATTGAGATGTTTTACGCATTTTCTTTGTAACTTTTCTATAGTATTTATGTGGACGATGTAGTTTGGATTCCAGACAGTAGAACCGAATTCCAGAAGACTTCTAATCAGGGAGTTAAAAAGTATGACCAATGATTTGGATTTTTTGAAAACCTTTGTGTTTCTAATAACAAAGCCCAGAGTTTTAAAGGCTCTAGAACTTATGTTGTCGTAGTGCTTGGTGAAAGTGAGTTGTTCGTCCATTATTATTCCAAGATCCCTTACCTCTCTTTTGTATGATAGAGTTTCATCATTGATCGAGTAATTAAATGTAATTTTCTTTTTATTGCGTGTGTAAGTAATAACATTACATTTGTCACTGTTTAAAAACAATTGGTTTTCCCGGCAGTAATTTTCAAAATCCAGTAAATCCCTTTGAAGATTAATACAATCGGATAAGTCATGAATAACTTTAAATATTTTTGCGTCGTCTGCAAAAAGTAAAATTTCCGAGTGCTTCAGGCAATTTTTAATGTCATTTATGTATAATAGGAATAAAAGAGGTCCCAGATGGGAACCTTGCGGAACACCTGAAGCAATAGCCCTGTAGTTGGATTCGTATCCATGGACCACGACAGCCTGGAGTCTGTTGGTCACGTATGACTTGAACCATCCAAGCAGATCTCCTCGTATCCCCGCACCGTAAAGTTTTTTAAGTAATAAATTGTGATTGAGTTTGTCGAACGCTTTGGACATATCGGTATATATAGCGTCAACCTGGCCATTTTTGTGTATTTCATTCGTTAAGATGTTAGTAAATTCAAGCATATTAGATTCCACCGATTTTCCACTCCTGAAACCGTGTTGATTTGGTATTATAATTGGATTAAGCAAGGGATTAATATGATCGATGACAATTTTTTCTAACAGTTTGCTTAAGATAGGTAGTTTGGATATGGGTCGATAGTTTTCAACGTTGTGTCGATCTCCACTTTTAAAAATGGGTGTTATAAAGGCTTTTTTCCAACGCGATGGGAAGCAACCCTCAGCTAGCGACATGTTGAATATAATGGAGAGAGGTACGGACAATTCTTTTGCACAGTTCTTCACAAATATACCAGGCAATTTGTCCGAACCCGGACCCTTGTTAACGTCTATTTTTTCGATATATTTTTGCACGATAGAGGGATTGGTTTGCAGATTAGTTATCGAGTCTACAGTTTCTGCCACTGATATATTATTCTGTTGGGGTGTAGAGACTGAGTTTGTATCAGTAATGTGTACAGATGTGAAAAAAGTATTAAATGCATCGCATATTGCAAATTCATCAGAGTATGTGACATCCCTATAGGACATTGTATTAGGCACACCTTCCTCTCTGCGTTTTGACTTAACGAATGAAAATAGGGATTTGGGATTACTTACTAAATTATTTTCTATGTTGGACACATATTTCGAATAACATTCAGCAGTCAAACGCTTTTGTCTACTTCTAAGCGAAGAGAATGTCAGATAGTCCAATCGATTTTTATATTTTTTCCATTTTTTGTGATATTGTTTTTTCCTTTATCACATTAATTAGAGCGGGAGAATACCAAGAGGGGAAAGAGTTATTTGGCCTTATTTTTTTTATAGGAACGCAATCCTTAACAATACCAAACACTATATCGTAAAATCTCGAAACACCATCTTCTGTATTGAGATTAGATAGTTCTTGATTCCAGTCGTATTGCGAGAGCCTATTTCGAATTTGGACATAGTCAGCTTTATGATAGAGAGCAATCTCTCGGGAATTATTTTTCATAGAAGTGTTACGTGTCAAGCAATCCTTTAAATTAATTTCCAAAGTGGGGTGGTAAGAGTCAGGGTTAACAAGCATTGCGTCAGACGGAGTAACGAGACTCTGTACGTTCGATATAACAAGATCGAGAATTTTATTATGATCATTTGGTATGGAGTTATATTGGTTCAATCCAGAAAAAGAAAGGAAATCTATGATCAACCTGTAAGCCGGACCATCATTATGATTAAGAATTTCTAAGTAAGATTCGCCATGTACCGACCCCCAATCTATTTGCGGCAAATTATAGTCTCCAATTAATATGAATTTATCCTCACAATTATTCAATAAAATCTCGTCAACTTTGTCCAGATGAGCTCGTAGTAAATTTAAATGATTGCTACATGAGGTAATGTACGCGCAGCAAACGTGTAATTTTTTATTTGAGTTAAGGGGTATAGAGATCCAAATATCCTCAGCCGAGGATTGCCACGTTGGTTGATGCACGGGATTGAGACCAGGCTTGGTCGCTATAAACACTCCGCCACCCACACCTGAAATAGACACGTCTCTATCTCTTCTGAAAACTGTATATCTGGGGTCTATTATCTCTGAGGTATAGATGCCGTCGTGTAGCCATGATTCTGCTACACAAATTATATCGAAATCATTAGACAAACAGTTCAAGAGAGCCTCCTCCGTTTTAGTACGAAGGCCTCTGGTATTCTGATAAAAAACGTTTATATTTTGTACGTTTATATTTTGTACGTACGCGCCGGTAATAGATAGATGATAATTCTATTAATTTGAAATGTGATTCGGTACAGCAGAAGTCTAGAATCGAACGACGGAACCGGAGCCGGCCGGGCCAACGCGCCGCACGCCAACGAGCCACACCGCGGGTTGAGTTCAGCTGTACTGCGTAAGGTTATTGAATAGGTTAGGAAGGGTTTGGATGGGATGTTAAATGGTAATAAGGAAAGTGGTGGTAGGGAAATGAGGATGAATACAATATAAGAAATAATACAATAATATAACACATCCATCATTACACGAAACAGGTCGCTCCAGTGCCATACATCTAAGTGTTGAGCTTCTTTAAGTCCTCCTCGCACCTTATATAGTTTTTTGGAGAAGAATCGCTACGTCTGATGAATATGTTTCCGTTCCGCACCCATACATATTTGTAATTTTTTTCCTTCGCTAACAGCCTAGTTTTATATAGGAGATCCTTGTAGTACATAGTCAAGTGTTCGTTAATTAAGATGTTGCTGGGGCTTCCAGGGATACCAATATCGTTTGTAGATAAAGTTTTTTTCTTACTTCTAACAAGGGCTAAAAAGTCATCTCTTGCCATTTTCCGTAAGAACCTCATAACTATTGGTTTTGGAGATGTTTTATTCCTAGATCTGGCCCGCACTATATAATCCACCTCTTTTAGATCCAAATCATATCCCAGCGCTTTGGATAATGATGTTATAATATCAGGTAGCCTCTCATTACCAGTTTGTGTCACTCCCTTGATTTCGATGTTGTTTGCTCTCTCGCGTTGGTCCTTCGCATTATTATCTCGAGGCAGAAAATCGGCCGATCCCAATGACGTAATTTTCTGATCGATGCCAGAGATTTTCTCCTCTAGGACATCCACCCGCTCAATCTTGGTGTCTATAAGTTTAATCTTGTCATCCAAAGCATCACAACGTTTTCTCACATCAACAGCTGCAGTTCTGTATTCATGCATCTTGTGTTCTATATCGTCACAACGAGCGTTTAGAGTGAGAATGGCCGATCTGAGGTCGTCCATCCCCTTGTGCATGACCTTCAAATCTGTTCTGAGCAATATAATTTCATTGTATATGTCAAGCGGTGACGGGTTAGTCGACGTTGGGGGCGTGATGTTTAACAGGGGGACACCGATGGGAGACGCCGCCGAGTCATGTGCTACATCCACAGGCGGTACAGAACTGGATCGCGGGTCCTGCTTTTTACAGCTCGGGCAGCGCCACTGGTCTCGTCTGATCTTTGACATCTTCTTATACGATTCGGTCGTTATTCCCTGGCAGGAGAAGTGGAAAACACTGTAACATCTACTGCATTTTAACACCTTCGATGGACTCAACGCCCCCACACACTGGCTACACTTACTCATGTCTAGAATATCTGGTCAAATAGAGAGTGATTGATGGACGTCTTCCCGCAAAAGTAACACTCAGAGTGCTTTGTGGCGATTTATCGTTGGACGTCTTCCTGCAAATGTTACACTCAGAGTGCTTTGTGGAGATTTTTCGATGGGCGTCTTCCTGCAAATGTAACACTCAGAGTGCTTTGTGGCGATTTATCGATGGACGTCTTCCTGCAAATGTTACACTCAGAGTGCTTTGTGGAGATTTTTCGATGGGCGTCTTCCTGCAAATGTAACACTCAGAGTGCTTTGTGGCGATTTATTGATGGACGTCTTCCTGCAAATGTTGCACTCGGAGAGCTTTGCGGCGATTTATCGATGGGCGTCTTCCTGCAAATGTAACACTCAGAGTGCTTTGTGGCGATTTATCGATGGACGTCTTCCTGCAAATGTTACACTCAGAGTGCTTTGTGGCGATTTATCGATGGACGTCTTCCAGCAAATGTAACACTCAGAGTGTTTTTGTAGCAATTTATCTATAGACGTCTTCTCGCAAAAGTAACTCTCAGAAGGTATGAGAGGGTTTATTCTGATGTATTTTGTTTCTTTGGTGTTGGCATCAATGTAATCCAACAAATATTATGTTAGTGTTGGTACTACCGAATTTTGACTGATGATTAGAAGTACAGTTGTCAGGTTGGCACCACAGTACTGCATGCATGTATCTATGGTTGCATATATGTATTGTGTAACTGCAACAATACTATTTATTTGGATTTTAAAAGTTTAAATCAAGAAATATAGACAACTCACGCGCAATACTACGATGTCGCGCGTGACAAGCGTACATCCATTAACAGAATCTCACTACAAATGCTTCACTCAAGGTTAGTACAGCACGGAAATTAAACACTTCATGGAGCGCAGACAAGAACCACGTATTATACTTTTGACAGTTTTATGTTTATGTGTTTATGTTATGTTTATTTCCAAGGCCTCCACTTCAATATTCGTGGCGCCCATCTGGTGTCACCCTGCCTGGCCATATGTCCTGCCCATTGCTACTTGAGTTTTGACACACGGGTCATTATATCGGCAACTTTGGTTCTCCGTTTCTTCTATCCCGGAGACTAACACAGATGCTTGGTGTTTGTCTCCGGGACTGTTACTATAGGTACTGATATTTCTCGTTAATGGGGTAACCAGGGAGTTATGTGAGTAAAGGCGCACCACATTCTCTTGTAAATAGAGTTTTATGAACACCTGACTTTAGAGGACTCTCGAAAAAATATCAAAAAAGAGTGAGGAATCGCCAACAATAATGCATTTTGACCTAAATTAAGTATGTAGAATAGTATTTCCCAAACTATGAGTCGCGACGCACCAGTGGGCCGCAAGCGAATATTGAGTGGGCCCCGGATTTTCGGCTATGTAGTCCAAGAGCCCGCTGCTTAATTTATGACGTATCTGTTTTTTGATCGAAATGTGGTATAAATGATAGCTTACCAATAGGGTATTACATCGCACTAGGGTTGCCTATCAAAATCTTGCCGCAACCCCCCCTGCCCCCCCCCCCCGAAATTACAAAACACTTGTAAATAAATATTTTTTTTCATTTCAATTAAAACAAATAAGTTTCACTACTCGCCACTACGGAATCTGAGCATTACCAATACTAATACGCTCTTTGGACTCTAAAAAATGTCGCCTGTGGCGCTAGCTTCCTGGCGTGTTTTTTTTAAGGTAAAATTTACGTGGTGGAGGGAGGGCGGCGAAAACTAAGTGAGTGCCTATACCGAGAAAAATTGTAAATCTGGCGCTAGTACCCCCCCCCCCTCCCATCTTTTCTTAAGAGGTGGGTCGCAAGATTGGAAATTTTTGTTAGATGAGTCGGCACCCAGTCAACTTTGGGAACCACTGATGCAGAATATACCTACCTAAGCTTGGGTATAGCTGAGGGGCCCTAGCAAGACTGCCTCGACTCGACGTTTTTGCGCTTTGCGCACGCTTTTTCCGGATTTTATAAGAAAATTGTGAGTGCGCATAAAGAAAATCGCCAAATTCAGCGAATTTGGCCAACGACCATGTCCAAACAGCATATGTAGTAGATTTATTTGAAAAAAAAGACAAATTCTGTAACTATTCCAACTAAAATAGGTACTTCAATGTGTTTTAAATTTAATTTACTACGAAATACTTGAAAATAGAACGTTTTATTTTAGTTAGTACCTACGCACTATCTAATTGTTTACAGAATTGACCCCTCTAGAATTTAAAAGAAGAAGAATAGTGTTGGGTATAAAATATAAATATGCAACGTAAGATAGTAAACATAGTCAGTCATACTTCAAAAAGATAGAATCTTAAAAAATAAATAAATCTTGAAGAAAGTATCACATTACTGGTCGGAGTTGGAATGAAAACGTGATAGTTGATGTGACGCACCTGGTGGGCGCGTAACAAGATGCCTCGGTAACAAAATATCGTTGATTCGGATATCAACAAATAGATAAAAGATCTTTCTATAAGCAACACAACATTGCGAGGGTTATAACTAGAATGACATCTTATCTAAAAATAAAAGACACTCGACGCGACATATATTATGTTCGCATAATGATTACTATCTGTTAGTTTTCTGTTTATATACATACATCTTCCTGTCTACCTTGAAAATGGACTGTGGAGATCCCTCATAGCCAAAATGATAAACAGGTTTATGGATTATTCGGGTGAAAATCCACTGCGAGGATAAAGGTTGACGCCCTTACTGGAAAAGCTACACTGGCTGAGAGTGGGAGAAAAAATTTAATACAAGCTGTGTCTCGTGGTAGCTCTAAACAACATGGCACCACCGTCACTCCCCAAACTCCGCAAACTAGACACTGCCCAGCAAAGATCGCTACGTTCAGCGACCACAAACAGCCATAATGTCAGCGAACTCAGCAGGGTTGATAAGTCCTGCTTTTATGAGACACTTGTGGATTTGGACCAGACCATCTCAGTCAGGAGTAAGCTCTTCGAAGCCAGTTTCCCGCGCCCATGAGAAGAAAATGATCCATTAAACGGCGCCTCAAAACTCATGCAACATCATCATCATCAGGTATGAACCTCGAAAAGCTCACCCGAGTAAATTTTGTCATGGCCTCTCCCATTTGATAAGTTTTAATATTATAAAATACGTAAATTAGGAATCCATTATAGCGTTTGAAAATCTTTTCTTGTGTTAGGTTGGGAGTTTGTTGTGTAAGTGCCCTGAGATTACGGTGCAAAATGCACATACAATTTATTATATTCGTGTTTAAATTTAAACAGTTTCTTATGAACACTCCGCAATGTTTGGTATGAAGAAGGATAATTTGATATGACTACTCCACGCGGAGTTTATGGAAGGAAAAACATAGAAATTCTGATGCACTCTAAATATACCACTACACACTTAAAGGATATACAGAGAGGCTAGCCAGCAGCCATATAGGAACGCGTACTTCGTCGTAGGTTCAAATATCAATGATGAATTCCGAGATGAATGAAAAGAGATCGCAGCACTGCGATAAGCTCGCCCTAGTGAAACTATTTGTAATGTTATCATAACTCTACATCAGCGTTTCCTAACCTTTTTCAGCCACGGACCCCTAGGAAATCAAGCAGACTTTTCACGGACCCCCTTAATAAAAAAACAGAAATAAATTTCGGACCATTTATTTTAATATTACAAATACAAAAATACAACATCAACATCAAGATTCACGTTGATTAATGTGAAGGTTGGTGTTGTTTTTTTGCAACTAAATTAGTAATATTCGGATTGATGTTAGTACTAAGTTGTAATCTCAAATCGGATTCCACTTGTAATCTGTTTCTGTATTTGTTTTTAGTATATACAAGAGCAGAGAATGCCTTTTCACAGAGATATGTGGTTGAGAAAAGCAGCAAATGTTTCAGTGCTTCTTCTGATATTTCCTTATAATCTTTCTTTACATTCACCCAAAAACTTGATAAAGAGGATTCTTTGAAATTACGTTTCAAAGCTGAATCACAAGATAGTTCTATTAGTTGGTTTTCTTGTGTCGTTGTCAAGCTAGTAATATCAGTGACATCTGTGTTGAAAGGGTCTAATATCCAATGTTTATTTTTGTCGGGTACTGGAAAATAATCCCGAAACGAAGACCTTAAAGCGCGGAGGTGTTTGATAATTTCGTCTTGTACTTGAGTTGGTAACATCGCTCCACCAGAGGATTCTAAAAACGCTGACAGTGTAGGAAAGTGATTATATATATTTTTTATTGTACGATTTGTCCAAAGGTCAAGCTTTTTTACCATCGTTTCAATTTTGTCTTCAGCTTGGAAGATGTTATTATCCCTCCCTTGTAGACCTAAGTTCAACTCGTTCAGAGCACTAAAAATATCAGCTAAATATGCTGCCATTGTGAGCCATTCAAAGTCATTGAAGTGATCAGCATGTTTATTGACGCTGCCTGCAGAATTCTTCAAAAAGAACATTCTTATCTCATCTCTCAATTCAAAAACACGCGACACTACTTTGCCACGAGACAACCAACGCACTTCAGCATGCAATAACAACTGCTTGTGAATGCTTCCCATTTCTTCACAAATGATACTGAAAATACGGGAATTTAGAGGCCTAGCTTTAATAAAATTCACCACCTGCACTATGTCGTCTAACACTGTTTTCAATTTTTCTGGCATATTTTTAGCAGCTAACGCCTCCCTATGAATGCAGCAATGATGCCAGATAATAGATGGATTCATCTTCTTTACGAGCGCCTGAAGTCCTATTCGTGTACCGGTCATAGCCCGAGCTCCGTCGGTGCTAACTGCCACACATTTATCCCACGTTATTTCATGAGTGGACATAAAGTTGTTCAACACTTCAAATATCGCTTCACCTGTAGTGTGCGAAGGCAGAGGCATACAGAATAAAAAATCCTCACTTATGCTGTCGTTGTGTTCGTAACGAACATATGCAAGCAAGTTCGCGTTATTGCTAATATCTGTGCTCTCATCTAATTGCATAGCATAAAATGTGCTCAGTTTAATGTTCAAAATCAGCTGCTCTTTAACATTTCCTGACATTTCATCAATTCTCTTCTTCACTGTGTTATTGGATAACGAAATAACGTCCAATTCTTTTGAAGCTTTGTCTCCCAACATAGCCGAAACCATAATTTTAGCGCACGGTAATATCAATTCTTCAGCAATAGTGTGGGGCTTACCACTTTTTGCAACTAACAAAGACACTTGGTAGGACGCTGATACAGCACATTCGTTATTGGTCCCAGTAGCCGTCTTAATCATTGTTTTTTTGCTTTGTTCTAATTCCGAAGCTTTAGTTTTAAAAAAAGTTTTAGATTTCTCACGAAGCTCTTGGTGTTTTGTCTCTAAATGACGTCGGAGTTTGGCCGGTTTCATCGACTCATTCGACAAAACTTCGTAACATATTACGCACTGAGGTCTTTCTTCATCGTTTAAATTGGTACTTGTGAAACCGAAACTTAAGTATTCGTCACAAAACTTACGACGTTTGATCTTCGAAGTCGACGGTCTTTCATTTGCTTCGTCTGAAGCGAAGTCATTTGGTTTTAACCAGCGTTTCATTGTAACAATCACTCGAAAAACGTAATTTCGTTGCACTTATCTTCAACGTCCAACGCAACACAAAACAAAACACGCACTAACTAGTCGCGGGCGAGCGCCGGATGCAAGTGTAGGGCGCGGGGCGAGGGCGGTGCCTAGGGAGAAGAGAAGAGTCACGTCCCGCACTGCCCGCACGCACTTCTTTCACTCACTTCGGTAAGTCAAGTACTCCGCCTGCTGTCGGCGCTGTCGCACGTTCGTCGTGATGAGTAAGCGTAGCGATTACGAGACTTTTGGTGCCATATATTTTATTAATAATGGTCCAGAGATGAGACCGCGGACCCCCACACATACATTCGCGGACCCCCAGGGGTCCGCGGACCACAGGTTAGGAAACGCTGCTCTACATCATGGGGGTCGCCAGCCTCGGAGATAGGGTGGCAACAAAAATTGAAAAAAACTATGTAGCATAAAAAAAACACGCAATTGTGCTGCAGGCGAATTTTTTTCGTGAGACATAGTGAAGAAGGTCGTGATGTGGTTTGTATATTTGAAAATGCATATAATACTTTGCTCAGCAATATGTATTAAATAATGTTTTTTTATAAGTAATAAAAAATAGCGCTGCGGGCAATTTTTTTATGAAACTGTTATATTTTCATACTAATTTTAGAAAATTTATGACATGATGAAAAAATGTGTGGTAGTAATGTGATTTTATCATTTAGTATGAAAAATATATACCTTTTCCAGTCTCTAGGGGGCAGTAGCCCCCCCCTGCCCCCCCTTGGCGACGCCCATGCTCTACATTTTGCTCATCAAAAGTGTAAATAAATAAAATAAGCGAGAAGTTATTAAAAATATTTATTTTGTGTGAAGGAATGTGATTCAGTTTATTTGTTTTATTAAAATCCGCAGTCAGTATGTTCGGTACCTAGAGAGTTAGTTTACTTTTGCGATGATGTCTGATGTCACCCGGGTGGAGCTGGGACGACCTCTAGTGAAATACAAAATAACTACACTTAACCCTAGATTTCAGACGATTTCCGGTGAGAATTCTATTTTCACCGCTTTTAGAGTGCAGGGTTAAAAATAAAATTCCACATATATATTTTAGAGCTAGGGTGGCCAACCCGCGGGCCGCATTGCAATGCATTGCCTGTTATAGAAAGACGATCAGATTCTTCACTTCACCCATTTTTCCTTAAAAATTTCGCCTGCGGCGCTATTTTGGGTAATCTTTTTAATTAGAAAATGTTTTTCACACATTTTGTTGTGAGTCTTCTCCACTCAGTTTTTCAAGAAAAAAATCGCCTGCGGCGCTACCTCACTTTTTTAGGTCATAACAATATTTTAATTTCTGTTGCGAACCCCCCCCCCCCCCGAGACGACCCTATGTCTTATTTTTTTTGTTTCAAAAAATTGGTTGTGCAGCCCGGTAAGCCATCTCATTTTTAGAATCTGGCCTGGCTGCTGAAAAAGGTTGGCCACCCTTGTTTTAGAGTGTACAGATCTACTTAAGATTTTATCGTATATCCTTTATAGGCTCCTAAACCGTTTATCCGATTGAGATGAAACTTTGGCGAATTGTTGTCCTTGCCCCAGTGATGGTTTAAGGGGAGGGGTAGGGGTACAACGGGAGAGGGCACGAAGAGGAAAGGCATTTTTGTCGCATCCATATAGCTTTTGGTGTCGAAAAGATGAACAGTAAACGTCCCGACATCCGCAGGAATACGGGGAGTGGGGTTTGGGGATGGAGGGTCTAGGGTGAGGGGGCTAGGAGGGTGAGGGGGTGGAATGAAAAAGTGATATTAGTGTCGAATCCTTAGTTTTACGTATCGAAAAGTCGAATAGTAACTGTTATCGCAATTTCTTCCGGTTAAGGCCCTATATGCTGTCATTGGGCTTCGACGCCCTGAATTTTACTCAGCCAATACTCAGGGAATCGCCTTGAAACTGAAGACAGTGATAGATGAAAGTATGGACTACAGATTGGCTGTTTTAGAATTACAGGATTTGAAAATTCCTTGAATAAAAAAGTATTCCTAAAGTACCCCTAAAATTTACGGGATCTGAAGATTCACCGTTCAGTTTTTTTTATTCAAAAGTAAAATTTAGCCAAAATACTGGTAATTATAATCTTAACAAATCGGCTGTTTTAGATTTTTAAATTTCTTCCCAGGTTTATTTTAAAAAGGTATAATTCACTTTGTCGCTTAAGTTATTCTTCTTCTTCTTCCAGTGTCGTGTTAGGTCCCCCCAACGTTGACTATCACTCGAGAGAAAGTACTCCTGTCCTGGGCAGCTCAAAACAGCTCTTCAGCACTCCTTATTGCAGTCCAGTCTCGTATATTGCGGAGCCAAGAAATCTGCCTTCTTCCAACCCCTCTACGACACTCTATTTTGCCCATAATGATCAGGTGGAGCAATTTATATTTTTCTCCCCTGAGCACATTATTCTTATTGAGCGCACATTCTTGTACAAAATTTAATAAAGTTGAAGCCAAAATAGAACGATTGTTGCTCAGTGCATATACACCCTTAACCCTTAGTTCTACTGTAGTTATTAAGATATACCTACTATACAGACAATATGATATGTGGCAACATTACGAATTGTAGTAGGTATATTGGTTGATGTCTACAGTTCTGAGTTCACAATCAGCATTAAAACAAAATGTATGTGAGATATCGCATTACAACATAAATCTACCGTCAAAAGGGTTAAGTTGCATGGAATCTCAGGTTACATACTACATTTTATCGTAATGACAAGTAGGTGCGAGGCAAAATGAGCTTTAATGGCTACAGCCACAAGAGTCGTATTGCTTTGTAACAATAAGAATACAAGTATCCAATTACAACTCGGGGCGCATGTGAAATAAAGAAAATATTATATTCTAATGGTTTTGTACGTTATTTCTGACGGGTTACTCACAATACAATATTGTGTATACATCAGTGGCGAAAGGTGGATTTCTGCAAAAGGGAAGCCAGGGCTAACATTTCTTACTGGATTACGTCAGATTAGACACTGTTGTACCTATAATTTTTTCCAAAAGGTAACTCGATGGGAATCGTGTTCTTAGGTAGCTTCGCGCCTGGATTAGGTTTGCTTACCTGCTTACAAATTGTTACAAATAAAATATACGAGTACCTGTCCCGATGCACTGGGTCCAATTTTGTAACTTTTTAGAACAATTTTTTTTAATTGTTTTCCAAAAAAATCTGGTTATTTGGCCGGCCATTAAAAAAAAATGCTAAACATGTTTTGCACAGAATTTAATGATTATTTCGGTCATTGACCACTTTCACCTATCTATAGCATATTCCTAAAAAATACAAAAAACCGAGTAGTACGACCTATTCGGGGAAACAGTGGGAGAGACAATATAGTGATAGGCAACCCTATGGTGATACATGACTTGGTGTCTAAACTTTCATTTAAATCACATTTCGATTTAAAAAACAGATACGTCATATTTTTAACGGTCAGAACTTACCTAGTTTGGTACCTAGTAGTAGTAGTGTTAAACATATTTATTTATACTATAATATCCAGGGCCGTCCCTACCTAATAGGCAAGTTAGGCAAAACCTAGGTGCGGCACTTGGAAGGGGCGGCAAATCAAGGAGGTGGGAATCTGAATGAATACTATTGTTTTGTATAAAAAAAATCGCCTCGTACAATATAATTACTAATTAGATGCAAACATGTTCATTAACACACTAATTTAATTTTAAAAAATTCGCCTGCGGCGCTAATAACTCGTTTTTATACCAGATCAATATTGAAATCTTAGTCACTCTCACTACCATGTTTTTAAAAAGTATTACTGAGGTTATCTAGGTATCTTTGAGGTTATTTAGACACATGTTTTGGGGGCGGCATTTTCCTTCTTGCCTTAGGGTCTTATATGCTGTCATCCGGCTTCGGCGCCTTAAATTATTCACAGCCAATACTGAGAGAATCGTCTTGAAACTGAAGACAGTGATAGATGATAGTATGGACTACAGATTGACTGTTTTGAAATTACAATATTAGGAAATTCCTTGAATAAAAAAATATTCCGAAAGTACCCCTGAAATTTACGGGATATGAGGATTTTTCGTTCAGTTTTTCAGATATAAAAGATACAAATTTAACCGAAATACTGGTAATTATAATCTTAACAAGTTCAAGTTGACTGTTTTACATATTTTTTAATTTCTTTCAGGTTTCTTTTAAAAAAGTATTTGTCACTAACGTTATTCTTATTTCGTGCTAACATTCTCATACAAAATTTGAAAAAAGTTGAAGCGAAAATAGAACGATTTTTGCTCAGTGCATATACTCGTAGGCCCTTAACGCGGTATCACATCTAGGGACAGCCCCGATAATATCTAATAGATACTAATTAATAAGAAATTCCTATAATAGATAGCTACCCGTCAATCCACCGGCAACCCAGACCCACCGAGTATCTACCCATAATACCCACTGCCTTCCATCTCCAGTCTATAACAAGCCTTGTCTCGGGTTTCACGATGGTATTAATTAATATTTTTTCAGTACTGAGTATAATACACCATTCTTAATGATGATCTGATTTTAAAATACAATATCTTTGTAATGATGGAATCGGATATTTTGTATCACCCTGTTGTTGTTTTGTTTTTGTATCGGAAAAACTGACATCATTGGGGGGGGCTATTTTGGTTCCCGGAAAAAATCTCATAAGAATATTGCTCAATATGAACAAGCACGTATCCAAGAGGGGGAATAGTTGGGATCTATCCCCCCCGAAATCTGGGGCATAAGACACAGGACGATTTTTCTCTGCTATCTCGGCGCGCCTGAGTTTTTTTTTGTGACGACTTTTTATGTCGATATGATACATACTTATATAAAATCCCAAAAAGACCCAGATCCCAAAAAGACAAAAACCCTTCAGAAATATCCTCAACGGATAAAAGCCCAAACCTTCTAGTTGGATTCCAGTAGATGAATTATTTACAAAATGTTGACTCTTTTACTGTCTATCCCATTTTAGATCCGCTTATTTACTTGCTTATTTCTAATCGATTGTAATTTCTAACACACTAGAACAAATCGTATGCTAATAGATACAATTAATATTATTTTCAAAATCGAATTAGATTTGAGCTTTTGTCCCTTGAACATATTTTTACAGGGTTTTTGTTTTTTTGGAATTCGTTCATGGTGAGCAATATTCTTATGGGTTTTCGTCCGGTCGCGGGCTATTTTATATTAAGTATTACAAAAGACAAAATAATAATTATTTATCTATCACAATGTTCTATGAGATATTTAATATCACTATATTAATCACCAATCAGGTTTATTTCTTTACATTATAAAACATGATAATAATTTTAATCATTTAATAACCTTTTCGTCAAAGCATGACCCCTCCATGTACTAGTTAATAGTTACAAAAGAAAATTTGTACATGTTGTTAGGCATTCATTGGTCCCTATGTCCTAGAGCACCCTGAAATTTTGCACACATATTTAATGCTTTAGGGGACAGTTTAAAACTGTAATATTGTCTTACATGGGTGTCGTCGGGGGGGGGGGGGGAGATTGGAATAGGTATATGTAATATTTCTTCATATACTAAATGATAAAATCACATTATAACCATACATTTTCTCATAATATCATAAAATTTGTACAATTTACTACAATCATTCAGTTTCATAAAAAAAATCGCCTGCGGCGCGATGTATTATTCCTTTTTTATGAAGAAAAGTTATTAGTATGTGTATTACATATTTTTGTACTAATTTACCTGTCAATATTTTGTTTTTGTGACTGTATCCGTTCCATGTGCATAAATAAATAAATGAAGAAAAAAAATTTTTTTTCATACATGTTGTTGTGCAAAGTATTGCATACATTTTCAAATAAACAAAGCAAATCACGACTTTCTTCTATATGTCTCACAAAAAAATTCGCCTGCCGCGCTATTTATACCTTTTTTATGGGATTTTTTTTAATTTTTGTGGCCCCCCACTAGCTCCGAGTCTGGCGACGCCCATGAGCCGTACTATTAACATGGTTTAACTTGTGAAACTTAACTAAAGAATAAAATGTGCAAAATTAACTTAAGTATTTTAATCTACAACCAAAATTCATTGGTCATTCTTTACCAAAGTACAACTCCGAAAATTCTGTAGCCAGGTTTAAATCTACACCCCCTATTTCATATACAGTATGAATGTTTTTCGTCGGGCCATATTATTTTCAGAAGATTAGTTTAATTAGGCCAATCAAGTATATTTTGTTAAATATACCCTGTAAAACCTACCCAACTTTTTTAAGATTTTAAAATATAATACATAGTATCAAAAAAATGTAAAATAATTATCGACGTCTGAGGTTTAAATTTCTGAGGGATCGTTTTCATATCGTCTCTGTTATAATAATTTTATTCCAATACCTCCTACCCTCGGTTGGTTGTTTTGTTGTATGAAATGATTGACCGGTAATTGATACGGCTTGTGCCTGTACCGGGACTTATTGGATTTTGTAACACAATATCTACAGAACCGACGCTAGATGGCGCGGTGGATGGTGGCGCTCTCGTCGATCTCTTAATAGATACCCCTGTAGTCTGTACTCTATTCCATAATATCCGATACCATCCATTCGCTGTTCTATATTCAAATTCAAAATAAAGAATACTGATTTGATAGTTTTTCCGGGCATAATAAACCTCCTCTTTTGAGTAATTTCATTACTTATTTTATTATTACAATTATTTTTTAGAATTCTGTTTTTTTAGTGGATTAGAGTTTTTATCCGTGGGATTCCTGGTGAACCCACTCTTTTTACACTTTTTTCGAATGCCCTGTACGAGTCAGGGTGTTTAGTTCCACAAGACGCCTTTTATCTTTTTCAGCAATGAGCTTCCACGTACGCTGAGCATTTTATTTACCTACGAGATGTTGTGCCTATTTTTAACACTCCAAATCTTGCTATCACATTCTGACTAGTTGAGCTCTGAAACCAATTGTGTCGACTAGATGGCATTACGATAGTGTATCACATTGGATCAGACCTTAGTCGCCGCCAGCCTCGGAGCTAGGGGGAGGGGGCCAACAAAAATTGAAAAATTAAATATAGTAAGTATATAAAAACGCGTAAATAGCGAAAAAAAAAATGGGACATGGAAAAAGGTCTTATGTATAAAGAATAGTAACACAAAAATAGGGAAAGGTGATTAGAGCCGCAGGCATTTTTTTCATGAAACAATTGCATTTGATGCATACTAGTTTTAGAAAAATTATGGTATGATGAGAAAGTATGTGGTCATAATGTGATTTTTGTGAGTTTTATCATTTAGTATGAAAAATTTTATACCTACTCCAATCTTTAGCGGGGGCAACCGCCCCCTGCCCTCATCTGAATGGAGCCCCGCGGATCCAAGGGCCATGTGGGGTCATGTGTAAGATCGAGAGAGAAAAAAATAGTGAAATTATTCTCCGGGTATATTGACTAGTATGATACATAACGAAGTTAGCAGAATGAGGATTGCTATTTATTGTTATAATAATAGCAGAAATAATATTATGGATCGCGGATATTATTTCATTTTATATACTCTCAATATCTAGTCTACCTATTCTATCGTACACTAACCAAACCATCGACTATCAAAATGTGCCGGTCTTGGTCCTGTGATACAATAGTCTCTCTTATTCACACTATGTCCCATTTATTTGGGGTCGGCGGTTCAGATCCTCTCTCTCCATTTGCCCCGATCGAGGCAGTCTTCTGGAGTAAGCTCCAGGTGTTCCATGTCCCATCTGTTGCTCTCCTCAAGGGAGATTTACTGACTTATAAGGCTGTTGTTTCCTTCGCGCGTGGACGGAGGACAACAGGTAAATATGGAGTTCTATAGGTAAGACACTTTATTTTGTTTTTCTGTATACCGTGTATGTGCTGTCTGAATTGTAAAATGTTGTCCTCTAGATTAAGATTTAGTACGTAGTAATACGTAATTGTAAGATGATAGTTTCTAAGAAAAGAAAAAAATGTAGTAGTGTGTAGATCCTTGCAGTGAGAGTCTCCTCCAAGGAACATTAAGGGTGTTCAGAGTAGTTTCGGGAGGGGTTTGTTGAGGGGAACCCTTCCGGCGAACCTTGAGCCCTCCTTTGAAAATATGTTTTTGCTTAAAAGACTGGATGATACAGGAGCTAAAGCTCCTGAAACATCCAGGGGTGGAGGTGGGTTTACCCTTAATGTTTATAAAAAAAAATGTTTTTCCTCAAGGGACTTCTTTGGACGTCCTCTCTTTCTTGGCCCTTCCACTGACCAGTTCGTTGCCCTCCTCAGAGCGGAATCCTCTTTCCTTATCTTGACGTGTCCATACAGTAGTCCGTGTGATACAACAAGATTCATATCCTTCTCGTCTTGAAATAACACGAGAACAATCCCTTGGAGCCATGGGCGTCATCAGAGCATCGTAGAGACTGGAATAGGCATATATTTTTTCATACTAAATGATAAAACCTTACAAGAAATCATTAACAACACAAGGTGGTCGGTAGCCTGGTTGGTAACGCGCTCGACTGTTAACCCATCAGTGTGCGCGGGTTCGATCCCCGATGCCGGCCTACTCCACTTCACGACACAAACTTTTCGAGCTTACTGGGAAGTGTACAAAGGTGTATTTGGGTTTTTTTCGATAAACCCAGACATGAACTGCGCCACATATGTAGAACTGAAGAGAGCTGCGGGAGACAGAGAAGAGTGGAGATCAAGATGTAGGAATTTGCTACAAACCAATCCGCAGGACTGAAATTGGAGAAGAAGACATCAGCTAAAAGTCAATTTCTTCTTTTGACCTCGGCAGTTTGGTTTTCCCTGCCTATGTCCTAGATCTACAATATTTTGTTGGTTGTATTATATAGCGGAAAGATAGATGTATATTTAGTAGATGTAGATGTTAGGATATAGATGTAGAAGAGGAAGAGGAAAGAGGAGAAGTATAAAGTATCTAGATCGGATGGATGTTTGTTTTGTTTTCATGGTAATCTACACCGCCTCCCATTAATTTGGAACATAATATTCCTGATATCACTCACTATAAAGCTATCATGCTATAATACCTACTCTCTCTCTCTTTCAGTCGCTACCCATCTCCCTCCTTTTTATATTTGTATATTATAAATACTAAATAATTATTTATTATATTGTAACTAAATTATTTGATTAGCATCGTCTCGTCTTGTGAAAGTTAATATTCTTGTCTGTACGGAAACGTGAGAGTATTCAATGTAAAAGTACATAAATATGCGAGTATTCGCTAAATATGTAAAAATCATATTCGGATATAAATCACGCTTGGATATATATAATTTATTTATTTTATTTTAATATAGGTACATAATGAACACTTAAAACTAAGTTCACAATTATTTACAAATAAAATAAAATAAAATAATCTTTATTGTACTGAAAATAATCATACAATGGGCGGACTTATTAAATCTACTGCACCTCAATCGGGTGACAAAATTCTAGGTGCGATGAGAAGTCAACAAAGTCACGTGAATTCAATATTAGAAAATACCAATTCTCATAAGCAGCTGAAAACTTGAGCAGGGTGCAGGATTCCACAATTAAAAACAACGACAGAAAAGAACTTTATCAGATAATAAAACAAATCACACAAACAGCTAAGTCACATAACAATGATCCTATCAGATCTCTACGTTTATGCGTATGCTGCCGAATAGAGCAGATTGTAGTGTTTGTCATTGAGGTTGCAGTGCATAAAGGAGCAAAATAAAAACAAAACTTTTCAACACTAATTATTATCCTGTTTAATAATGCCCTGTTTTTTTTAAACTCTTTATATGTTTTATTTATTTGTTTTTCTTCCATGTTAGTTGTGTCACATGAATCTCGGTGGCAACGATGCATTCTGCACTTCACGACACAAGCTTTTCACATAACGTTAAGTGTGTATAGGAATTTACTGAATCTTAGGTAAGTGTATACTTATTCTCTGTGGGACACCCGGGTTCTAGAATTGATACCCACTCTTTCTTTGATATTTTATGAGTGAGTTCGAAAAACTTCCTAAAAAATCCCATCTCTTCAGGTGCGATTTTGGTTCGGTACTCATCCGATTACTTAAACCTAACACCGTCAATGGAAATAAATATGTGAACAATAATTTTAGTGGGTATCTGCAAGTATAATATGTTTAATATAGTACCTATTTGGTAGGGCCCCATGTTTTTTATGGAATGTACGGGGTGGCATTTAGGTACACCTAATTTGAGGAGAATGTTCCAATAGCTGTAAGTAGGAAGATAATAGGTGGAGTTAGGTAGGTAGGTACTCCTAATGTATTTAGTTACACATTACTCTTGTTTCACATCACTTTGTACAGAAAACGAATACCGCCAGCCGCCCCCCGCCCCCAGCCCCCCTGCTCCCCTTTTATACAGAGTACCAGACCTACCAACATGCAGGGTTGAAAATAAAACAATTACCAGTATTAAATATATTATCACGATGTACTTGATCGTGGCTGACAAATTATATTAAAAACTTCCTCACTGGGTACAAAAATTGGTATATAGCGCTTTATGCAAAAAAAGATATTCCTGTTTTAGTTCAAAAGGAGCTCATTAAGTATAAAAAAATCAAATGTATGAGGTTCCTTGGGTCCAATATTTGGTGGAGTGATAGAGGATGAAAAAATATGAAAGAAGTATAATAAATGTGTATCCAAAAATCAACCGTTTTGGAGTTATGGCCTTTTGAAAATTGAGGAGTATGAAAATTTCTCATTTGGTTTTTTTGACAATAACTCACAAACTACTGACTCGATATTGACAAAATAAACTAAAAATCATAGTAAATAATATAGGTTTTCGATAAAGCTCCTAAATTGTGGCCATTTTATTAGAATTTAGTGAAAATTCTTCCAAGAAACATGTTTTTTTGTGAAAAAATTATCATTTTTCACATAACTCCCAACCTGAGAGTTGTGTGGTCGAGAAATATCGAGTTTTTTATAATTCAAATTGTAGAGAACACATTACGTTTTTACTTTATTATTATAGTACGACTTAATAGAACAAAATGATGAACTAAATTTAAAAAAAATGACACATCAATTTATTTTCTATGCTTTTTATTAAATTTCCACCCCTATCATTATTCCAGAGTGAGGTGATCTTCACTAGTCTAGGGATGGGAGCAGGGAAAGGAAGCTAAGAGAAGAGACGAGAGAAAGAGACTATAGGGAGGGGCATCGGACACCGGAATATCGCATTACAATCATCAGGTTACACCCGGGAAGGTTAGAGGTCGCTATGCTCTTATATTATTATCAGCATCATCCTAAAGCTATTATTATTTACACAGGCACCTACCTACCCTTAATAATAATACCTACCCTATAGGTGTCTACCTAATCTACATAATATTATCTACTATTTATTTATTTATTTATTTACTAGCTTTAACCCGTCAATATAATGACGCGGTTTGCGGGGTAGTCAGGCACAACAGATCGCCAGACTTCCCAAACCTTATTGTTTTATTGTTTTCTATCGTCCATAGGCCCATTCGGGCACCTAATTTTTACAATTACAGCATATTATCAAACAATAACCAAACAATAATCATACACGCATGGGCGTCGTCAAGGGGGGGCGGGGGGAGAGATTGGAATAGGTGTATATTTTTTTCATACCAAATAATAAAACCTCACGAAAAATCACATTATTACCACACGTTTTCTCATCATATCATAAATTTTCATGTAGGTAATTCATCAAAATACAATTGTTTCATAAAAAAATTGCCTGCGACGCTATTTTTTATTAGTTTTTTGTATAAGACATTTTTCATACATATTATTGTGCAAAAGTATTAGGTATTATGTATGTACATTTTCAAATAAACCAAACCACATCACGACGTTCTTCACTATGTCTCACAAAAAAAATTTGCCTGCGGCGCTATTTACGCTTCTTTCTTGCCCCTAGCCCATGCTTACACCTATAATAAAATTATTGTGCATACATTCTTACGACGATGATTTAAAACACCTTACTTCTTATTTTAGTTCGAAGAGTTATAAAATTTTTATAAAAGGTTATAAAAGATAAAGCAGTGAATTTTCTGTGAAAAAACTTTCCGGCGAACGTTCTGCACGTATGCAAATTAATTTGAAATAATGTGCAACCACGGATATCACTTTCCAATACATTATGCACAAAAATAATAAAAAATCAGTAGGTATAATATATTTATGAAGAAATTATTGTTTATGCATAAAGTATCAATTACTAGATATCGCCGATAATTTAACCTTGTAAAGAGTGAGTTTTTTTATTGTATAAAACTAGCTGTACCCTGCCTTTCTACGCCTTACTTATGAATTCGACACTAATATCGATTTTTTCGATGTCGCCCCCTACCACCTAGATAGGGGGTGCGTTGGTAAATTCGGACTTTTTATGATTAAAATATATAGATCTACTTAAGATTGAAATGTTTTGAAATGATGATGTTTTCAATTATTGTTAGGTAAAGGTACCCTTTGGTACTAAATTTTTATTAGCTATGTCTCACTTTGGTCTCTGTCATGGGTTGGCTGGCAGAAATTGCCATTTGGCAATAAGCCCGCCCTTTGTATATCTATGTGCAATAAAGATTATTTTATTTATTTATTTATTTATAAATACAAAAAAAAACTCGAAACGCCTTAATGTGTTTTATACGTGGTTCTTACTGAGAACAGCATCGGTATTTATTATTTTTATTTTATTTTATAGCACACAGTAAGCCTTACAATATGTTTTTTTTTATTTTTCCGATAAAATTTTATGTGCTGACAACAATGACATTTCTATTAAAATTCTACAAGTGTTGGTTGCCAAAGAGCTACATCCAGCGCCCTCATCGAAAACCATTCCTTTCTTGAGAGACTATATAATCCTAGCCAGTGGCGTAGGGTGGATTTCTTCAAAAGGGAAACCGGGGCTAATATGGGATTACGTCAGATTAGACACTAGTAGACCTATCATTTTTCCCAAACGGTAACTCGATGGGAATCGTGTTCTCGTGAATCCTACACATCTGTATATTATATAGCCTCCCCCTCAACAGGTTAACGTTAATACAAAGGCTATGTTTTAAGTTGAAATGTCGCATAGGGAATATGATACGAGTTATAAGTATGTCGCTAATTACTCACTGCGTAAATACTTCGCACTACAAGAAAATCGAGTTGAAAGCTGATAAAGTGTAAATCAAATAGGTACTCATATACAGGGTGTCCCGTAAGTCAACGATATCCCGTGGAGGGGTGATAGACCAACTCGTAACTGACCACTGACCAGTATATCGAAATATGACCTCAGTAAAAAATCGCTCGTTCTCGAGATATCGGCACTTTTTTTTGTTTTTCGTGAAATTCGACACCTTTCTTCATATTTTCGATCGCCAAGGTCATAAAATTCTATATTTTAGGATTCTAATATTTGATTTGTAATTCTATGATAGGTCAAGTTAGCCGAAACTGATTAGATTAATTCATTTTTATTATTTTGTTTTGTGACGATCCTATGTGGTGATTTAATTATCATTTTTACTGTTTCTGACGATCCTATATGGTGAAAAGAAAAATGTACGGTGCCCTTGGGGCGATTTTATCGCTAAACGGCGCCTAAAGTTGTCCGATTATTATTATTATTATTAAGTAATCCAGCTATTTGAATATGGTCGAAAATTATGAGCTATTTTATTCTCTTTTTATGCCATATCAATATCAAAATTTTAGTTCTCCTACCTACTTCAGCCTAGAAGTTCTTTGTAATTCCTGTAAATTACCAAGAATTTTGCCTGAATAAAGGGGCGGCGGACTGACTTTCGCCCCGGGCGGCAGAAACCCACGCTACGCCACTGACTACAGAAAGAAAAAAAAACACCAAAC
Source organism: Ceraclea dissimilis (assembly GCA_963576895.1). Classification (NCBI taxonomy): domain Eukaryota; kingdom Metazoa; phylum Arthropoda; class Insecta; order Trichoptera; family Leptoceridae; genus Ceraclea; species Ceraclea dissimilis. The sequence goes on from OY756369.1 coordinate 17,660,057, forward strand.
AATATACATAATTTGGACATTTTGACCGAAATGTCGTTTTCGACTTTGGCCGAAAAAAATATTAAGCGCAGTGGACTGGCTCTGCTCGAGGTATAAAATAACATAACATAACAATAGCATTTACATTGACAGATACGAGTACATAAGCAATAAATTATTGCAAATAAAAATTAAAAGTATTTATTTCATATAACGTCCGTCCATTTCAAACAAGTATCAAATTACTTGGACTTTTATAAAATATTTGTGTGTTTTGTTCTGTACAAAAGCTACACTAAAACCTTGACAAACAACACTCTCCAAATAAATGTAATTAATACTACAATGAATGAGGACGGTGGACGATCTGTTCCGGGCAGCGCAGGACAGGGAACTTTTCGCCAGAGTGATCGCCGCCATCGGGGGGACCTGATACGGCACAACAAGAAGAAGAATACTACAATAATGAAGTAACAATATCCAAAAAAATATGATTGGGGAAGAGCTATATAGCACCGCCTCCTAAAGTATGTACTCTAGCCGTGCTGTAACAGTTGGCAACATAGCATAATGATCAAACAGGACCACCACTCCTGTCAAATCTCCTAACAGAATATAATGCGAGGTCTGTCATACTCATTGTTAAGGAACTGTTATTCCATACATTTCCTTATCGACGATGACGGCAACCTCGCCTATAACGTTTTATGAATTAATCCTACATCATGGCTAGAGAAAGAGAGAAATGTCTAAGGTGGCGCCGGCTATAGTTATTGGCTACTTAAGCTATCTGTGTCCACAATTTTCTTCACTACACATTTACCTTTTGAGTTATTCAAATGAAACTTTTGAATTATACACCTGAATAGTTGTTCTATGAGTATGATTAACTTTCATTGCATTTAAATAGTCAGAACATATATTTTCTGTGGAATAAAAAATATGTAACGTCATAGTAATGTAATAATATATGCTAAAGTTAAAGCCTAAATAGCCATTAATGTATGCATTCTCTGATCAATGCATGCATTAAATAATGATTTTATTCAAAGTATTGGTTAACTGGAAGACCGCAGTTCTGCGTAAAGTTCGCCCTAGTGAACAACGATTTATAATCTATACTATGTCCATTTTCTATGTTTATATGTATTTCTTTTTCACTTAAAGATTCAATAAATAAATAAATAATTATATTTAAAAATTAACGCTATAACTAGTGAGTGTACACATTCACTAGTCAGTGTATGCATTAACTACAGTCGTCTACTAATTCGTCAAAGCATGAACAACAGCCAGCAAGATATTTAACATCGTTGTCGATGAAAATTCTTCGTAATTTGAGAGGATTCATTTTACCCTAAGCATGAGAACTTTCATCATTTAAATAAAATTAGTTTGATCATTCATTGTTCGCATAACGGAACGCGATATTTTTAGGGTGAGTAATATGAGTATAATCTGGGTATTACTGTACAATACATAGATCCTCGATGTGAGGTGTTAAATAACCTGTAATCTGATATTCTCTCTACATTACCAAACCATCAATACAGTACCTAGTACATATTGTAGTTGGATGATCTATCATATGAAAGCTTTTCTGTTATGTATGACCCACAAATACCTACCTTTATTATATTACTTTACATTATCTGCCTAAAGCTTATGAAATTCTATAATGTTGTTATTCGCTGAAGGATAAATATCAATTTATACCTAGGAACAGATAAAAATCAACACTATCTAATACATAAAATGCTGAGAGTATGTATGTCCGGTTATTTCGGAAAACATCGCATCGTGGGCACTTTTTTAATAATAATCGTCCATTTTATAACAATTATACTATAAGTTTCGAACCTAGATATTTACAAAAAAATAGAAAGGACAGATGGCATTTTATTCGCTTTTTTTTTCTTTAGGCCCCTGTCAGGCACTTGGACTCGTCAAGTTTTACATGGTTGATTAGGAGAAACAGCCAAATTCGAAATAAAAAATAAATCATGGATAATAAAAAAATCCTCACGAAACGCTTTTCTATGGTTACCAGATTCACCAAATTACCAATTTTCCAAAAAAAAGTCCTCTCAGTCTTTCAAAAGAAATTCGCCGGCGGCGCTATTGGCTTTTTTTAATAATAATAAAATAAATTTGTGGGGCGGCATTTCAAAGTCTTGCCTCATGCCGAGAAAATCTACCGCACGCCCCTATATAGATACAGGGATTAATTTCTTTGGTATGTATAATGACATTAATGACTTGACTAAAAATAATTACAACGCCATCTATAGGGTGTCGCATAAAAGCAAAAAGCATTGAATCTTACTATGATGGTTGGTACGTACGGTACATATAAGGGGTGAAATGTCACTATTAGAGAAGACTACACTAGACTAGTGTTGAATGTTTTAACAATATTAAATTACACACCTAATAGGAAGTATGTTATTATTTTTAACATAACACAAAGCAAGCATCAGACACCATAGTAATAATAATATACATACTGCAAACCATTTACCTGACTGACATAAAATGCTTTTAAAAGTGGTTGACGATTCCTGCATAGAAACATAGACAAAGGTACACCGCAATGGTACTAATCTAGCTCACGGGACATTGAGAGTATGCATATTGACATTTCAAAAATTTCTTAAAACGGGAGATTTTAGATCTCGACAAACGTTACTAAATATGCTTTGGAACAAAATAGAGTAGATACATTGAACCTTTATCTAGGAAATTACCCTAAAATATTTTTTTATATCTTGTACAGATTTCTCAAAAAAAAAAGTGAAAAACACCGCTAATATTTTTTCCATAAGACAGAAACTCGTTTCCCGAAAGTTGTGGAGTTTTTTTGTACTGATAATATGCATTAAAATCTAGGGAATAACCGTAAAGGTTTTTTGATAGACGCAAAATTAACCCCAAAAAATATAAAAAATACTATTTTTACCATTTTATCATGCGATTGTTGCGACGTCATGCTGTAATTTGGTTGATAAAATGTTTTAGGTAAGACGCAGTGACTTTAGTGGTCATTTTTTAAAATTCAGTCCCCTTTTTATACAGCAAAGAAAATCGATTTTGTCGCTGCGTTATTCTCATTTTGCGCTTACACTCCCATACAAAATTTGAAAGAGTTGAAGCGGTAATAGAACATTTTTTATTCAGAGTATTTTTAACACTCAAGAGGGCGCGTTTCATTTTCACATCGATGTCGTTTTCGATGCTCGATTGTCAACCCTCTATGTAACAGGACACCAGGTATGGGCGCAGTTAGTTTATTATTACCTTGCTACTATCAGTAGATGTTAAAAACTACAATATTATTATCAACTCTTCACACATCCAACCTATCGTCCTCCATCCCCAGTCTAAATAGTCCTATCCTATTTCTATATAAACATCTCCGTATGGTAAGGTGTAGGTAGGTGCCTATTTAGAATTTTGAAATTCGATCCATATTTTTTGAAATCATTAAATGGACACCAGCGACATCTATCCGAAAGAGACATTTTTTTATTTTCACGTAGCCTTAGTAAAAATTGTTCTATCATGTTTTTTTTATCACCACATAGCGAAATATTGTTTTGCTGGGAAATGCCACGATCTGAAAGGATGAATATAAAAAAAAACTCGAAAATACTCTAAAATAAAATAAAAATGAAATAGACCCTCCTCCCCCGACCGTACACACAAAAATGTATAATCTAACTACCTAGGTAAATTCAAAAATGGAAAACTTGCCAAAGATAAAAGTAATATCAACCTCAGATCACTGAACAAATTGCACTGTCAAATGGAACGATAATAATTTTCAAAAATCTATGAATTGCACACTATGTAAAAACTAGGGATACACCTATCTTTTTAATACTAACCTATTGAATAGGTATAATTAAAGATGATCTAAAATGATTTAGAATTAAGTAACTATAGGCACCATGTGCGTCGCCAGCTTCGGAGCCAGGGGGTCAACCAAGATTAAAAAAATTTATAGGATGAAATCGCGTAAATAGCGCCACAAACGATTTTTTTTTAAATAGAGTGCAGAAGGTCGTTATGTACGGAATTTGGTTTATCTTATAGAAAATGCACAAAAAAATAGCGCCGCAGCAATTTTTTTGTTAAACCATTGTATTTCAATAAATTTTCATACATTTTATAGAAAATTTTGATATGATGGAAAACGTGTGGTAACAATGTGTGAGGTTTTAACATTTTTTTTATTCAGTATTATTATTATTTCAATTATATGAATCTGGGTTTTATCGAAATAAACCCAAACACACCTTGGTTCTCTACACAGTAAGCTTGAAAAGCTTGTGTCGTGAAGAGGAGTAGGTTTTTAGTATGAAAAAGTATATACGTATTCCAAACTCTAGGCAGATGCCCCCCTCCCTGCCCCCCCCCTGACGACGCCCATGATAGATACCGCCTTTTGTTATCCGATTTGTAGAATACTATGAATAAAATTATAGAGTTTTCACGAAAACATCATTCATTTCTAAATAATGTAGCAGATATGCAATTCAGCAATAACCAGTAGTAATTCCGACAATTCAACTCATCATAAATCATATTAACAATTACCTGAATTCCTCTATACAATGGGAACCTAATCGTTATTCATTACATTACCCTAGCAATTTTCTTAGAATACTTACCATGCACAAATTGCAACAATTTATCAACGAAAAACGCCATCCTTGCACTGCACGTATTAAATTGTAATAATTTACGAGTATATTATCAAAAGAACACGAAGTTATGAATGTATCTAACATTCAAAATTAAAGAAAAACATTCAAAATAAAACTAAGACGACAGCGGCATGTAAAGAGTACCTATATCTCAACAGACACACAGCAAAGGATGGACCTTCCATCAGGCTTATGACTGATCGTCGGCTGGCTTAATGTGATCATTTGCTGTGTCTGTTGAAATATGAAGAACTACTTAATTCAACTACGACATGTAGAAAAAAATCCGATGTTCTCACAAAACATAAATTGTGATCTCCGCAATCTAGTACCTAAGTCACTTTTTCAAATTTCGTCTGAGACAATTTTTTTTTTTTAATTAGCCAGTCCACCCTAACTGGATGCGATTTTGACTTATTTTGTAAACGGGACAGAATATCAAAAAAAAAAAAAAAAACACCCGCTAAACACCTTAAACATTCTATCAACCAAATCACAGTGTTAAACCTATCTAAAAAAACTGCCTACGGGAATAATCTCAAGTTTCAGTAAACTTCAGAGGAAATTTTGGAATTATTTTTTATTGAGAAAATTTATAAAAATCAAATTTCTGTCCAGTAGAGTCTCTAAAACATATTCTCATTTATCCATGTTTTAAGTCTTATGAAAATATCTTCAATATTAGCTGAGTAGGTAATCTTACTCTTCCTGGCGCAATTTTTCGCATGTTCAGTAAATACAGTCCCTAATTATTAGGGTGTGGAAATAATTTTGCAGTGCATGAGTCATTCTGGACGGGCAATAAAACTTAAAATGATATTTAGACTGCAGGATTTACAAACAACTTCCGATTTGCATAGGAATAATGTGATTGCGAAATCAGTATATTGTGCAATATGTAAAATGTATACTGTACACTGTACAGTTATATCATAGACGGATGTAATAGGGTAATACACTGATTCAATTTGATACGCCCATGCAATAATTATTACCTAATACCAGTGGCGTATATAGGTTTTCATTTGGGGGGAGGGCGATCTAGTATTTGACTTGGGGGGGAGGAAACTATGCCTGACCATTCTTAAACCGAAAAAACTCCTGTCTACCGTTGCGAAAGAACCGGGAATAACCATGGGCGTAGCATGCTTCGTAACTGGAGGGGAGGCTACAAAAATTTTAACATAGACGTATGGTAAAAAAATGTAATTTTTGGGTTCACGTTTTAAAATAACTTTTTTTATAACCCCTTGCCTAATACATATTATGTATTATGTACACACTGCATACAGATCTACTAACAGATCCGCCAAGAACAAAAAACAGCTGGAAGAAGTGCAGCGTTGCGATATAAGCTCACCCTAGTAAACTGTATTCAAAGCCAATGGTTGTATTTTTTCCAGGAAAGTTGTGTGGTAGTTTCAATTTCTTTCGTTATCTTTAGTTTATGGGGTGCTGAATCCGAATTTGAGGTTTCGCAACAAAATTTCGAGACGGAACATTGAAAAAAAAAACCTTTTTTCTGTGATTTTTTCCTTATAAACTATCTTTAAAATAAAAATAATCTATCAATTCAAAATCTAAGCACAAAAAAAACATTTTGCTCTAAAATAAATAGCAGCGAAGCTGTCAACATTAAAAAAAACTCCTACTTATTAAAAATCCCCACACTGGATATAAAATTTGGTTTGAAATAGGTATCTTCCTTATTTTTTCCATATCGTAACTATATGTAGTGGTGTTCTGAAATTTATCGTGAAAAAATAGTTACTTTTCCTTTAATAACTCGAGTTAATTATTGAAATTATTCCGACTGGAGCGTGACTTGCTCAGGTTTTGGAATAGTAATTAATTAACACTAAGTATTACTTTTACTGTAATAATTATCACCACCGCGGTTTAACTTTACGATTCAAACTAGTAGATATCAGGCGCGAAGCTACCTAAGAACACGATTCTCATCGAGTTACCTTTTGGATCTTCTTCTTCTTTCGTATGCACACGACCATCGTGCAAGTTATCTTGGAGTCGTAGCTCCCTCCGCGTCAATATTCTGCAAGTAATCTATTGCCCTTGGCGTCACCTCATCGATTTCCTCAAGAACCACTGCAAACTTCTTGTCAGGACACCTCTCTACTATATGGTCAACAGTCTCGATCTGGCCACATTCACAAAGGGGATGGTCTCTCTTGCTCCGTTTATGGAGCAAGAGAGCCATCTACCGTGGCCAGTTCGAATCCTGTTTAAGGTCGACCATTTTTTGCGGGGTAGGTTGAACCTTTTGGATAAAATGATAGGTATATAACAGTGTAAAATTTGACGTAATCCAATAAGAAATGTTGGCCCCGGCTTCCCTTCTGCAGAAATCCGCCCTTCGCCACTGGTAGATATATTATTTTCTTACCTTCAGCCTTCAGCTGATATCACGATACGATATGAGGCGTTTAAATATAATTATCTACTTTTAATATTAAATTATTTTTTGAGTTAGACTAACGGTGGATTACCCCAGCGAAAGAAAATTGTGTGTCAGCGAATACAAGACTTTTACAAACTTCGGAATTGAAGTCAATTAAGGCTCGCGACCCAACTATGACGTCAAGGTCATTTCCCGTGGCATTAAGGGTCAAAATCGCATGCATGAACAATCGCATGATAAAATTGTAAAAATAGCGTTTTTTTTACATTTTTTGAGGTTAATTTCGCTTCAATCAAAAAACTTTTACGGTCATTCTAGAGATTTTAATGCATATTATCAGTACAGAAAAAAATTCCACGAGTTACGGGACTTGCTGTCTTTCGGAAAAAAAGATCAGAGGTGTTTTTCACTTTTATTTTTGAGGAATCTATGCAAGATATTAAAAATCTCTTACGGTCATTCCCTAGATAAAGGTTCAATGTACAAAAAATATCTTCAAGAATGCGACATTCAGAATGGATGGAGATTTTCAGGTGAAAAGTGTAGGACAATAAAACTTTTGATTAAGAATATTGGCGTGATCATAAAACCGGAATGGGTGAAACAATACGACTAACAGGTATTATTAACTAATAAGTAACTATTACCTACTGTAGGCACCTAATGTAATGAATCACCTGTGGACTGCTACTACTCCCTCGACTCGACTATTAGGTAGCTTAGCTGTATATCTAATAATAAGTAGCATGGGCGTCGCCAGCTTCGGAGCTAGGGGGGGCAACAAAAAAAGAAAAATGATATACCTAACATAAAAAAAACGCGTAAATAGCGGGCGATTTTTTTCTTGTGAGACATAGTGAAGAAGCTCGTGATGTGGTTTGGTTTATTTGAAAATGTATACAATAATGTATTTTGCACAATTATGTGTATGAAAAAAGTCTTATTTTATAAAAGAGTAATAAAAAATAGCGCTGCAGGCAATTTTTTTTTTTGAAACTGATGGATTTTCATGCTAAGTTTAGAAAATTTATGATATGATGAGAAAATGTGGGGTACTATCGTGATTTTTGTGAGGTTTTATCATTTGGTATGAAAAAATATATACCTATTCCAATCTCTAGGCGGGGGCTGCCCTTCCCTGCCCCCCTGACAACGCCCATGCTTAGCTACATAACTAATAATAAGTACGATAAAATATTCAGTGGTTGGTTCACACCCTACAATTAATCCTTCATATAATTATTATTTTGTTTCATACTGAAGTTATGATTCATGCAAGGGTGGTTTAAGTTTAAATACACCCGCGCGTTTAAATAATTCCGAATTCAAATTTCAAAAAATATATTGGTTAACAAAACAACTTGTCCAAAAAGTTAACGCGTGGCAACACTAAAATGATTTAGGAGTTACCTATTTTTATAATCTATCGTATTTTTCAGAACGTCACAATTTATTTTTTTGAGAAACATTGGATTTTCTATACCAGTCGTAGTTGATGATTAACAATTAGTTATAGTCCAAGAGCCCGCTGCTTAATTTATGACGTATCTGTTTTTTGATCGAAATGTGGTATAAATGATAGCTTACCAATAGGGTATTACATCGCACTAGGGTTGCCTATCAAAATCCTGCCGCAACCCCCCCTGCCCCCCCCGAAAAGGTCCCTCTTCGCGGTTTTTCGCATTTTATAGGAATATGGTAAGAGATAGGAGAAAGTAATCAATGACAAAAATAATCCTTGCTAAATTCTCTACAAAAAATGTTAAATCAATTTTTTCGTAGAACTAGCAGTTTACCCGCAATGGCCGGTCCAAAACCGAAATTCATTTAAAATACAAAAAAAATGTATTTAAACTAAATTGGTTGAAAATTGATAAGAGCTACAGGAAAATAGTCAGAGAACGAATTAATTACCATAGTCTTAGCTACAAAACGAGCTATAACTTATGTTCATACATCTAATAATTTCGGAGTTATTACAATAAAACTCAGTGACGAAAATACTTAAAATTTAGTTTTTCATAAAATAACCAGTGATATAGCACCGCAGGCCAAAATTTTTTTTCCATAAAATGTTAGTAATAATGGGTGGAAGAATGAGAAAGAAAAAAAATCAAACTTTTTTTTTTTATTCTTTCAAAAAATATCCTGTTTTTTGACCAGCCATTACGGGTAAACTACTAGTCCTATGAAAAAATTGACTTAGTATTTTTTGTAGAGAATTTAGCAAGGATTATTTTTGTAATTGACTACTTTCTCCTATCTCTTACTATATTCCTACAAAATGTGAAAAACCGCGAAGAGGGACCTTTTCGGGGGGGGGCAGGGGGGGTTGCGGCAGGATTTTGATAGGCAACCCTAGTGCGATGTAATACCCTATTGGTAAGCTATCGTTTATACCACATTTCGATCAAAAAACAGATACGTCATAAATTAAGCAGCGGGCTCTCGGACTATTATCTCAGCAGATATACAACGACGGATGGACTTTCCATCAAGCTTATGAATGATCGTCGGCTGGTTTTATGTGAGCACTTTACACTAAAGTAACATTAACCAATTCCAGTCCATCCTTTCACCGCGACCGAGAATCAAACTCAGACATCCAGCTTAACACAACGGCTTTCTAACCGCTGTGTCATGAAGGCTGGCGATCGAAGCGATAAGGAAACCCAATCTCAGCGGATGGGTAGACTGGAATTCTGGAATTGGTTAATGTTACCTAAGTGTAAAGTGACCACATTAAACCGGCCAAAGATCAGTCATAACTCATAAGCCTGGTGGAAGGACCATCCTTTTTTTATTTTTTTTATTCATTTGTTTATTCTTTCTATAATAAAATGCATCTATCTCCAGTGATCGGGTTTTTCAAGTCTCGAGTACCTAATTGTAGTAGGTATGCAATCCATATCAACAATACTAATTATTAGCAATAAAAGCACATTGTGTGGTCTTCATGTATTCTTTATGTAATGTTTTTATCAGATAAGTTTCTGAAACCATTTAGTATGTTTATCAGCTGATGTCGCCATTGCTTTCATTATTGTAATAATAAGCAGGTAGGTAGGTACTTAGGTTTATAACATAATTTTTTATTCAACATTTATTAAAGAATCTGTATTCGATACTTAGAACTCCATCATTATTTAGAGTAGCGGTTCCCAACCTTTCACCACTCGTCCCCCCCCCGGCCCCCCTCCCCATTTTTTCCTAAAGTAACTACACCCCCCCCTTGCTCCTCAGGGGCCCCTTCCCGAACGTATAAAAAAAAGTTTTTTTTAGATTTACGCTTTTTTTACATATCTAAGTATTGTATGAAGTCTGATCTCATTTTAGGGCCCCCGAATCCCGGAAACATGCATTATACATACAGTTACTGCGCCCCCCTCTCTTGACCCACTCCACGCCCTCCAAGGGGAGTATGCCCCACTGTTCGTGAACCCGTGATTTAGAGGGTAAAGGAACATATAAAAAATTGCGTCTTATTATATGTATTGAACTGAAAATTTTATGATGTCTGTCTAAACATTTGTAAACAATTTGTTCCTATTGCAATATGGTTTTAAAAAGGAGCGCAAAATGAAATTGAAATGGATATTTGTAAATTGTACCTAAAAGGTATGTAGATATATACTCGTACATGTTAAATGTTATGTACTTATATCTTACTATTTAGGTACACCCATAAAATAAATAAATATAATAAAGTTAGGTAAGTATGTCTAAAAGTAGGTAAGTAAAATATACTAACTTTACCTAGGATATCAAATATACTTACAATCTTAAAAATACGATCCCGAGTCGAAATATTAAGTTACATACAATATGCCTACATTAGTGTATTAGGTATCATATCTAATGTAAGAAGGAATCTAACAAATATACCTAAAGAGATTTTTTTATTTTAGGTATATTTTCAAAATTAATATTTTTTAACAGAATTTATAGAACAGGAAAAGTTTACGAAAATCTATCAATATTTATCGCTTCTGTACCTATAAGTCCTCTTTGACTACCTATCAAGGAGATATAGTACCTACTCTAGTCCTGCAGCTTTCTCCTCAATCTTAAAGTAAGGAACCGTTATAGAGTTTGCGAATCGAACTATTTTATCCACCTTCTCCACCTGTTAGTATTTTGACGTGGAAAGAACGTATGTATATAATACTAATTCTATGAATTTAGGCGTATTCTAGGTAAGGGGACCGATTATCAAAAAAGATATCCACTAGAATCACTGTGTCTTATCTTAAACATTTTATCAACCAAATTACAGAATTAACTACGGGATATTTTTTTCAAGTTTCAGTAAATTTCGGAACTAACTTTGGAATTTAATTTGTATCGAGAAGATTTACAAAAATAAATTTCTAACCACTAGAGTCACCCAGAGAGCCCAGGATAGAGCGCTGTGGAAAGCAGGTGGAGGACTGCTATAAAAATAAAAGAAAATCAATCAAATAAAAAAATATAAGTAAATTCCATAGAATTTATTCTAAATATTTCCCACTCCAAAAGAGGAGGCCTTCGTCCAGGAGTAGACGGGAGTAGGCTGAAGAAGAAGAAGAAAGGTGCTAAAACATATTCTCATTTATCCATGTTTTAAGTCTTAGGTTGATATCGTCAGGATTGGCTGAGTAATCTTACTTTTCCCGACGCAATTTTTCGCATGTCTGATTACCTACTATGCCGCCTCAAGTGGCTGTTGCAATTCGCACGTCTTATTCAATATTCCTATTTGTCAATAAATAAAATAGTACTTAATAGCTCAGTCTAGTGATAATTTCCACATCATTACCCGGCAAAGTCACGTCACATTTATAAAATTATTAGCGCATTCAGTGATCACTCAATTATGAAAACTGAACGTTTAGCTTTATAATAGAAGAATGAGTATAGGTAAGCCAGGCTTTATAATAAATATCCAATCCACTATACAGAATACCTAATGAAATAATACGCGTTGAAATATACCTAGTCGCATGGGCGTCGTTAGCCTCGGAGCCAGGGGAGGGCATACATACATACATTGAAGGACTCCCACGGGCTTAAGGCCCTCCGCATCCCCGGGTAGCACAGGCGCATATAGGGTCCTCTTTACCCGCACTTCTTGGCAAAATCTTTTTAAGAGGTGGGCTCAGGGTTAGCCAGAAGGGAGAGCCTAGGGGAGGGCAACAACATATTTAAAAAAGATAGAGCATAAAAACGCGTAAATAGCGCCGCAGGCGATATTTTTTTTGTGAGACATGGTGAAGAAGGCTGCGTGGTGTGGTTTGTTTATTCGAAAATGCAATGATACTTTGTACAATAATATATATGAAAAATGATTTTTTATAAAAAAGCAATAAAAATAGCGCAGCAGGCAATTTTTTTTATGAAATAACTGTACTTTGATGGATATTCATGAAAAATTTTTGTATGATGAGAAAACGTGTGGTAATAATGTGTTTTTTGTGAAGTTTTATCATTTAGTAGGTATGAAATAATATATACCTATTCCAATCTCTAGGGGGTTAACTTCCCCCCTTGCCCCCCCCCTGATGACGCCCATGATACGTACTGAAATATACCTAGACGTATTATGTTATATCAAACCATTACAGGACGCAATATTGTATTACTTCATCATATAATGACAACCATTGGCAATAGTGACAAATTTAGGTACGACTCTTCAAAAAATACATTTTTTTTAAATAAATTTAATTATACCGTATTCTAACTACATCACAATTATGGTTATATAGAAATATTGGCTGCGGCCATAATTAAAACTATTGGTCTCGATATATTTATTTAGGAAAAATAAATTAGATTTACATCTTGACCTTCCTACATCTCGACAAAAAATCGCCCGCGGCGTTATTTTATCGTTCTTTTTTTCACGTCTAGGTATATCAAAATTTTTGTTGTCCTTCCTAGCTTCAAAGCACTGAATACAGTGATAGATTGAACTATTGACTAGAAGTTGAATGTCTTAAAATTACAATATTTGGAAATTTCTTGAACAAAAAATAATTCCGAAAGTACTGAAATTTACGGGAAGAATCCATTATCCGTTCAGTTGTTCAGATGTTAAAGTAAAATTTTGCCAACATATTGGTACTTAAATATAAAATTAACAAGTTGACTGTCGTAGACTTTTTAATTTGTTCCCAGGTTCTTTTTTAAAAGATGTAATTCACATTGTCAAATTTGAAAATGTAAAGCAATAATAGAACGTTTTTTCGTCAGTGCATATAGGCCCTCAACTGTTTCCTAGAGTAGGTACTCTAGCCGTGCTGTAACAGTTGGCGACATAGCATAATGATTAAATAGGACCACCACTTGTCAAATCTAGTACCAGAATATAATACGTGGTCCGTCATACTCGTTGTTCAAGGATTGTTATTCCATACATTTTCTTAGTGACGATGATGGCAAACTCGCCTATAAAACGTTTTATGTATTAATCCTATAGCATGGCTAGGGAAAGAGAGAAATGTCAAGGTGGCAGTGACTGGATTCTTTTAGACTTGGATCTGAAGTACCAATGGTTGTCCCATTCATATTGCAGATGTACCCCTCACATATATTGTAGCATCATATCATTGGTGTCATATTACATTTCGTTTTACAATATTATTCATGCATATGGAATTAATCAGCCTATACAATCTTACTTACATGTTACATCCATGTGGAATCCACATACAATAATATATCTATCAAATTTATGACACCAAAATACCGAATACATTAAATACTGTCGACTCTTAAACTTACCTAAATGTATTAATTACAGAATGCTGAGTGTTTTGACCGAAAGTTCTCTGTGGAAGTCCGTTGTAGTATTTTTTTTCCTTCAAGGAAATCCGTCGGACAGTGAGTGAAAAAATATTATTAAGTACAATAAACTTTCGTCGAGAACCTTCGGCCCAAACGCTCAACATTAGTTGTATTGAATAGGCGACTAGTTTAGGGACCATTAATAACTTTATAGTTTATTAGTCGCCATCAATTTCTATCTTATTCCTTTTATTTTTCAGCCCTGGTCTTTTCACCTGCTGGACATAGACTTTTTCTAAACAGTGGCGGATCCAAGATTCATCGTTTTTGGGTCGGTTTCTCCCAGCTATTTCAGTAAATAAGAATAATTCCAAATTTTACTTTAAAATGTTTTAACAATGGGGAAGGGCTTCGGCCCCTTAGCCCCTCCCCTGGATACGAAACTGCTTCCAAACGCTTCCATACTTTTCAATTTTTTCTCATCCACTGTCTACCAGCCACAAAAGTTACCGCTTTTCCATCTGTTTAATGCTGTTTTTTTTTAATGCATATGGCAAAAACATAAGACCTGGCAACTACAAATTTAGAGGTAAATCTCTTAGCCAATTGGCAGCGTCAGCAGTGACCCGTGAATTTCAGTTAGACCTTCCTGAAAACCAAAAATTGGACACTCAACTATATGGCCCATCGTCTGGCGCCGACCACGTCGGTCTTTCGGCATCTTTTTTGTTTGCCTAGGAATTTTCATCCCATAAATGAATGATTATGGATTCGAATGTTCTCTAGCGCCCAGCGGGTCAGGATTAGCGTTGCCATCCAGTGTTAGGCTTTTCGACCTCTTGTCCGGCCAAATTGGAGTACGTCCGGCCCGTCCGGCTTTTGTTAGGCTTTTTATTGAGAATGATAATGTTCAATTTGTAAAAACTTTTATGATAAAATTGCTAAAGAAATTGACGTTTTAAAGTAGGTTTCTGCCAAAGGAAAATATATAAATGATGCGGATTAACTTTGTTAAAAAATGTGTTTTATTAAATTTTTTAGTCAAAAAAGTTTTCTTATTTAGCGTCCGACACTGGGACCCAAAAGTCCGGCTTTTTAAGCGGCTCTGTCCGGCTTTCTAATTTTTAGAGATGGCAACGCTAGTCAGGATGGGTATTAATTACTAAAATATATATTTTATAAGTACATTATGATGATATAATATACAAATAGGTTTATATGTATATTATAATATTGAAACATGAGCATGTATGTATGTAATGTGATATCCTCCGCGCACACATACATCCAAATATCTGTATTATATACCCAACACATGCACACACACACTTCAACACACAAATATCAGACAAGCCAACACGCCGCCTGTGAATCTAAACATTTGGAGAGAGAAAATACTCAGCAACTCTCCGTACAAGATGATAAACAGTAGAACATTTTTCAAAATTTCGGATGAAATGCAGTACCTACTACCTACTTAGTCTCACACACCGAATATTACGGCTGGCCACAAACGTCCCGAAGTTCTGTTCCGGAATCGACCGTTTTGCAAAAAGGTTCCGACCAAAACCTCTTTCTGAATTTAAAATCGGGGTGACGCTGAATTCAGAGAGAGGTTTTGATCGGAACTTTTTTGCAAAACGGTCGATTCCGGAACTGAACTTCGGGACGTGTGTGGCCAACCTAAGTAGGTAGGCTCTGTTTCATATACGAATTCCGCGACAATTTAAATCCACGGTATTATTTCGTGAATTTTTATAAAAAGTGTTATTTCATTTCGATCGCAATGTAAGAAAAATGACTCTTATGAAAATGCACTTTTAATAAAGTCCCTATATTGTTTTGACACTTATTTGTAGAAAAGTCTACCTACTGTGAATTCAGAGTTTCTTTTAATTAATTAATTAATTAACCTTTCAACCATAAGTTGATTGAAGTGTCTGTTCTCCTTATCTCCCATTTTTTTTCAGAAAAATGTAAGGTGCCTTGTACTTGTATCCAATATATAGCACTGAAAAGGAATTGCAGTAAATTTAAATTCAGATCTGTAAAATTACCTCTGCCAAACGGTTGTTTTGTTTAAAAAAATGGACTGTGGCGCTGTTAAGATAAAGGCGCTGATAAGCTGATTATTGTTATCGGAGTTTTAGAGCCCTCGCCTTGCAAAAACGGGATTTCTAAATTCGGGCTGTTGTGGTCGGTTTTGAAAAATATTGTAGCCATATCTCTGCTTATTAAAATGTTTTAGGCTCTGTTTAAAACTGCTTTAAAGCAACCATTTTTCAGTCTATTCTGGGTTGTATGATTCTGGGTTACAGTGAGATTCTGGGTAGATAGGTTTCGCAATACTAAAATTGACACCCGACACACGGTTTGACATGAAGCGGCGCCGGTTTACAATATCTTTAAAACCAAAACATTTATAGAAATCTAAATACGAAATGAATTATGTAATGTGAGGGAAGACAGTGTTCAAACGTCTTCAAAAATCATTTCAATCTTAAAATACAATCTCTGGTACCATTCCACCAAGATTCTGTTTCGTTTGTAATAAAAAATTAAATATAGAACGTACCTTAATGTTTTCATCGTCCGGTATTTCCTTTTTCAAAGTTTTCCCGTCCAACAGCGGGGGACTTGCCGTGGAAGATGTAGTAGGACTTTTATTTGACATCATTAAATGCATTACACACAACACAACATAAAAAACATAAAAAAACAATAAGAATTTAAACACATAACAAACAATATAAATAAATAAAACTTGTAAAAGAAAATCAACACAAGACTGTCATTTTCTAAATTCAATTTAAAAAAAAGAACAAAAATTCAAATTATTATAATTGTTCTTTAAAATGAGAAACACAAAGGCGGGCGTTTTAAAAATAGAACTTAAATTTCTATTTCGAGTCTATGGAAAAGTTTGTATAACATTTTCTTACGACTGTTTTATATTATTACTACTAACTTAGCAATGTTTCGTAAATAAATCTGTGTGATGCGAAGTTTCGTGTAACATTATACCCCCGCGGCGCACACCCAAACAACGCGGAGCTTTGGAAGAAACTGATGAGAGGAGGGAACGAACTTCGGTTCAGAATCAGTTGATTTGATAGTCTGTTCTGTTTCATTTTTCACGCAGAAGGAAATTAAATTTTCTTTGTAGATTTTAATGAATTATTACAACAATTTATTTTGAATATAATAAGTAAGATTTTGTGTATTAATAGCAAAGAATGCAGCGACTAGGTAGACTATTTGGTATAGGTAATCAAGTATTTGAATGTAAACCATACCACCACTAGGTATAGTTTTATATTTAGTAACAATAATGTATAATGTTGATGTATCGCATCAGCTGTTGAGGGGAATAATGAAGATGACTTTTCCGTTTACTCCTGCATTTATGCAATTACTCTTTATTTTTGTAGTGACTAGTTTAGGGTTAAAATTCAGAGCATCGTCTGAGTCTAAGCTAGCGGGGGGCAACCAAAATTTTAATAGGCATTATTAAGAATCGTTTTCTTATAAAAAAAATTACGTGTCAAAATATAGCGTCGTAAACTAAGTTTAAAAAGTATTTTTTACCTATATCTACCTATCGCAAGAAAATGTTTAATCAGCGCAGCAGTCTAATTTTTTTTAGAAATAAACAGTAGGTATAATACTTTTATATGCCCTGGCACCCGAAAGTCCGGCTTTTTTAGCGGCTAAGTCCGGCTTTCTAATTTTTAGAGATGGTAACACTACATGTAGGCCTTTTCGCTACTTACTGCAATCACATCATTATAGTAATAGTGAAATTGTGATTTAAATTTAATGGATTTTCATAACGACTATAGAAAATTCATGAAGTGTAGAATAAACGATATGCTTAATACCTAATTAGATTTTTGTACTTTTGTGACATCGACGTGAACGGAAAGGAGTAGAATAATATGAGTAGAACACAGAGAGAAATGAGAAACTAACGTGTGGTGGGGAGGGGATCCGGACAAACGGCCGACAAGACATACGGCCGACAGGACAAATGGCCGACACGGACAAATAGCCGACACGACCAATGGCCGACTGGTACAAATGGCCGAAAGACGAAAGGCCGAAATCCAAACGGCCGACATGGACATATGACCGACAAGTACAATTGGCCGACATCCAATAGGCCGACACGGACAACTGGCCGACAAGGACGAATGGCCGACAGGACGAATGGCCGACACAAAAAAAGATTGAAATAATGATCACATCACAAGTTTGAAAAACAAAGTTGCCAGTTTATTCTAACAATCCAAAATTTGGCTAGTTTTTTAAACAACAGTTCCGAAATATAATTTGAAAGTAGCGAAAAAATGTTACCATATCTTATTATCACATCAAGCAACACTAAACCAAGTTTGCTCCGTGAGACCGAGGCCGTCGCCATATTGTTCATGAAGGTCGGGCCCAACTGACATTTGACGATGGTTACGCCATCTAAATTGTATGGGAAAAAATATTCCGTAATTCAAGTGTTTGTCACCGAGACAAGGTGTTTGTCACCGATACAAGGTGACGTCACCACTCATGGCGGTGATGGAATTCGAGGATGTAGGCTTGTACTCTACTATCGCAGGCTTCGGTGAGACTTCTGAAAAAAAAAGACAACGGTAACACTGTTTTTGCCAATAGCACCCAAGGTTAAATAGCATCTGCTCCTGAATTTATGTAACCACTGTATACTTAATAAGTATGAGACATATTTGAAAGAATTACCTACTACTAGCGCCGCGAGTAGCCGCTGGCACGAATTAGATCAAAAACACCAAGCAGACATGGGACATTACTTTTTCAACTTTCCAGCGAACATGCAGGTTCACAATTATTAGGCGTTAAAAACGGTTTTTCATTTGTTTCGGCTGCAGGTGACTTTTAGCGCTTAATAAAACCTTAGTAGTATAAATAAAAAACAGCCTAACCGGTCAACATTATTTTTTTACAGTAATGTCCCATGTCTGCTGGGCGATGCTTGTTAACTATTATCTTGATTGAAAACGTCATTGTCGGCCATTCGTCCATGTCGGCCGTTTGGCATTCGGCCATTTGTAGTAGATTCGGTGGGGAGTAACTGATGCCGACTATTCGTCCTTTTGGATTTCGACCTGTTGTGTTTGTCGGCCAATTAATCATGTCGGCTATTTGTCTCTGTCGGCCTTTTGTCTGGATGTCATGTGTCCTGCAAACTTTAGTTTCGGAAGCATCTACAAATTATTTTTCTGGCAACACATATTTTCTCAAACTTTCACCAATCTGTCACTGTCAAAGCTGTAGCTGTAGTCTTACTTACATAACCTCAAAATATAATATTTTGAATGATTTCAGTGATTTTTATTTGTGATTTCCGTTTTAAAATACTATCAAAACATTGGCAATGCGTTATTTCTTAATGGAACAAAGTAAAATAAGATAAATTTGCAATCGAAGACCAAAATATGAGTAAAATACCGAGCAGTGCACTGAATTTGAAACAGGTTTGTCTACTTACGTTTCAGAGTGCTTAGAATTTTGTAATATACATGTATTTTCACAATAAAGTATTTCAGATTTCGGCACAGATGTTTGCAGGATAAATAATCGTCTGGGCATTACTCCCGCATCTTGTAATTTCCTATGCAATTACCAACTACTTTTGTAAGAGTTTGACTTTCATTTCAGTTTCTGCTCAAACAAGAGGTCATCGGCCTTTACAGACAGATTATGAGAGCCATAAGAGAAGTGCCGAATGAAAATGACAGAAAGGAACTGAGGGAATGGGCCCGACACGATTTCAGAAGCAACAAACACCACACGGACGAGCTGACAATCAAAATGATGTTACAACACGGACAGAGATCTCTCAGGGAATTAAAAACAAGTCTAGATATGAGTAAATAAATTAGTTTTTATTTGAAATTGTACAAAAATGTTATTATTATTAAGTGGAAATCCTAAATATAATAGTTACCTACATTTGTAATAAATTATTGTTTAACATTTGTTTTATTATATTTCTAAGTATTGCCATTATAACAGTGAATAATATAGGAAATCTACAAAAATACTATGATATATTTGGTAGCAGGATGTGGTGGAATGGGTGAACGTTGCCCTGGGCATAAAGTGATCACTTAAGCCAGCCAAAGCCGACTCGTAAGCGTCGGAACATCCATCCTGCTCCCCTCCCCAAGGGAGTTCGCATAAGTTATTATGTGAATGTTGATATCTGCCGCCTTTCGTTGAGAAAATTCTCAACATATGCCATCTGCGAGATGCAGACATGAAAAGCCAGTAATACCTAAATGATTTAGGTATCTTCCTCTCATAATTCCACTGGTCACAGTAACCAAAAAGGTGGAAGCTGTAATGCTCCCGGCGCCTATAGAAGTGGGTAGATCTCACTATAATATAGGTTGCTAAAGGTTACACCGCTCCTCAACGGATGGCGGTAGTATCTGAAATTGGGTGCATATGAAATAGGTTGTTGAATATTATATACTCAACGGCCAAAAATTTCATTTTGGTAGCAGGATGTGGTGGAATGGGTGAACGTTGCCCTGGGCATAAAGTGATCACTTAAGCCAGCCAAAGCCGACTCGTAAGCGTCGGAACATCCATCCTGCTCCCCTCCCCAAGGGAGTTCGCATAAGTTATTATGTGAATGTTGATATCTGCCGCCTTTCGTTGAGAAAATTCTCAACATATGCCATCTGCGAGATGCAGACATGAAAAGCCAGTAATACCTAAATGATTTAGGTATCTTCCTCTCACTATGATATATTAGTGGAATTTGTTGCGCTGGGCAGATTTTACAAACATTCATAAAAGTTGAACAAAAAGCGACATGGCAACACATGCTACGTGACGAAAAGTCAAGGGTACAAAAGAACGAAAAATGTGAATTTTTATGATTTTCAGTGTTTTGGATTAGTTTTTTTTAACGTTCAATTTAATGAGGTGGTTGGTAACACGCTCGACTGTTAATCCAGTGGGCGCAGGTTTGATTCCCGATGCCGACCTACTCCACTTCACGACATAAGCTTTTCAAGCTTACTGTGAAGTGTACAAAGGTGTATTTGGGTTTATTTCAATAAACTAAGATTCACTTAAAAAAAAATCTGACAACCATGCTTGCTTGTAAAATTTATCATTGCCCAATGTCCAGTCTTCAAACTTTTTTCTTTGAGAGATGTGATATACTTCTTTTGACCAAATGATAAATTAATAAATAGTGTTTTGTATGTCACGATTTCTTATATTGCGTTTCACCTTACTTGTCCCACGGGTTACCATGGATACAAATATTCTCAATAGAATTACTACTAAGGTAATCAAGTATCCAGCGGCCAAGTAATTTGAAACAAAGAGTAGTGTTATGTGGATCACTGTTTTGATCACATTTCGCTGAAAAATCAATATTGATTCTTTTCTCAAATGAATTTATGATTTATAAAATCTGCCCTTCAATAAACAAAGTTGAGTTTAATTGTTACTAGAATTAGAACTGACATTGTTTTCTAGGAAATAACAAATAGAAATGGTATTATATAAAAAGCAAAGACCTATAATATTTGATTAGTTGACTAAGTTATATAATACAGTGGACGCCGTTTGATGTGACCAGCAAGCTTCGATAACGATAGAACGTTCAGAGTCCTGCCAGCAGGACTTCACGTCCTACTGGTAGGACGCACATTTTCTTGTCATATGAGGATTTCTAATACTGCTAGAAGGATGCAGTTTTGATGACCACATGGTGCATCTCTATCTCTCTTTACGAGACTTTGAATCATGTCTCTACGGCCACTCTTCCCAAAATGGCTGCAAGTATAATATGTGGGGAACCTTCTGGAAGGACGCGGGTATGGACGTCCTATCATTAACCAAAGGTTAAAAAAAAGTCACTCAAAATTTTGCATCGAGTGATTTAGAACTGCCGATAACATTATCAGTGGTTACATTAACCGGCGACCACTGTACTAAGTATTTATTGCTTAGATATTATAAAATATGATAAATAAATAAATAATTACAATCAATGGTGTTTCATTTCAATATACAACTTAAGTATTTACTCACACACAATTATTTTCAAAACATCAATCCTCACACAAAAATATATTCAGTCAATTAGGCATTTAGGAAAATATCTGAGAAACAGTCCCGAAAACACCATATGATTGGACTACTATACAAAAGAACATCCTAGCTACAAATAATATAAGTATTTATGTTAAGTAAAACAAATAATTATATACAGTCTTATTTAAATTATAACAACAATCATTCAAATAGTAATTCATGAAATATATTTACAAATGACCAAATCATTAAGTGAAAATTAACTCTCGAATTCCATCATTTTGTAAAATTTCTTTGTCAAAATTATCCAACATTTTATTCAAAAGTAAAATGCACGAGATCAAAAAATAAACAAGAAAATACTTGCATTATATCTTAAATGACTATTAATTTCAATGATATCCCACTTATATTAGGACCTATTTATTTTTTGCGGGTTTAGGCCACAAGACAAAGATTTACGACTATTATATCACCAACATATTTACTAAACGAATTAGGAACCTATATTGTGCATTCATGTTTTGATCAGTGCCGGATTTGTCAAAAGGCCGAGTCCGAGTAGGCTGGGGACTATGGGCGGCAGAGATTTAAAGGGCGGCGGCCGACCATGTTTCATTTTTTGGTTTTCACGGAATTCTCTTGGATTTTTTTTACGGGCATAAATGCCAGAGCCCATTCCCGTGAAAAGT
Organism: Ceraclea dissimilis; assembly: GCA_963576895.1. NCBI lineage: Eukaryota > Metazoa > Arthropoda > Insecta > Trichoptera > Leptoceridae > Ceraclea > Ceraclea dissimilis. The sequence continues at coordinate 17,682,718 of OY756369.1, forward strand.
GTAAGTCCGGCTCTGGTTTTGATAGCCCATTGATTGCGACAATCATCATTCAAGTAACCTCCATTAAGATGAGGGCTATTTAAGTGTCAATATCGTTTACCCATTACAGTAATACATCAATTGCTGAGCAAATAAAATTTAGTCTTATTAATAATAATATTTTGGTCCATATCTTTGAGTTCTCCTTATCTTTGAGACATGAAAAATTTTGGTGTGGAATTTGGGATAACAATCATTTCATTTTAAATGCAAATTGATTGAAAATTAAATTAAGCATAGACTACAGAATAGTACACAGAATTTATCATCGAACTCCGTATTACCTGGAAACTCCTATAGACACAACTATTTGGCTGAAGAGTAATTCCAAAATCAGTACGATATAGAATTCAAGAATAGTACATTCATGAAACAAATCTTATCTAAAAGGTAGATTAATGCTGGATTTCACCAGCTTTTTAGGTGAGGAATAGCAGATATAGGAGCCACCTAATAAAATAATGACAAGTGGCTCCGCTATTCCTCACCTAGAAAGCTGGCGTAATCCAGCGTAAGAATATTTAACGTACCTAATATATACAAAAGGAAATTCTCAAGATGTGAATACTGTAATATTATTGTATCATTTACGTTAACTGCTTCCAAAGCATTGCGCTAAAGACAATTATTAGTGTAATAGTTCCTACTAGTGTTATACAGAACGTCATATTCCTTATGCTATTGTGTTTCATCTTTGAAACGCAAATCAAGTGCATAAACGTCTGTATAATGAACTGACCGTCAAACACAAAGCAGGGGAAGACATTCACCACAGCCAATCCAATGGAGAACATTATGATGTACTTCATGGCCTTCTCAAAGCCTTCAGGGATGTCCGAAGGAAACATTTTCGTTTTGGGGATGTACTGAGACACAACGACGGTGTGATGTACGTCAAAAGGATGCCCAATGTACAAAACGTCCGGTTTGTTGAGACGTTTAATAACGATGAGACTCGTGGAGTTTTGAAGAATCGGTTTGACGCAATGAAATTCCATGCGACACGTGAACGCTTCGGTGAGATAACACTTGTCAAAGTCGCTTTCGATGATTCTTCTTACAGGCAGACACATGTGCGGAGGCAACTCCACTATACCGTGCGCCGGTTCTATGTACTCGAAACATAGATTGTGCCCGTCTGTTTGTTCGCAGCACTCTATGAGACCGCTACTGGAATGTTTCACTTGAACGGATTCGTCAAATCTGTGAACGAAATCCGGCGAAATGCAAACGCCCCACTGTTGCGATAAAACATTTATGAGACAATCTTCCCAATCCAGTTTGTTCTTCACTTCGCATTCATTAATATGCGTTATTGTGTCCATGTGATCTAAACCTTTAGGCCCGAAGAGCGGAGACTTGGCAGTTATCTCCGTGACTTGTACGCCTTCATTGATTCTGTACGCGTAACCAAAGAATATGGGAATGCTGAGAAACAAAACGTAAGCTATAACAGCTAGTACAGTATTGTGCCAAATCCCAGCAGAGTAAACTCTCAATTTCTTCCAGGGAGTCAAGGAGTGTAACTGCTCGGTGCTCATCACGACAAATGCAATAGGAACAATAAATACGACGTGAAAACCAAAGTTTATAAGTTGCACATCCTCCTTGACAGCCGCTAGAGCGTGTCCTAATTCATGGATGACACTGCTGAGCACCAAGGAGAAGAGGTAATATCCTAAATCTTCCGCAGGTAAGTTGACTCCAGGAATGGCAGACTCAAGTATTGGCCCTTTCCTAACATATTGTCCGTCATCGGGGATGAGATAATCGGCTCCAGATTTCAGCACAATAGCCACAGCAATCGGGAGAAGAATGAGCGTAGTGTAACATCCTAAACTAAACCACTGTTGTAGAAATCTAGGGGAGCCCGACCCCCACTTGTAAACTGTTCGGTTGAAAGCAGCTGTGTACCACGACATGTGGAGAAAACCAAATTTTAGGCCAGTTCCCTCTAATAACGCCAAGTACGGGTAGTGCATACAACTCTGAAATCAAATTACGCCAAAATATAACGACCAATAACTTGTATTTTGATCATGTAAAATTGATTGATCAATACGAAAATAAACGTATCCACAACAAACATTCAATATTTACTACCAATAAGCTTCAGCAGTACATATCCCAGAAGATACGAAACTTATTAAATATTTATCATAACAATCATTTCACCACAACATAACGATTTAATAAATTAATAACATAGAGGTTACAGAACCATACCTTAAAGAAAGAGTCCAAGAAGAATAAGACACCATATATTATACCGACAATTATAAACAATGTCGATAAATCCATTTTGATTTCTGATATTTCACACTTCAAAAGCCTTTTTCAATGTTTATATTTCATCTAATTTCGTCAAAACCATGACAGTTTACATCGTTTTTTTTTGTTTTTGACACCGGCTTTTACAATATTATCTATGGAATTAAAAATAAGAATGCTGCCATCATGTGACCGTTCTCGGAATCCCAAAAATACTAAAAATAGCGAAAAAATACTAGATTCGTTGCTGCGCTAGAGAGTATATGTGTTCTGTGGTTGCTTCATTCCACGTGTTTTGTTCATATGTGTTCTGTGGTTTTGTTGTTTGTGTTTCGTCGTTCGTTCTTTCCATGGATGTATAAAGGCGAAGATACACACGAGAGATTTTGGCCTCCCGGATACCAAAATGACAGGTCTCTTGTGTGTAAACACATCGGAGACGCGAGATATCTCTCGATACCGCGCGCCTCCTGAGACGGTCTGCGCACGCAAGTCTCGCGTCGTGTATTTTACATATTTTCGTCTCAGGGGACGCGTCTCCGGTCTTTTGACATGTTCAATTTTAATCTGAGGTCTCTTGGAGATGTTTGCAACTGAATTGGATTGGCGCGCGTGGCACGTGGTTTTTGTATTGATATATAATTTTAAACATTCCTGCGATTGTGACGATATTAGTACATTGTTAATAATAAAATTGTTAGTTGATTATAATTATAATATTATTTTTAAATAATGGCGGATTAATAACAGAGTTGCATTTGCATTTGAAATATGAATACAGTTGTGAAAAATACATTAACATTACGTGTTTTGTTATTCCCTTCATGTCCTACAACATTTATAGCAAACTATGTAGTTACCATTTCACCCTTTAATATTCATCGAAGGAACATAAGGAGTAAACAAAATTTCGCTACTCACAACGGTTTCGGGTATGTAGTGCATACCGATACTTGCTCTGGCTTATGTCACTGATGTCATAGGAGTGGTGTACATTAAAAGAAGGTCTATCTAAGTATTCTATTTCATTTACTAACGCAGAAAAGGAAATATACACATACGCATGTAAGTGAAGTACCGACCGACATATTATGTACGTTACTGAATCGATAAATAATTTCAAAGCGGTATATAATTATATTTTTTAATCACAATACTCGTAAATACATGACACTAGAGTATTACACAAAACCAAACGCCATTATGGCGCCAAAAATACTAATAGAATGAATGCAGCAACAGACCAAAGTCTCGCGTCTCGAGATAGTCCCGTGTATTTTAGAATTTGATGACAGGAGGCGATTGTCGGCCATTTTTACTAGAGATGCCGTCTCTAGAGACGAAAATCTCCCGTCGTGTATTTCACTGAAGAGACTGACGCCATTTTGTCAGTGCCTGGAGGCGCGTCTCCTGAGACCCCGTATATCCACACCTTAATACTTCTAGTAAACTGGATTCATCCATTCATCTCTTGGCCGACTATTGCGGTTCTAGGGGAAATGGCCAGTTAGGCAAAAGAAGCAAAATGGAGGATTTTTCATACTAAACGGGCTATAGGAAACTGCGGTTTTCACATGGATTTTTGGTTTTCACTGTTTATATTTTAACTGAAAATTAATTATAGACATCATATTGACATAATTATAGGACCAAGGGATGTAAATAGGCCGTTAATCAGGATTTATAATCAATTTTTTTAACAGAGGAAACAGCGTACGATGGAAGTAAATTAAATAACTTTTATTTTATTGTCATTAATTACAACATAAATCAAACATTGCACAAAAATGCATAAATACATACAGATTAGCTTTAAATAACAAAAAATATGAAAAAATAAATTCCTACATAATAAATGATATATTTAAAACGTCTTCACATCCGTGATATTCAATATCATAATTAGTGATAGGCAACTACTGAAAACACATTTTTTCACATTTTTTTTTTCTTAAATTATGAAAAAGGTTTAATTCTTAAAGGGAAATCTGAAAAAAGAATAAGAAAAATAAATAAAAAAAATTGGTCCTTTAATTATGTCAATATGATGTCTATAATTAATTTTCAGTTAAAATATATACAGTGAAAACCAAAAATCCATGTGAAAACCGCAGTTTCCTATAGCCCGTTTAGTATGGAAAATCCTCCATTTTGCTTCTTTTGCCTAACTGGCCATTTTCCCCAGAATCATACAGAATGTATAGACAAACACCTATGTTCTCCATCCAGTTTACTAGAATAGTATTATAGATCCATGGTTCTTTCTTCTTTTTCTCGCATTTTCTTCTGTTGTTTGCTGCATAGGTTTGCCGATTGTTCCGTAGTTTTTTTAATCAAATTTTTTTTTATCAAATTTTATTCGCGGAAATCGCGGAACGTAATTGATCGCTGCGTTTCATAAGTTGCCGTGAGAAGCTGGTAAATATTTTTTTACGACTTTGCGCTTTATATATTGTTATATATAAGACTTTGAAATAACATTGTCTCCAGTTTTTAAGAAATAAATCTGTTACATCGCGGCACTCGCCTCGTGTTTGCGGAACCCCATGATATTTTCACATGTGGATTGTGTAGTTTTGCGTTTCAACCAGAACCACGTTTAGTGAGCCTATGTGTTCTGCTATTTATTATACATTTTGGTTTATTTTTGTTATCGTAATCTAACTAGTAATGTTCCTTTTTTATTATTTCAGCCCTATTGCCTGATGAGAGGCTTCGGGACGTGGGTAAAAGGGATGAAGCGCCCCTCGGAAGATCCGTGGCTAAGTCTATGTTGCTAACCATTCCAGGTACACCCATCTTACAAGTAATATTGAGTTTTATAAAGTACTTCTCTAGTAGGAGGATCTGACCGATCCAGCTCATTCTCGGGCAGTCGTGCTTTCTCACACTTTTCTCTCTTCAATCTTCACTTTCTACCTTTTTAGTCATCCTGTCGTCATTCATTCTCTCAACATGACCAAAGTTTATTCACAAGTTATCTCAAAACTCCTATTAACAATTTTGTGCATGTCTTGTTTCAGATTTCTTCGGGATTCGGGCTGGATGCTTAAAGACACTGTAATCTTTACTCGGGGTGATTTGATCTGACTGTTTAATTACAAAATCAGATGGGATTGTTAAACAGTGTCAAAAATGAATTCACTGTATTTATTACTACTAGTCATTTTCATCCAAATGACTGTGAATCAAGCTGCCTTGGAGTCGTCTCAGGGTGACGAGTATAAACCGTGGGGACCTCTCGTCAAATGTAACTTTTTACCTATGGAATTCATACAGTGCGACCAGCCAGTGGACCACAAAGGGAATAAAACCGCCAGAGAAGAGGCCGGACACGGTTGCATCAAGTTTGGAGGATCGAGATACGAAGACGTCGAAAAAACTAAAGTTCAGTGTACGGTGTTGCCGGATATAGAGTGTTTCGGCCCCAGAACATTCCTGCGTGACGGATTCCCGTGTGTAACGTATTCCGAACAATATTTCACGACGACTCTAATCTACTCCATTTTGTTGGGTTTCCTCGGGATGGATAGGTTTTGTTTGGGGCAAACTGGGACGGCGGTCGGGAAACTATTGACCATAGGAGGTCTCGGCATTTGGTGGGTGGTGGATATCGTGCTTCTCATTACAAACAGTCTTCACCCTGAGGACGGAAGCAATTGGAATCCGTATGTGTAAAGTATAAGCGTGTATATTGTATAATGTACGACCCCGTGATATTATGTGTAAGTTTAATAGTAATTGCATCTATGGTTTCAAAAACTAAAATTTGTTGTCTATATCTTGTAACTGTCTGATAAATTATCAAACAGTGTAACCAAAAGTAAAATTAATTATCAAATCTCATCTTAAAAAAAACCTTTATTTATTACTAATGCTACAATGCTTACAAAAATCAGTCTTAACAAAATTTAATTTTCTTCCTAAAATAATATTTTGCATTATTGAATCAGTATTCAGTAAACTTAATAGAATATCGTCACCTGATTCGCAATCAATTTCCATATCTTTGTCGCCACTTGCAACCAACCCTTAGCTATGTTGAATAAAAACACAAAGCCTTTTTGTTTCCCAGGCTGAGTGTTTTATCGAGTTTCTTATTTCTCGATAATTATCGAGATAATTATGATATTGCAACCCAATTTCCTTTAATGTACTGTCAAAAGACTAGAACATTTCTCTCTTTAACTCTTCTTCATATGTTAAATTGGCATTCGCCGATACGTCTTTAAACTGCTCCTTTTGCTTCTTGAACGAGCCTCAATTTTGTTTTTTTTTCATCAAAATATTTTATCATCAATAGTGGAGCGTAAAGACATCGACTTCCCTATTCACTTGCGTGTCGCTCAAACGAAAGAATGTTACAGTGGTCTTTACTGGGTTTGAATTTGGTCTCCAGCGTTTAAGGTATTTTCCTCCTTATTAACTGGGCTGGCTACTTTTTCTAGTGTTTGGTCTTTTATTATTTTTATTTACCAAGACTCACCTACAAGCAAGCACTAGGAGTATGTCGTCAGCGTACATGAACTTTCTCGCTTCAGCAGTTGGGAGGTAGAAGATACACATGTTAAAAAGCATCGGCGCCAGAACTGAGCCTTGTGGTAGGCCATTTTTTGTGTGGTATGTTTTGCTGACGTCGCTATCTGTGTATACCCGGAGTGTCCAGTTCCTCAGCATTCCTCCTCTTATCACATTGTGTATGTGGATGCTACGGATTGTTGGGAGTCCTGTATTCTACACTGTCCCCATTTCACAAAGGGTCTATTTTCAAACTGACCCAAATTTTTCTAGGGGGTATGTGCGCTTTCTACATTTTTTGTCTATCTTGTCACCAAATTGGGTTAACACATACACAGGTGTTGTTAAGCGCTTTGCAGTTAGTGTACCTATGTACAGACGCGGACAAATTATTAGACTCAGTTTTTTCAATGAATAATGATTTTACTGATGAAATATTACGTATTTCAATATATTATTATTAATTTAACTAGCTAAGTTACCCGTGCTTCACAACGGCAAATTTGTGAAGTAGATCGACAGTATGACCCGAGCCGTAAGATTCTATAATTACGCAGAATCTTCTAGAAGGCTGTGGAAGTTAATAGTAGAACATTGCGGAACTTTCTAGAAAGTTGTCAGAACAGATGAATGTGGTTCGGGTCATACTGTCGATCTACTTCACAAATTTGCCGTTGTGAACACGGGTAACTTAGCTGGTGTACAATACTTGGGGACCAGCATTTTTTATTTTAAAAGTGATATGTAGTTGTATTGTACTCCACCACACCACCTAAATGGTGTTACCACCTTATGGATCGGATGGTGAAGGTGTATTTCTACTGACATATCTGGCGATCTCTGCCAGAGATGCGGCTTGGTACTGCTGAGCTGTAACAATTGACTGCATCATTGACAGCAGTCCCAGCCAATTGTCCCTCTCCAGCCGCCTTCTCTCCTCCTCCATATCCAACAGACGTTCCCGGACATCTGTTTGCAAATAGCCCAGCCGCCGAGCTTGACAAAGTATTCCAGCATCTTGTAGTATTTAGACAAATTTGCAAGTGTGAAAATTGTCGATGATAAAAAAAAAGCTACGCTATTTAGAATTATACGTCAAATTTTTTCTAATCGACATTTCATCGAACATCAAAATGCACAGGTTACCGTGCCCACTTCCTTGGCTTGTTAAATCTTCTATATGCTTAAAAACACGATCAATTAAGCCACATTTAAAAGGAATTTTGTTCAACATAGTCTTTAAAGTCCCCTGACTAGGCAGGCAAAATAACAGCCGCAATAATCTGTAGCACGATGCAGAATTTTAAAGAGGCTTAAAGCCAATACTTTTTGGTCGACATTCCACCTTCTTCCTTTTGACTTCCTCGTGGTGTTGGTTATTTGGCTTTCTAGCAAAGTCGAGAATGAAGGGCTCATTTTGTAATTAAATGGCTTTTTGACGCTACTGTTTTCACTTATCATTTGTATGATATTGACGTCAGTACATTTGTTTTTTAAGTTCCTGGTCTTAGCACGTAACCTCGATATTTGTGGATATTTTGCGACCTGGCGAATCAGATTCTAAAAATTTTAATTCTATAATATGTAATTGTTTTATCCGCACTGCTTGCAAACTATAAACACCTTTTAGAGTTTGCCTTTTTAATGCAGTTTCGTAGAATACTCCCGTCTTTTTGACTCGTCATATTAGGATTTGCCCTTTGAATTCCTTTTCAAACGACTTTTTTAAGTTTTGCTTGGATCGCCTCTTCAATATAAGGAGAGTCTCTTATGGTCATGCTCCCGGTATGTCGAGGGTTCTGATTCTCGAAGCTGCTTCTTTCATATTTTTTTCTGTGATTTATGGATTCGACATGATCCAAACATGGCTTGTATAATAATGATTTGACAAGTCGAGAACAACTTATATCCGGATGTCTTTTAACGATTTTACCAAAGACAGATGCCGTTAGCATATTCGCTATTGGCGCCGTCAAATTTTGCGACTTCGCTGTGAAATTGTTCTTCAATGTTACTGTCTGCTTCTAGCTTCTAGAATGAGCTGCTAAATTGAAGACAAGAAGTTGTATTTTTTGAACAAGGCACTTCGAATAAATCCCTCCATTGAATTGTTATTTTTCACGTCAATAAAGACCACATTACAGTCCATAATACAATAAGGAACATCATCGTGCTCATTGGTGTGAAATTCCCACAGAGTTTTTGAATATTCATTTAAGTTAATCATTAATTCAACTAAGCTCTCCGGTATTTGCATCTGAAACTTTGTGGTTATATTTCTGCCAGAAGATTCCCATGTAAACGGTGTTAATATGAAATGGTCTTGTTTTTTGAAAAAATCGTATTGTAACGTTTGCGCTTTAACTGTATCATTGGTGTGTGGGTTATCTACTATATACATTTCGATTGGATAGTTAGACGCGGTGTACAGTACGCAATTTTTTGGTGTTGGTTATTTGGCTTTCTAGCAAAGTCGAGAATGAAGGGCTCATTTTGTAATTAAATGGCTTTTTGACGCTATTGTTTTCACTTATCATTTGTATGATATTGACGTCAGTACATTTGTTTTTTAAGTTCCTGGTCTTAGCACGTAACCTCGATATTTTGTGACCTGGCGAATCAGATTCTAAAAATTTTAATTCTATAATATTTAATTGTTTGTTCTGCACTGCTTGCAAACTATAAACTTGGAGTTTGCCTTTTTAATGCAGTTTCGTAGAATACTCCCGTTTTTTTGACTCGTCATATTAGGATTTGCCCTTTAAATTCCTTTTCAAACGACTTTTTTAAAGTTTTGTTTGGATTGCCTCTTCAATATAAGGAGAGTCTTATTGTCATGCTCCCAGTATGTCGAGGGTTCTGATTCTCCAAGCTGGTTATTTCATATTTTTTTCTGTGTTTTATGGATTCGACTTGATCCAAACATGGCTTGTATAACAATGATTTGACAAGTCGAGAACAACTTATATCCGGATGTCTTTTAATGACGTTACCAAAGACAGATGCCGTTAGCATATTCGCTATTGGCGCCGTCAAATTTTGCGACTTGGCTGTGAAATTGTTCTACAATGTTACTGTCTGCTTCTAGCTTCTAGAATGAGCTGCTAAATTGGAGATAAGAAGTTGAATATTTTTAAACAAGGCACTTCGAATAAATTCTTCCATTGAATTGTTATTTTTACGTTCTTGACAAAAATAATTATTACATTTGTTGTGTTGGCTAAAATCGTGGAAATGTGATCTGGTTAAGTCGTTTCTGTTGTGAGGTTTTGAAGTTAAGAACAAAAATTCCTCAGTAAATTATTTCGGCACTGTATTTTTTCAACTGTGCGGTGGAGAAACAGTCTCGCTTCCAATATTTTTTAATATGAGCTGCTATCTCCATCGGAAATAATGTCTTATGAAGTCAGCTTTCACTGTAGTGTAGTATCTACAGTGGGGACAATTGGATTCTAATGCTGTTTTAAATCTTTCAACCAATTTCTCGGATTCCGCTCCAGTGGATGGTCCAGAACAATTTTTGCATCACATGTTCTGGGCAATCTACTTTTTGATCTTTCTGCAGTATTTGTTCTTAACTGCTAAAAATAAAACTTCACCAAACAGTGCTTTGAAGACTGTGAGGCAGAGATTGAATTTTATTCTTTCCTGACATATGAGCCAGTGAAGATATAGAGTGTGGGTGTTATGTGGGAGCGACGATTTGTACGATGGATGAAACGGGCGGCTGCATTGAAAACCAACTGCAGCCGTCGAAGCTGGAATTGTGGCACATTTGCAAGGATACCATTACAGTAGTCTATGCGAGAAACAATGAAGGCGTTAATCAGAGTTTTGCGTCGTATGTCCTCATTAAATTTTGGACACCGTTTTTTCCGAAACACCCAATATAAGAGAGAAATATTCCTACATAAAGTGCCTATCTGCCTACCCCTAAAGATGGTGGAATCATAGTAAAATAACAGAACGTACCCTCCCTGTCAGGACGCGCATCTGATTGAGTTTCCTCTTCATGCGTTCTATATCCGCGTTGAACTTCTTCATGAACTGAAATGCCTATCTGCCTACCCCTAAAGATGGTGGAATCATAGTAAAGTAACAGAACGTACCCTCTCCACCCTCCCTGTCAGGACGCGCATCTGTTTTAATTTGCGCTGCATTCGTTCTATATCAGCGTTAATCTTTTTCATGAACTGAAATGCCTATCTGCCTACCCCTAAAGATGGTGGAATCATAGTAAAGTAACAGAACGTACCATCTCCACCCTCCCTGTCAGGACGCGCATCTGTTTTAATTTGCGCTGCATTCGTTCTATATCAGCGTTAATCTTTTTCATGAACTGAAATGCCTATCTGCCTACCCCTAAAGATGGTGTAATCATAGTAAAGTAACAGAACGTACCCTCTCCACCCTCCCTGTCAGGACGCGCATCTGTTTTAATTTGCGCTGCATTCGTTTAATGTCAGCGTTTACCTTCTTCATGAACCGAAATGAAAACATAATATAATACAGTCACATATCTCAACACAGTGGCGTATATAAGAAATATGCTTTGTTACTATTACACAATGTTCCAAATTATAATTTTCCTATCCGGTGATTAGGAATGTGAACACTATTTGAATTTGACTTTCTTTCTTGTTTTTTCTTACTGCTTTCTTAACTGTGGACCTGTGGAAATAAAGCATGTTTGATTTGATTATTGTGCTGTGCTTGTATAGAGACTTGACAGATTGAACCGAAATAAAATAAGCCTAGTGTTTATCACATAAAAATACCGGAGAAAAACAAGTGGCAAAAATCAACAATAGTTACCAATTGTTTGGTGATCATATTGTTCGAATCAATTCTTTGGAGTCGCTGTTGTGTGCGTTTGGTTTGGTGTCAGTTTCATATAACATTTTGTTTATTTCCTCTTCTGCGTCTTTGTATGTTTTGAGGTTAGTTCTTTTAACGACACACTGCGTGTGAATCCACTCTATATGTGGCGAGCTATTCTCCTCGTATATCAGTTTCTCCACTGTATACCACTGTGCTCCCACAAGGATGGAATAACCGATAGGTTTTTTTCCCTTTCTCAGAAGTTTCTATTATTTTATAAGGCATTCTAAAAAAATGTATATACAAGATAGATCGACGAAGGCAGCTGCGAATTTTACTCCTCTCTGGACCCCAGCCTCTATACTGCTAGTTAGGGCAAGCACTTGCTCGCAGCAATCCCTGCCGGCTCGGAAGCCTGCTTGTTCCATAGGAACTACGGCATCTATTAATAAAGGGTTGAAGTACTTGGAGTAAGATTCCGTCAAAACCTCCAAAAAATGACTTAGGATGTATCCGAATCAGGTGACGGTATATATGTAGGTTCAAACTTTGTGTTTAGTTTAATTTTTCTCTCTAATGATTGTTATTTTAATGTTAAGTTTTTCAATAAAAATGTTTATAAATTATCAATTTTTTTATTTTGTAAACTTTTTTCCCTTAGAAAAATAATGAATCATAGAAGGCTTGATATTTTGATTTACCTTTTTAAGGAGAGCCTGGGAACAAATAAAAAAATATAAAACAGCCAAATTGTTAAAATTTTAAAAACCAGTATTTTGGCAAAATTATACTTTCGTATCTGAAAAACTGAATGGAAAATCCTTAGATCCCGTAAATTTCAGGGGTGCTTTAGGAATATTTTTTTATTCGAGGAATTTCCAAATATTATAATATTCTAAAACAGTCAATCTGTGGTCCATACTTTCATCTATCACTGTCTTCAGTTTCAAGACGATTCTCTCAGTATTGGCTGAGAACAATTTAGGACGCCGAAGCCCAATGACAGCATATAGGACCTTAAAGTCTGACAGTTTATTCTGCTGCGACGAGGATTGAAATGGAACACCATTTATTAAAATATCATTTTATTTTCAATAAAACATCTCTAACAATATAATTACAGAACACCTAACCCCTCCGTCATTCATTAATATACACACATACCCCATCTACTTATATATTATCTTTATAGTTATATAAAAATACCATTTATATATTATTATATACTTACCTATTCAATATATTATGTCCTTCAAAACAAACACTAGTAACTAAACATCTCAACACACAAGAAAAATATTTACAACAGTTTCAACGCAAGATACTAAATCTTAAACGTACATTAATTTGGTTTAAAATTACTTAATACTGTAATACCTTGCACTTGCACACAACAGAGATTTACTTACGACTTTACAATGTCTGCTTACTGTAACACAGCAATGACAAGAAAGGAATCGGAGAGCGCGTATGACAAATTGCATGAATGTGGGATGCGTGTAAGGATAGGGCTGTCTGGCGCTCTGATCTCTGCATACCCTGCAAGGGACGTGGCGTGAGGGTATAGATAGATAGAATGATGTGAAACCATTAGTATGAAATATCTCCCAGATGTCAGAGGTGGGGAATTCTGGATATATCTCAAATCAAGATATATCTTAAAGCGAGTGCTGGTGTGCCAGATGATAGGGAAAGGTGTTCAGCATGCTATCTGAAGTTGGCAAAGAGTGGCTGAAAAACCAGAATTCTGCAGTCCCAAAAAGGTTACAAGAAATGATCCAGAACTGATCTTTTTATGAAGTTTTAGGACAACATTAAGCTGGGTTAAGAACGGCTGCAACTTAAAAAGTTATAAAAAATGCTAGAAATGGAGGGTTCCTGGTAATGATGCACAGACGCTTTGAACCATGGAAGAAAGCGCACATTATTTGCAGTAAATTGAAATATTTCTCGACATGCTATGCGATTACAGTGGTAAGTTATTTTACTTTGGTGCAACGGTATTACAATTTTTTGGTCACAAAGTATTTCTTACATACACATTATTATCACTACGTTTAATGGTGTTTCAAAGTCTTTCTAAACTAAATAGAAATTGCAACAAATAATAATAAATGTAATGAGAGTAGGTAGAACTTGATAATATCACACAGTAATATTATGAACAACCATAGAATAATTATTAATGATAGCAAAAGAAGGAAGACTTGAGTATCGGTGAACTCAATAAGCAATTAAGGATTGTCATAATACAGCAGAGCGTAATGTAGTCAGTAAACATTGAACTACTACGGGAAACTCATCAGCTAAATATGTGTCTATGGTTTCCCACACACGCCTGTAAGTTCAGTTAACTGAATCGACCGTTTGCAAAAAAGTTCCGACCAAAACCTCTCTCTGAATTCATTGTTACCCTGATATTGAATTCAGAAAGAGGTTTTGGTCCGAGCTTTTTGCAAACAGTCGATTCAGTTAACTGAACTTCCAGACGCGTGTGGGGAGCCTATAGGGGTGAGAAGAGAAGATATATTAGACCTTCCTTGTCTCATTCCCGCTCATGTGAATCATAGGAAAAATTCATTGCCTTTGGACATTTTTAAAACGATAAGATTTTTTTTAAATTACAAACCAGACATTTTAACATAAATAGGTATATGGCATCCAGTATTTTTTTTAATCAGTTCAAAATATTATCAAAATAAAAAAAAAACTGTGAGAATGAGACAAAGAAGGCCTAATATATCTCCACTACTCATCCCTATAGATACAGATATTCTCCCACTAATGTGTTGAACGAAGCATTTCACATTTTATGTACGGAGTTCGTTGAATGTAGCCATATAATTATGTATGTAAAAATAACTTATAAAATAAATTAATAATTATATACATACTACAATATCACAAACTATAAAAAACACATTAAACCAACTAATATCTCTTAAAAAAATAAGTGCAGAACAAAATATAATAATATGTCATAATGAAATTAGTAGATAGAAAATTATGTAAACAGTAGGGATATAAACTCAGTTAGAAAATATAATGTAAATTAATATATAAAAAATGAAAATGCAGTGCAGTGATAATATGATGAACAGTGAACCAGTCATAAACAGTGATCCACAGCCGATACCACAATGACTGAGAAATTTAAAATGGTCAGTATTTTCCCTTTGCTAATATGGTTCATTATGAAAGGAAGCATGGTTCACTGTGATACTCTCAAGGTCCACAGTGAAACGCACATGATCCACAGTGAACCATTTGCCTATTTTTTCTCAAGTTTTTTTATATTGACTTGTACGTATTTAATTATTGCTTGAGACAACATTATTATTAAAAAAAAAAAAATAAGAAAATAAATACTTACAAAAACAATAACACTCTTAACAACAGTGCACAATGGATGTACATATCTTAAATTATTTGTCATAATTAATGCAAGCGATCCCTCAACATTCACAAGCGTCTCCCAAAGCGTGAACTTACACTTTGGGAGGCACTGTTCTAGACAAAAGTTCGAATTGAGATATACCTAAAATATTTTAGGTATTGAACCGGATTTATCTGCATTGCACAGACAGAAATACATTACAGTTTTTTTTCTATCCTCAACAGAGATGACAGGCATCTTCATTCAAGTAATGTAACGTTACGTTAACTCCCTTGGGGAAGAAGCAGGATAGGTGTTCCGACGCTTACGAGTCAGCTTTGGCTGGCTTAAGTGATCACTTACTCATAAGCGTCGGAACACCCATCCTGCTTCCCCCCAAGGGAGTTCACATAATGTTTCACATAAAGCTACATTATGTGAATGAAGATGCCTCTCATCTCTGTTGAGGAAAAGCTATATCACGGACATGTTGTATTTTGTGATGGACATGATTATTTTACAAATCTAGTTGATACAATTTGTGATACTAGCGTAAAATATGTTACGTTACAATTACGATTGTACAATACTTAAAAACAAACGGTAGAGAATATATAGTAAACCTTAATATCTAATTGTACTTGAGTTATGGTATGTCGTGTGTATTATATTTCTATGTCGAGTGGACGGAAGAATATTTCATAGTATTTAATTAGTAAGACGATAGATACAATTTATACAAATATTATATGACACAAATTTAGAAGAATTTATATACTGTCGCTTAGCGACCTATATGCACTGAGCAAAAATCGTTCTATTATCGCTTAAACTTTTTCAAATTTTCTATGAGAATGTTAGCGCTCAATAAAAACGTAAGCGACAAAGCGAATTATACCTTTTTAAGAAGAGCCTGGGAACAAATTAAAAAATCTAAAACAGCCAATTTGTTAAGATTATAATTTCCAGTATTTCGACTAAATCTGAAAAACTGAACGTAAAATCCTCAGATCCCGTAAATTTCAGGGGTACTTTTGGAATATTTTTTTATTCAAGGTGTTTCTAAATATTGTAATTCTAAAACAGTCAATCTGTAGTCCAAACTTTCATCTATCACTGTTTTCAGTTTTAAGACGATTCCCTCAGTATTGGCTGAGTACAATTCAGGGCGCAGAAGCCGTATGACAGCATACAGGACCTTAAGTTTGAAATCTGGTTATAACCGAAGCATCATTTAATAACAATCAGAAACTTAAGCGACAATAGAAACCTTTTTTACAAAATACCACACAGAACTCAAAGGTATATATAAATCATCACAACCCTTAACAAAATTTACAATCGATATATCGTGATGAATGAACGAGTTTTAAATAAAACTTATTGAGCAAAATTTATCAATGTATCTACATTACGAGATTTATGATTCAATTCGACAATTATAGCAATGTTATGCAACAAAATAACGTCTTACAAAGTTCAGCAATAAGGTTCACCACCCATTAAAGGACAACGTAGCAGCTGTCGACAAAAACCTGTTTTGTGACAGCGAAGTTGATTGTGAACAGTGTTCTTCGGCTTGACGACTTTAAATAAAAATTCTTGAAAATTACTTTAGATTTCGCAACTTATATGATGAGGGTGCAAATCCTCGAATACTAGTCGCGAAATCTAAAGTCATTTTTTTGTGGATTGTAATACAAAAATTTAGTTTTTCATTTTTTCCTTAAAAATGGACTTCCACCAAGTACCGACGGTCAAAAACATTGAGATTATATTATAGTAACATACTCTTTACAACACAGAAAACACGAAACGTGAGTCTAAATCCAATTATAAAAAATTCAAGAGTTTGTAATCGTATACAAAGTTTGAAAAGTTACAAAATATAATATAAACTATTTTCCACACTATGACTAGAAAATATAAATAACATAGAAACTAAAAACTATATGAAGCTAACGAAAAACATATTTGGTGTCATTTTATTGAAACAAGAAAGGAGAATGCTCAAAAAAACCCAACAAAATGTAACTCAAATGAGTAATTAAATACTGCATGGGTGGCATCATGGATAGCAATGGCTAAATGTGTGAAATACCTATTAGAAGTTTTACAGGGGTCACATGAATATATTAGTAAAAGGAGCATTTGACAGTTACAATTGCGGTTTAAAAGCGTATAATATGATGAGTATAAGGAGCCCGTCTTTTTCTTCTTCATCAGCCTTGGTCCCTCCACCACTGGATGGAACTAAGAAATAGTAATTTTTAAAAGATCGTTGCAACATATGCACTCCTGAATTTATAGAATCACCTGAATTTCGAATAAATATTTCGCACATTTAGCCATTGATTTCGATGATGCCCCCTATGCAGTATTTAATTACTCATTTTTGCCTATCATTTGAGTCACATTTTGTTTGCGCCGGGCCTGATTTTTTTCCATACTAAATAAGCATTCTCCTTTAAAACTAAATTTCATCTACTACAGTGAATACCACTTAATGTGACCAACAATTTACGATAGCGGAGTGATTTGGTACGAACCAACGACATTATCAGTAATTACATTAAGCGGCGACCGCTGCATCACTAAACTAAATTAAATAAACCGAATTCTAATTAACGTAATTCATTTTTCGACAATCGTAATTAATTTATTCGATAATCGTAATTCATTTATTCAAGAATCGTAATTCACTAATTTACCGAATGATTTTAGCATCTTCGATAAATATTATATCAAAAATGTTTAGCATGTAGAAACATCCGTCACACTAAAATGTTACGTTAGAGAAATTACTCAGTTTTAAGCTATAATCATAATTTTTCTAGGAAACACATCCAATACATATTAAAAAAAAAATAACATTCGATTACAAAACAATACATTAAAATATATTTTCCTGAAATATATTGATCGAAAACACTGAAAAATCAAAGTACAGTGAAACTCGGATTTTACGTTTTTCTGGGGACCACCGGAAAAAAACGTAAAATAGGGGAAAACTTAAAATGTGGGAAATGATATTTTAGTATGTCCTATAAAAACGTAGTTACTTTTCACTGTTAACTTCATTGTCATGTAGTAGGAGTGATTTCTTGACAGTAATTATGTTTACAAGAAACAAAAGTGAATTATATCACTAAAAAACTAAATTGAAGGAATTGAATTTTCAGAAAATACCCCATACAATAAAAGTCCGTTAATTCAAATTCCAAGGAACTGAAAGATGGAAAAAATAGAATTACGCGACACGAACATTTGAATTTCGCGCCAATTTTTAATTTTAAAATAAACTGAATAATTTTATAAGTAAAACTTGCGATTTTTCGGAAGCAACCCAGGTGGATGTCGAATATTTGTCACAAATTTGATTTTCCGGATAAGTACGTAATTTAATGCGCACGACATGAAGTAGGTCCGCGCATTTCACATTACCTAATACCTAATAATAGCACTTCGTACACAACACAATTTATATCGGAGTAAACATTGAAACAACTATTTATTACTTTTAGATTTCAAAAAGTCACTTATGTTGGTTATCATTTTGACACGAGTTTATCATTAGGTAGGTACATGTCCAATGACCTAGTTAAAACTTTTGCAAATATCAAATGGTGTGTCGGGCCCTTCCCGAGTTTCTTCTGAACACCTATTAAGGCTGACAATACACATTTGTATTTGTGGAAATATAAATTGGAATAACAACCAAACTTAATGTAAATTAAAAAGGAATCGTTTTTTTTTTCAAATTCAACAAAATTGGTGCCCAAAAATTTCGCGAGAAGTAAATCACAAAGCACTGTTTGGAATAATACGCACGTGTAGGTAGGTATATATTAAATACCTAAATAAAACGAGTAATGTGTATGTTGCACTTCAATGAACTGGATAAAAAACTTAAACTTTAAAGTTATACTAAACACTTCGGGCGATTAAAATTAACATGTTACTATGCGCTGCACATGTTGACATTCTCTGTAAATCACCCCACGCATCAAGAGGTAGCGATGTACTGAGGTGTTATGAGGGGGAGATAAGATAACACCGCCCACCACGTGGAACGTGAGTTGGCATTGAGTAAAAAGGTGGCAATGTGACTTTACACACTTTCTTTACGTAATATTTTTTGTCCAACTTTTTGACAAACAATGAAATTTTACGTGTTTAGATATTTCATACAACTTTACGGCCGAGAAAAAAACGTATAATCCGGGAATTGTTCGGGCGCCTGACGTAAAATTTGGGAAATTTTTGTTCTGGAATGTATGGGGGTGAAACGGGACCGACAAAAAAAAACTTTAAATCCGGGAAAACGTAAAATGCGGGAACTTAAAATCCGAGTTTCACTGTACGTTATATATATTCGCATATAAAAATTTCCTAAGGTTAGTGTAATATGAATATACTACATATGTTTACACTGCAAGACTTATATCGAAATATAGCTGTCCTTATTCTAAATATTATTTACAATAGTTTTTACTTAAAAAAAGTAAACAATTCGTCACTACTATAGAATTTATAGTAAATTTTCTTACGACGCATTCATGTATTATATCTAATAGGTGCATACTTATAAATAAAGTTTTTCACGAAAGAAACAAGCGTTTTTTTGTGGAAGTCATTGTAAATTTATTCTATTCTATTCCCTCACGTCGCACCCCTTGCTGGATAGGCAGAGAGAGAATGGATTATAAGACTTGCCTAACTGTACACACACTCATCGCTTATGTCACATTCATGTAATTCGATTCACACATGTATAAGTTTTCTTTTCTTTTCTCAGGTTGACTGTAAGACATTGCTTTCGCGATAAGTCCGCCCTTTGGCATACTTCTGTGTCTAATAAAGATTTATTTATTTGAATCAGCATACGCACTCTACGATTCCTTCTATTCAAAATGTGTCCATCCTTGAGCAAACTCAAGTCTCCAATGGTCACGCTCCCTCATTTCAGTAAGAGAAATCGGAGAACCTGTATGAAAAATTGTATGAATGTGACGAAAGCTAGGAGTGTGTGTAAGGATGGGGCGGTCTGGCGTTCTGTCTTTCTGCCTACCCCGCAAGGGTCGGGTGTAAGGGAATAGAATAGTTGATAAGTTTAAACGGTAAAAAGTCTCTCAAGATTATAAAACGATACAAATCAACATTTCTGTACAAAATGTTGCCCTAATAAAAAAAACAATAAAATTTACAATGACTACACACAAGAAAACCCTTGCATTTAACGTAATTATTGAATAATATCACCACATGGCAACACAGCGTATGTGTTTGTATACTCGTTTGTCACTTCACTGCACAAGTACAATTCGTACAACTGGCAACTATTTTGATAATCATTATTATTATTTAAATGACAGTATCATCAACACGACGTAAACTCTTCGTCTGTGATTCGTCTCTCCATAGACAAAAGACGCATGTCAAAGTCGCCGCACTGCACTGCATCTGTCGGCATAATTTCCACGTTTTGTGAATTTGCCTGAAAATAAACAAAACATTTTATGTAAATAAAAAAGGATCTGGGGCCCTATTTATGGACCTGCGGAGATTTTTCACGTGCAGGAAATTATAAATAAAATAGGGGCTAGCTAGCAGAGTTGGCAGCATTGCGATAAGCTTGTCCTAGTGAACAAATGTTATAGCATCTTTTAATTGTTATGCACATGCACAAAGTGTAAAGAAATAAATAGTTCAATGTGTACCAAGCTTTCGAAAAATATATATTTTTTAATTATACTCAAATTGTTGAAAATTGAAAAGAGCTACAAGAAAATGGTCAAAGAATGAATTAATTGCTGTAGTTTCAGCTACAAAATGAGCTATTATTCATTTTTGGAAGACTTATAGTTTTTGAGTTATAGCAAAAAACATCTAATGACAGTTGAAGTCATTAGAATGGGACTTTAAATATGACTTGTATTGAAATGCTATAGTAATAGTAAAATTAGGTATTCTGAAACACCCTATCCCAAGGTATCCTGTCCCACCTGCATAGGTTTCAAACTGTTAATCATTTTGCCAGATTTGAACCGCAATATGACTGAACTATGTAAAGTGGGCGGGACATGTGGCAAGACAGGACAGTGTCAGATGGACACCTAAAATCCTGAAGTGGAGGCCCTGGGAGAACAAAAGAGGCGTAGGGGAACCACAGAAAAGGTGGACAGATGACATTGTCCAGCTTACGGGTCGTAGATGGCAGCAGATATCCCAAGATAGAAGACAGTGGAAGAGTTTTAGAAAAAGGCCTATGTCCAGCAGTGGAACGCAAGTGGCTAGCAGTATTTGGTTTTTTGTACAGAATTTTTAGAAAGTTTTAAAGAAAATGTTTACCAGCATTAGAGTAGCTAAGAAATATCTAGCCGTATCCTCTTTAGGCTTATCACTCATCATGTTATTGAAGCTAATGATGGGAGTGGGGCTCCCCCTGTTTCTACTGAAGGACGTGAGGACTCGCGAGCTGTAGGACCACAGGTCAAACATCTTCCTGCGCTCCGCCTTGGCCAGGTCCGCTCTAATGGACGTGTGCCATTCCTCTACTCGCTGGGATATCTCCAACTGTTCTTTCGACTGCAACACAAAACACATAACAAACATAAGTAATGTAAATTGTTGAGTGACTCGCATCATGTGGGTCACCAGTTTTGTTACCGTACTGATTGTAGATGATTCAGGTAGGAATTGTCCAGCTTAATTGGAAACGATACAACATATAATTTCACATTGTTCAACACTCGGTCAAACTGAATATACATATAGACATAATCATGTAACCAAAATTAATAAATTCAAAAGTATTATAAATACAGTTGGTTTCAGAAGATTATAATTATGTGCTCTATTACGATAAAACAATTATAACAGATAGAACAATGCATCATAATCGACCCCATGTAGTTCTGCACAACAAACAAACTAAAATCAATTAGTATTTAATTGACATCACTGTACCAAATACATTTAACACTAGATCGTAAATTGTCATAATTTAAGATCTATTGTATATACCTATGTACATAATATTATATATTGCTGCACTATTAATGTATTTATTGTTGTAAGGTTTGCTGGGTACAGATGGATTGGAGTTGATGTTTTGTTTATGCATGCCGATTGATTTATTATTATTATTTTTTTGAGATTTCTATGAAATATGAATTATTTATTATTATTAACTAAATATTTTGTTGATTGGTTGTGTTGAAATGGTAATGTTTTTTTGTATTTGATTATGTATTTGACACTGAACCAACAAGAAATTGTTAAAGGCTTTAGCCGTTGATGTGTAAATAAATAAATAAATCTATATAATCAATTGTAATTTATGTATACTAAAGAAATATATGTAGGCTTTCTGACTGATAATACTGAGAAGTGTATTGGCAAGTCCTGCCTCTGCAATCAAAATCAACAACTTACACATTTGAGGTTACTCTTTTCGAGGGCAGCTTCAGCGTTGAGTCTCCTAATAACAGCATCGGACGGATCATCCAGCCTCGGACTGTCTGCAGAGTCTCGTCTATCATCATCACCATCATAGCCGTCGCAGTGACGATCATCCTCGGCGTTCGTCCTATCATAATCCTGTTCAACTTCTCTACTGTCCTCCTCCAAAGACTCAACAGCCTTTGCGATGGTCGCGCTGTATAGAATTTTGTTCCGAGAATACTTTCTCTGCAGTTGTTCTGTTTTTTCTGGCTCGAATCCAATAAAACCTATGAAATATAAACAATTTATTAGGTATTACTGAGAAAAAGGACCAATTTCAAAGTCATTTAGGGAGGATAATTTTGTATGAGGGTGTAAATAAGAATGACAAAATGGATTTTAGCTAATTGTGTAAAAAGGGGACCGAATATCAAAAAAATATGCTATTCACTGTGTATTACCTTAAACCATTTTTTTTTAAATAATGAATCTGGGTTTATCGAAATAAACCCAAATACATCTTTGTACACTTCACAGAAAGCTTAAACCAATTTTTTTTTTAATAATGAATCAGGGTTTATCGAAATAAACCCAAATACATCTTTGAACACTTCACAGAAAGCTTAAAAGCTTGTGTTGTGAAGTGGAGTAAGTCGGGGATCGAACCCGTGCCCACTGGATTGACAGTCGAGCGCGCTACCAACCAGGCTACCGACCACCTCAATTACAGCATCTTATCTAACAAACTATGGGAATAATCTCAAGTTTCAATGGACAGTTTCAGAGGTAGCTTTAGAATTACTTTTTATCGAGAAAATTTACATTTCTACCTGCTATAGTGACTAAAACATATTCTCATTTATTCATGAGTTAAGTCTTAGAATGATATCTTTAGAATAAGCTGAGAAATTTTACTTTTCTCGATGCAATTTTTTGGATGTTCAGTTGAAAGAAAAATATTACCATGAAAACTGAAAAATGTCAAACGTAATACAGCCTTCACAAAATATAGGTCAAATATATATTTGAGATGTTAAGGCATGTGCCAAATAAAGATAACAAAATAACAATAATCACAAAGTAAATACCAAGCGAAACACTTGTTTCGATTGACCTACTTTTAACTTTATATCAAAAAAATTACTTTTTTTTAAAAATTAAATTTTATAAACGAATGGCAAAACTAATGTACGTAATTCTTACCATCTTTGTCCTCTTTACTGTCCTGGTCAGGAAATCCGAGGAAATCTGTAAAAAATAATAATTGTTAAATTGTGCAAAATTGACCAAATAGAACAATTTTATTGGAGTTATATACCTAAATTATTTTAGGTATTGAAACTGGATTTTACTGCATTGCGCAGATGTAAACACACGATTTTCCTCAAAAGAAGCGAGAGGTGTCTACATTCAGATAATGTAGTTTTATCTGAACTCCCTTGGGGAGGATTCCTCTTGCTTTTGGTGAGGAAACTCTGTAAAATTTTTATTATTTCTATCAATACCCTCACGCCACTTCCCTTGCAGGGTAGAGAGCGCCAGACAGCCCCATCCTTGCACACACTCCTAGCCTCCGTCACATTCATGCAATTTGTCATACACGCTCTCCAATTCCTTTTATCCAAAACGCGTCCATCCTTGAGGATCTGATCGACATGATCGGACCAGGTCAGTCTTGGGCGGCTGCGCTTCCTCACCCCTCTTCGCTTACTCAAATATTTTTATTACTAAAATGTAAACTCACCTTTCTCCCACTCGGTCGCCAAGACTTTTAATTCCTTCAACATTTGTTTCCTATGCCACGCCATCGTGTACTTCTCATTGTAATTCGTGACAAACGTGTCTAAGAAATACTGAGTGTCAAACGACCGTTCATTCACGTCGTATTTCCCCATTTTCCGTCGTATTTTCCTCAATTTGTTCTTTCTCCTCTCCACCACTTTCACAATCATAGACTTTGGAAGTTCGAAACAGCACGGTTTTAGTTTTATTAAATGTGCCGTCCCAGCTATGAGATGTTGCATGTCGTATTTGGAACTTTTACGCTGTAACGGAAGGGTTCCATCAGTGGCTTTTCTCTTTTTACTCTTCTCATCTACCTCTACTTCGACAACCGTATTTTGTAATGTGCTATCTGCGGTTTCATCCAACACCGTCGTCTCAGCGATGGTTGTGTCTGGATTTGCAGTATTTTCGAGTAAAGAATCGGGATATTCTCTCTCCGAGAGGGGACTCATAAACGTTTCATTACTGGTGAAATCTGAATCGGAATTGACCGGAGTAAAAGAGTTGAGGCCGTCGGTGCAGTAATCTGAACAGTGTCCAGAATCGGGTGGAGACGAAATGGTTTTTGCCGTGACCTCCATGGAGCACATATCCAGCGGTTCCTTTTCGTAACAGAAGTCCAGATCGTCGCACAGCATGCCACTTTGATCTGTATTCCAATTGCAACGGAAGTCTGTGGAGACTCCGACGAGGTCTCCCTTGTAGTCTTTGATTTGTATATCATTGTCGGTGATGACTCGTGGCTCAAACTCTATAAAGTTTTTGGGCAGGGCACCCAATGGTTTTGGATCGGGATTTTCTTTTAAATTAATATTCCCAGCCTCCTCCAAGTCAATCGGTTCAAAATTATGAACCTCCACTTCTTTTCTTTTGGATTTCTTGGTAGATTTTTTGGTTGTGTCTATCTCGCCATCCTCTATTTCATTATTGGGGTCATTTACATCTCTGAAACAATTCAGCAAAACAAATATTGACTTTATATAATTATAACACGGTATGGAGAGACCGTTAAATTGGTTAGAAAAACATCCGGAGCAAGCGTTAGCATCTAAAGATTATGCCACAAAAATTTTCTGCATTGTAAAACATAACGTGAGGTGGTCTGTAGCCTGGTTCATATTGCGCTCGACTGTTAACGCAGTGGGCGCGGGTTCAATCCCCGATGCTGACCTACTTCACTTCACGATACAAGCTTTTCAAGCTTAGTGTGAAGTGTACAAAGGTCTATTTGGGATTATTTAGATAAACCCAGATTCATTTTTAAAAATAAACCTTGCATTTTGCTCAAACACAGAATTCTGATCACACTTAAGTTCTCATCATTACGCTAGTAAAAAATATTCAGTGTGAGAGTTTCGATATGAATTTCATTACCGACGCCCTTCCACACAATACCACATAAACCTTGGATCGCTTCAAACACATTACATCTTTTTTATCTCTGAAGAAGGCTGATCCAATGTGGTACAGAATTAAAATTTCATCTAATTTACACAATTGGTGAAAGTTTCAGAGCTCTAGCTAGTCTGGAAGTGAGTTAGAATTCGACAATGACAAGATCTGTAGACAATGCCAAGCGAAGTTAAAGAAAACCGTCAAGAGATGATTAAGAAATGAAGTGATTAGAGTGTTGAGTAAATGTATAATGAATGTTGTAACTAGAATGAAAATGAATAAGTAGAGATGGTTGGGACATGTAGAGAGGATGAATGATGAAAGAATAACGAAGAAAATATACCTGGAATAAGCGGGCACGGCCGTCCAAGAATCAAGTGGCTTCACCAGATTCTCAAGGACGGACGTGTTTTGAGTGAAGGGAATCATAGTGTGTGTATGGCGATTTGCATGAATGTGATGGAGGTATGTGTGTAAGGGTAGGCTAGTCTGGCGATCTGTTCTCTCTGCCTACCCCGCAAGGGATGCGACGTGAGGGGGATATAATTGAATATAAATCTAACACTTAATAACAACATTAGGCAACACTATTACGAATAAATTAGTTTGAATAACAAGGAGTACACTGTATTGGTTATATTGAAACAAGTGGTGATAAGAGGTTGGTGTTATTATTGTCTTGTCTTGATAATATTATGCTATCTTATTATTCATCTATAGCTATATCTACTTCATATAGCGCATAAACATAGTAATAACATTTCATAGTGGTAAAGATACTTAGGAATGCGTGGTGATATGAAAACAAACAAATATGCCGGCAGCGATTAATTATTAATGAGCAGGAATTTATACATCATACACATTTCAGGATAGGCAAAAAGGACCGAATGCCACATATTCCAACTTTAACCTACACGTAATTTTCGAATCCTAGTACACACATCTCATTTAAACGCAACACATTTTCAATCACTAAATGTATAATATGTCGATTACTATAATCAACTTTTTCAAATTTTGTACGAAAGTGTTTGCGCAATCAAAGAATAACGTAAGCACCACAATGGATTGTGTAAAAAGGGGACTGAATATCAAAAAAAAAAAATATCCGCAAAGTCAATGAGTTTTACCTTAAACATTTTATCAATCAAATTACGGCATTACATTTAACAAACTACAGAAATTCCGTAAATTTCAGAGACAACTTTGAAATACACAAAATATTTTGACCCGCTAGAGTCGCTAAAACATATTCACATTAATTAGTCTTAGGACGACATCTTTAGTATTAGCCGACTAATCTTAATTCTTCGGAGACGCAATTTTTTGAATGTTGAGTTACTTTTTTTTTATAATAAAAGACAAACTTTCTTACCCTGGCGCGTTCCCAAAAGACTGCACAATCTCCACCACCTTTATCCACAGATAATCCACCTTCTTGCTGTAAATGTTGGCAGACTGCTGCAAGAGTAGAGCCACTTCTGCAAAGTTGGGCAGAGTGTCATCCATGGGGCATCTGCCCTCATCTAACTGCCTGAGGCCTGCCTCTGTTAGATATTCCTCCAGCAGCTAAAAGCAAATTGCACTTGAGTGTTTTGACAACAGGTTCTTAGCGGACGTTCATTATAATATAATAAGGATGAAAAACATATTGAAATATTAAAAAAAACATGTTTTAACACATTAAACGTCACAGGGGTCACCGGTGACCTCATCTTTTCTGCATTATTCCGCCGTGGGGGGCACCGGCGACCTCACACAAAAAATATACATCAAATGCTTTTTGGCGCCAACGGTTACGCTTCTAATTTATTTTGCATATGTAAGTGACCGGAATGGCGCTCGAGAATTATCCTGTGCAGTGAGACACAACTGCTCAGTAATTTTTGGAATATAGGTTACAAATTTCAGAAAGTTCCGAAAAAGATTTTCAAAACAATTTTTTTGTAATTATTATGGAATCCGACGCCCGATTCATGTATAACTTATTTTGGGTATGTTTCACATTATAGTACATCGAATACCGAAGAAAAGTTTTTATGTAAATTTTCATATTTGTTCCATCGGCGTTTAACGTGTTAACCAACTGGGCCATCCATGCAGTTGTTTTTAATAATATTTTCTTTTTATTTTATTAATAAAAACAACTGCATGGATGGCCCAGATGGTTAAAACATGAATTTTCGATAATGAAAGGTCCCGGCTCGCATTCCAGTACTGACGATGTAATCTGCACTAAACGATATAAACATTAGCTTTACTGCGAACAGTGGCAGAAAGTATTTTTGATTTGTGCATACAAAATCCTCTATTCTAACATTATTTGCAGATTTTGAATGTGTCCCTGCAATTGGTAGTGGTTGACAAGTCGTGTAAATCAACATAATTGTTTCGTTGTTTCCACATTTCAGCTAAAAGCGACAGAAAGCAGTTTTATCCAAATATTTACAATATATTATAGTCCCAATTTGTAATGCAAATTGTTCTATCAAAGGTCAATGTACCTTTATGCAGATTTCTATAGAAACAAGAGTGCAACAAGCAAAACAAGGGATGTTCAAAACAAACATACTAACCTAACATACACATCAGATTTTGCACAATAAACACTATTATTTATCAATCCACCATATGCCGACATGAGAAATAATCTAATAGATACCAAATACATCACGTGACCCGCGGACACCGTGTTATTTAAAAATAAAAACACTATTAATGCTAAACATTGCGAAAGTAGGCCATGGCGTGAGAGGTTGAGTACTTACAGAATTAATGTCCATATCAAAATTCTGCTTCAAGTCTTTGATGGGCCTCATAAGAGCGCCCACAATTTCTTCTAACCTCTGGGAAGACATTGAGCATTCGCTACCCTGTCTGGTTTTTCTCAACGAGACATTGTACCTGAAATAAACAACAAATGTCACAACATTACCAATACAAACATTGTACAAAATGTCAACACGCATGACAAACTTATTATTCTTACATAAAATAGTGGAATAAATTGGAAATACTGTAAAAAAATTAAAAATATAACACCCACCCGTCTATATTTGTTATATCTTCGTCCATTTGTGTAATACGTAATAATAATATTCAGTATAAATATGATAGCCAATTTCTCGGCGGCCATATACGTTTCCCTCCGTTCAAAGAGATTGTTCGTATTTCATTTCGACACAAGAAGCAACGAGCTTCCCGCCTACAGTAGGCGGTTACGGTTAAATACAAGCGCCTACTCTTGTCTGTGGTTTTTTTGATATGGCCACACTAGAGTTATATGATCACGTTTGTACACTTGCACGATGCTGCCATCTTCGCCTATATTCATTGTATATTAATGTTGCTATTTTATTTATTTATATCACTTGGCGAAAAATGTAAAACTATATAAATATCTCTAATGAAAAAAACCCCTATTAGCAGTACCTACCTCTAAAATGTACAGATGTAATTTTAATGGTTTAAAACAATCACAAGTTTTTATTTTTTTAAACCTTTGAGCCATCATTTTTTTGGATATGCGATGAGATTAGATAAAAATTTATCATTTATTTCTAACGAAAAGGTCTCAATGTTCTAGTAACATTTTTACTAAACCAATTTGTGACAAACTTCACGGCAGTTTCAGATTTGTTTTGCCGCTGTCTGTGTGTCGCGCGTCTGTTGTCTTTTTAATTTTAATTAAAAAGTATATTCACATTGCAATATATTTATACGAGCTGTGTTTCGGTATATTTGTGTATTGTGACTATTATTAATTAAATAATTACCCAACAGAAAGTGTTCGTGTCATAAATACAGTGTCTCCTTTCATAAATTGTGCAAAAGTTTGTGTTGTGACGTTTTGTACAAAAAAAAATCTGTCGTTCAGAAATTCAGTTTCTGTTTTAATATTTACGAGTATATAATTTATACACAATGGCCCTCTCCGGGTGTTACAACGTTATCAAATACCTGCACGTCCTCATCAACTTAATATTTTGGGTGAGTAACATTTTCATAAAAATCTATTTTTATTTTCTCAGCGTCCGCGTTCATCGTTGTTTGAACTCTGTTAGTTTATTTTGAGAAAAACGTAAGTATTTGGATAAAATAACTAATGGTAGTATGTGTAAAGAATAGATATTAGGATATTAAGGTATTGGATGTATAATAATGAGATATTTGTTTTATGAATACATAATTAGATGTTGAGATATTGTGATGAGTCTAGCATACGGTTTTAGATAATGATCTTACATGTTTGACATCCGCTGTATAAACATAACACATTAACGTACTACACAATATTCATAGAATTAAGTATATGTTATGTGTATTGTAATCGTCTAATGAATATATTGCAGCAGTGAGAACATCATCTTTATAAAAGCAATCTACCTGACTATCCTGTGTTTATATTTATATACCTACCTATTAATTCGTTTCAATACAGTTTTTAACACACGAATGCGCCCCTTTTATATTTGCCCCAAGTTTTTAAATGTTTCTTCCCCTTATCCTTAACCGAGGCGACGTCCTAAAGCATCTGTCTACTATCTTTGCTAGACATCCCTGTCTCTTGCAGTCTCCAAAAACCTCTGGCCACTACAAGACTACAACCACGGTCTCTCCTCCCAAACTTTTGCCACCTGCTTCAGCCAGCTATTTCTGGGGCGCCTTACTGGCCTGCTCTCTGGGCTTCCAGAGCTTTTATTAATGTAGGCATTGATTGACATCTTCACACCATCCTCCTTCGCCATTGTCCATTAAGAAATGCAGGAAGACTGTCACATAATTTAATTAAAAAGGAATGCAGTTTTGTATTTTAGAAATAGTACAAAGTAGGTAGGAATTGTAGTAATTTTCGGGCTCGATCTCGGGGTCCGATGTTTCTGCAAAACCCTCTGCTACGATCAAACACTTGCGAAATCTGTCATAAATGCAGGTACAGATAAAATAACGTAATAGGTAGTACTAATAATTATTTATATCAAGGTATCTTCCTTGTGGGGTAGGCTGAGTAGAATGAAACCAATCACACTTATTTCATTCTCCTATTCGTGCCTAATAAAAGTCTCCATTATCTCCTAGCTCTTTGTATGGATCTGTTCAAAACTAAAGAAAAGTCTGGCGACGTCGTTAAGAACCCAGCGATATGGGGAAAGAGAGAGGATCAACATAATTTAGTACATGTTTCGAGGATGGTGTGCTGTAGATTGGCAATAAAAACATGATAAAAACTCAATAAAAAAATATTAAGTACTTAACCCATATTCCCGCCATTATTGGATCACTTACCTACCGCAATACTTACACATTTCCCGCCGCAAAAATGTCAAACATTCAGCATCGGTCAGACAGATGTTTCTACCTAATCGCGGTTTATCTCATCTCATACATATTCTCTTAATCTTGTGTTATCCGGAAATGTTGAAATCTATAATATGTACTGTACATATATCTGTATATTATTATTATTATAAGATATGATAAATAAATATTTGCAATTCGCAGATGGTGAATCAGATAAAAAAAAATGTGTGTAGAATAACATTTGCCTACTAATAATAATGTTATTTGCTGAGTCGTTTTCTAAAACACGGTACAAAGTCAAAACTGTTTTACCTAAAGGCCAAAACTACTCGCGGCGTTTGTGAAAAAACACAGCTGTAATAAAATTATTCATAAATACATTGTAATATGTTAAAATGTTGTTAAACATCGTGTAGTAAAAATAAATAATAAAATAAATACCGGTTTTCACAATACTTCATATCATCATAATCATAATTTAGTCTTAACTATCCGGCTCGGAGGACCATTAAAAGATAATGATTTCTTACGACTTACCAGTTACCACCCATAGATATCTAGGGAAAATATTCTCAAGGGCTTATACGCCCTCAGCCCGGAGCAAAAATCGTTCTATTTTCGCTTCAACTTTTTCAAATTTTGTATGAGAATGTTAGCGCGATATTACAATAACGTAAGCGGCAATGTGAATTTAAGAAGAGCCTGGGAACAAATTAAAAAATCTAAAACAGCCAATTTGTTAAGATTATAATCACCAGTATTTTGGCAAAATTATACATTTGTATCTGAAAAACTGAACGGAAAATCCTCAGATCCCGTAAATTTCAGGGGTACTTTCGGAATATTTTTTTGTTCAAGGAATTTCCAAATATTGCAATTTTAAAACAGTCAATCTGTAGTCCATACTTTCATCTATCACTGTCTTCAGTTTCAATTTCAATATCAACTTATTTACATTTTTATTGTCTGTCCCATTTTAGAGCCGCTTATTTATTTATTTTCTAATCTATGCTAGTTTCTAACACACTGAAAGAAATCGTATGCTAATAGATACAATTAATTTTATTCTTCGATTCGAGCTTCTGTCCGTTGAGCATATTTTTAAAGGGTTTTTGTCTTTTTTGGGATTTATTCATGTTGAGCCATTTTTTGTCCAGTCACGCATTTGACCGCCCCTAATCAATACGTACAATAGGAGTTTTAAGTTTTAACAACGTTTATCTTGGTCTGTGAGAGTAAAAAAGAAAGTACGTGTATGTAATGTAAGTCTTTATTATAAGACCTTTAAAATCGTGCAATATGGTTTTATTCGTCGAAAAGATTTACTATCGATTGCTCTAAACTTTCACTCCGTATGTAGATTTTTCGCCTTAAGGTTTCATGTGACGTCGTATTGTGCTTCAAGTGAAGCCAAGATCTTTTGTTGTGCAACTCATTACCTACATTATTAATGCAAGGCAGAGAAAGCACTGGATGTGTTTAATAATTCAACTTGTAAATAATGGCGGTGCTTTCAAAGCCTATCCGATCATTATTGTAATCGTGTTTCCTGCTTGATAATTCATTAGTGATTCAGCTTTGTACTGAACCGCCCTCTCTGTAGCATTAATTTTGTTTTGTAGGTATATTTTAAGTCTGGACATTCTGGACTCGTCGTAATGGCATTCAAAAACCCGTTGCTTCGTAGATAAAGCAGGCTATTTTTCACACATCGTTCATTTTCGTGTGACAGGAATAATACGTGATTCAACCTTGAATAATCCAGGATTCGTGCGTGTATGACCACTTGCATAAACTTCTAAGAATATATCGGACAGTGTGTCATTCTGTTCTCTCTGCATACTCTGTAATGGACTTGTCCTGAGGGTAGGTATAGTGTAGTATTGTCACATAATTATTATTGTTTGGGACCCTGCCTTAATTAAACTAGATTTACCCAAATATGAACAGAAATTTAACTAGCAGAGCGAGGTACTAAGTCTTTGACAGCGAAATAAGGTAATATTATTATTATTTATTCTATTTAAAGCCCTCCACTCGTTTGCGAGTGATCTTAGGCCGAATTGGAAGAAGAAAAAATACAAAGACAAAAGTGTATAAAATTTAAAAATATCATCAAATCATAAAATGAGAATGAATGAATCAATGAAAGAATGAATGAATGAAATAATGAATACACATTCCAAAATTTTTCTTTATACCAGCATATTATTATGCTGTTATAGGATACTCCTCATAACATTGCAACGTCTGCTTTCAACTTATAGCTTGTCTCTGATCTTCTGTATTATAATTTATAATATGGCTTCCTCCTTCATCCCTTCACCATGCCACATTATTATTATCTCATCGACTCATCCTATATCCTCCATATGGTACGCACGTGTTGCTTTAGCGACGTTTATACTTACAATTTACATACGTATTATGTTCCTTCAAAATCTGTTCAATACTATGTGTACTGTATGTACCAGGTAGTCACTCTGTCCGTGGGAGTCGCCAGGGGAGGGGGCAACCCCCCCGAGATTGGAATAGGTATATATTTTTTCATACTAAATGATAAAACCTCGCAAAAAATCACAACACTACCACATAAACACTCATAATATCATAAATTTTCTAAAAAAAGTATGAAAATCCATCAGCTTCTATAAGAAATTACGCTATTTTTTATTACTTTTTTATAAAAAACATATTTCATACATATTATTGTGCAAAGTATCATATACATTTGCAAATAAACAAACCACATCACGACCTTCTTCACTATGTCTCACAAAAAAAAAGATCGCCTGCGGCGCTATTTACGCATTTTTATGCTATATCATATTTCAAAAATTTTGTTGCATTCACCCTAGCTCCGAGGCTGGCGACGCCCATGACTCTGTCTGAAACTGAATGTCTGCCAGATTAATCTTCAGTCTCCTATACCTACTTACATACATACATTATCTCAGTCATACATTTAAGTACTAGGTTCACACTGTTCACAGTATTGACATTTGACACTAAGAACTTTTTCACGCAATATTAAATGTTTGTATGGTGTGAAACGTGAATACTTATGAAAGGAATGTTGTCGTTTATCTGTGAAGAAGCAATCCTTATCATCATGAGTGCCCTTTGTCTTGTAAAATGTTAGGATTTTTTCTAATCTATCTACTTACTAAACTGTTCTGTTGTTTTCGCCCCATAATATATTGTTATTCAGCTGGCGAAATATTCAAGTCTACTTTGTAAATCGTTGCCTGTAGTTACTATACGATTGTAGTTAAAATAGCAACTATCACCTAACAGGTCTCATGAGCGGGCGGTGGCGAATTCGAATCCCGACGCTGACGATTGTGCATGGAAGTATTTGTATTTATGCAGGCCCAGATTCTTTAAAAAATATATTCCCAACAACCATACCCCTGACTTACGAGCTGACTTTTGTTGGGTCTTTGACCGTTCCGCAAAAGAATACAACGAAATCACAAGGCTTCATATTAGAAAACCGTTTTATATAGAGCGGTAAAATTGCTTACATTTTATTGTCCAGTCAATTATTCATATGCTTACCCTCATTTTAAGTATGTATGTTTCCTCGGAATAGGTAGTCTAGTTCCCCATATAGTAATATTTTATATTGAATCGTGTATTGAACATAGTAATGTTTAGTTGAATTATTGTCCCCTGTTGCCAAGCAGGCAATCCTTCCTACTCTATATAATATGCAGTATGTATTATTACTATGATGTTTCACTCTCCCCTTCGAATACCATTGATTGTGCGTCTGGCACGTGTGATTCGACCAATAACACTTATATGTCTAACATCGTGATTCATGAATCACACACTTTGCTACTTTCCCACAGAACTAGATGAAAAATGTTATCTTGCTAGTAAAATATTAGCTCTTAACTTGCTGTCAAATGTGCAGCAAAATATTTAAGTTAAAAATGGATACTTTTCGCCCATCGCAATTTATTTTCCAATTTGTAGGAGACTCCTATACATATCTATCTGTATTCTGTATTGCACGTTTGGTAAGGTTAGTAAAGCATGTAGATCATCATTCGTATTTCCTACGTAGTACCTCCAAGTACGTAGTAGCAAAAACTGCTGGTAACACAAAGAGCCATGGAATGGAGAATATTTGGAGACGGACAAACTTATGGATACGAGAGAAATCTAAGGTCACCACCGACGTGGTAAAACGAGCAGCTGCCTTAAAATGGGGTTGGGCAGGACACGTTGCCAGACGCTCAGATTCTAGATGAACCAAAAAGATTCTCGAGTGGCAACCTAGAACAAGCAAATAGAGCGTAGGCAGACCTCGGGCAAGATGGTCTGACGATGTGAGGCGAATTGCAGGAAGCAAGTGGATACAGCATGCCCGGGATAGGGATCTGTGGAAATTCAAAAAGGAGGTCTATGTCCAGCATTGGACTTAAAACGGCAGAGAAAGAAGAAGACGGTTACTAAAACATATTCTCATCTATCCATGTTTTAAGTCTTAAGATGATGATCTCTAGTATTAGCTGAGTAGTCTTATTTTTCGCCTTTTTCGGTACTCAACTGAGTCGAGACAAAATGACAAATTAGTAAGAGACGATGACATAATATATAACACACAAAGCTCTGAATCTGAATATAAATTTGATCACCGAATCCATTTGTAGCAGTCCAAATATTATTATTGTTACGAACTTTGACATATTGTATTGTGTATGGGCACTACAATGATAATTCGTATAATATAAAGCGATATAATATATTATCACCTACTTCTTACATTGTTGTATATTATTATGAGTAGATATATCTTGAATCTTTATAGAATTGATGATACAGTCCACTGTCGCCCACCATCCTTCCGTTCCATTCAACAATATTCAATAAGATCCCTACTTAGTATGATAGATTATATTACATTTTATTGTATTGTAGTAGACACTTATATTATGTAACTGTGATAGTATTTTGATATAAATGATTGTAGGTATTGGACGCGTGTTTGATGAATATACTATATAATAATTATAGGTACCTATGTACTATGAACATTGTTGCAATACCTATATGTTTTTTTAGTATGTTTTATGTTATTAATTTGTCATAATGAGGACTAGGTATAATATTTTATTTTGTTTTTTGTTGTGAATTTATGGAATAAAGATGTTTTCAATTTGATTAATTAATTGTCAACCCCGATACAGGTTGGGGTTGGCAATTATATACTGTACTGTGAACAGATGTATTGATGTATGTATTATTTATGTTATGTATATGTAGAGAAGAATAAATAAATAAATACCTAAATAAATATATCTATCTATCTATACCCTCACGCCACGTCCCTTGCATGGTATGCAGAGAGGACAGAGCGCCAGACATCCCTATCCTTACGCACACTCTTAGCTTCCGTCACACTTATACAGTTTGTCATACACGCTCTCCGATTCCTTTTACTCAAAACGCGCCCATCCTTGAGGATCGACATGATCAGACCAATAAATATATATTTTTAAATAAATCTGGGTTTATCCAAATAAACCCAAATACATCTTTGTACACTTCACAGTAAGCTTGAATATCGTGGTGTACTAGCTATCAATCTATCTATTATAATAACTGCCTACCCTACCGTTAAGGAATGCTAGCGTATGGATGGTTCATAAAATAATTCGATTTGCAAACTCTCAAATTATGCAGGTATAGCTTCCAAACTTTATAGCTAGAAGGATTCTGGTTTTCTACGGCACTGCAATTTGCAAGATATAGATTTTTGTTTTTTTCTTCGTATTATGCGTTCGATTTTATCTTTGAACTTTGAGTTCGTCGATGACTGACGAAAAACGATTAGTTTCTCTCCAATTACCCCGGAAGGGAGGTAGTAGAGTAATGGATGGGTAGATATAAAAACAATATTGACATCCTACTTGGTTTGTTTACATACATAATAGATAAATAGTATAGTGCATCGGTGCAATGGTGTGCTGCAGTTATATACCTACTTCTATTTTAATAAGGAGGGGAAATAAATTATTACTTCCGTTGTTATTGGCAACACTGACGTTCCATATTCAAACACTATCCCGAACGTTCGAATTTTAGAAAAAAGAACGTAGTTTTTTAAAAAAATAGATAATCGTATTATGTATTCTGCCGCTACGCATTTACTCATGTGGAAAAAGGAAAATCTAGATACGCTTTTAAAGGAAATGTGATGAGGCGGTGTAGGTTTTATTGGGAAAGTATAAAAAAGTTCTCATCTCCACGTGTTGAATGAAAATTGATTGTATCGAATGCTCGGTACTTTTGTACTCATTTGTCGGTCGTCGTGTGGTTATTTTTTCAATTCCTTAGAAGTGCTTTCCCGATAATGAAGGGAATAGGGGATCAAAAGCCCAGTGGAGTAATAAATAGTGGATATAAATTTGTGGGAGGTAGTATCGTATTACAAAAAGTATCTTAAGTTCTCTAAGCAATATAGAAATACAGTTTCTGTACTTATCTAAAAAGCTCATGCTTTTTCACTTAATCTAATGTATTTTGTAGTGACAAGACAAAAACCCATAGGAATGTTGCTCAACATGAATAAACCACAAGGACAAAAGCACCACGATAGTATGCACAGCAGATGAAATTTCAGATGTAATAGGATTTTGGAGAATCACAAACGAATTTGTAGACTACATTGTACACATTACATTGTAGATACATACATTGTAGTTCTACATTATAAGAAAATAACCGTATCTATAATGCGATGGACAATAAAAAAGAGTCCATATTTAGAATTCAACTAGACAGTTTGGCCCTCGCCTCATATCTGTAGAGCATATTATTTGTCTTATTATACGGAGGCTTTTGTTTTATTTTCATTTTTATGGGATTTATTCATCACGAGAAATATTTTTAATGGGTTTTTCTTCGGGAATCGTATTTTTCCGTCACACCTTTTTGGTCTTAAAAATACAAAAAAATATTGTCAGTTTGTCAAATTACGTATGAAAGCATTAACTATTAAAAAATGGCTTATGTTTGACTAGTGGACCAAGTGGTAAATGTCGACTGGGATTATGGACATAGACGGGAATAGGCAAATCGATATCCCCGGGTACTGAAGGACGCGTAGTACAATGTTCTTCCATCCCTTTCCACACCACACAATCATCGGGAGGAGTCCCTCTTGCCTCTCTCTCACTCCCTCGCGCGCTCCTCACCTTCAGAGTAATAAACGAGTGAAATTATTACAGCTACTACCTATATAGTATACGACATCCCTGAGTGACGCTGTCACTCTTCCACTCCCTGTGATCCCCTATAATCTCCCAGGTGTCGTCTCTTTCTGGCTGTTACTACGTTGATGTAAAGTTATCCCGAGGTATTTTAATTCCATACCTAACCTAACGTATGAAAAGTGTTTTAAGAGACGCAAAAGGGAGAGAAAAACCTCGCTAATGAAATATGACAGCCAGTGGGAAATCTTTTACAAGTACTGAACGCCCGGTTAATGTATGTAAAAGTATGATGAACATGGTTTAATACGCTTTTTTATTAAACGCTTTTGTTGTGGTCTGCGTCCGTATTTTCATCTTCAAATTTTAGTAACTTTCCAATTTCCCAGCAACTTGAAACTTTGATAGTTTAAAATTTTATTGTAGTGCGTGTTTCAATAGGTAAATTTTGATTAACTTAATCATGCTTCAGATTTGTATAGGTAATCAACTGAATGTATAAATGACTTCTTATGGTCCAATGCCGCACTCCGATTAGTTTTACCCAACTGGTTCGTATGCCTGTTGGCTTGTTATTCCAAAGTGTCTAATTTAATTTTTCAGTAATTAATCAATTTGCATATTTGAAATAATGAATACATCTTTGTGCACATCACATTTAGCTTAAATAACTTGTGTTGTGAAGTGGAGTGAGTTGGCATCGGGGATCGAACCCGCCCTCACCGGATTTACGGCCGAGCGCGTCACCAACCATGCTACCGACCACCTCAACATTTTCACTAAGAAAGTGTTGTGGTAGGTCCACGATATCTGTTTAACAATAACATTAGCTCTCTCGAAGCAAAAATCCCAAATTCTCACGTGGATACGTTTGTTATATTCGATCAATCGAAAGTCAATCATCATTAGTATTAGATAATTGAAAGACTGTTAACTTATTTATTAGTATAATTCATTGAATTGTAATTGTAGTATAAACAAATAAAACTCACTTAACATTTCATTACGAGATATATGTACTCAAAAAATCTGCATTATAGTAGATCGTATACTTCTCCCGGTTCACGGAGAAAATCCCATAAGAATATTGCTCAACATGAACAAATCCCAAAAAAGACAAAATCCCTTATGAAATATCCTCAAAGTATTAAAGCCCAAACTTTCTAGTTGGATTCCAGTAGATGAATTATTTATAAAATCTTGCCTATTTTGTTGTCTATTCCATTTTAGATCCGCTTATTTATTTGTTTATTTTCTAATCTATGGCAGTTTCTAACGCGCTGGACGAAATCAAATACTAATAAGTACAGTTACCTAATTCTATTTACAAAATCCATTTAGATTTGGGCTTTTGTCCCTTGGGCAAATTTCTTAAGGGCTTTCGTCTTTTTTTTTATTTATTCATGTTGAGAAATATTCTTATGGGCTTTTGTCCGATCACGACTTCTCCCTACTATTATTACTACGATCAATATTTCAGCGATGAATATATTATTTTCTTCGCCAGTAAATAATAATAAGTTTGCCTGCAATCTGTTTTTCGCGCGCTCTATCCAAGTGTTTTTACAATAAGTGGAGATGGAATGGATGGCGATGCTCGCGTGGACGAGCTATACTTGTGTGTATAGATATATCTTATCTTATACGTATAATGAAAATGGACGTATGTATGTTTGTTCCACCATAACTCTGGAACGCCTTGAGCAATTTCGACCAAACTTGGTGCACGAATGCCATGCTACGTGGAAACGAATACTGTGTAGTAGAAACTTCTGGAAATGCGGAACCTTCTGCGAAATTTCGCTGACGAGGGGATCCAAGGGCTGTGTGGGGCGAAGTGGTATCGTATGAAAGGGCGTTTGAAAAGAAATTCAAATCGTAAGTCATATTTTGTCCAACTCAAGTCATCGGGAGACACCGAGTGATCGAGAGGATGCGGTCTAGAAAATTGTAGGGTTAATCGAACATTGTAGAACCTTCTAGAAAGTTGTCAGAACGAATGAACAGATTAACGCTATTCGGATCATACTGTCAACCTACTTCATTATCCAAATTTGCCGTTGCGAAGCACGGGTAACCCAGCTAGTAGTATAATATTATACTTAGTATAGTTATTTACAACTTCCAGTCTTGTAGACTCATTTTCTCATATCTAACACTAGTAGGTACCCAAGTTTTGAGTGTTTTGTAGTGCACTCGGCGTAAATTGCATGCATTTTATGTTCATTACAATCACTCCCCGGAATCTTACTTTCAATTATCTAATTGTTGCCGATTTTTACGGATTTATCCTCAATTTCTGCGTTCAGTTCGTGACAATCACGATGTTCCAATGCCAACAGGTTAAATATTGATCAGGGTAGTTTTCTGCCTGTTTCTGATTTATTCAAATTTAGCATGTCGAACCAGAAAAACAATTTGATTTATCCATCTATATCTGTATTATCCCCTGCCTCATTGCGAGGTAGGCAGAGAGATCGGAATGCTCCATCCTTAGACACACCCCTTGCTTCCGTCACATTAATGCAATTTGTCACACACACACACACACACACCCTTTGATTTCTTTTACTCAGTCCGTGATGATCGGGTCGACATTATCGTTCTAGATCAGTCTCAAACTGCCGAGCTTCCTTA
Source organism: Ceraclea dissimilis (assembly GCA_963576895.1). NCBI lineage: Eukaryota > Metazoa > Arthropoda > Insecta > Trichoptera > Leptoceridae > Ceraclea > Ceraclea dissimilis. Next base: position 17,723,536 of record OY756369.1, read on the forward strand.
CACTTTTTGGTCATCCTGTCCTCATTCATTTTCTCAACGTAGTCAAACTAATGAGCTTGTTAACTTTCGTTCTAGTCATTAAACCCGTCCTGAAATCAATAGATAATTAGATACATCTAAGTCTTAGGACAAACGTCACGGTTGAAAGCTCGATGACTCACCAAAGGTCGGCGCAAGTTTTACTGTGCAATGTGCATACTAACAAAACTCATATTCGATCGACCGACGTGCAACTGTGACGTATTAGATAATGTATTTTCTTATTTATGAGATTACGTTAATCGAAGCTTGCGCATAGTGAGGTACGCCTCGCATAGTGGAATCTCGGTCACAAGTTTGTGTCATACTGCACATTACTACTACCGCTTGTAGATGAAGATGTTGCAGGAACTACTGCTGCACTACATACGTATACCTACATAATACCTACTAGATCATATTATATGAAGATTGTATACCTACATATTAGCTCAGTCCTTTTGCAGCACGAAGTCGGCAAAATTAATAAAAGATGGGACTCTATGCAGTATGATACCTTAGGGTGGGGTGTTTCAGAATATCAGGCGTCCCCCCCGCCACACCTGACGCGTCACCCCCCTGGCCCCCCGAATAGGTCCCCCTACGTGGTTTTCCTCTATTTGTCAAAAAACTGTAACAGATAGAAGAAAAATGTCGAGGACAAAAATAGTCCTTAATAAATTCTCTACAAAATAGGTAAAGCACATTTTTTGATAGGACTAGTAATTTACCCGCAATAGCCGGTGAAAGTATCGTAATTTTTTAATGAGAACACAAAATATTTTATTATACTCAAATTGTTGAAAATTCATAAGAGCTACAAGAAAATGGTCAAAAAACGAATTAATTGCTATAGTTTTAGCTATAAAATGAGCTATTATTTATTTTTGTACGGCTTATAGTTTTTGAGTTATAACATAAAATTCCAATGACAGAAGTCTTAAAAATGGAACTTTTCATACAATTTGTAGTGGAATGCTCTGATATTAAAATTTAGGTTACGTCTGTATAATAGACACTACACAAGTCTGTGTAAGATACAAAAAAAATGTAATGGAGCATGACTGGATCTTTTGAATGTTTTAAGGTATAATTCTTTAGAAGTTCAATACACTTTTGCCAGCCATATTTCAAAGCCATATCCCAGTTTTACAGAAGGATTCGTCAAGATTATTAAAGAAGAAAATTTAGTAAGTAAGATACGAGGTTCGGCTGAACACTTCGTAGCCCTGAGAAAAAAATGTACAGGCCAGTTTCAGTTTATTATTGATATAGATAATTTAAACTTCATTAGGGATATTTACAAAATTTGAGATCGATAGGACGAAGCTGGCACTCTTGGCACCATTTTTATTTCAACGGGTTTGACATTTTTGTGAAAATGTGAAATTTTCAGCCGCGATCCGTGATGAAATATTATTTTATCTAAGGTCATAGACTGACACGAACCATAAAAGAGATATCGGGTTCATTACTGGAGTCTGTTCCATCATATGCAATGATTAGAAAGTAAGTGCCAGATTTTGAATGGGCACAGCAAGGTGTCAAACACAACCCTCGAAGTGGAAAGCAATAAAATGCAGTAGTTCTGGAGAACGTCGATAAAGACATGGATTAATTTTTCAAAGACCGCGGAATTATTAGTTAGGTGATAGCAGAGATTCCAGTGATCTGATTTTAATCAGTAGTGTTCATCTTAACTTCAGAACAGGACTTGTACAAACCCTCGAATCGCCGGGTGCCAATGCTTTTGACCCATATCCTAACCTTGAGGAATCCTTCTGGAAAACTGGGATAATGGCTTTGAAACATGACTGGCAAAAGTGCATTCAACTTCGAAAGGATAATATCTTAAGATACTAAAAAGACCCAATCATACTCCTATACATTTTTTTTCTTTCACATACTTGTGAAAAACAGGCGTAACCTAAATTTTAATATCACAGCATTTCAATACAAATTGTATGAAAAGTTCCTTTTTTAAGACTTCTGTCATTGGAATTGTATGTAATAACTCAAAAACTATGAGCCGTGCAAAAATAAATAATAGCTCATTTTATAGCTAAAACTATAGCAATTAATTCATTCTTTGACCATTTTCTTGTAGCTCTTATGAATTTTCAGCAATTTGAGTATAATATTTTTTTTTTTGTTCTTATTAAAAAATTACGATACTTTCACCGGCTATTGCGGGTAAATTACTAGTCCTATCAAAAAATGTGCTTTACTATTTTGTAGAGAATTTATTAAGGACTATTTTTGTCCTCGACATTTTTCTTCTATCTGTTACAGTTTTTTGATAAATAGAGAAAAACCACGTAGGGGGACCTGTTCGGGGGGCCAGGGGGGTGACGCGTCAGGTGTGGCGGGGGGGACGCCTGATATTCTGAAACATCCCACCCTAAGGTATCATACTGCATAGAGTCCCATCTGTTATTAATTTTGCCGACTTCCCCATACATTGATTTCCTAAAGTAACTGAGCTATATAGCATACACTACAAGATATAATACTAATACACCGTCTAGCTAGATGCATTCGCTAAATTGTATTATGATCTCACGTACATATGGTGTTGTATGCATTGCAGAATGATGCTGTCGTCGGTGACTTTATCACGAAAATATTTTAAAACTATGAACTCATATGTGTGAAGACAATATATTTCCGAGCTAATGAATTTGATACCTGATATGTTTTGAACCAAGAGAAATGATTATGCACTGTACATACCATACTTAGAGTTTATAATATCATCAAAGAAATAAAAGACAAATATATTTGACACTTGGACCAAAAGCCACCACTGACGAGACTAGGGGGAAATGGACATATACATATGTTTTATCATTCTGGGAAAATATTATCAAATTCAGTCCCGGGAGGGTCTCGTTATAGTCATTTTTGTTCCAGGTCCCAGTAACAAATATGTAATATGATTTTGACAAGACAATAGCATTGTGCCAAAGGGCGGAATTATTACAAAAGCAATATCTCCCAGTCAACCCGTCATACTCCCTTCTGAATGTCCATACAACTCCAGTAGAGTTTCAGTCTTCTGAAAAATTAATCTCCCAACCACTCGGAACGTCCAGTCATTTATTTATTTATTCATCTCAACATAAACATAAAATAAATAATACATACATCAATACATTTGTACACAGTATAGTATATATAGGTAATTGCCAACCCTACTAGGTTATAACCTGTATCGGGGTTGACAAATCAAAATGAAGACATCTTCATTCCACAAATACACAACAAAAAACAAATAAAATATGACCCTTATTCTCTCCCAATAGTTTTCTGTCAAACATGGGCTTATTTTGCAGGATTCGGCTCTGAACCTTTTAACATACACTCGCCCCAAGTTAGGATAATCTCATAGATGTTTTGCGCTTACATTCATTGTGAGGCGTATACACAAATGTAAATATCTCGCCCGTGACCTAATAAAGTCATCCACCGTTCACCTAATAGTCTATTATAGTATTATCTCACTCTACCTGCTATTAATACACAATACATACATCACCTAATGTTTTCCACTCCCATTTTCACCGGAATCGTTATAATATGATAATATTGTTATTCCCGCACTATGTACGTCCGTTTTAAAATTAGGACACTATAGTTTCCGGACCATTAAACAATCTCTGTTTTGTGTTTATTATTTTCACGAGGGTAGTCACCCACTAAATGTTACTGGGCGTCCGAACTGACCTACTCCACATTTCGCCGCCACCTTCCTTCCAATTAGACATGTGCGCCGACTGCAAAAAAGCCGGCGGCGGCGCCCATGTCTAAAATAGCCGGCGGCGGCGCCACGCCGGCGGCGTGGATCCAAAGTGGGGGGAAGCATTGGATTTTTTTGCAATATTGTTTTAAATGATTAAATACGTATATGTGAAAAGGATAATGATAAAATCGATTTATTTATTTTGAAAAACTATGATTATTTCAATAATAAAGTGAAATAAAAGCTCATATTGGAAAAATAATGGAAAAATTCATTATTGCCTTTTTATGGTGCTGGAGGGCAGGTCAAAATAAACAAATCCATAAAGTCAAACGCGTCAGAATGAGCCTAACTATGGGCAGTAGTGCAGTCGAACAGGTTTCTCATTTGGCAATATTTGGGCTGTTAGCTAAACAGTGAGTGGAATTCAAACTCTGAAATAAAGTCCAGAATTGCGATGACGAGGTCGACCTTCCACAAAATGCAAAATTCCTATGTAACCAAGAACTACGGTTCGGCATAAGCTGTAAAAACATATGTGTTATATGTGCTGTTGCTTGGAATGGAAGGGTAATTTAATAAAATTATCTAATTTAAGTTTTGAGGTGGTCTGTAGCCTGGTTGGTAACGCGCTCGACTGTTAATCCAGTGGGCGCGGGTTCAATCCCCGACCTACTCCACTTCACAACACAAGATTTTAAGCTTTCTCTGAAGTGTACAAAGATGTATGTGGGTTTATTTCGATAAACCCAGATTCATTTTATTAAAAAAAAAACTTATTTTGGATGTTATTTTAGGTGTAAAAATAAGGAAAATAAATAAATAAAGATATATTGTGGTGTTTTTAGTCGAAAGGTGCATAAATTAATAATGACATCAACCAAAATACGTAATGATTACCGGTGGAAAGATAAATTACAATTTTAGAGTAGTCTGTAATCACAGTCCGAGAAACCACGTTAGGGGATAGTAAATTATTATTTTTTTATTAAAATGCAGTCTTGGATGAGCGAAATAATTGGATTTTAACGTTAAAATATCTAATATCAAAATATAATCACATTTTGACACTTTGAAGATCTTAAACGTAAAAATTACCAAATGAATATCGTTTTTTGTCAAGAGAAGAGGAGTCTTAACTATTTCTACAGTATTTATTGTATTAAAATAAATTAAATATAGCATCTCTCTCTCTCTCCTGTCGATTTCCTCACTGCTGAGGGTCGCGATCTCCAAACCCAAACACCCGTTGCTTGACCAATCCCCGCCACGCAGCTCTGTCCTCGGCAAGATGCACTGCCCTGTAGATGGAGGGGGCAACAGTCTGCGTAACTTGGTCCGTCCATCGCAAAGGTGATCGTCCTCTGGGTCTCCATCCCGGCGTGTTTCCCGTGATTATTAGCTTCTCGAGACTATCTCCCCCTCTGCGAGCGATGTGTCCAAAAAATTGGAGAATTCTTTCTAAGCATGGAGATGACAATCTAGATGTGATTCCAAGTTCCTGAAGGATAGAGGCATTTGTCCTTCTTGAAGTCCATGGGATCCGCAGCATGCGCCTCTAACACCACATCTCGAAAGCGTCAACTCTAGCTTTGTCCCTCGCTCGCAAGGTCCAAGATTCCACCCCATAGAGGAAAATAGAGAACACAAGCGACCGCACCAATTTAATTTTTAGCCCTCTGGATATTCTTCGGTCTTTCCATATTTTATCAAGGCGTGTCATAGCGTTCTTTGACATCCCAATCCGTCTTCTGATCTCCGCCTCGCATCCTCCTGCGTCATTTAGCACGAATCCGAGGTATCTGAAACTCTCGACAACCTCCAGGTCAGTGAGTGCACCTGTTATCTGGAGAATAGCGAATCTAGTCAAGTGGAATGAAAATAATTCCGATTAGGTACTTCGATAAAATCAAAGGTTAAACTAATAAAAAGATAGAACGGTTGACCGAAAAGACGAAAGGCCGCATATTTTGGTCAGATATTCCTGGAAGAAAAATATAGCCTTCTGCTAAAATTTACGTGGTTTAAAAATTTCAGCGTGGTATGATAAAATCGACCGGTGTCCTAAAAATCGATCAACTATAAATTCTGAGTTTTCCTTGTGATTCCCAGTTAACATAGAATAACGTTTGTTCATTTAATTTCCACCATGAAGAACCAAATTATTAATGCCTCCATCCCATCCTATTTCTTGTTTTAGAATCAAATAAATAAGGTACAGAAAATTCCCCGTTTTTTTTTTATTCCAAGCCAAATGAACGAAATATGTGAGACGTAGGAGTGGGTTAACAATGCATTAGTTATTATTCGACATCTTATATAATTACTGAATCCTAGCGTCGCCACAGCTGAATGCTTTATTTTTTTACCTGGAAAAGTACTTATTTCGATTTCTGTCTCAAAAAACACAGGATAAATATTTTTGGTCACGCAGTTCCCACGCCGCCGGCGTGAGCGTTTTGTCGGCGGCGGCGCGCCGACCATGATTAGCGGCGGCGCGCCGGCGCGGCGCTCATGTCTACTTCCAATATAAAACTATATTTCGAGCGTACAGAACATGATCAGAATGCTGTATTATATAAGAATTCTATAGGGTACACAGCAAATGATGGACCTTCCATCAGGCTTATGACTTTTCGTCGGCTGGTTTAATGTGATCACTGATCACTCATCAGCCTTCATGACACAGCGGATAGAGTACCGGCGTGTTAGGCTGGAGGTCTGGGTTCAAAGATGGACTGAAATCGGTGAATCACATTAGGCCAGCCGACTATCAGCCGAGAATGTTAGCGAGAAATGAGAATAACGTAAGCGACAATGTGAATTGTACCTTTTTAAAAAGAACCTGGGATCAAATTAAAAAATCTAAAACAGTCAATTTGTTAAGATTATAATCACCAGTATTTTGGCAAACTTATACATTTATATCTGAAAAACTGGACGGAAAATCCTCAGATCCCGTAAATTTCAGGGGTACTTTCGGAATATTTTTTTGTTCAAGGAATTTCCAAATATTGCAATTCTAAAAAAGCCAATCTGTAGTCCATACTTTCATCTATCACTGTCTTCAGTTTCAAGACGATTCTCTCATTATTGGCTGAGAACAATTCAGGACGCCGAAGCCGGATGACAGCATATACCTTAAATCATTTTGTAATGTGCATCTAATTAATATGAAGTATTTGTATCGCTTTATAATGATTTTATTGATGGGCGTGGGTAAGGTAGGTGAGTACGTAATAAATTCGCCAGCTGTTGCGTACGTCACCGGCTCACTATCATAAATATTTGCATACCTGCCCACGTGGGTCTGAATCTCATAATACTATTCGATACACCAACACCCACCTTACATCATATTAAGAGTATGCATACTGACATTTCAAAAATTTCTAAAAACGGGAGATCTTAGATATCGACAACCGTTACTAAATATGCTTTGGAAAAAAATACAGTAGATACATTGAACCTTTATCTAGGGAATAACTACTTGTATGGATTTCTCAAAAAAAAAATGCGAAAAACACCTCTGATATTTTTTCCGAAAGAAAGAAACTCGTTTCCCGAAAGCAAGAAACTCGTTTCCCGAAAGTCGCGGAGAATTTATATTTTTGCATTGATAATAATGCATAGCATTAAAATCTATGGAATAACCGTAAAAGTTTTTTGATTGTAGCGAAAATAACCCCAAAAAAATTCCTTTGGCACGCCACAGGCATAGGTAGATTTCAAGTGATTTATTAATTTTATTAATTTTAAGAGTACATCTGTACAATAAAAACAATCACAATATCATCAGCAAATAAACCAGCGAAGTGATGAAGTAGTATGGATGTAGTTTATTCTTTGATTATCGAAGTACCGTATGACGAAAAAATATTTGATTAAGTACTTCAATAATCAAAGGAAGTACCTAATCCAATAATCAAATTATTTTCATTCCACACATAATATGGATTGGTACCGGTACCTAAGCACTAAAAATTTGAAAAAACGATGTGAGTTCTTCTCGTATCGTGAAGCACATTTCTAAAACAACAAACACGCAAGTACCTATGCGGTAACTACTTAACTAGATCTTTCGATCGATCAGTGTAGTCCGAGGAATTGAGCTAGACAAAATCTGACTTTTGATCTGTATTCCTTATTTAATAACCTTTCATACGATACCAGACACAGACCCTCACAATCATTGGATCCCCTAAGAATGATTGTTTTTGAATTTAAAGCCTTAAAAAGTGAACCTTCCTCTTAATGGATTTCACCCAATCTCCTATCAGTTCATCTACCACTTACCAAAAATCTACCACCCAAGTTTCACGTTTCTGCGACGCATAGTTTGGCTGCAAACGTGCGCACAAGAAAAGGGACATATATATATATGGCTTATATATATAAACTTTTAAACCAAGGTCGGATTCGGGTTCTCCTGGTTCTAATTAGTGATACTGAGTAGAAATTTTTCAATTCTGCGACATCACGGGAAAAACGAATAGGTAGAGTTCCTTTTGGAAATCTACCTAAAATGGAAACGAAAATGAAAACGCTGTTTTTACCATTTTATCATGCGATTGTGAACCTTTTAATGCCGTGGGAAATTAAATAAAATAAAAATAAAATAGTCTCTATTGTACTGAAAAAAATCATACAATGGGCGGACTTATTGCCAAATGGCAATTTCTGCCAGCCAACCCATAACAGAGATTAAAATGAGATATACCTAATTATATTAAGTACCAAAAGGGTAACCGTGTCGTCATAGTTGGATCGGGAGTCTTAAGTAAGACTTGATACTACATATCATAGTACTTGCGGGTAATTAACGTACTGTACCAATATGTACACAAGGATTATAAATTATAATTTAAATATTAGTTTTACTCACATAATTTACAATAAAAATTAAAAAAGCAATTATGTGTAATGACTAATGAGATTATTGATGACGGCAGAGTAAAAGTCGTTTATTTTCTTTAATACATATTGTAATTGTAACTATATGTACCTACGTGTTTATCATAAAAGTTGCAATATAGGTATGATGGGCTTTCAACTAGGCTAGACATTGCCTGTAACGTGGGTAAACAGTGACAAATCTGTGCAGAGGATTCATTGTAAAAATACTGGAATCGAACTCACCACCCCTCATTATTGTTTTCTATCGTCCGTAGGCCCATTCGGGCACCTGGACTCGTATTTTTTTTACAATTATAGCATATTTACATATACATATTTACAATTTTCACGGAGTGTAAAGGGCCCTGATTGACATTACGTCATACAAAAAATCAATTGTTTAACATATCTTCAATAGAGTAACATAACAACAATGTACTTCTTCACTCCTCCACGGAAGGCCGTATCATCCAGCGATTTTAATTCTCTGGGAAGCACGTTTAGCATCCGCACACTGAAACTTTTAGACACCTTCGCTAGTCTGTGCCCTATAGGTCTTATGTTGTCTTTTGACCTGGTATTGTAGTTGATAAGTATTTTAGATATAAGATGAATAGACTTCAACCTAATGAACCAATCGTAGCAATTGAACTTGTTAGGAACATTTCTCGCTTCAATCGCATTTATGATACAGTTCAGCATCCGCTCGATGCCGACTGAAGGAAAGGAAGTAAACAATGACATAGTAAGGAAGATAATATTTGGTATTCTGTGGTTAATATTTGTATGACATCCGCCGATGATATAACACTTCTAAATACAACAGGAATAGGTTTGATACATACGGCAAAAAATCTGAAGCTTTCTGATTTGAACTGAAGATATATTTCGATTCGTAAACCGTGGTGTATTTATAAGAGTTATTGCTCAATATGTATTGCATAATAGTATAATATAGATACTTATATAGTTATGTATGATAATTAGGAGTGCTTTACTGTCTGGCTTATTATATTATAGGCCAAACCAACCACACTGCATACTGCAATGATGCAATCGCCTTGTATTAGATGTTGTGGTGTGGTTACACACTGCATACTTATTTTGTATATAAACAATTAAGTTTTGTATGTTGGTAACATTGGTTTGGTAAGTTGAGCAAAATAATTCATATTGTGTATTTATTATAATTATTTGCTTACTAGCTTTTATAGCCTGGGGTAGCCCAACTAAATAAACCATTAAACGTAAAAATATCTAACTAAGTACATGTTTTTACCACAAAACCCTCAATTTATTGAGCTAGTTATTCCTGATTTTCCATTTTCCAAACTATGGTTTTGTCTACTTACGAGATACATTATTTAAAAAAATACTGTGACACAAATAAAACATCCTCTGTTCTATGTAGAACTTAATGGATTTTTATGTAGTCTTGCAGCTTTCTAGTATCAAACTGACATTCGGAGATTTGAGTACTACTGATGGTACCCCCTTTTTTAAGTAAACTTGTTAACAAAAAAAAATGTGAAGAGTTACCGCCGTCTTTGCAGATCGTGAAGAGATAATAACTTTCGAAAGTTTTACGTACATAAAAAATGTGATGTAGGTACTATTTTAAATTTGAAACTTGTAAGCAATTTTTGTATTGGGATTTTTGTATCTATACCTACCTAATGAAAATAAATTAACTGGGACATACAAATAAACAAATAATCATACCTACAATATAATCTAAAATATATTATGATAATTATTCATAATTGATTGGTGGCACATCTTAATCATTCCTTATATTGCTTCGTGTCACCCTGACTGTTACCATAAAGTAACATAGGAATGATACCATTGTTTCATTACGTGTAGGTAATCATATTAATTAAGCAATTAATCCTTCAGTTAATTTGCAATTGTTTGTATAGTATAGAGCACGGGTCACCAATTAGTTTCATTGGGGGTCCGTTTCTGAAAATTATAAGACTGTCGCGGTCCACTTGGTAGTTGTTGACTAGCAACCAAGGTTGTAGCCAGGAATTCACTTCGAGGGAGGGGGGGGTCGACCTTTGGAAGAAAGACAATATTTATTTATTAATGTATAAAAATAAACTGGACCAGCTTAACAGCGACTATTGTCGCCTTAGCTCCAGTCCAGTTACAGATTATGTTAACAAAGTGGCAGGTACTTACATGCTAATACACGGATAACTGTAATGTAATGTAATATGTAACAACAATGGGCATTTTTTTTAAAGAATGAGTGAATTGATGAATCCGCGGTTGTCTGTCAATAGTATCTCATTTGGATATATTTCTGTGTTATCTTCCACAACGCAAACGACTAGCGCCGTAGGCGAAATTTTTGACAGAAAATATAAAAAGGTAAATAAACAAGAGTAGTATAAAAGTCCAGTTTATTTTTCGTGATACAAAAATACTTTTTTATGAAACGATAGTGATTTAATGGATTTTCACAGTAATTGTTGAAAATTCTAACATGATGAAAAAGCAATGTTATTTTGTTTTAATTTTATATTCTTAATTTCTTCTACAATATTTAAAAGATTTATGAATTTTATCTACTGTTTTCTTAAGGTCCGCTTAAAATATGCCGGCGGTCCGGACCACGGTCCACCATTTGGTGATTCCTGGTATGGAGGATATGATATGGTGTGTATCACGTCTCGTCACTCAATCCAAATAGATTCTGCACGCTAACTTCATTCATGCCACATTGTGGTCATGCAAACTCATGCTATTGTTGTAAATCTAAATAATATTCTATGTACCTCATGTACCTATTGTTCCACCCCCTGTAAAAGGAATACAATCAACAATGTATTATGATTTATGACCTAACTTTTCCATTGCAATTTACGCCGCGTGACCTAGTAATTAACAACCTTATAAATTGATACGATTGAACATTAGACTGTTCCATTTATTAAACAGATGATAGGTATGCAAGGTTTTGTCGTTTTGAGAAAGCGTAGGGGATAATTTTCCTCATTCTTTTAAATATTGGCACTGGTGTGTAGTTATGCAAAAAAAACATCCTTGTTCTTTTCGTTTATCCTTTACTCAAAGATGTGATACACAATATACTCTTAGAAGTCCAGACTTATAAATTCTTGGACAACAGAATGGACAAGAACAACGAGCGTCTTTCACCAACCTCCTATTTTTTTTGTTTTTAGTTATCATACTTTTCTAAGTACGTAGGTATGTGTAGGCACAATTTTTCATGTTTTAATGTCACAAGTGGTTGTTTGGCAGGCATTGCCTACGGCAAAAAACCCGCCATTCGGGATAATGTTCATTGTATCCAATAAAGATTTTGTTTATTTGTTTATTCCTTTTCATCATTCCTCCCTGACAAGATAGTGTACCTAGTACCTACCGGCTTTTTATTAATTAATGCCATTTTTTTTCGGTGTAGATTTTGGGGCTGGCTGACAGAGATCCCAACACTGCGATAAGCTCGCCCTATTGAATTTACTTTTATAAATATTACTTATTTCTGTATTTTGTTTGCTTAAAGTAATATATAAATTAATGAATGATATACCTACTTCATACCTCTACTGACATTTTTTATTGAGAGTATCATGTATCAAACACACACACACTTATCGACTTATTGAGCGTCACTATCTAAATGGTGTCCAATAAAAATGTACTGGATATTTCGATCTGATTTGTGAGTACATTATGTACGCATACGTCTATATTATATGATTACTACTTATTTCTTACATAGTTACCTACGCACCCAAAGTATTTTAGCATATAATTATTAAGTACATAGGCACTCAAGCCTGTTACACATGTTATTATTCTAAGTAGGTTCTTGTGTGTAATGCTATGTACATATATAATTATAAATTATGATAGTATTGAAGCACCCACACATACCTACATATTTATAATATGGTGCATTTTGATTTTATATCATAAACTACTTAGTTCCAATCTTTCGTCGCAGAACTATAACAATGATAGAGGTCTCTTTCTTATATTTTTTTAAAGATCTATGTAATGGTCTTTTATACACAAATCAAAATTCTTTCTTGTGCAGTCGTCAGTAAGCTTGTGCCCCGTGTAGTGCAGAATACATGATCTGTAACAATATCGCCGAAGGTTAGTAATCGTCAGTTAGCGAATTTTACCCCGTGAAATTTGACGTTTCATTGACATGGACGATGACGAAATTATACAATGTGACAGCAGCACATTGTTGGCCCAGTTGTCCCGGATCATTTGGAAAATTTAATTAAAAAAAGGTTAGGCACAAGCATTGAATTCTATAGTCCTTCCATAAAACAACACCCAGTGAAAAACTCCAACAACATAAAATCTAACTCAAAAGTTATCGCAAAATTTTCACAATGTGACGCATTGAAAAGTTTGTGAAAAGTGTAATTGAATTACTGGGTTATTTTAGGACAAAACATTCGACACTTTCCAGATTTCGTTGATATTTTAGAGGTAGCTAGATCTTGCTTCTGTTAAGTATTGAGTTATGTAGGATCCGCCCTTTGAATGTTTTCCTGCAAATTAGGAAGAAGAATAAAAGCCATTATTTCAGAATAATGAGTTTTTGAGAGATGATTTCAAACTGACAATTAGCATTTCAAAGCCAATTGTGTGGGTGATAAAGAGAGTCTATACTTGAATCATTTCATTGTGCTGATGTCCAAACGATTGTGAGTATAAGAAAAGGTGGTTCTATAATAGTATATTGTTTTCATCTCATCATCATCAGCCCGCATGTGCCCACTGCAGGACATAGGCCTCCCCTCTCCTCCTCCACTTCTCCCGCTGCTGTGCGGTTCCCATCCACTGGGGTCTGGCAAACCTCTTAATGTCGTCCATCCATCTGGTAAATGGTCGCCCTTGTGGTCTTTGTCGCCCCTTGGTCTCCACTCCAGCAGTCTCCTCATCCATCTGTTGTCGTGCATTCTTGCAATGTGCCCCGCCCATCTCCACGTCTCCACCGCTATCCTCTGAATCATATCAGTCACTTAAGTCACCTGTTTTCATCTACTTCGTTTTAAATACATAATTGCTTCAATCATCAAATTCCTATGATAGTATTGCATTTCCCAGTGTCAGCTTTATTCTAGACACAGTCTTTAACTCTTCCAGTCCAACGACTCTTTGCAAATTACTATATAAGATAATATAATAGTAGTATGCCAAAGGCTGTCTTATTACAATTCGAAGCAACCGGGCGGGGTATGTACGAAACTAGAAAAAACTGTTCATCAGCCACCTAACCCGGGTTGACTGTAAGATATTGCTTTTCAAATAAGTCCGCCTTTAGCACACCACTATTGACTCGTTCCGTAACTGTTGTCATTGACGTAATGTAGTTCTGGACAATTTACATCCAGACCTGCATTGAATTAAACCACACCTATTTTATAGTTTTGTTTTGTCACCATGTGTTGATTGACTTCATTCTTTTTTGGTGTAACTGTTTATTTAATTTGCTGCATTTGACTTTGTAATGTTTGTTTAATATGTAAACCTGACGATTCCATGTGCCTTTAATAAGGCCTACGGGTGATTAAAAACCAATGAACAAATAACTCTTGATGATTTATTGGCTAATAGTAATAAAGATTCATGTATTTAAACCTATGTAAATTTCCATATTTTATGTGTCTTTCCCCAAAGAGTGTGGCATAATAGGAATGCCATACACTTACCTTACGTACATCTCTCACTTCCATATCAATCATTTCATTCGTCACATTTTCCTACTCTACCGTTTTTCTCGTTCAACACACGTAGTATTTCCTTTAATATCTGGTAGACATTTAATTCATGTAATTCTTGGACGACCGGATTTCCTCAGCATGTTTTTCTGTTAAGTATATGAAAAATTTGATAATGTTTGACGCTTACGTTTGATTAAGAACGGACTAAGCTAATCATTAAGTCATTTGCTTGTCAGTAGATTCGTCCCCGCTGATTATTGTAAGCAACATTGCGTGTATCGCCTACTCTTTTCACTTCTACTACTTGTCCTGCTGCTATTGAAACGCCTGTGAAGATACACGTATCCATGCTGCTACGAGCACGTATGTATATAAGACTATGATGGCATTTCATTTAAATTACTGTAATCTGTAATGAGTGACGATTTGTTACCATGGTGTTGGCTACTAAAGTAATGCTGTAAATATGTAATTACCATACCAGCCACCCGACAATGTGGCGAATATTAATTCAGCCATAAATTCTCAACAAGGATATTCAAAGTCTTCGTATACAAATAGTGTATGTATCAGGTAATGTTAATCGCTACTTATTCAATGAAAAATAAAGTAAGCACTTACCTCCTTATTAAGACGACTTTCTCTAAAGGGCCATAGTACCTATTATGATCTGAGGAGAAATTATATCGCTATCGCCTCAACTTTTTCAAATTTTGTTAGAGGGTATGCGGGAAATGCGAATGATGTAAGCTTCACAATCAATTTTGGCGTCTAACCTTAAATATTTTAGTGATTTTACCAACCAAATTACAGCATTGTATCTAACAAACTACAGGAATAATCTCAGTATATTTCAGAGGTCACTTTGAATTATTTTTTTATCGAAAAAATAAAATTTCTAACCGCTAGAGTCGGTTTTTAGGTACTATTAATCAGAATAGGCTTTAACCCATTTTTGCGTTGTAATACTGGTAGATTTCGACAATTATTTCTTCCTGACGATCCTATAATGTTATTTTAACAGTTGATCTCTCATACTCATGAAACGATATTTTGATATTCAGACGGTTATTATCATCATTTCAAGTGACCATTGAGTTCCAACAATAGGAACTCTTGTATAGGAGATATTCCTTCTCAAAAGAAAACACAATGCCGACCTAACACGCTACAGCTGTTGGGTCGAAAGATAATAAAAATACCCACCTATGTACATAATATATTTTTACGTATGAATTCACGGTTGAGATCTCAGTATCTTCCATGTTCCCTCGTAGTGACGATAAGTCACATGACTCGACCTGCGGACAATGGCGGCCTTTCATATTATGGGCAACTGTTTGCTCCATACGTACATCTATACGTATTGTTCAAATCAACGTACCTAATAATAATATTTTAGTATTAACTTTTGTAGCCTGGTAAAGCCCTGATAAACATAATTATCTAAGTATGCTTCACACCTCGTTCCTTGCGAAGTTAGGCAAAGAGGCCAGAATTCCACCATGCGACTATATTATTATTTTTTTTTATATATAACAGGACCTGGGCTTGCACACACAATCCCAAATACTTTTCTGCACACTTTGCACTAGGCAAAAAGCCTGTATCGCGAAGTGTGGAATACATCGCTAGCGCCGGGGTTTAAACCTGCTGCCTTCCGCTTGAGAGACTGCGCCAACCATATACTCAACATATTACAACATAAAAAGATTTTTAACGGTTGATTGTGGCAGTAAATTCAGTGTTAACTGATAAGGATAACTTACCTTACAAATACATATCTACCTTTAAAACCCCTTTGTATGCAGTGAAGAATGCACACCCATCAGGCTTATGACTGATCATCGGCTGAGTTAATATTTCCATCACTTTATTCTTGAGCAACATTCACCAATTCATCCATATTCCTTACTAGAGATTTGAATCCAGGACCTTTCACCCGAATTACTAGTATTCTACCTCTGTGTTATGTAGGCAAGTCAATTTAAAACCTCTGAATTAGTGTAATATGTTTTACCGACATCTGTTGAGATTGGGGTGCCGTAGACATTTACTGTCATACAAAAGAACCAGGCTGTGAATCTTTGATTGTATTGTGCGTATATTTCGTATTGATATGCAAATTATGTAATGCAGGGTAAACTTCAGTTCAGCTACTGTGGTTGTTGGGAGCAGAGAGAACTACAGGAATCTGGATTCTCCTTACATGGTGAAAACCAGACGGTTTGTTAAGTGTATGCAACATGCAGTGAGGAGAAATGGCATTGCTTATTCCGTTTGTAACGTTATAAGTTATAATAATATACCATCGGTGACGGTGAACCCATGGTGAACCTACAACACGAGTGTCAAAGGTACGACAGCGTTTTACGGAAAGCATAATCGCAGACGACTCTGGCAAAGTTCAACTAGTCAAAGATTTTACCGTGTGAAAACCTTTGCTATTAAGGGCATGGCACCAAGAATGACGTCACAGACATTTCCCACGGCATTAAGGTTCAAAATCGCGTGACAATCGCATGATAAAATGGTAAAAATAGCGTTTTTTTCCATTTTTTGGGGTTAATTTTGCGTCTATCAAAAAACTTTTACGGTTATTCCCTAGATTTTGATGCATTTTATCAGTACAAAAAAAAAATTTACTCCGCGACTTTCGGGAAACGAGTTTCCGTCTTTCGGAAAAAAGTACAGAGGTGTTTTTAATTATTTTTTTTGAGAAATCTGTACAAGATAAAAAAAATCTTTTACGGTTATTCCCTAGATAAAGGTTCAATGCATCTATCTTATTTTGTTCCAAAGCATATTTAGTAACGGTTGTCGAGATAGAAGGTCTACCGTTTTTAGAAATTTTTGAAATGTCGGTATGCACACTCTTAATTGTATCTTCATATCTTTCAAACATTATGAATAGGTACTTAGATTTACTTGAAAAATATGTACAACGAATACTGCATGTTTTCCTACATGTTTTTCGAGTAAGTCTTCAGTAGTTATTTGTAGTGTTTGATAGATATCTATCCGATCGGTAACATTTCATTTATCAGTGTTTTCAGATAAATTTCGTATGTACTATCTTGTCCATGGCGTCGAGCTTTTGATTTCCGTGTCGGAGTCGTTTTGAGATGACGTGGAACTTTTTGAAGTTTCAAAAATGTCTCAACGACCAACACACCATTTAAGTACTGAATATATTGTAAGACAACGAAATATGTATGTGATTTAGTTATATTTGCTTATTCATATGTTAAGGACACTGAGAGCGAATTAGCAACATTCACAGTGAAAACATTCAACATGACAAACAAGCCAACTCTCCAATTAGAAGTGTCCGTAACATACATTATTGTTTTTTTAAGAACCACATCGTGACGTAACAGCAGAATATTGGAATTTTATTTATCAGAATCTTTGAAAAAATATAAACCTATAATAAACGTAATTCCTCGAAATTTATGAATGTATTTTTCTCTTTATTAATACCTGGATATTTATGATGTTAGTATGGATGTTCGCCTATTTGAAAGGTGTCGTCAAGTCGTTTCTCAAGTACGCTAACGACTCTGGGTTAGTGAAATATGTCGCTAAGCGGAGGCTAATAATAACTTATGTAGTGTTTGTTACTATCACTACACTATTATTACCATACTAGCTGTATTTCCCGTGCTTCGCAACGGCTAAAATTGTGTACGGGTGGTGAAGTTACATCGTCTTAGAATTAAATACCTAATGGAATAAATTTTTGGCATATAGGAAGGAATATATTTGTTTTACCTAGTAAAATTATTTTTTATGTATATAGGATTCTGCTAAATTCAAATTTCACAAAAAGATAGTAAAAAAAAGAAGAAAAAAGCGTTGGGTATGGAGTGGGATCGAACTCGTACCCTCGCATCGCATAACACTCAATTTAAGTTAAGTACGCTAGCCCCTACACCACGCGAGTCAAAACAGATGACGACAGAAAGCGCCGCGGAGCAAATGTCAAAACTATTTTTTAATTATTATAGACACATTTTTAGTCATACAGAAGTATTTGTAGAGCAAAAATATTGTATAAAAATAATCCTTAGATGTATATCCTAGTTCTAGATTATGTAACGACGCAAACAAATTTAAAAACCATATTAACGGGACTACTTTAAATGGCTTCTTTCATTTTCATACTAACTTGATAGAATTCAGTATCTTGGGAAAATTGATAATTTTACCAAACCACGATACAAATCATATATTTTAATAGCCTATGTTGAAGCCGAGATTCCATTTATAAGTTTATTTAATAGATGGATGTCTAAAATCGTCTGGTATTAATGTTTACTCCGGACGCGAATCGTCATTTTTTTCAGGTTCTTTCCCGAGTCATTTATGATTCATAGATGGCGGTAGTGATGTTTTATAAAATCAGAAATGAAATAAAAAATCATTATAAATCAATAATTCACTTTGTTGCACATATTTTTATCCAAAATATCAATACAATCTCGTTTAAAGTCAGTGGCGTATACGAATATCTAATTTTTGTATTGTACGTATATAATTAAAACAAAATTAAATCAGGTGCAATGCGAAATGTTTTTTGTAAACAGTATATATACAATTTTCAAAATAACGTTCCGATGTGATTGTGACGGCGTTTTGTCAAATACTCAACGCTGCCGAAAATCCACAATTATTAAGGAGATTGTAACTTATAATATAACATTAGATAATATATCAGAGAAGTTAGCGCCAGGTGGGCGAACATAATCTATGTTTTATATTTTTTTACCAATAGATATTCATATTAGACAGTAATCATACGAGGGAGGGCTGAACTTTTCGCGGCCTTGAGAAAAAAATGTACAGGAGTATGGTTGGATTTTTTAATATAATCTATTCGAAGTTGAATACACTTTTATACTCCAGTGCATTTTTTTCTCAAGGCCGTGAAGTTTTCAGCCCTCCCTCGTATTATTACTGTGCCCATATTATGTTGCCATATGGTCTCTTTTAAAGAAAGCATTTCTTTTTATTGATGTTTTTCTCGTGGTCTCTCTTCAGCCGTCGTTTCACACAATCTAGAGTTTATTAAATTTTACCATGATTTATTTAATCGTAATCTGTTTTATTATGAAACGTTAAAAATATGCGTACTATTTAGTATTTTGCCATTCCTGGACATAATGAAAATGTTGAACGTTTGTTTTAAATGATATGGACAGTGGAAAGAGGTCGCAGGAGATATAATACCAAGCTTCTGGGTAATGTTGCGGGGTCAAAAAATACAACAGACAGTAAAGATTCTATAATAAATGTTTTCAGGTGGATACCAAAAAAAACGTTCTCTTTTTGTCACAGCCCCTATTGTATGAAAAAGTCTATCTTTTCAGTTTTCTACTACTGGCAACCCTATATTTGACTGCCTCTCTGTGACACTAAAATGCGAAATTATGCAGTGAATTTCCTGAATACTTACTGCTATGTAATTATGATGTTTGGTTTTATTTTAATGACTTGACCGGTCTAGCTTTGAGTTTCCACATAACTTGGTACGCCTATTAACCACTTGGTTCGTTCTCCTAGAACTGACCACTGAGAAACTTAAAATTAGTGACTCTCTAGTCTTCTGCGATGGTACGAGAGTAGGAAGGCAAACTCAATACTGTCCCTATACCTTTGATTATTTTGAGTCTGGGCTTGCACACACAAACCTAAATACTCTTCTGCACATTTTAGCTAAAAACTTATGTCGTCAATTGCAGAATACATCATGATCACCTAGATTCGAACCCAGTACTTACCGATTGAATGTCCGCATACCTATCTATCTACCTATACCCTTACGCCACGTCCCTTGCAGGGTAAGCAGAGAGGACAGAGCGCCAGACAGCCCTATCCTTACACACACTCCTAGCCTCCGTCACATTCATGCATGCAATCACACACGCTCTCCGATTCCTTTTACTCAAAATGCGTCCATCCTTGAGGATCTGGTCGACATAATCGGACTAGGCCAGTCTCGGTATTCATTATAATACAATTATTCGTCTTAGATGCTGTACTTCTTTTATTCCCGACACTTTAGTGTTTTCCAGCCAAACTCAGATTTGACCGTTTCGCCTATTACACATATCTTCTTTCAAGCTATTTAACACGCATTCTAATTATAGTCCGAGAGCCCGCTGCTTAAGGGGCTACGGTACTCTATACGGCTTCGGCGCGGAGACTCTTACTCAGCCAATACTGAAGGAATCGTCTTGAAACTGAAGACAGTGATAGATGAAAGTATGGACTACAGGACGTTTTAGAATTACAGGATTTGGAAATTCCTTGAATAAAAAAGTATTCCGAAAACACCCCTAAAATTTACGGAATTCCAAGAATTTCCGTTCAATTTTTCAGATATAAAAGCATAATTTAGCCAAAATACTGGAAATTATAATCTTAACAAATCGTACGTTTTAGATTTTAAATTTCTTTCCAGGTTTCTTTTAAAAAGGCATTCCTAAAATTAGTATACCCTTCCCTTTCAAATTCAGTCTGAGCTTTGCTTTTGCACGGGATAGACGTACTGCAAATTTTTGAATTCATTATTTATATTTTACGAAAATAATCACCAACACTAATAAATGAAAATCGTGTATGGATAGGAACTATCAACACTATTTAGGAACTCCTGTTTATTCATTTGAATTTATTTATTACCAACACCATCAAAGAAATATTATATTCTAATAATTACTAATAGTCCAAGAGCCCGCTGCTTAATTTATGACGTATCTGTTTTTTTATCGAAATGTGGTATAAATGATAGCTTACCAATAGGGTATTACATCGCACTAGGGTTGCCTATCAAAATCCTGCCGCAACCCCCCCTGCCCCCCCCCCCCCCCCGAAAAGGTCCCTTTTCGCGGTTTTTCGCATTTTATAGGAATATGGTAAGAGATAGAAGAAAGTAGTCAATGACAAAAATAATCCTTGCTAAATTCTCTACAAAAAATGTAGAGTCAATTTTTTCATAGGACTAGTAGTTTACCCGTAATGGCCGGTCAAAAAACAGGATATTTTTTGACTAAAAAAATTTTCTTTTTGATTTTTTTTCTTTCACATCCTTCCACCCATTATCACTAACATTTTATGGAAAAAAAATTTGGCCTGCGGCGCTATATCGCTGGTTATTTTATGAAAAACTAAATTTTAAGAATTTTCGTCACTGAGTTTTATTTATTTAGTTTAAATTCACTTTTTTAGTATTCTAAATGAATTTCGGTTTTGGACCGGCCATTGCGGGTAAACTGCTAGTTCTACGAAAAAATTATCTCAACATTTTTTGTATAGAATTTAGCAAGGATTATTTTTGTCATTGACTACTTTCTCCTATCTCTTACCATATTCCTATAAAATGCGAAAAACCGCGAAGAGGGACCTTTTCGGGGGGGGCAGGGGGGGTTGCGGCAGAATTTTGATAGGCAACCCTAGTGCGATGTAATACCCTATAGGTAAGCTATCATTTATACCACATTTCGATCAAAAAACAGATACGTCATAAATTAAGCAGCGGGCTCTCGGACTATAACCCATACTACCAATATCGACGAAATTTTAAATTCAAAATCCGAGGTGTGGCAATTATATAGCGAGACTGGTACTGAAAAACGTTTTATTTTTAATTTATACATATTACGTATTTGTGTAGTTATGTGAATTTTTCATTGATCCAAGGGGCCCCCTAGTTCCTGCTAGATTTCCAATTGACCTGTGTAACGAACCTTTTCATTCAACTTCACCAAAAAAATTCGCCATCGGCGCTTTTTAATTTTGTATATCATATCAATATCAAAATTGTAATTTGCTTTCTCTGCACTGGGGTGGGCCTGGCTTTATTACATGCCAATTTCAATTTTTAGAGCCAGTCCATCACGGATCATAATTGTCATAGGGGCCCCATTATTTTAAAGTGCCCAGGGCCCCCAATAGATTATAGACGGCCCTGCCCTTGTGTTGATAATAATATTGTTCATCACAACTTTTGCTCCTTGGTAAGGTCTCTCAAAAACGAATGAAATTTTATCAGTATGTTGTGAACACACATCTATGTATACCTACCGTCTTTGAACCGACACGTTTTGAAATTTCTTATATATTTGAAAATTAGAATATTCACACTTCGCCAAACCAATACAGTACTAGAAATTATCTATCATTATAATTTACAAATCGCACTTCGTGAAGGCACATTGTCGGTAGGAACATCTATACATATATAATAACTTGACTTTGTTAGACATGTTCTTATACTGTTTATTTTCTATTATACATATATGTAAAAGGCTTCATTAGCCGTATAGTTACTGATGAAATAAACTTATAAAAATAAAGAATTTTGAAATTTAATTTAATTGAAATTATACGGGACAATAATTTTATTCACATATTATGTATGTTTTTTTTTTATTTTTTTTTATAAATGAATCTGGGTTTATCGAAATAAACCCAAATACATATTCGTACACTTCACAGAAAGCTTAAAAGCTTGTGTTGTGAAGTGGAGTAGGTCGGGGATTGAACCCGCGCCCACTGGATTAACAGTCGAGCGCGTTACCAACCAAATCTATGTGCACTCTTTTTTATTTCATTATTTTTTGAACAAATCCCAGTTAGCGCCGATCACACTGGGGGCTACTAACTAGTATCAATATAAAATATACTAAAAAATATAACAACGCATATTATTTTCCAATCGGATATAATAGGTAGGTAGGTAGATACACCTACCAAATACAATAGTTGGTACATAGAACTTAAATGAAATTCAAAACTAAAATGTTATAATATGTAAGTATATAGCTGTATATTGTATAAATTTGGATGTATGTATGTGTAAGTAAAACTTGTGGACGAAATATTTGAAAATTTGGAGCGGTAAGAGAGGGGAAGCGACGTTCATTTAGAATTCCTAGCTGTGGTATATTATAGCCTTAATTTATGACGTATCTGTTTTTTGATCGAAATGTGGTATAAATGATAGCTTACCAATAGGGTATTACATCGCACTAGGGTTGCCTATCAAAATCCTGCCGCAACCCCCCCTGCCCCCCCCGAAAAGGTCCCTCTTCGCGGTTTTTCGCATTTTGTAGGAATATGGTAAGAGATATGAGAAAGTAGTAAATGACAAAAATAATCCTTGCTAAATTCTCTACAAAAAATGTTGAATTTATTTTTTCATAGGACTAGTAGTTTACCCGTAATGGCCGGTCAAAAAACAGGATATTTTTTGAAAAAATATATTTTTTTTTTATTTTTTTTTCTTTTACATTCCTCCACCCATTAACACTAACATTTTATGGAAAAAAAAGTTTGGCCTGCGGCACTATATCGCTGGTTTATGAAAAACTAAATTTTATTAATTTTCGTCACTGAGTTTTATTGCAATAACTCCGAACTTATTAGATGTATGAACATAAGTTATAGCTCGTTTTGTAGCTAAGACTATGGTACTTAATTCGTTCTTTGACTATTTTCCTGTAGCTCTTATCAATTTTCAACCAATTTAGTTTAAATACGTTTTTTTAGTATTTTAAATTAATTTCGATTTTGGACCGGCCATTGCGGGTAAACTGCTAGTTCTACGAAAAAATTGAGTTAACATTTTTTGTAGAGAATTTAGCAAGGATTATTTTTGTCATTGACTACTTTCTCCTATCTCTTACCATATTCCTACAAAATGCGAAAAACCGCGAAGAGGGACCTTTTCGGGGGGGCAGGGGGGGTTGCGGCAGGATTTTGATAGGCAACCCTATTGCGATGTAATACCCTATTGGTAAGCTATCATTTATACCAAATTTCGATCAAAAAACAGATACGTCATAAATTAAGCAGCGGGCTCATGGACTATTATTTCATAATACTGAATATGAAAACCAACATCGCCGTCGAAAGCTCGAATAACGTAAAATTTGTCTGTATCATATACTTATACAACTGAACTCCCAGTGGCCTGCTGTACAAAGATGAACTCAAAAATAATATAGGCACGATTATTGACACGAGTAGAGCAGAGTATAACATCTAAACTGGAAGTTAATAATACTATTAACTGTAGGTTAGCGAATTACTATATACACGTGTATGTAGCGTAGTGTGGTATAATATTAATATAATGTTAGGTATGTGTAGGCAGTTTGGTGAATTACAAGCACATGTTTCTATTTTAATCTCTGATTCAGATCACCTCTTCATAATAATATTACTATAATACCTAATAATAATATCTGACTCTTGAATTGACATAATCTACCTATGTCTCTAGTCTCTACATATTATTTACCTATAGGTACATGTATTTCGTCATAATAATATGTAGATCCATTGCATACAGATTCATGTAGTATTAAAACGACATTGCGGGCCAAGTTTTGCACTATAATCTATGGTTCATCCCAGTTGGTTCGCTAGGTTAGAAGACATCCACAACTTAATATCTGACTGGTCTCACCAATGCCATACGATCACTAGCGGATCCAGGGGGGGGGGCTAGGGGGCTGAAGCCCCCTCCAAAACCATGAGTGACAGTACTTTATATACAACAAATCTAGGGGTTTCAGCCCCTTAGCCCCCCCCCCAAAACGTTGAGTGACAGTACTTTTTACCATGTGACGACATTCAGCCCCCCCCCGAAATTGAATCCTGGATCCGCCACTGTACGATATGCTAACATCCTAGTTGGTTATGACTTGGTTTAATATCTCTTTAACTCGCTTGTGTTGCATATGAATTTCAGCACTTCGTAATTCCTGAATTATTACATTAAGGGTAAATACGCCTCCACCCCTGAATGTTTCAGGAGCTTCAGCTCCTATGTCGTCCAGTCTTTCTCGCATTTTTAAATTCTTACAGGAGAGCTCAAGGTTTACTGTAAAAGGCCTCCCATCAATAAACTGAATTGTTGCAATTTGAAGTACGAACTGTATTTTTTTTCAAGTTCTGTCTATACTTATGTGATTCAGTCTCGACTTAATAATATACCTATTAAGTTTGGTCGCATTAATATCTGTCGTCTGTGGGGGGAAATCTGTTAGGAAAAGGACTAATGTCAATAGAACTAGAATCTCGGAACAGCAAAGGCAGAATCACTATCATTATATTATACCTACCTATTGGTTGAACCTTCTTGGGTTGAACGAGTCGTTAAATCGGGTAGATTATCTAAATAATAGGTACTCCTTGTTCAAACCAGAATGATATAAGGAAGCCGCCTAACTGCTAGATAATTTCAGATAGATACTACACTAGATGGGTGTATTATTTTATTATAACAAGCTCAACAGGTAAAATTGGAGGAGTATTATTAGATGGAGAGGTACTTACCTAACTACCAAACTATCCACATTATAATTTACCTATACCTAATACATACTATGGCGGTGTAGTTGTTTAGACCTCGGGGTTAACAAACCCGTCTCCCAATCTCTGCATGAAGGCACTAAGTACATCACTGATGATGGTAGTGGTTTGGTTAATAATGATAAATAGATAGATAGTATATTGTTAGTGTTAGTAGGAACTCTGTGCTGTGAAGATAAAATCTATTATGTTCCGCTTTGCGCTGTGGCGGACTTTCCCAGCGGGTGAGCTCTGCGCCAGCGGTGTATTTTTTTTAACTCCGTAACGGGAATTGTTATAAACTTTTGACAGTGTCTAATAAAATCTTAGTACGCATAGGTACTATATTATATAGGTACATTACAACTCTCAAGCAATTCAATTCCCAGAGGTATAAACGATATTGCAAAGTCCCAGCACCTACCTGACATTCCTCGTAAGATCTTGTCCACCCTCGATAATATCTATCGCACGAGAAATTAACATAATCATTATTCTTTACATAGCTAATATTATTTCTGTCAACGTACCCACATAAGATATGCACAGACAGCTATGTAAAGAATATCGTCGGATTGTTTTGAAGAATTGGATTACAATAGTTCTCAAAGCATCGTTTTCCTCGCAGTGCCTTCGTCCAACTTTAAAACACGCCATTTGTAGTAGCATACCTCGGAAAAAGCTTGTTCTTCTTCCTTCTCAGCCGTTGTGATTCCAATGCTGGACATAGGCCTCCCCATTGACTTTCCACAGATTCCTATCCTGGGCGTGCTGCATCCACTTGCTTCATGCGATTCGTCTCACGTCGTCAGACTTTTGCTTGTTCATTCAGAATCTGAAATCTTTGTGGTCCATTCAGAATCTGAGCTTCTGGCAACGTGTCCTGCCCAACTCGATTTTAAGGCAGCTGTTCGTTTAACCACGTCGAAAAAGCTAGTACGAATGAATGAATGAGAGATTCCTACTTATTTCATGATTATGGTTAGAGAAAAGAAAGACAGGCAAACTCTTGACCAAATCATCAGCTAACTCTTCCCCAAAGATCCCACATTAGTTATCTCAAATGTGTTTTTTCTGGTGGTATTAAATTTGTATGGATCGTTTTTCATAACTAGTTTAGGTTTAATAATTATTCAACTTTATTTGATTGGTTATTTTAATCGGTAAAGGCACATATTATTTTTATGATTCATTTTTATTGCTGTTTGTTACGATCGGTAATCTAGCCAGTCCATATTATTACTCGTCCACCAATTCTCAGCTTTTTTTCTCGTGATGTGTTAGGGATTTCCGTTAACAAAATTAGAATCTGTTATACCTAGTAGCAAGCTACGATTCGGTCGTAAATTTTTGGTGATAAAATGCTGCTTACAAAGTTTAATTGATAAAAATATCGATAAGTAAGATAGTATAGAAGCTTTTTTTCCCCCATTTTTCGTACAATATTTGGAATATGAAGCGTATATTAGCGAAAATTGACTATGAACGTTAAACTGTGACTGCAATATGAAATTGAAATAGAGTTTATTTTAAAGAAAAATAAATGCATACAGCAACTGGATCCGAAACAACATTGAAAAACATAAAAAAGTCCCCAGACAGCATAAGCTGTTATTAGGTATTAAACAGCATTGAAATGATAGAAAAATCCAGCTCACCCCAAAATACTTTTCACTCACACTGACAACAAAGGTTTTTATTAAATTTTTTACGAAATTCTCCAATATCCTCTTTCGACAACTTAAGGTAGCGAATGATGTGTAAGTTTCTTCTCAAGTATTAAATTCAATTCTCCTGAAATTTAATCAGCAAATAGTATCAGGAGTAGTAGACTGTAGACTGTAGAGTGGCTACATTCTATAAACCGTATACAAACAAATCCTGCACCGAACGCTCTGTGTATATTGTAGCTTGGTCGTATTCCAGGTCAAGGATTTCCGATTATCCTTGACCGTAACCTACTCTCTTAACTCCCTTTCCTCCCTGTTCCCGTTCCTCGTTCTATTAACTCATCCCAGGATCGCAGAATCCTTTACGTCATCTTCGCAATGTATTTGATTTTATATTTTATGCGGCCATTATTGCTTTCGTGTTGTTTTATAATTTAAATCGTTTTTCTCCTTAAGCGTGATAGGTACATATTTGGTTTTATAATATCCTATGTCGTAGCCAGGATTCTGAAGGTGCTTTGTCTTTACTCAGAACGGGTGGTTCCCGGAAACTGTGGAACGCAATCATAAAATTTGACCGACAAGGGACGACTACCTGCTTTATTCGCACCTTATGGCTCTGGCGTAAGTGCGAATAAAGCAGGTAGTCGTCCCTTCTCTGTCACATTTTTATGACTGCGTTGGACAGTTTGAAAAGGTTTGAAATGATTTGACAGTAGTAATTCTCGGGTCCTGAGACCATATAGGTATGTACGAGTATAATTAGTTGTTAGTACCGATTATTTCTGTGTACAAATATATTGGGAGCGCTTTACTCATGTTTATTTTCTCTCCTCTATTACAGATCGTGGGCATCTTGGTGGTGGCGCTGGCAGTATGGATGCTGGTGGATCCCACCTTCTACCTGTCCATGGCCCAGGAGGAAGCCCACTATTACGTCGGCCTGTATGCCCTGCTGGCCAGTGGAGCTCTGCTGGTCATCGTGGCTCTGCTGGGATGCTGCGGAGCCATCAAGGAATCCCAATGCATGCTCGTATCGGTAAGAATATACATTTTACCAAACTTTGTCTACTTTGAATCGCATAGTTATAAATTCAGTGGAGTGGCCAGAGGTCCTGGAAACTGCAAGTGACAGGGGCCTCTGGTGAAGATACGCAGATGCTTTGAGCCCCTGACCCAACCAGGGATAGAAGGGGAATAAGATGTATCTATGTATAAATTCAACATCAATAGAAATTTCAATTTCGCAAGTTTTTTATTTCAGTAATTGTCTATACAGACTCAAACACTATGGTCTGTCTGAGTCGGCACTCTCTTGGTTTAATTCATATCTAAGGGACAGGCAGCAATGTATCAAATCTTCTGATAACTCGACATCTGATTGGTTGCCATTGTTGGCAGGTGTACCCCAAGGAGGAATTCTCTCCCCTCTACTATTTTCACTATTCATCAACTCTGCGATCGAACACCTTAATGTCCAATACCATCTTTATGCTGATGATATTCAAGTATACTCACATTTCGACCTGGATCAGGCCTCAATCGCATTTCATCACATGAACGATGAATTGGACCGCATTGCTCGTTGGGCGCAGCAAAATGGACTCCTTCTTAACCCATCAAAGTCCCAAGCAATACTAATAGGCAGTCACCGCCTACTTCCCAAGATTAATACCTCTTCTCTCCCTAGTATAACTCTTAACAACGCAATTATCCCTTTCTCAAAGAAAGTAAAAAATCTCGGTGTACATTTTGATCAACGTCTCTCTTGGGAGCTGCAGGTCAATGACATAAGACGTAAATTTTTCTTTAGCCTTCACTCACTTAACCGCCACAAACATTTCCTTCCTAAATCAACTAAAGTTCTCTTGTGTCATTCTCTGTTATTACCGCTTATAGACTATGCAGACGTGGCCTACATGGATCTCACCAATGAACTGAATACCAAACTTGAAAGATTGCAAAATATATGCATCCGTTTTATATTTAACCTAAAAAAGTTTGACCATATATCAACGTACAGAGAGGAACTTAAATGGCTTACTATCTTACAACGACGCAACCTTCACGTTCTTTCACTGCTTTTTAATGTTCTTTCTAACCCTTCTTCTCCTAATTATCTCAAGACGAATTTTACCCCACTGGCATCTCATGGCTTACCTCTGCGTTCTGGTGCCCAACGCACGTTGTCTATTCCAACTCATCGCACTTCTTTTTTCACAACTTCGTTTACTACACATGCTGCTCGATTGTGGAACGGTCTTCCGTTACATATCAGACTCGCACCAACTATCTCAATTTTCAAGAATAAGTTGAAGCATTTCTACCTTACTCCAACTACCACGACATAATTTCACAAAATCCCTGATTTCCCTTCCTTTAATCATCCCATTTCATTTTTTTTTTCCCCTCCTTTTTCTCCCTCGTATGTATGTATGTGTATATGTATATGTGTGTGTAAGGGTGTGTGTATGCGTATGTATGCTTGTGTGCGGATGGCTCTATTCATGTATCTATTTATATTTTATTATTTTATTATTCATATATATTGCTTATTATATATTTTTTTTATCTATATCTATTATATTAACGGGTACATTAAGTACATTGGTATGTTATGTAATTTATGTTTCATTTCTTATGTCAAAGTTGGGTTGATTGGCAGAAATCGCCAATAGGCGATAAATCCGCCCTTTGTGTATATTTATGTGCAATAAAGTTTTTATTTATTTATTTATTTACATACTCGTAGTTACACATAGAAGACATTTCTTGTTATCTTTATAATTATATTTCGAGATACATTCTCAATATACCAGAAATAATTTCAGGCAGAAAATACAGTAATTTTATCTTTTTATAGTGTTATTTTTCTTCAATTCATTTTAATTTGATTACTTTTAATGAGTTTGTTTACCTCAGTTATTTATAACGATTATATCTACTACAACTACCATATATCTCAAAAATTGGGATAACCAACAAATGCTGTGTGTATAAAAAACTTTTATTTTTCTTTTAGCGCAAAATTATGAAACGTCTTAGGGAAGTTTTACAAATGGTTCGCGCTGGACACATCCATCCCACTGACTCGATGATATCATCGGCCCATCTCCTTTGTGGTCTCCCCACACTTGGTTTATTTTCGTAGGGACTCCAGCTTAGTACACTGGGGGTCCATCTGCCATCCACTGCCATTTCAATGTCCCTACTCTCTCCACAATGTCTGAGACCCTTGACCGTCATCTTATATCTTCATTTCTTATCTGGTCTCTCAACAAGTAATAATAACAAGTAATAATTGTTTTTTCTTTTATAGTTCTTCTGCATTCTCCTGATTGGTGTTGTGGGTGAGGCTGCAGCTATCTGGTGGGGTGCCGCTCACAGTGGGAGGCTGGTGCAACAAGTGCGCTCCACAGTGGAGACCACAGTGCGCACTGAATATGACGGACACAACACACGCACCGCCGTGTTTGATGCAATTCAAACTCAGGTAAAATATCATTGTACATTATCAGAAGCATGTGACATTATATTACTACATAGTTGGTTGGAGCGCGGAGTTCTAATCGGTAGGTCCAGGGTTCAAATCTATGTGTTGACGATGTATTCTGCACTTCACAATGACACAAGCTTTTAGCTAACTACGTTTATTTCGATAAGCACAGATTAATTAAAAAAAATATTTAGGTACATATATGAATAAAGCTTAAATTGTTGGAGTATGTGGAGAGAATGAACGAGGACATGATGACTATAAAATGATGTATATGACTGAAAGAAGAGGTGCGAGGAAGCATATGGCCATCCGTGACTGACTTGGACCGATCATGTCTACCGGATCCTCAAGGATGGACGCGTTTTGAGTAAAAGAAATCGGAAGGACAAATTCCATAAATGTGACTGTGTGTAAAAATAGGGAGTTTGGCGTTCTCTTCTTTCTGTCTACCCTGTAAGGCATGCGGTGTGAGGCGATAGATAGATAACTACTTGAGATTTCATACAATGTGTGCCTTGTGTAAATGACTGTTTTCTGTTGTCAATGTGTTTTTAAATCCAGGATTCAAGCAAAAAAAATTCGACAACCTCAAGTGTTTCTATAAATTATAACTAATCTACAAAAATAATTATCCAGAGTCTGTATGTTGTTTGAAGGTCGAGGAGTAATCTTAAAATATAGATTATGAATATTTGTGTGGGGAAAATATTATACAGATAATGTGTAATTACTAGCAACACCCACAGTATTGCTCTACTGAATCTATTCACTCCAAAGTGTGTAGGAATTCAAGTTGTTCAACCAATATAAGGTTGTACAGTATTAAACTATCGGCATGACTTCAGAAAATGGCAACTATGAGAAACAATCTAAAGATAATCTCTTCTCCATTCTTCTCGGGTGTACCGTGTGTAGATTGTCGATGTTGTCGAGCTTTCGACCCACTTGCTGGGGCCATCTTCAGGACTAATATAGTAGCTTCTTTGCTGTGATGGGCAAGTGGGTCTAAAGCTCGACACCATCTATGGGTTGGCTGGCAGAAATTGCCATTTGGCAATAAGTCCGCCCATTGTACGATTATTTTTTTAGTACAATAAAGATTATTTTATTTTATTTTATTTATTTATTTTACCATCTAAAATCTACATACGGTAAACCCGAGAAGAATGGAGAAGAGATTAACGAAGACCGTGAAAATCTACAAAGCAATCTAAAGGTATACTATTACAGTTTTTTCCTTAACGAAACTGAAATATGTATCTACATTTACGCATGCAGATTATTTGAACTCCCTTGGGAGGACAGGATGGGTATTCTGATGCTCATGAGTAGGCAATGGCTGACTTAAATGATCGACACTTCATGATCAGAGAAACGATCACTCTTTTTAGATAAAATACATTCTAGAGTGTTGTAATGTTATCTAAGGAGGTAGTAGGTACCTAACTTATTATTTAATATTGTCTTTCAGTTGCAATGTTGCGGTGCTCGCAGTCCCGCAGACTGGGCCGGATCTGAATACAGCAAGAAGGGTCTCCGTGAAGCCGCCAACTCTGGATCTCTCGCTGGTAACGTCGCCGCCGCTGTAGGAGCCTCTCTGGAATCTCTGGGTATCGGAGCTGGTGCAGCCGCCGCCCCGGCTTTCCTCATGCCCGCCTCTTGTTGCACCACTCAAGGGGAACTGTGTGAAATCAGCAGGAGGGCTTTACTGACCGCTACATTCAACCCTATTATATTCAACGAGGTAATGCATTGAAATCTACAATTCAAAATTCAAAAACGCTAATCACATTGGAGTCTAAGATCCTCAGAAATGTAATAACTTTCGACTAATCTATTATATAATTTACTTTCAGGGATGCGCCGACAAAGTTGTCCAATATTTGACGAGTAACTGTGATATCTTCATTGGAATCGGTGTCGTAATTGCCGCATTGGAAATATTGGGACTGACGTTTGCTCTGATTCTCTGCTGCGCCATCAACAGCTCCGACAGGTACAAGGCGTAAACGGAATCAACCGCTTATATACCTAAAACTGCTTACGAGCGTAAAATATTGAGAGAGTACTAATTAACATTGCATTGGTTTCTTTGTATGAACAAGAAAGGTATAAATTTGGGAGTAATTTTGAATCTTACGCTGCCCCAGTCTTCAAAGACCGTCAGCATCTACACGTAGATGCGTAAGATGCTAAATCTTTACAAATGCTAGCATTAGTTTATATTTGTGTTATTTCCAATACAGTTTTCTGTATACCTTTCTTGTTAAAATTCTCAAAAAATTCTCAGAGTAATTTTAATAGATACTATTATTAATTTATTATTTGTGTGATTCGTTTTTGTGCTTAAAATTTAGCATTCGTAATAATAATATATTATTTTTGTATATTTTTTTAATGAGCGAGTACGAATCTTTATACTGATACAAGTCTTATAAATAATTTAATTATGTGTTACGTCTGTCACACAAATATATACAAGAGTCTTCGTTGATGTGTTCAATCTTGAAATTTAATATATACCTATAACAATATTATGTATTATTATCTTTATTGTATTGTGTATACACCTTTTATTAAAATTTATATACATTTATACACCAATCAAACGACTTCTCGACTAAGTATACCCAATTGTATTCAAAGGTATTTTGACCACAAAATTATATTACTATGTCTAAATCATCATTAGATTAGGTTCTGTTACATTTCCTAATTAATGTAGTTGTCAAGTAACATTTGTAATTCTCCAGTAACATTTATAATTCTCACGTAAAATTTGTAATTCTCGAGTAACATTTATAATTCTCATTTAAAATTTATAATTCTCGCGTAATATTTGTAATTCTCGAGTTACGTGTATATTTCTCAAGTAACATTTCTAATTATCGAGTACTATTTCTCGAGTCACATGTATAATTCTCGAGTAACGTTTATATTTCTCGAGTAACCTTTATAATTCTCGAGAAACATCTATAATTCTCATGTAACATTTGTAATTCTCAAGTTACTCGTTACAATTTTATCAACAAATATTTATTGTAATTTCTCATAATGTTACCATTTCTAATATTTAAGCAGCAATATTTATTATTATTATTCCATGTTGTATCGAAGTGTAACATTTTATAATTACCTACTAATCTAATGTAACATTTGTAATTATACAGTACAATTTCTGTAATCTGAATCCACTGACAAACATTCAGTTTTATACAGATTTTCTTTAAGATTAAATAAATTAAAGATTCTGATCTAAGGGCTGTTCTGTATTGTTTATTATTATTATTTTATTAATCTTGTTACCAATCTTAAGCTTGCAACACAGAGTATGATATTATTTTTATGTTACATCTTTGTAACTGTTGACGTATTTAAAATTGTATTCAATAATGGATATATTCTTATACAGATTTTTTAAAGGTACAATTGAAATTTCATTGGATTCCGTCTTTTTAAAAAGTCCAAGATTAGATTGCTATTTTTTTTATTCGACTCACTTGAAATTTCCTTGCAAATAACATATTTTGTTAATTCAACAAACAACTTATTCGGGAAACAAATATTTGAGTTTGTTTTGAATGACGTAAAAAGACAATTATTACTTAGAAATATATAATCATTATTTCTTATATTTGCTTTCATTATAATTATGTATTAATGATTCATCTCGCTGTCATTTAGTATAAATATTGATTTGCACAATGAACAAATAATGCACAACGTGTTTTTAGTGATTTATTTTTAACTCACGCAAAATAATTTGAAGGACTCTAATGTCACACACAATTTATCCTGCTGTCGGTGATATCCCCACACTTGAAACCGGGAAATTATGACATGATTTTGCCATAATATAACCCTAACCCTAAATATGGCTAAAAAAATATTTTTTTTCATGTTCTCATGACTTTTATGCTCTTACACACTTACATGACTTATGTTCATTATGAGTTTTGTGATTCTTTTATTTTTCAAGTTGTCATGATTTATGTTTATCATGACATAATAAATCTTATCTATCTATTCTACATCCCTTGCAGGGTAGGCAGAGAGGACAGAGCGCCAGACAGCCCTATCCTTACACACACTCCAACTTCCGTCACATTCATGCAATCTGTCATACGCGCTCTCTGATTCCTTTCACTCAAAACGCGTCCATCCTTGAGGATCTGGTCGACATGATCGGACCAGGCTAGTCTCGGGCGGCCGCGTTTTCTCACACGACTTCGTTCGCTCAAATACCTATATCCTTCTTATCATCCTTCATTCTCTCAACATAATAAATCAAAGGATATGTATCTTGATATATATCCGATATTTATTATTATAAATCACGCATCTTTGAGGATATATTTTTAACAGCAAGTTAGGCATTAGTTTCAAATTATTTTGCGTGTCGTACTTGATAAGATAATCAATGATTGTTAGACGTTTAAGATTTTTCTCTTTATAGATATATGTATGTGTAATACAATATATGATAACTAAGGCAAATGCATTTAACTACCAATAGAATTAATTTATTCACTTATATAAATATAAAAAACATATTTTATTAAGTTAAATGATATATATAACATTATATAAAACCACATACATACAATATTTATATAACAATTTACATAAATATATTACATAATAGTATATAAAATGTGCACAGATTATATTTTTATATGTATATTTTAATATTTATTTATTTCATTACAATAAAAGTAGTATTTATTTCTGCTTTCGTTGACTTAGAAATAAATCGATGTTATTTGCTTTTCCATTTCAGAATTTATTTCATTTTTTATTTAAAAAAAAAATAGGTTTTGACCATACTTCACAACAAGCTAACAAAAGCTTGAAAAGTTTGGTATACATTATCAGTGCCAGTATTCAAGTCCCGTGCCCTGACCGACTGTGCCAACCAGAGTAGGTAGAGAGGGCACAATGTCAGACCGTCCTATCCTTACACTCCGTGCTGCTGTCACATTCATGCAATCAGCTATACATGCCCTCTGATTTCTTTTACTCGAAACGCATCCATCCTTGAAGACCTGGTCAACATCCATATCAGTCTCGGACGGTCATTATAATAATGCGTTTGTGGTCATCCTGTTCTCATTCATTCTCTCAACACGTCCACACCATCTTGAAACCAACAATTGAAAGCAAATATTCTTGATTTATTTCTAATTTAACCGAAATATCGGTGAATTAGTAATTAACGTACAAAACAATTTAAGTTGAAGAATAATTTTTATAATTTGTTTTATGTTTATTTGTGAATGCCATATTTTTATTTTTTGTTAATGTGAATGCTTTCTGTTACCTGCATTGTTAGGAATTAAGGATATAATATAAAGATATGTATTAATATTGTATTGCTAACTATATAATTTTATGTAACATTGTGATTGCAACAATACATAAATTTATTTATTGTAACTTAGTTCAAGGCAGTCAAGGTATTGATGGTTAAGAAACATTGAATTATGCACTACCGACAGTTACATTAACTCTTGTTACAATAGCGTCAGTTACATTAATATGTCATTGGCCAACCTGACAATTAGAATGTATCGTTATCCTCGTAGAGATAGCAATTGTTTTGCTACCACTTGCAGGCAATTTGACGTTTGTATAAAAAAACGCTTAGCTGGATTTCACCAACTTTTAGGTGAAGAATAGCGGAGATAGGAGCCACATAGCACAAATTTTGTATGAAAAATAATGATAAGTTGCTCCTATCTCCGCTATTCCTCGCTAAAGAAGTTGGTGAAATCCAGTATAAGTCTTTTTAGAATGGCGTCAGTTACATTAAGTATTGTTACGACGGAGTTATATTGATATTTTATGACAATATCAGTTACATGTCTCATAATTTAATGCCGACAGTTACATCTTGTTACGACGGTGTCAGTTACATAAATATGTTATGACGATGTCAGTCACATATGTTCAGTTTGACGCCAGCATTTACATTAGTCATGTTTTGTGGCATCAGTTACATGAATAACATTATGGTGTCGTCAGTTACAAAAAAGTTATGACGACAGTTACATGTAATTGACGGTAGTGTTGGTATTAAAGTGGGCAGCTTCTAGAATAAGTGGGGCCAAATGGAATGTTTACAATAAATATATAAATACAAATATTAATATTTATTAAATGCTTTTTGGGTATAAAGTGTCACCAGGATTTTATTTATTGTACTTTTAATTTTGTGTCTATGATTCGATAAAAATTTACACGTAAGAATTTTGAATCTTAATCTAGAATCTCAGTTAATAGAGGGGTTGACAACATGTGCTGTTTCAAATTTTGCAAGTCAAAACCAGTTTTATGCCCAACACCACCTGCGACATGTTGGTTTATGCACAGAATGCGAAAAATGAGATCTGCCACTCTGGTATATTCTATCTCTATGGTATCTACGAAGAATCTCTAAATAAAAAAACTGCATTGTTTTATATAAGAATTGGGGAATAATTTAACATTGAATTATCGTTTAACATACATTCTTATAATGTTTGCCTTTGTCAATTTATTTTAAAGATATCTCGAACAAATTATTATTAAGTATTTTATTGTGAAAATGAATCTTTCCATTTTAATAGTAATTACTTATTATATTTTAGTGCCAAATATTTTTGATAAAAAAAAACTTTTCGTCCTCGACTCGACGCGGGCTTCACACATTTTGTGAACTCGCATTTACTATTGTCATGAATTTACTATTATTAAAAATTATATTTAATACTACTTAATGTTATTAAAATTAGACTTGGCACCATTTTTGTGTAGAAAATCAAATCGTACATAGTTTTTTTGGAATCATATTACAGGGGCCCGAGTGAAAACACAAAACGTGATGGAAACGTTTTGTGGTTTGACTCAGGCCTCAGTTTTTTTCTCGACAGAACTGAGAGGTATCTACATTCACACATTATGTATTTATAAACCCAGTTGCTAAGTCTTGCATACAATCTTTAACAGATGGCGGTAGCGTAGAAATATTGGTGCATTGTGAAACGCTCTTGTAACATAAAAAAATTACACGTTGCCCTGAATATCAAGAGACCGAAACTCCTTTCCTTCATCCTCCCCAAGGGAGTTCACACAATGCTGTGTTGTGTGAATGTATGTAGATACTTTTTTGTTCTGTTGAGGAAAAAACTGCAATATAAATTATTGTATTTCTCAATCTTGATACAATATTTGAATACCTTATTGTATAAATGCTAGATATTATATAAATGTGTTATTATTTCTGAATGTTGTAACAATGTTTTACATGTTAAGATACTAGAAATTATTATATAAGAATGCTTAATTAAATGTTACGCTAATTTATTCCTAAATATTTACCATATTGTAATTACTATGTAGGCAGAGATCCACACTCTTCTGTCCTTACGTACATCTCTCACTTCCGCCACATTCGTCATACATATTCAGGGATTTCTCCCAACCATCCTTGACTGGTTATCTGGTCAATAACTCTTGGACATCCACATCCTTCTATAATGTATTTCACATAAGAATTCATTTCTTAGTTCATCGTCCAATCAGAGAACTTTATACCATAGAAGACAGTGCCCCAAACCTTCTATTCTCAGATGACGAACTCTAAAACCCATGTTGTAGGTACCTAACAACTCAGATATTACCTACAGCAGGTATCAAACAATTCAGATATTACCTACAGTAGGTATCTAACAATTCAGATATTACCCACAGTATCTCACAATTCAGATAATACCTACAGTGGGTGTCTAACAATTAAGATATTACCCACATTGAGTATCTAACAATTCAGATATTACCCACATTGAGTATCTAACAATTCAGATATTACTCACATTGAGTATCTAACAATTTAGATATTATGTACCCACATTGAGTATCTAACAATTTAGATATTACCTACAGTATCAAACAATTTAGATATTAATGCATACCTACTCTTCCTTATGGCAGATTCGGTCAGGGGTTCGAAGAGACCATAAATATATGTTCACCAGTTTCCGGGACCTCTTACAAATAGCTTGTCACTGAATATCCTTGTTGTATGTATAGTAACATGATAAATTATTTATTGTGTATATGATATACCTAAGTATAATATATTATGTATTAGCATTGCTCTATGTTCAATGTTACAGATTCATACAGAATAAATCACTTACCAAAGAATATATCGACTTTTATTGTTACTATGTACCTCATCTGACTTCACACTCGCACATCTGATGGCTAATTCTCTAAGACCAGAGCGATTGGTCTGTGTTGTGTTTAATTTTCCGGGCTCGTGAGCCCTGGTCCTATGTGTGTGGGGACAACACCTCATATGAGACCACAAACCCAGAAAAAGAAACACAACATCGTAAGACCGACCGTAAAAGCTAGGAGGAGAGCCCTAAGAAATTTCCATACAAAAACAGAGATAATATTCTATTTACGTATTAAATAAAGAACATCAGCCAGCAGCACCACCACGGTCTAAATCCATATGAAATGCAACATGTGACTCACCTACAATAGGTGCCCAAATATCTCCGCCCAGAATCTCCCCAACTAGTTTTTGTGTTGTGCCACAAACAGTTGTGCCTTGGCGAGTATTCCCGTATGACCGTCCAAGTGCAGAATACAGCATTGAGATTTTAACCTGCCACTCCTCGCTTGCAAGATCTACAGCAAACATGTACACAATTGCGGTACATGTACCAAAAATAACAATAGGAATAAAATGACAGAATTAAATGAAAACACACATAGTGTTATACAATTTTATTCATAACATAAAAATATACTAACATAATAATTTGGTACAATTCAAAGATAATTTCTCAGTGAAGTATATTAGTTTTCTGACCATTAGTAAAAAAAGATTAGAGTAATCATGGCACAGTGAATTTATATACATATTCATATACGTCCCTTATTACAACTCTGCAAATAATACTTTAGAATGACTGGCGTAATTAGTAACACCGAGATGATTCATCTTTAAATTGCACCAAAGTGTAAACAAAATGAAGGTAGAATTAAGAAAACTTAACAAAGTTGTCATCACTTTTCACAATACACAGTTATAAAAAACACTATAAAAAAAACCATATTCACTGGTCTGTCTGATAATTTATTCTGATTACTTCATAACGAAATGTCAGCTTGTGGCGTAGCGTGGGTTTCTGCCGCCCGGGGCGGAAGCCAAATCCGCCACCCCTTTATTTAGGCAATTAAATTCCTTAAAATTTACAGGAATTATAAAAAACTTCAGGCTGGAGTGGCAAAACT
Organism: Ceraclea dissimilis; assembly: GCA_963576895.1. Classification (NCBI taxonomy): domain Eukaryota; kingdom Metazoa; phylum Arthropoda; class Insecta; order Trichoptera; family Leptoceridae; genus Ceraclea; species Ceraclea dissimilis. The sequence continues at coordinate 17,763,739 of OY756369.1, forward strand.
AGAAATTTGATATTGATACGGCATAAAAAGAGATAAAATAGAACCGAGGCCTAATTTTCTCACGTCGTACAACTAAAATTTAGATATTAACACGGTACAAAACGAGAAAAATAGCGCCTTAATGAAACAAATGTGATTTAACAGATTTGTGATTTTTTTCCCAAAAAATGCCACCCCCTTAAATGTGCCACCCGAGGTGGACCGCCGATCAGTTCAGTATACAAAAACACCTCTATTGTGAAAACTGATGACGAAAATTAATACTATTACAATATTTTGTAAAAAAATACTTTTTAAAATTAGTACTTAGTAGTGAATACAATACAGTACCGGGGAGGAAATAAAAAGTGATTCTAGTAAAAGGACAAGATCGTGTTGCGAAGTTCACACAAATAAATTGAAATACATATTGCCATTAAAAGATTAATAATGACATAAGCAACATACATCATAGATATGTGGATGGATTGATTCGCATACACAGAGACTGGAAAATTTCGCGACCGCGATTCAACAAATGTAATCGCAAATTTCATGTTATTTACAGTTATAATGCGAATTTCAGTATTCTTTTACAGAAACGACGTGAATATTCACATATTTGACGCGAATTTAGACCTTTATTTTGGAAAACATAGTAATTGGAACATTATTAAAAGGAATATGGCTTTGAAAGCAAGAAGAACCACACTGAAAAAACCTTACAAAAAGGCGTTTATTGTTTTTCTCAAATATTCTTGTTTTAGGGATTTTTGTATAAAATATTGGTCACGATCAATTTTTTTAATATTCTTGTATTAAAACCTGCAAAATTGTCCACTTGTATGAAAAATAACACCACATTTTACCAAGATTGTGAAAAATAACACCACATTTCCTTAAAAATAACACCGTTTTTTTCCAGTCCATAAGCATACATCATTTTAATCGTGGGATAGTAGATTAATAATGTAAGTACAAAAATAGATTTCGCCTCAATACATGATTATAATACAGTTTTTATTATTTACTATTGTTTTACTAAAGACAAGAGATGTTTTCAAGTGTCTCTTTAATTTATAAGCATTTACATAAAACTGTTTCTTTAAAAAAGATTACAATTTTTTATTCCATTCTTTAAAAAAGTCAATTATTGAGGGTGAGAGTAGTTTGTTTTTTAAGAACATTTTCTCAGCAACCAATAAAGCTACCCGGGCAACGCTGGGTAATACAGCTAGCTATTATATATTTCAGATGGTTCAAGTTTGATGATCATGTTGTGACCAAAATAGTACATAATATATAAAACGACAATAAAATGTTACAAAAAGAAACTTAATATATAAAATATACAACAATACATAATCTGACTAGTACGTTATACTGTATTCATTTAGTTGGGACAACACAATATTAGATTCATTAAGTGAACTGATGTACAGCATAAGATGGATGGTAATATGGTAAAGGCAGGGCTCGCTAAAATCTGATATTTATTATAAAAATCAGACATATATCAATGATATATCAACGAACCCTGGGTATAGGTCCATCTTATGCTGCACATCGGTTGGGATATCTACACAATTGTTAAGTGGAACAATGAATGCAGTAAAATACAGCATTTTACAAGAAAAATAGAATTTGTGCTTCACTAACTAAAAACATAATCCATTTTAGCAGCAATGTTCCATAGAGAACTTAAAATGGAATAAGACATTCCTAAAGTATTTAAGAAAAACTAAATGTAAAAATTACAAAATGCGTAATACGAAAATGCGTGCACAACTGTGTCTGAGTGATTGAACGAAAAATTATGACATTCTGCTTTGCACACCAAACAATACAATAAAGTACACATAATTCTATACATAGGTAGTAATAAAATATACATTTATAGAAGTTCTCACAATAAAGTATATTGTTCCCAGAATTTTTATAGGTATATATTACATTTTATAAATATAGAATTTGAAACCACAATAAATATATGTACTTAGTTATAATAATTAGTAAGTTTTCAATCATTTGAAAAATATACTTTTAATAATATCCTCTTTCTTAAACAATTTTGTTGATATAGATGCAATGTTGCGGACTAAAAGCTGCCCTTCCAAGACAAAAAATAACTTTGTGTGAAAAAATAGCCGAGCTATTGTAAAAATATTTTTCAGAACTTCCTGAAATTTGGAACCTATTTCCCCAAATTTATTGAGAAGCTGTGTCTCACTGCAAAGGATAACTCTCGAGCGCCACGCCGGTCACTTACATATATGAAATAAATGAGAAGAGTAACCGTCTGCGCCAAAAAGCAATTAAAGTATATTTATTGAGTGAGGTCACCGGTGACCCCCATGGCGCAATAATGTAAGCCAGATTATGTCACCGGTAACCCCATGGCGTTTTAACGTGTTAAAGGTATAAGGATCTTGCCTTGCAGATAATCTAATAGTATCAAACAATTTACAAAATGCAAAATTCTGGACATCACACTTACGCACTTAAGCTAAGATTCAACACAGATTCAAATACAAAATACAATTAATGAAAAATGCTTAGTAATTAATCACATACATTCATTATATTATAAAAAGAAAATTAATTTGTGCATATGATCAATTAGTTTTAATAGATAAGTTGCAATTATTACAATCACTCTCAATATGCTTACGTACGTAACTCCAAAATATACACCGCTAATAATAATATTAATACATTTCACTATCAACAGATCTACTTACGAACCGATACCAAGTCACGCGTAACAGTGGTTCTACTAGGTATAAAAGATTCTAGAAATTATATTTACTACGAATGTACAATATCTACATACATACAATAAAGGAAATCATACAATTTGATACAACGTTAATAACATCCAAAGCCAGGGAAAAAATTTTCTCCATCGTTTCGGTGTAAAAACAGAGGTATGCAGAGAGGGGGTTACTGTTTACTATGTAAAAATATGGAGATTTATTAATTAGGTTCCATTCCAATCTTATGTAGAATACATTAAAATTTTAACATATCCGTGTTGAGGAAAGATAATTCAATGTGTCGTATAGTCTGTCCAAAAAGAGATGGTCACGGATTAATTGAGAACTTGTACAATTTTGTTTGCTGGCAATGACGACATTTTTAATGAAATTTTACTTCATCATGTCAGCCTCCCTGCGTCCATTGTTGAACATAGGCCTCCCCCATTGATCTCCACAGCTCCCTATTCCGGGCAGACCACATCCAACCACCTCCCGCAACTCACCTCACATCGTCCAACCACGATGCTTGAGGCCTACTAACACTTCTGCCTGTTCTAAGTCGCCACTTCAGAACTTTCTTTGTCCACCTAGAGTTTGTGGTTTTGGCCACATGACCAGCCCAACTCCATTTCTAACTGGAAACTCTGTGAACGACATTGACAACTTTCATCTTCCCTCTTACGTTACGTTAGTTTTCCTGTCACTCAGTGACAAACCCAGAATTCTCCTTTCCATGGCTCTTTGTGTCACTGATAATTTGTGTAAAATTCTTTTTGTAAACACAAGAGTTTAACAGCCATAGGTGAGCGTTGACGTGAATGCTAACCTGATCCTTATACACTCAGTTCAGCATTAGATCCTGTTATCACCATGGATGCCTCTAACGAAATGCCAATTGGAACTCTTTAAACTCTAATAGGCGTCGATAGATTTGATAAACTCTTTAATCTGTTCGTGTTTTGTATAAATAGTTTGTTTATGATATGTAAAAATTGACGAGTACAAGTGCCCAACTCGGGCCTACGTATGATTGAATACAATAAACAATGAGCACTGGGAGAAGACAGGCATCAAATAGCTTCTTTTTTTTCAGATAATTTGGGTACTTCGGAGAGTTCAGAATATGAGATAATTTACATGATTTAATAAACTGTATGATTTATACAATAAATAAATAACTGTCATTGTAATAAAAACAATAATAAATAAATAATTATCACAGGACTAACTCCACTCATGTTATAAACTAATAAAACATAATAATTACATAGGGACAGAGACAATAAAACATAAACACATATACATACACAGTAAGTTGTTAAAATAATATACCTACAGGTGTACATTGGAGTCGTTTAACATTGAAATTTAACCCGTGCTGCAGAATTACTCTCTCTTATTCCATTTCACTAGATAGTTGAAAATAAAAAACAAGACAGCGGTAAATTTGGTTCAACGGAGAATGCTCAAAAAAACCCAGGCCCGACGCAAACGAAATGTAACTTAAACGATAGGTAAAAATGAGTAATTTAATACCTCATAGGTGGCATCATCAAAATCAATGAAATACCTATTGGGAGTTTTACAGAGGACACATGAATGTATTGGTAAAAGGTGCATTAAACAGTTACAATTGCGGTTTAAAAGCGTATAATATGATAAGTATAAGGTAACCCGTCTTCTTCTTCAGCCTTGGTACGCTTGCAACGCTTCTTATGAGATATTACATTAACTAATCGGACCATTCCATACATAGATTCTTCATTGGGAAAAATAACCAAATTACTACCTTCTTTATTAATAGTTGTTTAGTAAAGAGTTCATTAGAACTCAGTTAAGGGATCATAAAACATACTGCATCACAGGTTAAATAACAATAAAATTATCAATCACCTCAATACTCAACTAGTCATTCAATCTGTTAAGAGAAATTATTGGTCAAACAACATTTACACAGTCAAGACGAGAAATACAGTGGACATTGCTTAATGTCATCACAAGCGCCGGTTGCTCGAAAAATAGAATCGTCAGCTGATAACGGTACGGAATATCGCTATCTCGTTTGCCGTTTCGCTTTACGTTTAATTTGGGGGGAACCAAAAGTGATTACAATAAGCAGTGACCACTGTATTGCTATAAGATAGGTAACATCTAATAAGCCTGTGTTTACTCTGTGAAAAAATACACTTATGCTGGATTTCACCAACGTTTTACGTGAGGAATAGCAGGGATAAGAGCGACCAAGCACAACTTTTGTATGAAAATCAATGATAAGTGGCTCTCATCTCCCCTATTCTTGTCCTAAAAAGTTGGTGCAATCCAGAATTAGACATACGATCTAAAAGTCACTTAAATTACGAATCTTCATTGATCAAACTAGCGTGACTCATCGACACAGCCGTCCCCGACACGTGATATTTGAAATATTTATTCTTCAACCACTGACCAAACAAATACACAAACATACAGCTCGCCAAAAAGAGAACTGCACACACGACGTACGCGGCAATGTTCAATAAACTTATTCTCACTACTTCTGTGTGGGTGCACTGCGAGAAGAATCCCATCTCGTCTTCCATTTCTTCCACGGCAGTGAAGGGTCCTTCTACGGAGACGGGAGGTCCACACTCTGCCTTCAGGAAGCCGACCGTTCTCGCGGTTCTGTTGAATATAACTTGAAATCCCTCCAAAGCGACGACTCCCAATATCGTTCCTGTTTCAAACGGTTCCACGGAGAACTTGTAGCAGTACTTGTCATTTGCGTCTTTTTTATCAAACACTTGACGTATGTACGACTGAAATAAAAAAACAACACAATCATTATAACTAGAGAATGTAAAATTTTGCGATCGCGGTAACACTAATTTATTCGCAAATTTTGTGCTTTTTACATATATACTAATGAGAATTTTAGCATTCTTTTACAGGAATAACCATACTGAAAAAAATCTTGCATAAAGGCGTTTTTTTGTTTTTCTCAAATATTTTTGTTTTATATTATGTATTGTTTTAGGGATTGTCGTAAGTATAAAATATTGTTCAGGATCAATTTTTTTTATATTCTTGTATTAAAACCTGCAAAATTGCCCACTTTATTGACATACATGTTGAAATGTAAAAAAATAAGTGAAAATAACACCATATTTCCCAAAAATTAACACTGTTTTTTTCCAGTGCCTAATTATAATTTACGAAACTAAACAATGTCAAAGTGCCTGATATTAAAAGAGAAGTAACTCACCGATCCAGGTATATTTATCCTAAAGTATTTGTTAGGTTCACTAGCCAGGTCTATACTGATGTTAGGCATCCCCGACCAAATCTGCATGTAAGGCCAACACAATGTCTTCTGCTTGTACCAGAACTCATCTGGCAAAATAATCTCTTCAATATCGTAACGTCTCGTGATGTTCATCTTTTTATCTTTCTCCGTGACCACCTGATCCCTGCTGACCATCCGTCCCTTCTTGGATAAGGGAATCAAAGTTTCCACAAAGGTTTTGAATACGTCTTTAGGTAATCTAATGTTGGTAGTTCCACTGTCTATGATTGACTTGTCTGTGTTTAAATTGCGACACGATACAGGCACGCGTACTTTCCCCACAGATAAGGATGTAATGATGACTTCGTAGAACCATTCCCTGACCACTCTGGCTGTTTGTATGCCAGGATATGGTTGCTTCATATTATCTACGACAAAAACATAATAAATTTTTAATTGAGTTTTTTTTTTTCTAAAAATTATATTTTTACAAAAATAAAAAGGCAGCGTAGTAGGTACATACTTAAGACTTCAAAGTTTCCATAGTGCTGACTCTCTCCTCGCAGCCTGGGACCACAAAGTGTGAGAGAGAAGGCGATAGTCTTGTCTTTGTAAGTTCTTTGCAAGGCGTCTATCCAGGGACGCACGCTGGCCGAAGGACGGGCCAATGCGGGGTAAGCCAAGCCTAAAATACCCTGTACAAAATAAAAATAAAACTTTTTATTATTATTTGTTATTGGGTAGGCAGCTTCCGCCGTTTTGACCCAAGTCCAGTTAAGTTGTGTTTATATTATTTAGTCTATTCTTAAAGATGTTGGTGGTAGGAGTAAGTACCGCTGACTCTGGCAACTGATTCCAAGCACTGACAGCTCTATTGGTCAAGAAGTGTTTCCGTGGGTTGGATGCAAATCTTGTTATTGTCAGTTTCAGCTGGTGTCTTCTCTCAGGTTACTTATTAATACTTTGTATGCTGTAAGTTCATTTAGGGAATATAGGATTGCTACTCAGTTTCTGTATGAAAGATCTCTCTTCATCATACAAACGGTAGACGTTAAAAGAGGTTGTGTCCATTGCAGGGTAGGTAGAGAGGACAGTGCCAGAGAGCCCTATCCTTACACACACTCCTAGCCTCTGTCACATTCATGCAGTTTGTCACAGACTCTCTCCAATTCCTTTTACTCAAAATTTTGTCTGGCTGCGGATGTTATAATATTTTATTTGTTAGGAAACAGTATACACTACCTGCCAATCGGACCCATTCATATAAATAGATTTGGATTCAGTTATAAAGGCTATATCGCACGTCACGCGAGGTACATCATTCATTGTGGGGAAGTAGACCACATCGGCGGCCAGGTCCCCCGACCAGTATCCTTGTATGTACAGCAGTAATACATCCTCGTGTAAGTCCACGTTGGTGGAAGAGTTGGCTCTGATGAAGTACTTGTCTATGTTGGGATGGGGGGCTCCCGCTATGGCCAGGTTGGTACTCCCTGTGTCTACAACCACATTGAACTGGAAAAAACAAAGCAGGTATAATATTTGACTTGACAATGTAATATTGAGAATTTCTTTTTGAGAGATTAGGATAGACTGATTAATAAAATTAATTGACAGGAGTGCGTGAGACACTAATGCTGGATTGCACCAACTTTTTAAGTGAGGAATAACGGAGATAGGAGTCACTTATCATTCTTTTTCATACAAAATTTGTGCTAGGTGGCTCCTATTTCTAAAATTTGGTGAAATCTGGCATAAGCGTTTTTTTATACAAATGTGAAATTGCCAATTGCCCAGCAAAACGATTGCTATCTCTACGAGGATAACCATACATTCTAATCGTTGGGTTGGCCAACGTGGCAATGCATGCTGGCAAAATATCAATGACATTCGTCCTCACAGAGAATATGTATACATTCGCTTAAGTGCGTTTATATCTTTTTCATGTCCTTGGATAGCACAACAGTTGTGACGTCATCATCGTCAAATGTCACCTTGCAGTGGCCTGTATGTTAATACTATTACGACGGTCTTGGTTTAACCCACACCTGACTCTTAGTGGAGGCCTATTCTACAACCTGGGGCTTCCATGTTTTAACATCTTGTAACATATTATTACTTAAGAAGAGGTACAATCCATCTTTGGACGTTACGAAAACAGAATACAATGTCATGTATATTAAAATGTAATAAGTAAATAAACAGCACGAGACTGTTGTGCTGTGATAAATTATCTAATATCAATAGACTGACATTTGTTTTTAGGCGGACATAACCATGCGCAATGTCAATTGATAACATTTAACGTTTCATTGACACCAAATTGACAAACATCTGTCGTTAAATAGACACCAAAACGAGCACTGACGTAATAATACACACGCGATAATTAAACTTTTTATGAACTTACTTTTTGTGACGGAGTTCCAATAAGCACGGGTATTGTGTACCCTTCACCGTGTTTCCCACCCAAATTATACACATTACACCACACAAATATGTCCAATAGAGTAAAATAAAATACAAACATAAACTCTAGACGCATTTTTAATTATTAGCATAGCTACACTCACAATAATATTCACAAAATTATTATTTCAAATGGCACAACACAAATCCCACCATATTTGATATCACAAGTTCATTTGTTTTTGTAATAAAAAATGTTGCCAGCTGGTTTCTACGAAAAAAATTATAAAGTTCCATTCACACATACCAAAATTGCACATACCAAATCATACCAAAATTTTAAATTTCATGATAATTTCTTTGGCAGAGAAATTTTCTAAACACGTGACTTTCATTATAAGATCCTCTGATTTAGCTTTTTTTTCGTTGAGCACGTATGAAATTTCATAAATTTCCGTTCCTACCCAATATCCATGGTACCCCGTTTACCAGATTATAGGGAAAATCGTGATTGATCGTGATGTTAAATTTGCAAATAAAGGAAATTAGAAAACACAAAGCTTTTTGTTTGAATTATTTGTATTCAACGAATTTCATTAAAATAGACAGACAGCTCTGCCACTTTTATAAAAGTTATAAAATATTGAATTATTGAGTATTACACACATATTAGTTTCCCATCAATTTCCCATATAGTTTCCCAGTAATTCCTATTTCAATATTTACAATATGGTGTTTCTGGAACTTTGCGCAACGACGAATCTTGAGAAGTTGTGGTGTATTTTGTAAACGGGTGAGTTTTCTCTGTAGCGAATTCCCTAAAAGTAGACAATGTATTAAACGTTAAAAGGTATCAAGCGTAATTTCTTCAGATCAAAATCTTAAATTCAATACTATTTTGATGACCCACCTCTTCATCAATTCAATCATTTTGTCGTTGAATTGTTTTTCTTCTTGCTCCTTCTGTTTGATTTCAAGTAGCGTCTGATTCTTAAGCTTCTCCTGAAAACATAAAACATAATTTAACATTAATTTGAAATACATGCTACTTTTCGATTAGTTGGGTTTAAGTTGCTAACCTCGGATATCTTCCTGCGTTTCATTTGCTCCTCTAAAAATCGTTTATATTGACTCTTCGCTTGAGCCACTTCTTGTTTCTGGCGTAGTGCTTCTTCTTTGGCAACAGCCTCTTTCAATTTTCTTTGTTGTATTTCTTCGGCGGCTAATTGGGCAGCTTTTTCCGATTCTCTTTTCTTTTCAATCAATTGTGATTCACGAACTGTAAGTGCTTCCTAAAATGTAAAAAAATATGATAGGATAAAAGTTATAATTTATTAATATGTAGGTATTCGGGGCTGTGCCCAGATCATCGAAGAAATTTATAGACCTTCAATAAGTCAACACTTTTCTTTGCTTCTAATCTCCTTCTCCTATCATTTTCTTCCATTTGTTTTCTGGCTTCCTCTGCAACCACAATAGCTTCCGCTCTTTCTCTTGCCTCACGTTCTTGTTTCACAGCAATTGCATGTTGCCCGAACAACTCAAGTTCGCGTCGCCGATTTTCCTGAAATCGTAAACATAGTCTCGTATAAATTTGTAATAATTATTTATACAAAAGAGTCAAATATCTACCTGAAACTAACTGAAGAAGATAAAATAATTTCGAAAGAAAAACGATGTTATTATATATTATTGGATGTGTTAAACTACTATGCAATGCACAAAATATCACAAATTTCTTACCAACTCTACAATTTTCCTGTTGGCTTCTTCCTCCTCTTTTGTTAAACATTTTCTGGCGATTGTTGTTTCAATATTTATTTCTGCCTCCTTTGCTTTCTTTTTTCTATATTGATGATCGACCATTTGGTTTTTCAACTCTTCGGCTAACTTCATTTTACTGTCGCATTTTTTCTGCATTTCTGTAAGAAGCAACACATGTATTGAAAATAATTTGAAAACAATAACCATTGGTTCAAAAGATAATAAATCAGGAACCTTTTTCAACTCTTATGCTCGATTTCTTCTCACATTCTTCAATTGTTTTCACAACCTCTTCTGTTTCTTTTAGTTTTGTCAACTTTTTAGCTTCTTGAGATATGAGCATTTGTGCGGTAAGAAATTCCTTCATAGCGGCTTCTTTTCTTATTTTCTCGTTTAACTTTTTTTGCTCCAATTCTTTCTAAAAAATGTTTGTCCCTTATTTAAAATAAATTCTATCTGCATTTATATTGTTTCGTATTTTTGTTTTACTTACATTCTTTTCTGCATCCCCCAACATCTTCAAATACCACATCTTGTCCATTTCTTTAGCTTTTTTAGTGTTTTCTTGCTGTTCTTTTATTTGCTTCTGCTGCATTTCGTACGCTTCCAATTCGCGTCTCTTTCGAATAAGTGGTTGAATTTCTTTACATTTCACCCTATAATAACGAAAGTTGGTGGTTTGAGGCTGATTTTAGTTAACTTGTGGTTTTAGAAATAATATTTAAAGTGCAATCAAATTAGTATTTATGTACTAACATATCGAGTTGAATCAACTTTTTCGCTAAAATTTCCTCTTCGTCCTTGTTCTTTTGTTCCTCGAGAATTCGTAGTTCTTCAGTTTGTTTTTGTATTAGGTATTCCACTTTCATTTTTTCTTGTTGTTTAAGTTCATCTTTCAGTTGACATTCTTCTTCATTTAAAACATGCTGTAAACTAAAAGTTTAACCAATAAATCAAGATTTACCAAATACCTACCAGGTATAAAACATCAAAAATTACTATTAGCCAAAATCGGTAATTTCATGGTAAATATGCTTACCGTTGTCTTCGCATATTGACGTGTTCATTGTACGCATCAATGTGTTGAAATACTTTTGTTGCTATTTTTCTTTGTAATATTCTAAAACATATAATTAATTGATAGATTATACTTTTAAGGCCGTCCAATGGAGACAATGACATGGAATACTTTGAGTTTGACATGAAAGATTGCCTGGGTTTAGTATACAAGCAAAATATTCGAACCAAGCGTGTGTCTACAACCTATAAGTAAAGCGTGTAGGTATGAGATTCGAATAAGCTTAGTACGTATTATTTTACCTCTTTTCCACAGGATCTTTGATATAATTCCAAATATCCATTATAAACTTCTTTAACTGTTTATAGATTAACAAAATAAAAGTTGGCTCTCTAATTTATAATGCATTTGACGTAACTAACATAAATATTTTATTGTTTCATAGCAACAAGAGTATTTATCGATTATTTTTTGAAGTTTTGCCCACCACTACAGCACGATGACACAAGGCTACCAATATGACGGTATTAAAATGTGATTATTATGATATGAAGTTAGCTGCGCAACGGTAAAAAAATGCGGATTTGGCTTCGTAGGCACTAATTATTTTCGTCCATATTTTGGTTAAATTGAATTCACGTTTTGTATTAAATTCGTGCCATGAAATAGTGTGGAGATTAGTTTTAAATATATTTAATCGTTTGTTCAAAGATTTCTCATTTTTATAACTGCTTCCCCCTTTCCTCAGCTTTGTATTGGTGTGTGTTTCCATAATGATTTTTAGGTGTGTATTCGGTATTTTATTGTTAGACCGGTATTGAATACTGTTTTTATCATTATAAATCACTATAAACTGTTTAAATTTCTATGTTTGCGAATTAGTTAAATGTTTTCTGTGATATTTTAAGTGATTGAATTATCGATCGTTTTCAGGTAAAGTTTGGGAAAAGCCCAAATGTCCTAATGGATCTTGGTGTGAAGGTAGATAATGGAAACTGAATCCGTCAGATCGGAGCTGAGCTCTAGATCTAGGAGGTCTCGTGGGCACAGGGAGAGGCAGCACTCACACAGGAGTTCCAAGTAAATGCTCATTTATAATTAAATTACATTATGTACAATCATTTCTTTCCATATCTTCATCTTATTAGATTCTTGTTAAAACCTCAATATGGAGGTGGAAATTAATATTATTTACTAATGGAAATATTTTCTTTCCACACTTTCATTTTGCTTTCGACTCTCGAGTGTTTTGAGTCGAGTCTCAAGTTGGCTACTATCGGAGTGGCGCGGCCCCACTTTTTGTGAAAAACTTTTTTTTTATTAAAAGAAGCGCTAAAAACGGTATTGTTTCGCTCAGCTCGACTGCAGGTGGGACCGGACGAGGGCACAGAAAGTCAGAATGTGGTTTTTTAAACTGAATTTGATGTTTTGGTCTTGAAATGTAATTCCTGTCAAATGTTTATCATGTTTTAAAAAGGTGCTTAAAAATACAGTTGTTGCACTTTTTTAAAACAAAATAAGCTAGACCTTGAACGGGGCCACGCTTCTCCAATAGTTCCCTATAGATTGGGCAGCATACACTTCAGGATACTAAATCCAGAACTAATTTCAATTGTTTTCAGGAGTTGTAAATCCCGCAACAAAGAGTTTGACGATGCAATGGCTCCCTTCCAGACGAGTGTAAATATTAATCCAGAGAATGGGAGAGACGGGCAGGAGGTTATCGAGGTGCAGATTCTCCCGCAAGATGAGAACTGGGGGGAAAACACTACGGCCATCACAGGGAACACTTCAGACAACTCCCAGTCCATGGAAGACATCAGCATGTGGCCCCCTGACGAGGGCGAGGGCATCACGTACATGTGTAGGAGACATCTCAGTACTGCAGTCACATTAGCCTTATGTTGCATTGCGTTCCTGAGCCCCATCGTGATGGTAATCCTTCCCAAGTTTGGTATTCTCGGTTCTACGGACACATCGGGATTGACGACGCAAGAACGTAACGCATTGAGCGCTTGTGAAACCGAGTGCCGCGGAGCTTTGGCTGGGTTGTCTTGTCGTCTCGCAGCTTTGGGGGCTGGAGGATGGGCGTTACTGTTCCGTTCTCCCAGTGCTCGTCTCCCTAGAGCTCCCCTTGCAAGAGTTGCGATGCTGCTACTGCTAGCTCTCTGTACTTTTACACACTGGCTCTTCTATTTGGCTTCTGCTGAAGGTGAGGTGTATGGTGGGGAATACAGAGCTCATGTCTCAGCGGCGAGCGCCTTGGCTGATACATTACTGTGTGTTCTCGTCGCCGCAGCCTTAGTGGGCGAAGTGAGACCTCTACAGCAGATGTACTTCGTTAAAGTGATCAGATCTCCCGACGGAGCTAGCAGGACTTTCTCCTTGGGACGTCTCAGTATACAGAGTGCCGCAGCTGCCTTGTTGTCTCGCTACTATACAGAGTTCCCCGTGTATAATCCGTATCTGGAGAAGATTCCGTTATCCAAATCGCAGAGGAAAGCACAGTCTAGTTTCAAATTCTACGATGTCGACGGAGCCAATGGAGCGTCGGTACAATCAACACAATCAAGGTGTGTATACCGAGTCGATCATTTTATTGAAACTCTTATATTGTTTATTACGAATCAGATTTTTTACATTTCAGAATTAATAAATTACATTTGTATATTTGTCCCCAGAGCCGTATTAACAGCCTCGGCCCGGAGGAGAGATTCAGCTCACAATGAACGCTTCTACGAAGAGCACGAATATGAGAGGAGAGTGAGGAAGAGAAGGGCGCGACTGCTGACAGCCGCTGAAGAAGCGTTCGCACACGTCAAGAGGGTGAGGAACTGCGGTAACGGTAACGGAGGTGCACGCCCTATGGAGGCAGGAGAAGCCGCACAAGCTGTGTTCCCCTCCCTCGCAAGGGCGCTGCAGAAGTATCTCCGTGTCACAAGACAACAACCCAGACATTCCATAGAATCTATACTCGGCCATCTAGCTTGCTGCCTCGCTAGAGATTTATCTCCGAGAGCATTCTTGGAGCCTTTCATTGGGACCACACCGGCATTACCACCGCAAAATAGAGGCGTACAATCTTGGGCGTTGGAGACGTCGGCCCCTCCTACGGCGCCTTTGCGGGATGGTCACATATTTCAATTACGCCAGGGCGACGTGTGTTTGCTTTGCACTGTGAGGCTGTTGCCTCCGTTGACCATATCCGAGGAGCTCCCTGACCCTTCGACAGAGAGGTTTGTCTTAAGACTGAATTCCGAGACATCTGTCTGACCTTCGCCCCCTGTTCCTCCACACAGACTCGTCTGACTGGCGCACGGTGGAGTGACAGAGTTGGGTAACAATAATCGTTTAATCTGAAAGTATCGCCATGTTTCATTTATCGTAACAATTTCTATAAGATATACATTTATATAACGTCTCTTTACAAGACTTTATGTAAGGCTGATTAAGTCGCACACTTGCCCGATCCCACCAACTACCACCTAGGAAGCAGACCCCTAAGGAATTTCCATACAAAACCACAGATAATTTGAGTGATTATTATAACTGTCATAACCTTTAAGATATAAATCCATACAAAATACAGCATGCAGCTCTACTTAGTTAGGTGGCCAAATATCTCGGCCCAGAATCTCCCTCACTTAAGTAGCTGCATGCTGTATTTTGTATGGATTTATATCTTAAAGGTTATGACAGTTATAATAATCACTCAAATTATCTGTGGTTTTGTATGGAAATTCCTTAGGGGTCTGCTTCCTAGGTGGTAGTTGGTGGGATCGGGCAACTATCTACTACACAATCAAACATTCATAATAATAAGATGATTTTTTATAGCACCGTTTTGTGGGTAATCCCACCTTACAATGGTCGAAAGGATTTTTTGAAAAGGTGTGTTTTTAGCAAGCTTTTGTCTGTCTGATGTCTACAGGTTTACAAGTCTGTTCCTGTAGATTACTAATAAATAGTTAATCGACTATCAACTCATATCATATAACCAATTAAAACATGGGTTTGACGGTTTTTTATTAATAAAAATAATTAGCCAAAAAAGTTAACAGTGTCAATTGATTTTTAACAATTTATGTAGTCTCTCGTAACTAACGAACAGTGAAAGATGAGCATGCTGGATTTTCTTTCAGCTAACCCCAATTTAGTTTTGCGTAATTGACATTACACAATTATTATTAAAAATGTATTTTTTATGTAGTTAAGTTCATATCAATTATGTCGACCAGTGCTCAAAAATGGACGTGTTTCGAGTAAAAGAAATTGTGACGAATGCGAGAAGAGTGTTTGTAAGGATGATAAAATCTGACACTTCTCTCTGCCTATCCTGCAAGGGACAGAACAATATGTAGTTAGCTTTAATGTTTAATGTAGGTTAATTAAATTTTTTACATAATTTCGTACTGGCGTGAATTTTATATTGTGTAAATGTATGCGTGCAAGATATTATTATTACTTTAAGTCCAGTCAAAATAAACTTAAAGCAGCTCCTCGATGGAAAGTTGTGAGGTAGTCTGGATTTCTTTCATTCTATATGTTTTTTGGTGTGCTGAATCTGAATCTTCGGTGTGCCAACAAAATTTCGTGACGGAACATCTCAAAAAATTTGAAAAATTTACATTTTGTGGCTAATTTTTGCAGTCCAGAAAATCCAGAAGTCGCCAAAATTTTCGCAAATTTTTCATTTTTTTTGCATAGTTTCGTCGCGAAATTTTGATGGCAAACCTCAGATTCAGACTCAGCACCCCAAAAAACGTATACAATGAAAGAAATCCAGACTACCCCACAACTTTCCATCGAGAAATGTATCTAGACTGGACTTAGAATGGTTATTATAATCGATTATTAGATATTAAAAATCATATCGAAATTTTATAGTATTAAGTGCAATTTTATACTATGCTGTAGTATTAAATAAATTATTTTAAATACATAGTATTTGTACTTGCGTAAGATTGTACTTTTGTGCATGTGTATATAATTTTATTTATGTGAGACATATCACAACTAGATCTATAAGTATCTTGTATATTATTTTACTATTACTTCTTCTTCTCTATGTGTCCTGTCGGGTCCCCCCGACGTTGACGACCACTTGGGAGAACGCCTCTCTGTCCTGGGCAGTGCGAAAAAGCTCCTCCACAGTTCTGATCCCGGTCCACTGCCGAATGTTTCGAAGCCAGGATAGCTGCTTCCTTCCGACCCCTCTACGGCCTTCTATCTTCCCCTTCATAACGAGTTGGAGAATGGAGTATTTTTCTCCTCTAAGGACATGGCCAAAATATGATGTTTTACGGAGCTTTATTGTGTTGGACAATTGTCTATTAGTATTTGCTCTACGTAAAACTTCAATGTTGGTTACCATGTCGGTCCAAGGTATTCTTAGCATTCTACGGTGGAGCCACATTTCAAACGCCTCAAGGCGGTTCAATATGTTGACTTTTAGTGTCCACGCCTCAACACCGTAAAGTAAAACCGACCACACGTAACACTTGACCATTCTTTGTCTCAGCTTTAAGTTCACATTATCGTCACAAAGGAGATTTTTCATTTTATTAAAAGCTGTTCTAGCCGCTTCTATTCTGCACTTTATCTCAGTGTCGGGGTCTAACTTTTCAGTAATGATGCTGCCCAAGTACCTGAACTGTTTCACCCTTTCGATATTAACACCCTTAAGTGTGAGATTTACATTTAGATGACTTTCTCGGCTAAAAACCATCATTTTAGTTTTGTTCACGTTAATGTTCAAACCAAAACGTTCACCGACGGAGTCAATTTTATTAAGCAATTCTTGAAGGTCTTCTAAATTATCTGCTATTATAACGGTGTCATCTGCGTATCTGATATTATTGATGACTACTCCGTTGACCTTCACGCCGAGATTCGTATTAGTTAGCGCTTCCTTAAAGACCAAGTCAGAGTATAAATTAAACAAAGTAGGTGAGAGAACACATCCCTGTCGGACTCCTCGCTGAATAGGAATGCCTTGTGAGGCAATACCCTTTTCCAGTTTAATGATAGCGTTTTGGTCCCAGTACAGGTTCTTGATTATTCTCACGTCTTTCTCGTCTATACCACATCTCAATAATACCTTGATTAAATCTGTGTGTTTAACTCTGTCAAATGCTTTTTCGTAATCAATAAAGCAAGCATAGATATCCTTTCTTTGGTCATAACATTTTTGTAACAATATATTTATTGTTGTGAGCGCTTCACGGGTACCAAAACCATTCCTAAACCCGAACTGAGTATCATCTAAATCTTTCTCGCATTTCAGTCTTATTCTGGCATGTATTATCTTAAGAAATAATTTCAGAATATGGCTCATAAGACTTATAAGGCGATAGTCATTACATTTTTTTGGGTGTTGTTTTTTGGGTAATGTTATAAATAGTGATTTTAACCAGTCATGGGGGATAATCCCTGTGTCATATATTTTATTAAACAGTCCAAGTAAACAATTTATATTATCTTCGTTAATCAGTTTGATAACCTCCATAGGAATTTCATCAGGTCCGCATGCTTTTCTGGGTTTAGATGTTGATATAGCATGCAGCAACTCTGATTTCAATATAGCAGGACCGTGACTATATTCTGATATTTCTACGTCAGTTCGAGAATCTTGGAAGAGTGTTCTAATATAATCCTCCCATGTTTTTAGAATTTCCGAATCTTCTAAGATCAAGTTGTTAGATTCGTCTGTGAGACAGGTAGGTTTAGGTTTCCTACTGAGACCAGTCAATTCTTTCAGTTTTTTATGCATATTGAATGAGTCATGCATCTGATCATATTGTTCCAATTCATCGCACTGTCTCTTCATCCACTCTTCCTTTGCTGTTTTGATCTCTCGTTTGATAGTCCTTTGGAGGTTCCTATATTCGGTATTATTACGATTCCTGGTACCAGCTACTCTACGTTGTTCCATCAGATTTAATATATGTTCTGTCATCCACTGTTTCTTTCGAATCATTTTTTCAGTCTTTAGATGTTTTTTACAGATATCGTGAATGGTGTTTTTAAAATCATTCCACTGTTGTTCTACCGTGTCTGTATCCTGATTGGTAATCTGTTGTAGTTTTTCATTTAATTCAGTAGTCACTGTGTTTCTAATACCTGCAATGTTCAGTTTTTCAGTGTTTACTCTTTCATGCATAGATCTTTTTGTTAATATTTTTAATTTCAGTTCTATATCAATAACAAGCGGATTATGATCTGATCCTATATCGGTTCCGGGATATGTTGTGGCACGTTTAACACTGTTTCTGAATCGGTCTCCTATCAGTGCATAGTCTATTTGATTTCTGATAGGACGAGATGGGTTATCTTGAGGAGACTTCCAGGTGTATAGTCTGCGCTTTGGAAGCTTATACCATGTATTCACAACTACCATATTATGTTCTTCGCAGAACTCAAACATTCTATCACCCCTGCTATTAGACTGGCCTAGACCATAATCCCCAACTAAGTGTGAACGCCGGCCCTCTCCAATCTTTGCATTGAAGTCCCCAATTATAATATTTATTTCATCACTTTTCGTTGATTTCAGTACATTAGTAATGCTTTCGTATAGTTTTTCAACTTCATCGTCATATTTGTTGTCAGCTGTAGGTGCATATATTTGTATAATATTTACATTGAAAGGTCGTGCCTCTAACTGTAAGATCATAATTCTGTCTGATATGGGAACAAATTTTTTAACAAACTTAATATAATCCAGTGATACAAATATGCCAACCCCATTTCGGTGGTGATTGTCCGAGATATCACTTCCAGAATAATACAGGTTACCTTTCTCATGATGATGTACTCCGGTTTCCGTCCATCTGAGTTCGCTAATACCAAGAATGTTAATCTTAATTCTTGTCATCTCCTGTACAACATTGTCCAATTTACCATTCGCATAAAGACTTCTAACATTCCATGTTCCAATTCGCACTGTGTCATTCACTATGTCGAGCCGGGAGATTCTTCGCACCCCTGGCCCATCTAAGGACCGCCCGGGACTCGGGGCCATTGCTTGATTTCTCTCCATAGTGATATCCTGGGGAATGTTGACCGAGGTGGTTTCCCGTTGCCTTCCTCGGTGGTATTTTCTGTAGGGGTTACCTCCCTTAGCTGGAAAAGCCCGGTTTTACGGCGCCGGACACTCGCACCTTCATCCTCTCCCTATCTGCTATGGCACTGATGTTAATGCCAGTGACCACATTGCCCAGGGCTCGCGGGGCTTAAGAGGCCACTCGTGGACGCTAGGGAGTAGGACTATTGGTAGTGTTGCTGATGGAATGCAACTGTGGCGTTACACGGCATTTTATAGGTGCACATTTTCCAGCAAAATGTACCCCACCGTGACCCTACCAAAATTTGAGCCCCACTATATATATATACTATTACTACATATATTAATTTATAATACTCATATTTTATAAAGTAATTTTATATAAATTTTACATTTTTTTAATATAAAATGTGTATACGGGTGTAAAAGTGAATGCAGCGCCCCTAGCAGTGCGGTCCAAAAGGCTCTGACAGATTCATACAAATTTTTGTTCAATTAGGTTGTGAGTGCATGGTTGGCGCAGTCGGTTGAGGCGGCAGTCTCTCGAGCGGGAGGTGCCAGGCTCAAATCCCGGCGCTGACGATGTATTCCACACTTTGCGATACAGGCTTTTAGCCTAGTGCAAGGTGTGCAGGAAAGTATTGGGTTTGTGTATGCAAGCCCAGATCCTTTAAAAAAAATTAGGTTATGATTTGTTTAATTCAAATTTTCTTACAGATTCATGGTAATTTATGTTCCCCTATGAAATAATGATATTGTACCACACTTTTAAATGACATTACTAAGTAAAACACACGGATATGTAAACAGACTGGGCATAAAAATAAAACACTTTTAGATAACTTTATGCTTGTATTTTCGTAATTTCAATATAGCATCAATATTCCACATCTACTCTCAACAATGCCATCCACCATATTGTAAAGTGCCGCTATGACACCTCTACATCTTGTCTCCAAAGGGCCGACACTAACGCCATCTCTTGACCACAGCTTCTCACCCTTCACAGATATTTGACTATACAGTTGCGCCTTTAGTATTGAAAAACGCTGTCAAACTTGACAGTTGGACCGTATTTTGTGAGTGACGTCACACTTTACACTCGTATTACTGAAAGAATCTCAATTTTTCTCATTCTATTTTGTTCTTATTTTATGTATTGTTTGTGCACAAATATTATTTTATGTATTGTTTGTGCACAAATATTATTTTATGTATTGTTTGTGCACAAATATTATTTTATGTATTGTTTGTGCACAAATATTATTTTATGTATTGTTTGTGCACAAATATTATTTTATGTATTGTTTGTGATGTGATTAAATGTACTTAATGTTTTTAAACGTATTGTAAGAAAGCATATCAGCATAGTTTGGTAAGGAAGTGTTGTGAAAACGTACTTAAAGAAAATACACCCAGTTTATGCATTTATTTTATTTTATGTACAATTTGAATGTTACTACGTATGAGTCATATTGTGTCAAAAACAGTAATCTGTCTATTTTACATAAATTGAGTTAAGAATGTGGAAATGTTCCTATTGTAAAACTACACGTTTTAAGATATTAACATGGCAACAAAAGCAGCCATATCTCGTATAAATTATTAATGTAAAAAATGATGTGATTTCAAATACAGCAATCTGCAATATATGAGAGTCAATAACAGCAATTTATTTAGATAAAATGTTTTTCATTTTGCTCGGAATCAGTGCGAGATCAGATTGCTCTTTTTGATGTTATACGAACCGTATTTTATTTGTTTGTATGATTCGCTTGCCACTAAAAGAGTACAATATTTGCACATATTGTGTGCCAATTTGCACAATCAACATTGCCACTGCCATGTTTGGCCACAATAATTTTGAGTAGATATTTGAGAAGTGTGTTGCCATTGTTGTACGTAAAGATTATGTGCCTGAAATGCTCATTCTTTGCCAAATTAAAATTGCCATTTTTACTCATCTGTTTGACAGCTCCTGTAATTAGAGTAAAGTAACGAACCTATATAAAGGTATGAAGAACTATTGAACATTGAGCCCCTTCTATTATCTATGACTAATGTATGGTGGACGCCATTAGAGCTACTAACATGTGATTGTGTGTCATATTGGTTGTCCACAATTGCATGAAACGTGGTGATACTTCAGTGATTTTTGCAACTCATTATGTATAATCAGTGTGGAAATTACCTTTGGAATATAACCTATGTAAACATCGAGATAAAATGGCGTATACCTAGCGGAAAGGCTATGAACGGCAATGGCGGCGGTCAATTTTTGTCTATGGCTTTATCCGTTAAATCTTCCTACATTTATATAGGTTCCTTAGAGTAAAGTATGTTTTCATTATCTGATGTCAGATAAGCAGGTTGTGGCGTCTAATATTTTTATTTTATTTTCTTCTTACATTCCTTTTATACATTTTTCTAAACATTGAAATGTTGTGATGAACTTTTATATCAAATGGTATTATTTTTTATTTTAATTTTCTTTATACTAATGAAATTATTTTTGTATATAGTTGATCAGGAATCATAGAAAGTACTTACTACTAAAGTATTATTAATTTTACTATGAGTGTTCAGCAAAAAACAAATTCCATGTCTTTTGATGTAATGAAAAATTTTGCCAATTATTTTGTCCAAATTCTCCTTCTGTTTTGGGTGAAGGTAACTCTTGTCAGTTTTTGTATCTGCATTTACATTTTTCTCTCCAAATTTTAATAACTTTCCAATGACCCAGCACCTTTAAATTTTGCGCACATATTTACCTCGGGTGACAGTTCAAAATTGTAGCATTGTTTTGTAACACATTTTAATTGGTAAATTTTTATTTTTTTATGGATAAATGTAAATGTGGTACTTGAGAAGTTTTTTACAATTAGTTATTGTAATATTGGGGTAACCGGGGATAGAACTAACAACAGGTTATTATATTTGCTGAACACTATAGAGAATTTTGTTAACAGAACAAGTAAAATGTTGCATATTCCAAAGCCAATACATGTTGTGTATTGTAGTATATTATCAAGTATTATACCAAACTCTATACATAACATTATGTATTTATACATAGGTATATAATAATTAGTGAATATGTATAAGGGTAGCTTTTATACGCATTTATCTACAATAAATTCTACTTCATACAAAATTATTTGCGTTTTTTTATTTATGTTTAACTAGCTGAGTTACATGTCCTTTGCAACGGTACTGTGTCTCCCAATGTCTTGAGCTTGACAAAATGCGACTTAAGCTCTGGACTCCTTTTCCATCATCCTTTTATATGATACCACACAACCCTTGGATCCTTTCATCATCATGGCAGCTAGCTCCTAGTAAAAGCTTTTTTTTTTTCAAAAATGGCGACGTTAAAACCTAAATCAGTTCGGTACCAAAGTTTTTGTAAAATTTCACAGCAATCTATACGGGAGTTATGCAAACACTTAAAAAAAACTTGACTTATTTTATACATATATATATCTGTATTTGTTTATAGATTAACAATTCTAGCACCTTTTTACCTAATCAGCTGAATTCGATATGGATTCATATTAAAACACAAAAAAATAACTTTTTTTATCACAAGTTTATTAAAATACATTTTTCTTCCGTAATACAAATAATATGTACAATATTTACAAAAATTAATCCGAAGAAACGACACATTTTAAATACTTTAACAAAAGCACGCAAGTAAATTACGCTACATATTCATCAGTCTCGCAACAAATTTAACAATCACCTTCTGCCGTTTACTTGACGAGTGCAGGACAATCAGAAACATTCAACAGAAAAGAGTGGATGCCCTAATTATTAGATGTTATCAGCCAGGCAGCTATGGTGATATGTCTGATCTCACAATAGTATTCACTCATTCAGTCTGTCAAGTCCATTGTTTAAATACATTCACACTTTGTGCAACAACAAGCTCCATACCATCCTCCATACATACACAACCCTATTGGATAAGAAATGTGCACAGGGATTCTGCTTGAAACTATGTTTGTTTAGCTTCAAACTGTGACCTCTTAACCCTCTCACTACCAGAATATAATAGAGGGGTCATAGAATTTTTTTGTCTGTGGATTTAATATCTATATATTTTTATATGAATTTAGAACAAAAAAAAAATTTTGCGTTTTTCCTTTTCCTTCGGACTTCGCCCCATGCCCTCCACGGAGGACACTGGTAGTTATTTACTGGTAAAACATATTTAGTTGTAGACAATAAACATTCTATAATAAGTTTACCATGGATTAAGTATGAGACTTTGCTTCAAATGAATTTTATTTGTTTTTGCGTCATGTCCTCCAGGAAGGACACTGGTAGTGAGAGGGTTAAATTGGTATTTTGGTTGAGGCAGAACATCATCTTGGGTTCAGGAAAGTCAAAGCGTTCATTTAATATTTAAATACAGTTTTATTTTACAATCCGTCATCTTCCCTAGGCTGTATCGTCGTGATCCTTGAATACGGTGAGTCCGGCCCCACCATCCTCGTGTAAGGTTTGACGGTGGTGCCGGGCGGAGACCACACCATGATGAGCCACACTGCCAGTCCTCCGAGAGCGATGCACAGAATCACAAGGACAATCCTCGTCAGACTGTCCACCACAATACTCCACGTTCTGCACTCGAAGTCCTTAGGTTTTAACGAGTATAAAACTTTATCTTGAAGATTTGGCGGGCGATCACATCTGGAAAAAATAAAAAGCAAAAATTATATTTACGTTTTTCATTTCGTTAAATAAACCTGTTTTTGTGGTTTATTGGAAGAAATTGTTACAAGGCAATGCCACAAATGAGCATACGAAGGGAGCTATGATGACTTCCTATACCTGAATGAGCCAGGGACTGAATATATAAAGAACATTCAATTTAATTTCTGACGACCAAGCTTGCTTGCGAAATTTATCATAGCCCAATGTCTAACCTTTGAACCTTTTCCTTTGAGGGATGAGATATACTTCTTTTGACCATACAATGAGTGGAATACATTATCGGTTTTATTTCATTTCATTTCAATCATTCAACATTTACAAAGTTATTATTCATATCATAGTTTGTTGCAATACTCGTAGACTACTACATCACAGTGCATCTCAATAATGGGATAACTATAAAATGCTGTCTGTATAAAAAATACACATTACTTTCTGTGCGCAATTGTTTTACAAAGAGTTTGTAAACACAAGTCCAAATACATTCATACAATGAGCAGAATACATTATCGGTTTCAGAATTCGAACCCCGCACCTCCCGCTTGGGAGGCCTGAACCCTAATCAACTGTGCCAACTATTTATAATCAATGTTACATTCAGAATGGGTGGCAAACCACACTGTTTTTGATGTCATTGTTAAATTTTAGGGGTGTGAAATATGCTATTCTGTTTTGTATTTTACTGTTCCTTTCTGGAACATAGGGAATTTGCCAATACATACTTTCATTCAAAACGATATGTGAAGGATGGCACGACATCCTATTCAGAATGAAACTGAGACAAGAAATTCGGAATGAAACTGAGACGAGAAATTCGGAATGAAACTGAGATGAGAAATTCGGAGTGAAACAGATGAGAAAGTTTGTTTTGTAATATGTTTCTACCTTATCTGCTCTTTCACGCGATTTTCCAGTTGCAAGTTTAGGAGCCACGAAATTTTGCAATCGCACACCCACGGATTGAATCTCAAATCCAAATTAGTAAGTCTGGAAAACAGTGGCATCAGCTTTTCGTCCAAAGTTCTCAGTCCCGAACCCAAGAAATTGATAGAGACAACGGAAAATTCAAAGTCTATTTCATTTGTATCGATACCAAATACATCCTTATCGAAATTCTGTAAGCGTTTGCAGTTCTGTAATTCGAGATGTTTCAATCCTTTCATCGGATAAAGTGCATACTTTCCGATCGTCGTCAAGTTTTGTAAATCGTTCATATACAAATATTTTACAGCGGGGAGATATAAAAAATCACTCTGCGTTAAGGACGATATTTCGATACCCGATATATCTAAAATTTCTATCGTAAACGGTACTTTTGGAAAAGCACTGATGGGGTTGTTTCGTACGTGAAGTTCTCTCAAATTGTACGCAAGGTCGAAGAAATTCGATGGCACATTTTTAAAATTCACATTGTTCAAATATAAAGACTGCAATTTAGGATTAATAGACGCGCCTTGTACGGTGAATACGTTCGGCGCTGTCGTTAAATACTCTCCGATATTATTATCGCTTAAACTCAACACTTCCAACACGGGTAAACCTTTAAATACGTTCTGTTGCAGCGTTGTAAACTTATTCGCGTACAAATACAATCTTTTCAATTTGTATATTCCGTGAAACACGCCGGGATCCAATTGTTGCAGTTCGTTTTCACTCAAATCTAATTCGGACAAATTAGACAAATCTACAAACGAACCCGACTCGATTTTATTAATTTTATTTCTGTTCAAATGTAACGTTACGATATTTAAATTGTCAAACATCTTCGCGTAAGTTAATTCGGTGATATTATTCACAGAAAAATCTAACGTTTCCGTGTTAATTGGCACGACCATATCATCGCTGATTTTGTTTATGTTTTGAAACGAACACATGACACGCACGAGATGTCGGTTTTTATTATTGACTGACTCATCGCATACACACGAAACTTTTCCATCACTGTCGCACACGTTGACTGTTGCATTCGAATCACTCTGTCCGTGAGAGAGAATTGAACACGTTAACAAACATAAGATACACAATTCGACTTTTAAAAACATTTTTACGACGACACGATAATATATTCTTGAGAAATTTAAATAGTTTTGACTAGACGTTCGAGATATTTAACTGCTTAAGGCAGAATCTACATAATTACTTTGAAGTGTGTGTTATCTAATGTACTCCAACATAGAACAGGTAGATAGGTAATGAATATAAGATAAGATAGACAAATACTAATATAAAGCGTTTGGATTGATAACATAATTAATTTAATATTAGGTATTATTTGTTGTGTAAACAATATTAGTCAATAGAAATAGATAAGTGGCGGTGCGCTACGCTCCGAATTGAATATGGATAATATTAATCTGACGACAGAGACTACATCAGAAATGACTGATCCACAGTCAGATGTCATAATAATGATCCAGAATTTGCCACAAATCATCAGGTTTATCTTCTATCTACCTATCGGCGCATGCCACATCCTTTGTGGGTTAGGCAAGAGGACAGAACACCAGACCACTCTATCTTTATACACACACTCCTTGGTTCCGACACATTCATGCAATTTCTCTTCATTTACCCACATCGTCGGCTTAGAGTGTAAACCTGCTATCTGCATCAGAATGAATTTTACAGGGGCAATAAAAACACTGCCAAGAATTTAATATAATAGTAATCTAAGAAATTAAAATGAGGAAATGAAGACAACAGACAATCAAAGAGTCTTCAAACAAATTTCTTTGATAACATTTTTTTTAGATCCTTGGCAGTGTTTTTATTGCCCAATGTAAAATTCGTTCTGGTGCAGATAGCAGGTTTACACTCTAAGCTGACGACATGCACCTTTTTGGTCATTCTGTCACTATTCATTCTCTCAACATACCCAAAGAAATCAAAATTCACTTATATTCTAGTCACGACACCCATTTCGCAGTCACTCATCTCTCTCATTCCTAACTCTATCTCTCTAAGATATTGTCCCGCTATATTCATGTCATACAGACACATCACGATTATGATGCACCATGTTTAGTGGTATGATAATAACACTACATAAGTGTACTAACACAATATTGATAAGATTATTAATGAAGCAAGTGAATGCATGCACCTAATTCTTAATGAACTGGAAATATATTTTGATTATCGGGATTCACAAATGAGTTAGGATATCCTGGACTGTAGGACTATCTCTATTTGGTAATACAGTGAAACTCGGATTTTACGTTTTTCTGGGGACCACCCGAAAAAAACGTAAAATAGGGGAAAACTTAAAATGTGGGAAATGATATTTTAGTATGTCCTATAAAAACGTAGTTACTTTTCACATGTCATGTAGTAGAAGTGATTTCTTGACAGTAATTATGTTTACAAGAAACAAAAGTGAATTATATCACTAAAAAACTAAATTGAAGGAATTGAATTTTCAGAAAATACCCCATACAATAGAAGTCCGTTAATTCAAATTCCAAGGAACTGATTTCAGGAAAAAAATAGAATTACGCAACACGAACATTTGAATTTCGCGCCAATTTTTAATTTTAAAATAAACTGAATAATTTTAAAAGGAAAACATGCGATTTTTCGGAAGCAACCCAGGTGGATGTCGAATATTTGTCACAAATTTGATTCTACGTATAAGTACGTAATTTAATGCGCACGACATGACGTAGGTCACATTACCTAATACCTAATAATAGCACTTTGTACACAACACAATTTATATCGGAGTAAACATTGAAACAACTATTTATTACTTTTAGATTTCAAAAAGTCACTTTAGTTGGTTTTTATTTTGACACACGAGTTTATCATCAGTTACATGTCCAATGACCTAGTTAATTTTTTTGCAAATATCAAATGGTGTGTCGCGCCCTTCCCGAGTTTCTTCTGAACATCTATTAAGGCTGACAATACACATTTGTATTTGTTGAAATATAAATTGGAATAACAACCAAACTTAATGTAAATTAAAAAGGAATAGATTTTTTTTCAAATTCAACAAAACTAGTACACAAAAATTTCGCGAGAAATAAATCACAAAGCACTGTTTGGAATAATACGCACGTGTAGGTAGGTATATATTAAATACCTAAATAAAATGAGTAATGTGTATATTGCACTACAATGAACTGGATAAAAAACTGAAACTTTAAAGTTATACTAAACACTTCCGGCGATTAAAATTAACATGTTACTATGCGCTGCACATGTTGACATTCTCTGTAAATCACCCCACACATCAAGACGTAGCGATGTACTGAGGTGTTATGAGGGGGAGATAAGATAACACCGCCCACCACGTGGAACGTGTTGGCGGAACGTGAGTAAAAAGGTAGCAATGTGACTTTACACACTTTCTTTGCGTAATATTTTTTGTCCAACTTTTTGACAAACAATAAAATTTTATGTGTTTACATAGATATTTCATACAACTTTACAGCCGAGAAAAAACGTTAAATCCGGGAATTGTTTCGGCGCCTGACGTAAAATTTGGGAAATTTTTGTTCTGGAATGTATGGGGGTGAAACGGGACCGACAAAAAAAAACTTTAAATCCGGGAAAACGTAAAATGCGGGAACTTAAAATCCGAGTTTCACTGTATTTTACAACTTAATAGAAACATTGACTCACCTTTAGAACCTCCTTGCCGCTAGAGATTGAGCACTCTTTGCACTTGTGTCTTCTAATACCTGCAAACAATTAAACAAATTATAAGACTTTCACGGCTGGTACCAATTGTGGATATTTGGGATGTATGGCTGTCGTCTATTGTTTATTGTTGTTTATTGTTGCTTATCATCCGTAGGCCCATCCGGACACCTGGAATCGTCATTTGAACATGTTATGTAAATAAGAATTACAATTAAACAATAGCACATTAGTATATAAATATATAGGATTGTAAATCAATAGACAGAAAATATGATCCAAGATCAATGCTGATCGGAGTGTAAAAGGTTCCGACCAGCATTTCGTCAATTATTCAATATAAGTCAACACATGGAACAATAATTAATTAAATATCACAGTACGATGTATATGATGAGACTCAATACCGTCTACTGGTTGATGTGATTGATGTTTTGCCCATCTTCAATAGTGGGTTTCTGCCAGCTAACCCCACCTACACAGGTTGCCTCAGTAGAAGAGCAGAAGGACCTAGGAGTAATAATGACCAACGGCCTCAAATTGGAGGAGCATATCTTAGAAGGGGAACCAAATTACCACAGACTATCCATAGAGAGGCTCACCAGACTGGGGCTCACGACACCTAAAGCCAGGCGATCTAGAGGTGACCTTATCCAGACATAAGATTATGAATGGCTATATGATGTTCCCGATATCAGCTCCATCTACACCCCGAATACCAATACCCATTTGAGAGGACATTCTATGAAGCTCACCAAGGGACGGTTTCACAGTAATCCGAGAAAGAATTTTATTTGCAATAGAGTGGTGAATGTGTGGAACCGTTTACCCGAAAATGTGATACAAGCACCATCAGTGAACGGTTTTAAAACAGGTTGGATGACTTTCTCAGAACGACGAATAGCACAGACATTGATTTGGGCCCATCAGCCTAGGCTGCTTGCCCAAAATTACTAATAATAATAATCAATGTCTATCATTGAAGAAGTTTGTATACATACTCTGATATTAAGTGTGTGCCTTGGTCCAGTCTTCCACAAGGCCCCCGTCTGGTCGAGCAGGGCAGCCTCTATCACTAGGAGTACGAGGGTAGGGCCAGTGGTTGCACTCGCAGCATTGTTGTTTCCTCCAACGGCATTCAGATTGTTGTTCCCTGCAGCATTGTTGGCTCCAGCGAGGTTGACTAGGAGCTTACACGAGAAGAAGTCGTGTGCGGGCTTCACACGTTCTGTTAATGTCAGGAAGGGGGCTGTAGGTTCACCCTGGAAACAAAAATATTGCGGAAAATTTGATACAAGTAAATTTGGTGGAATGTTTTTAACTACTCAGCCAAAATGGTGGGGTTCTATATAAAAAACGTCAGTAAATAAAAGAGGGATTTTTTTTCTACTTTTGGGAATCTATATATCAAATACCATATCCTTTGCAGGGTAGTCGGAGAGGATAGAGTTCCACACACTTCTATCCTAATGTAGGTACATTTTTTGCTTCCACCATGTTTATAATGTTCGTTATAAACGATCTACGATTTTTACCACTCAAAACGCATACATTCTTGAATATCTGGTCTATATGTTCTCTCCATGTGACGCTTCCTCACATCTTATCTTTCAGAATTAAATATCAAATTATTCACTAAGGCGAACTTATTGCATTTATTCCATTTAACCTTTATACATTTTCTTTGTCATTCCATCCACAGACATTCTCTCCACACGCCCAAACCAATTCAACTTGTTTTACTAGTATTACCTTATAATCTGTAGACTTGTGCATGTGAGCAGTGAGGGTCAGCTGTACTGAGGAGGGCGTTCTAAAGAGATTAGCCTTCGGTCCCGTCTGGATTACACCTTCCACCTTAAAAAAATAATTAATTAATAAAAAATAAGTAAATTAAGCAGGTGCCAAACTCCCAAGTAATTTAGGGCTTATATGCACTGAGCAAAAATCGTTCTATTATCGATTCAACTTTTTCAAACTTTGTACGAGAATGTTAGCGCGAAATAAGAATGACGTAAGCGACAATGTGAATTATACCCTTTTAAGAAGAGCCAGGGAATAAATTAAAAAATCTAAAACAGTCAATTTGTTAAGATTATAATTACCAGTATTTTGGCTAAATTATACTTTTATATCTGAAAAACTGAACGGAAAATCTAAAGATCCCGTATATTTCAGGGGTACTTTGGGAATATTCATTTATTCATGGAATTTCCAAATATTGTAATTCTGAAACAGCCAATCTGTAGTCCATACTTTCATCTATCACTTTCTTCAGTTTCAAGTTTCAGTATTGACTGAGAACAATTCAGGAAGCCGAAGCCGAATAACAGCATTATAGGAGCTTAATATGGTTGGTACCTTAACAGTGAGATGCTGGTTGGGCAGGACGGGGTGGTGATCTTGCGGAGCGCGAGGCTGAGGGCTGACGGCGAGACGCAAGGCGGTGTGCTGCAGGGGCTGGAAGAGGAACCGGGGCAGGGGGAGGGGGGTGCCACACACCACGGCACACTCCAACCAGATGCCTTCCACTTGCTGCAATCCAAAGAATTCAAAATATATTAAGTCTCCATAGTTAAACGTGTAAAATGCCAATGTTTCCGTCACATTTCGTGGTTTGACTCAGGCCTCAGTACAGTGTGTATTGATCAGAAACCCCAAGGCAAATAAACTTGATCCGGGTTGGCGGCCGTGATTGAACTAAGATGGTAGAATACACAATGACTATTATGTGCGTACACTCTATTTTTTTCCAGAAGTCTCACGGTGCAAACTTGGTTTAATGTCGTTTGATGTGATAATAAGATATGGTTACATTTTTTCACTACTTTCAAATAATTTTCAGAACTGTTGTTTATAAAAATTAGCCAATTTTTGCATTTTTGGAATAAATTGGCAACTTTGTTTTTCAAACTTGTGGTAGCGGTTTTAAGGGATTATCGGAGTATTTTTTTCTTTATCCAACTCGCAAAACTACCTTGCCTTTAAAATGATTTCTCTAGCGCAGCTGTGTAATATTTTTGGCATTGTACCTTTGACAGCTCTTATGACAAGGTTCGACAATCAGGGCTACCAACAATATAATGTTGAACTCCACTTGCAGCTAACATCCGCCGGATGCCAAGATATAGTAAATATGTGTGTACCTTATGTGTGATGATTGGCTTAACTTCCTGTGTCTCCATCATCTTGGCTGATATATCATTCACTCTACGACAAGTTGAAATCAAAATCTGAGACTCCAGACAGCAGTTGGATAAGTCTGAAACACAGAAACATATTAGTACTTAGTATAACATGTCATAATATTAAAATTTTTATACTTTGTACGTTGCTTTGTTGTATGAAGGTACCTTGTGAATAAATGAAGTCGGGAGTGGCCTGGTCCTGAAGACTCGTAGTGGAGATTCTTTCTAGGGATTGTGCCATCAAGGAACACATCTGTTGGAGGCTGAAATACATTCACAACAAGCTAATTAATAGGACTAGCGATGGATGGGCCATAACATCAGGCACCCCGGCCTGCTCATAACCATAGCAGAAGGAATGATAGAGAAGCACTTATATGGACCAGATTTTTGAGAGCGTGCACTGTAGCACCTACATGGAAGTGCAGAGATTGGTGAATGACAGGACGGCGTGGAAAGAAAGAATGAAAATGCTGGCACAAACCAATCTGCAGGTTTGTAACCATATCATCATCATTAGTTATCTCTCGTTATACAGCGAAAAATGGACTTTTCATCAGGATTATGACTGATCGTCACTTGGCTTACTTAACACATTCAACAATTTCAGTCCATCTATCCGCTGTGGCCGAGTTTTGAAGCCAGAACTTCCAACCTGAAACATTGGTAATCTACCGCCGGCTAGCAACTGGGGCAAGATGTAATGGGTATATTACTATATTACCACCTTGCATAGACATTGGGTCGGTATTTAAACTACTATGTAAATATTTCTAGTAAAATATCTTGTATGTTTGTAAAAATAAGTACAGGATTGGCACAGTCGGTTATAGTGCAGGTCTCTCAAGACAGAAGTGTGAGGTTTGAATTCTGGCGCTGACGATGCATTTAGCTTAGTTTTTTAGCAGAATTTTTTTGGTTTAGCCATTGGACTAGCTCCCTCTTTATGAAACAAACAAACAAAATAAATGATTTTAACTTACATCTGTATGTGCTCCAATGTGTTTGGATCGGCATCAAAACTCTGTTGATATAATTTACAATACCCCTCTGCCAGGGAGCGTAGTTCCGCTCCAGCCCTGCGAAGTTGTTGCGTTATGTGACCGCAACGTAGGAACTCATCACGACTTGTCTGGAAATATAATATAGTATAGTACATAAATTGTAACTAAAAAATTGAAGGGTTTTGGAATCAAAGAACTTAAGAATATCCTCACACATCCGGAATCTCTTTCTGAAATCAAAACCTGATTTCTGGTACATTGTCTCACACACGTCTTAAAAAATCTGATTATTAGTGGTCAGCAGTGTATGGTGAATATGGAAGTCTTGCTGGCCTTGCAAGAAAATATGCAATAATTCATAATCTGATTCCTGTGTGCGTGTGTGCTCGTTCTATAGTCATGTATCGATAGATGCGCATTCTGAATTTATAATCTTAAATTTTAGATCAGGAATTCATAACGCTCGTCAGTATCATTCTGAAAGATCGATCTGAAAAAATCACAATCTAAAACAATGTGTGCGGAGAATAGTTGAATTGTATGCATTTCCGTGCTTTCTGAATTAATACTGTGAATTCATAGTAAGAATTCAGAGTGGCACAGCTTTGTGAGGCCGGCCTTAAGAGTAAAAAAATAGTACCTGCGCTTGAGACAGAGCGATGGCTGGAGGTGGTTGAGCGCAGAATGCTCTGCAGACAGCCAAGACTCTCCCGAGGGCCCCGAGCATCTCCCCTCTCAGCCTCACATACTCCCATTGGAACGGAGAGCACTGCCCCCCGGACCATCCAGCCTAGTAAAAAAAATCTTTATTAGCCAAAAATCACAAAGAGTTACAAAACACGACTATAGTAGTGTGCTAAAGGACAGAATTAGAAATTTATTTTAGAAAATCTTATTTTTAAGTACCATTCTATTTGCGGGGTAGGCAGAGAGAACAGAATGCCAAACATCCCTATCCTTACACACATTCTAGTTTCCACCACATTCACACAATTTGTTATGTACACACTTTGTTTCATTTACTCAAACACATTTCATTGTTTCATCCTTGAGAATCTGGTCGACATGGTCGAGCCAAGTGGTTTCTGGATAACCACATTTCTATACACCTCTTCTTTCACTCGTGTACATTTTCTTTGTTATCCTTTCATCATTCATTCTTTCTACATGCCTTAAATCTCAACTTGTTTACTTTCATTCTACTAATTGCAATATCCATTCTCCAGCCACTCATCTCTCTGATCACTTCATTTCTCATCCTATCTCTCCACACATTCTTCTCAACGATCTCATCTTATCACCTGATTCATCCTTCTTGAATTGTCTTACCTTCAATGCGGCCATGGCTTGATGGTACAGTGTGTTTGCGTTTCGTACATTCTTTTGCAGAGTTTGTGGCGTAGCACCCTGTAGACAGGCTTCAGCCCCAGCTAGCAGTTGCAGGGCTCCCAGCCAGTGGTGGGCGAGTTCACTTCCAGCTCTGCCAGCCACTCTGCTCAGAATGTCTGCAGCCACAGAGTGCTGACCATATCTGCAAAATAAAAAAATGTTGACATGAGAATAAATCAAAACTAACAGAGGTAAACCCAATAATGGGGTAACCAGTCAATGTGTAACAGGTATCTATATCTCAAAAGATATACAGCAAAGGATGAACCTTCCATCAGGCTTATGACTGATCATCGGCTGGTTTAATGTGATCACTTTACACTTAAGTAACATTCACCAATCCCAATCCATCCATGCAGCCGGGAATCGAACCCAGATCTTCAGCCTAACACACCAGTATCATGAACCCTGATGAACGAAAGCAGGTTAGATGGCGGTAGGCATCGGCTGACAATCAGTCATAAGCCTGATGGAAAGTCCATCCTTTGATGTATATCTGTTGAGATAACTAATAATTGTTACTTCAACTACGATACATAGAAAATCCAATGTTTCTCAGAAAACAAAAATTGTGATATTCAAAATATTGTATAAACAATTTTCTAACCTCATAGCGGCCCTGGCCACACGAAACTGAATCCATAGATTGGTGTTGAGTATAGATGAGTAAATGGCGTCTAGTATGGGTTGAGGCCAGGCGTGTTGGGCGACACACTGGAAGACCACCGTACACAGCAGGACTATACTCTCTAGGCTGTGGGAGTTCTCATTTCTGGAAAATAATAAGCAGACACCAATATCTAATAAAAAAAAACACCATTCCATTTTGGTGCCTACACTTGTGAGGCATGAATGTGGTTATAAAAGGACAATAGGGGAGAAATGTGGTGGAGATGAGATCATTGAGAAGAATGGGTAAGAAAATGGTGAGAGATAGAGTAAGAAATGAGGCAACTGATGATGCAAGACGAGTGTTGTAACTAGGATAAAAGTGAACAAGTCGAGATGATTTGGGCATGTGGTGAGAATATCTGAGAATAGAACGATGGAATTCTGAACGACAGGGTGTGAATAAACTTGGTCAACCATGAGTCACATGAAGAGAACATACTGAGCATGTATGAGGAATGTTATGGATGTGATGGAAGCGAAAGATGCGCACAAGGATAGAAGGATGTGGCACTCTGCCCTCTGAGCCTACTCTGCAAGGGATGCCGCATGATGGGAGGATTGATAGATAGAATTATTAAAATGTTATTTTTTCTAATAAAGGGTATGGTAACTTACTCAGTGACATAAGTTTGCAATTTATTCAGAGTCCTGAGGATATTGGGCAGAGCCACCAAGACGTGATCGGGTCTCTTGGAGCCCACAGCTCCCAAAGCAGTGGCGATGTTCTCCTGCCTCTGGCCCACTTCGCAAGACTCCAACTCACTTCCCAATAAACTGACCAGACGGCTGCATTGCGTAGCGCTGCACTCGCAGATTTGAACCTGTAAAAGGCAATTATTATAAAATCTTATGCTCAATGGACTGAAGTTCACATTAATTTGATTTTAGGGAAACATGAATAACTTGTGTCAGCTTTAATAAAATCTATTCAATTATATTTAAATGTTATAAAGATAAGAAGATAAAGAAAAGCAAGTTAAAATAAATAAGGAATAAAATGAAAAATTAAATATTTAGGTTAAAATCCACAATAAAATTATATTAGCTTTCGCGACTAGTATTCGAGGATTTGCACCCTCATCATTAGGTGATAGTGTAATAGTAATGATGAGGCTGCAAATCCTCGAATACTAGTCGCGAAAGCTAAAGTCATTTTTTTGTGGATCTAAATATTCAGTTTTTCACTTTTTCCTTAAAAATGGACTTCCACCAAGTACCGACGGTCGAAAACATCAAGATTAAAAATAAATAAGTAGTACTTACGACACATTTGAGAGTGAGTTTCAGTTGTTGCAGATTGGCTTTGTTGTCCTCTCCATCCACGTTGAATTGTCCTGTCACAATAATGAGGGACTCCAGACTGATCATCAGTTCCTCAATGTCATGCACGGGAAGAGACTCCTGATAACTGGAATACAATACAACAAAGTCTTTTAGGAAAATGTGATTAATTTAAGCAGGCATGATACCTAAAATGTACATGTTTGGTGCAGTCGGTTGAGGCGGCAGTCTCTTAAGCGGGAGGTGCCAGGTTCAAACCCCAGGGCTGGCGATGTACTCCACACTTTGGGATATAGGCCTTTAGCCTAGTGCAAGGTGTACAGGAAAGTATTTGGGTTTGTGTTATGCAAGCCTAGATCCTATTCTTTAAAAAAAAACTGCATCTCTATTGATCCCTTTTTTACACAATAAGCCAAATTTAATAAATAATTTCAAATGGGGAAGGTAGAAGCAGGGCTAGATTTACACTTTTCGTAGGAATAGGCCCTGACTTTATCGCCACCCTCTTTTTGCATCATTTTTTTTTCAAAGAATGCACCATTTGAATCAGGGCCGGATTTACGCTTTTCATAGGAATAGGCCCTTTCCACACCATTAACGCTCAATTTTTTTTAATCCTATAAAGAATGCACCATTTGGAATAAGCACTGTGAATTTGGAACTTTTATCAAATGAGATTTTTAACATTTCATAGATAGGAAGTCTCCAAATCCTTCAAAACTATCTGGAAACATAGAGTGGAATGCAATTATACTTACCAATGCACTGCAATCACTGTGAGGATATGAGCAGCCTTGGATGCCACCAGTAAATCCTGACTGTAGAGACTCTGTCTGGCCAACTCCCTCACTGCCGACTCGGGGTGCATGTTGGCCTGGATCATCAGTGGCTCTTTCATCAGGATCTAGAAAATAATATTCATGTATATGGTGGTCGGTAGCCTGGTTGGTAATGCGTTC
The DNA here is from genome assembly GCA_963576895.1 of Ceraclea dissimilis. Taxonomy (NCBI): domain Eukaryota; kingdom Metazoa; phylum Arthropoda; class Insecta; order Trichoptera; family Leptoceridae; genus Ceraclea; species Ceraclea dissimilis. The sequence continues at coordinate 17,800,854 of OY756369.1, forward strand.
GACTGTTAATACAGTGGGCGCGGGTTCAATCCCCGACTTACTCCACTTCTCAACACAAGCTTTTAAGCTTTCTGTGAAGTGTACAAAGATGTATTTGGGTTTATTTCAATAAACCCAGATTCATTTAAAAAAAAAAACAAAAAGAAAAACAAAAATCTCTGACTTGGATAGAACGAAGAACGAATGCATCAATCTTATCTGAGCTACACATTATAACTCGTTTGTCTGCAGTGTGTCTGAGGAGATTGCTTGGTTTCTTTGAGCATACTGTAAGACGGGAGTCAGACAATTTAGAAAAAATAATAATGACTGGCCGAGTTGAAGGCGGGAGAAGTCGCGGGCCAGACTGCTGCATCAGATCCACAGCATTGAGGGACTGACTTGGAAAAGATAATATCCCTGAACTACTACGGAAAAGATTTCTAACATTTATGTCAATATTATGAGTGGGAACTCACTTCAAGGACTCCTAAGCAATTAGCCAAAGTGTTGGGATCAGATGTGGACAATGTGAGTGCTCTAACAGCGAGTGTAGTGGGGGCCTGTTGAGGCCACAAGTTAGCACGCCCCACTCCTGCTAACCGTCGTAGTCCGCTCACAGCTGTGGCTCGAATGGAAGCTCTCGCGGCACCCAACTGCTCCAAAAGAAGAGATACCTAGAATGAGAAAAGAGTTACCATTTAGTGATAAAATGTATCTATCTACACCCTCACGCCACGTCCCTTGCAGGGTAGGTAGAGAGACAGAGTGCCAGATAGCCCTATCCTTACACACACTCCTTGATTCCGTCACATTCATGCAATCTGTCATACATGGTCCACAATTACTTTTACTGAAAGTGCGTCCATCCTTGAGGATCTGGTCGACATGATCGGACCAGGCCAGTCTCGGGCGGCCGCGTTTCCTCACACCACTTCGTTCTCTAAAATACATCTTTCGTCTCATCCTTCATTCTCTCAACATGCCCAAACCATCTTAGTTTATTCACTTTCATTTTAGTTACAACACCATTCTTGCAGTCGAACTTATCTTATCTCTCACCGTTTTCCCACACATTCTTCTTAACGACCTCATTTCCACTGCATTCAACCTGGATTCGTCCTTTTTCAGCCACGTCCAAGTCTCAATAGCATACATTTGGGTTGGTTATGATTATTATTAAAAATTAAATCTATTAAGTATAAATTGTACAAACCTGATCAGGAATATCAATAAGCGTCGAGGCAGCCAAGTCTGTGAGAGTATGAAGGATGAGTCTAACAAATGGAGCAGCGGGAAGGCGAGGCAGAAGACTGGTGAGGAGCTCCCTCACAGGTCCAGCCGCGGCGGCCGAGTGATGCATGTGCCGCAAGCACGGCAGGAGGCGGAGCTTCATACCTGCAGGTGTGGCCTGGCCCCGAATCATCTCCGATATCTTGTTACACATTGATACGGCGAATGCTCTACAAAAAAATAATATACCAACATATTATAAGTAAGAGTTCTGTTCTACCGAAAATACATGGAGTCAGATGTCTAGTACTTAATATATAATCTCTTCGAAAAAAATAAACAGAAAGATTTACTTGGATTGAGCTGCGAACTGTGATGCGGCGTATATAGCAGCCTCCACTTCTACACTATCGTGGCTGTCTAGGGCTCTTCTGATGGCGTGATGAATATTCTGTTTCTCTGGTATAATACTTGCCACAGCCCCAAGAGTCTTCAATGTCAGCGCTCTCGCGACGGGGTCATTTGAATGATATACGTTAAAAACTCTTCTAACAAACTCATCTACGTTTAATATCTTGTCCAAGTGTTTCTCACTCTGTTGGCAAACTCGCAAAACCCACAACCGTAAAAAGTTGTTTCCCATACGGAATACATCGGCCAGTTTGAGAAATGAAGAGTTGATTAATATTGGAAATGGATATTTTTCAAACAAACGCGGGAAACGTACAATGGCTTCGCATTGTTCTCCCACTCTGCCTGAGCGTAATCCTGAAATAAAATTTAAATTATATCAATAAATACAATTAGTAAACTTTTATTGTGATAATAAAAAGCTAAAATGGGCAGAAAGATGTAATATTACTGTGTTTTATACATCACAACATAGCGTTATTGCTGAAACTTTTGACATCGGGATAAATTGAGGTTATGTTATTCAACTTATTTACCTTTATCCAGCTCGGTTAGGGCAGAGTTAGCATCTTGATCAGGTTCTGTTATTCCAGAATCGTTAAACGAATTCAGTCTCACTCCTAACATCGTGAAATATTGCCTGAAAACACTAAAAAAATAACTTAAATCAACAAATGACCGAAAGCCCGACAAACACAACTTTCAAAGACCATAGAAATTCTGTCAAATGTCAAAAGTTTCGTATCTATGGTTTCTCCATAGGGTCCTTGCATGTTTTTATTTTATTTTGGTTTTCGGTACATTAACTATAAATTAAGGTTTTCCGAAAATTTGAGATTTTAATTCTCTGTCTTTGTGGTTATATTTATAAAATAAAGTCTCATATTCGAGTATACCGCAAAAACAGGTTTTTGACTGGCCGCCATATTGTGACGTCACTTTCCCCAATTCCTCCATACATAACCCACAAACAATCACATTTCTTTCTATGAATTTCATCGAGTCGTGACGTCACAATCACGTTAAACAATGGCCGCTCGTTTCAGAGCACCATAGAAAAACTCGTCAAATTAACATTTTCAATTAATTATTATAAATTAACGGTAAATTAAAATTACACAATTTAATTTTATTTGTTATTCTAGTAAGTAGAACTATCGATTTAATATATTTTTTGAACGATAAAAAAAATGCAAGTACCCTATTACACGGTCACTAATTATGTGGTAATTATCGTCAAGCGTGTTTGTTACTCGTTACACCAAATTTAAATTACATTAATTAAAGAGAGAGCTGTAGTCACAGATTAGTAAGTAGTATGTGCTGTAGTGTAAGTTATTATTCCAATTTTGTGGAGATCCATACCTATATTACCTATAACTGGGTAGGTTCACTCTTTAACATTGTACTTATGTATTAGATAAATTTAATACCCTACCTACTGTGAATTATAAACTGATAGCGAAAATTTATCACATGATGGATGCAACTATGGAAATACCTAAGCTCCTAAGCATGTGTAAAAACGATACTGAGCATCTAATAAATCATATAAAATGACACCTCGGACACTTCTCTCCCTGTCTGCAAACGCGATGTTTTCACATAAATTGCAGAGTTGATCACCCAGTTGACTTGGTGACCACAAAGGTGGAATGGTAAGATGTTTTTGAATAAGTACTTAATGCTGTACCTACCTATGAATGCTGATGGTGGTTTTTTTATGACGTACCTACCTACGTATTTAGAGATCAATATACCATACCTATTCATATTTGTTTTAAGTACCTACCCACATCTCTGGCTGTACATTGGCTACCTAGCTAGTTAATGGGTAAGCACCTGTGAGCATTTTCAAAGTTTGAATCCCCAACCCCCTCCTCCCGAAATTCCTTAGCCAACCCATCGTTTTATACATAGGAGAAATTATTACTAAATCCATGTGAAAACCTCAGTTTCATATAGCCCGTTTAGTATGGAAAATACCCCATTGTTTTACAATTCAGGAGGGGGGGGGGGGTCGCCCCCCCTATACGCCACTGACCTATACATATTATGATGGAGCAGGCAAGAGGACAGTGTAATAAATCATTAAGGAAATTGAAAGACCCTCGTATTGTGCAAGTGTGGTTTGGTCATCATATTGTAAATGTGTAGTCGCCTTGTACCCACATTGCAGGACATGGGAATAAAATAAGCCACGATAAGTTGGTGATGATGTGAAGTGTTTATGGATAATAATATCTGGCGATACTGGACAGTGGTGGTAGTCAGCTGTTAACGAATGTCTGATTCTTTACAATATTGAATATATTGTATTCTCACATAGCCTAAGTTCCGGCCGCTCAAAATATGACCTGTCTGTTTTTTTTTTATCGAAATGTGATTTAAATAAGAGTTTGCACATGGGTCATACTGTGTGACTCATGCATCGCCATAAGGTTATTCTATAAAAATCATGCCGCTCTACCCCCCGAATAGGTACGTACGCGGTTTTTCGAATTTTTTAGGAGTAGGTGTGGTAAAAATATAGGAGAAAGGGGTCTAGGTATGACAAAAATAATCCTTACTGAATTCTGTCTAAAAAAAATTCCTCTTATTTTTTTTAATAGGACTAGCAGTCTGCCCAAAATGAAAATCCGTTAAAATAAAATTATTTCATAGAAAATTTTGCCTGCGGCGCTAATTACGTATGCTTGTTCGTTGTGTTAGGTATATATTCTTTAATTAGGCTCCTATGTTTTTGAGTTCAAGAAAAATAAACGTAAAATAAATTTATTTAGCGACCTTTTTTAGGTAGGTACATGTTCATGTCTTCTGAAAAAAAATTCGCAAATTTTTGAAAAAAAAAATAGGCCAAACAACATGACGACCTTCTTCGCTCTGTCTCACATAAAAATCTACTGCGGCGCTATTACCCATTTTTCATACTAGGTAGTAGTTATGTATGTATGTTTCTTTTTATATTTTATGCCCCTCCGAGTTCCGAAGCTGGCGACGCCCATCTAGTGTGATATTTTATCAGAATAAAAGGTTTCGTGTCTGATTTGAGAAAGTTATGAAATAATACTTATTAGATATCACAATTGTGACATATTATATAAGCAAATAGACCTCTAAGTACCTATATAGAGATATTATAACTATTTTCAAAAGATGTTATTTTCACAGCAATAACAAATAATGCTCTTAATAATAAAAATATGAAAGAAATTAATCCTAAAATCACTAAAATGCCTGCCATTGACTGAAATATGAAAATAGAGAGATAAATATGTATTAATAATGCCAACAAAAGGCTACCAAGTATTTAAATATAATAAGAGATGTGAGTAAATAATAATATTTCGCCATTGTGTTCAAACAATAAACTTGTTGATGGCAACACAATGTGAATGATATTATTTAGCACTTCTACTTTATCTATGGTTTGAGTTTATAATAATAATCTTTATCTATGATCTGGTTTTGAGGTTAGCTTGAATAGGGTGACCGTAAGGTTTTTTTTTACCTTCTAAAATCACAAGAGGGGAAAATGCACAAGAGGTGGACCTCTGATTGGATCGAAGTCACAAACTCAAGAACCCAATACAATGGTCACAGTAATTCTTTACTCGTAAACAATTTACAAAACCATCAAAACCAGCCCGTGAAGAATGACCTTTTTAGAATGACATAAAATGTTAGGAAATTTAATGAAAGACAGGTATTTTCCTAGAAAAAGTCATTTTTGAATCTGGTAACTCTAGTTTCAAACTCAGAGTAATTTAGTATAGAGTTGATAAGATAAAGACTGTATGAGTAGACTAGTGCTGTTAACTGCTTCTAAAAACACACTATGAGAAAGAGGCAAACATAAGTTTCACTAGTTGGTTTCAGATCATCCTTGTCCCAGCAAATCAATGTCATAGTTCAGTCTCTACCACTTTCTATGTGTTTTGTGAGTCTCTACCACTTTTCTACCAAAAATGTGTAGGACATTGCGAATACCTGTTGTCCAGTCTATCCTGTTTCAGTCTGAGGTTTCAAAGGACTGTATAATAATATTATGATAGGCTTTAGGTATCTATATGGTTACCCTATGGATAAGTAGGTTAGGTATAGGCTGCATATTGAAGCAGGGATAATCTTATTTATTCTTGGGGCCATTTCCTTTTCCATCTGTCACTCGATTTGAAATTCTAAGAAGATTAAATCATTGGCTTCCTCTTCTTCTTATTAAATACCCATGAATAGATTGGTACCTACACTTATCTACTCAAGGCGTTATCATTTTCAAAGTTAGAGTTAGAGGGGGACTGGGGACTGTATTTTGATTATAGGTATATATTTATTTATTCTATTCTATTCTATTCTATACCCTCACGCCACCTCCCTTGCGGGGTAGGCAGAGAGAACGGATCGCCAGACTTTCCTATCCTGACACACCCTTCGGGCTTCCGTCACATTCATGCAGTTCCTCATACATACTCTCCGGTTACTTTTAATCAAAACACGTCCGTCCTTGAGTATCTGGTCGACATGGTCCAGCCAGGTGGTTCTCGGACGACCGCGTTTCCTTACACCTCCTCTTTCACCCAGGTAAATTTTCTTCGTTATTCTTTCATCGTTCATTCTTTCCACATGACCCAACCATCTCAACTTGTTCACTTTCATTCTATTCACAACATCCTTTTTACAGTCACTTAACTCTCTAATCATTTCGTTCCTTATTCTATCTCTCAATGTTTTTCCACACATTCTTCTTAACGATCTCATCTCGACCGCATTTATACTTGATTCATCCTTCTTCAGCCATGTCCATGTCTCACTTGCATACATCAGTGTTGGTACTAGGATGGCGTTGTGCACCAACAACTTTGCCTTTGTCGATACGTTGCGACTTTTCATTATTGGCCCAATTGCCCCATTCACCCTGGTACCTGCTAACTTTCTTCTTTCAATGTCACTTTCACATCGACCATCTTTTGTAAACAAGCTTCCCAGATACACATACTCATCAACTTGCTCCAAGCATTCATTACCAACTTTAATCGCACAGTTCGTCCTTATATCATCTCTTTCAAATACCATTACTTTCGTCTTGTTGACATTCATCCTCATCCCGTTTCTTTCGCAGCTACCATGCACACAGGATATAATTTCCTGTAACTCACTCTCGTTTTCAGCCATTAGTACTAAATCATCCGCAAACATCAACGCACATACCCTCACTCCATTCAGGTCCACACCAACATCCATTTCTTTCAACGGACGCATACAGTTGTCGAAGAACAGATTGAACAACCAAGGAGACATGACACAGCCTTGTTTTACTCCTTTTGTGAGGGTAAACCACTGTGAGAACGCACCGTTCACCCTGACACACGCAGAGCTCTCCGTATACAGCGATGAAAGTGCACGAACCAATTGGCTCCTCACCCCGTAGTCCGACAATACACGCCACATTCTTTCACGATCCACGCGATCATATGCTTTCTCCAGATCTACGAACGCACAGAACAACTTCTGGTGTTTATCCAAAAATTTCTCCGCGATTTTCTTTCTCCGATATTTATTTATCGCATGGTCAAAAGAACTATACCACATCCCTCAAAGGAAAGAGTTTGAAGGTTGGGCATTGGGCAATGATAAATTTCGCAAGAAATTGGTTGTCTTGATAGTATAGTTGTGGCACAAAAACACAAAAAAAATGTATTCAAAATAGGTGAAAGTTTGAATTACATAAGAGGGCCAAAACAATGTGAACACCTTTTGAAAAGGGTATTTTCATTTGAGAGTCTTTTCTTAAATTATGATAGAAATGAAATAATACTTTTTATAAAAAAAACGCGAAATAATGACGATGATTGGGGGCCAATGCAATAAAAAAATCATAGTCTAAAATTGTTTTTTTTGTAGAAAAGTTCACTAAAACCTCTTCCTGAATTCAGAATCAGGGCAACAATGCGGCCGTGGCATACTTTGTTTAGTACGTAATTTTAGTCGAACTTTTTACCAAAAAAATAATTTCTACTATGAATTTTGTAATGTATGAGGCCGGCCTTAAATTGTCACGGAATTCTTATCTGAAAGAGAGTTTACGTATAGGTTAAAAACTAAATGAAAATGACAAATGTGTTCCATTTTTAATTTGGTATTTTTTTTGAAAAAAGAACAAAGCAAGAACATCAGTGTTTCCAGAGATAAAAAATACATATCCCTCATACCAATTAGGTAGGTATCATATTAATATTATGGCAGTATAACCCAGAGGCAGAACAATTCGCTGTAAAATGGATGCACCGTGACTTTTATTGCGTCATTCATTAGCGTTTTATTACCCAGTTTCTCAAAATGTTATCAAAACTTCCTCATCCGAGCTGCCTTAATCTACCTGAATATATGTATCTACCTGCGTACTCGTAGGTATCATGCCTGTATTATATTTGCCTTACAATCTAAAATAATCATTAAATTTCAACGTATGCTTTTGCCATACAATCCAAAATAATAAATAAATTTTAAGATATGCTACAAGAAATTTAAGTTCATATTTCGTTTAATTCACAAACAAAGTTTTTATTGGTCCTCAAACAAAAAGTATGGCGTCTCTCCGCTATTTACCCTAATGTGTAGAATTCGTTCCGTGGAACATCGAATGATAATTGTTGACGAATTCTGTTCTTTACCAATCACTTTATATCGCCAGATACTCGTAACAACTCTCTTTTTTTTTAAATAGAGAATCTGGGCTTGCATTCACAAACCCAAATACTTTTCTGCACACCTTGCACTTGGCTAAAAGCCTGTAGCGCAAAGTGTGGAATACATCGCCAGGGTTTGAAACTGGCACCCCCCCGCTTGAGAGACTGCCACCTAAACCAACTGCGCCAACCATGTATACTTTTCTTACATGATAATTGATAAAATGGTTCGTTTAATTACTTTATTGAATGTTGATCAAGGTGAAAAGTTATATAGGTAGTCATGAATATTTTAGGGAGGCATTTGCAACACAAAAATGCAAACACAGTCCTTAGGAAAAGTGATGAAAAAACAAGGGGTAAAAATGTTGAAAAAGTAAAAGTCTGGGTTGCACCTACAGTTTGGAAATCAGAGTTATGACGACTTATACATAGTATAAAAAAATGACCCAAAATATATTGTCTGCGTTGTTCTGATGTGAGAGGAGAGGAGCGGTGTTCCTGGATCCGCACATCCAATCATCATTACTCGTTATTTGTGAAGACTGCCGTAATGATCTATACATAATATAAGCCATCATAATATGATCCCAGCTACCATACTGTAGATCAATTACATGACCGTACTGTATTGGGAATCATTCAATGTATAATGGGTACTTAATCCCTTCCAATCTTCCATTCCAATAAAGATTTTAAAGAAACCTACTGAAGACTGTTGCTTTCTGATCACTTATTTAACTTGAATTATTTTTGTTTTACAAATTATCCTTGTAAAAGCGTTGGATTTTTCTACATTCCGTAGTATATACAATATAAATGTTGAAGGTTTTCACGGTGTGCGATTGACATTATTTCTTGATTTTTCGGGTGAACCTTTACTCATCTTACTCAACACAAACACCTCATACACTACGAATACTAGATCTACAGACTACAACTGCTCACGCTGCACAAGTTAAAATTCCATACACTACAAACACTACACCTACACACTACACCTGCTCACGCTGCACAAGTTAAAATTCCACAGTACACAAACACATTTCTCATACATTCATCCACAGAGGAAGACACCAGTAGGAATGTCGAAACGTCGATCAAGTTTATCTACACACGGTTCACCCGAAAAATCAAGAAACAATATATACAATGCAGTATTCCTATTTGCAGGACTAAAGAGAATTTGTGTTAAAGGTACTTACCTACATATTCAGAGGTATGCAGGTAGATAGAGAGGTCTTTGATGAGGTAGGTGTCTCGAGAGATGAAGCGAATAATGGAATTCCACTGGTGTGAGCATGGACTGTTGTGTGTGAGGAACAAAGAGCCATTCCGCGGTCCCATAACATAACATCATCTGTGATTGCTTTATGACATTTAGGACACTGAACTCTTAAACAGATTTTTTGTTTTGACATCACACTTGCCTGCATACTAAGTAACAATGTTGTATCTGTGGCGAAACTGCATTACATGAGTATTAAGGCTCGCGTCACAACTATGACGTCACGGCCATTTCCCATACGGCATTAAGGTTCAAAATCGCATAAACAATCGCACGATAAAATGTTAAAAAGTTAGCGTTTTTTCCATTTTTTGGGGTTAATTTCGCTTCAATCATAAAACTTTTACGGTTAGTTCCTAGATTTTAATGCATATTATCAGTAGAAAAAAAATTCTCCGGGAAACGAGTTTCTGTATTTGAGAAAAAAAGATCAGAGGTGTTTTTCACATTTTTTTTTAAATCCATTCTAGAAATCTATGTGCCGGATTCGAATCTCGGTACTGACGATGTATTTTGCACTTCACTGCACAAGCTAATGCTTACTGTTAATAAGTTGCTTTTGGGATGTGGTCATACAGGAGAATTTTTGGAATTTCTTGGAGGGATCACATAACGAACGAAGAAGTTCTTAACAAATTAAAAAGTTAAAAAAAAGAGGAAGACATCTGCTCAATGCAATAGCAGAAAGACGTGCCAGATGGATCGGCTACATAGTGCGTCAAGAAGGTCTCCTATTTGAATTAATTGAAGGAATGAACGAGGGGACAAACTAGAGGACGACCAAGGAAAGAATACCTGAACTATTTGTCCAGGATATGGGCTTCAACTCATATAAAAGAGTTAAAAAGAACCGCACAGGACAGGGATGAGTGGAGAAGGAGACATATGGAGCAATGGCTGCAATCCAATTGTAACGATTGAAACTGGGGAAGAAGAAGTTGATTCAGGGAAGTAGGGTTTGTGTACACAAGCCCAAATCCTTTTTGTACAAAAAACAAACCAGCAAGAACTCGAACTGTAAATATATTTCTCTGCTATTTCTCACACATATCTACTATGATCTAATTTCTCCAATCTTATATTTGCATATTATGTGGGTGGGTATAAGAATCAGGTACTGCATCTATATTGAGATTCCAATGAAATGCTTCTTGAATAAGCAATGTTAGGCCAGTAATTTGCCATAAATGTCTCCAATATGTTATGAAACATTGTATTATTATACAACTAGCTGAATTACCCGTGCAATTCGCGACGGCAAATTTGGTTGGTGATGTAGAACAATTGCAATGTTCGATTAACTTTAATATCTACAGAGGTGCATTTAAGAACTTTTAGCCAAGACTGTAAATTTCAGATTCTTGCATAATTTATTCATAAAGAAGAATTCAACTGAAACATAATAAACTAATATGCCTGTTTGTTTGATCACATTTTTTTATGAATAGCAGCAGTAAACACTCCTAAATACGTTTGGTAGGTTGGTAGGTATTATTATTGACACTATGGCAGATATTTTTACGAAGCCAGCGATAGTATACAAGCCTACATCCTCGAATTCCATCACCACCATGATTGGTGGCGTCACCTTGTATCGGTGACAAACATCTTGTCTCGGCTCGGTGACAAATACTTGAGCTACGGAATATGTTTTCCCATACATTTTCATGGGGTCAGCACCGTCAAATGACAGTTTGGCATCCGGCCTGTATGAACAATATGACGCCGGCCTCGATTTTTACTTCAGTAAATGTCAAGTTTGAAATTAGAACATTACCTACTCTATTTCAAATAATTTTTATTCTCTGTTACAAACAACTTGTCCACTGAATACTTGATTCTTAGTAGTACTTCTATGGAAAAATTTCGTATCCACGGAAACCCATGAGACAAATAATGTGAAAGAAGGGGAACGGTTCCATGTCAAAATCTCAATTACTGTCAAAAGGGTAACCTACTATTGACAGAATCGCAACTCAATACCGGAAAATCTGATGCCGTGGTTTTTTTTGTTTTGTTTTTGCGTGTAAAAAAAAAACAACCTAACGAACCTAGCCCAACAATATTGAAATTGGCGGCAACAGGTTTTCCGGCGATGAGTTGCGATTCTGTCAATAGTAGATTACCCTTTCGACAGTTGAGATTTTGTCATATGAGTTTCTGTCTGGTTACCAAGGGGAACGTGATACGAATAAATAAATTTACAGACTAAAATATTTATGTGGGATTGTGGAGGATATAAATGATGATATTATATTCAGGATTGACTCAGGAGTACAAGGTTGCGACTTGCGAGGACATCGTGTGAGGTTATATTCCCATTTCAATCTAGTAATAAAAATATATTAGGTATTGTGCGGAGGCCTGGGAAGATCCTTGATCGTGTAATAACAATAATGCAATCATTTCATTGGATTGATCGATATCTGTAGGGATCTACGGTAGATCGCAGATGTAAATCATGATGGAACTATCGGTAGATAATGTCATTTGTGGGATCAAAGTGGTCAAAGCTACTGTGGAATTTGGCCATATAATATGAACTTATACCTACCCTATAATGTCGAATGTCCTATAGGTATGAACTAACGAATATACCTACTACAACCTCACTCAATAACGATTTGCACTTAGTTCTGCCACAAAAAATTAAACTTCACACTAATTTATTGCTTTTATATTAAGTAGGTATTTTAATTGTTAATTATTTTTTATTATTTAAAAAAGTCTAATCATATAAATACCTATGTTCGATCGATTCTCATTTTTGTTTTATTTTATTGACTAATGTAATAGCCATGGGCGTCATTAGGGGGCCTGCGGCGATGCTTACGGATGGCTTACGGTCGTGAGCATCTTCCAATATAACCGCATATATTGCCTGTTGTAGAAGGACAATAAAATTAGTATCATCACTTCACCCATTTTTCCCTTAAAAATATCGCCTGCGGCGCTATTTTCGGTAATATTTTCAATTAGAAAGTTTTTTCTTTTCATATATGTTGTTTTGAACTTTCTCCACTCAGTTTCGCAAAAAAAATGCCTGTGGTGATATTTTCACTTTTTTAGGCTATAACAATATTTTAATGTCTTTTGCCCACCCACCGAAATAAACCTATAAAATTTTAAAAAATGGCTGTGCGGCCCGGTAGGCAATCTGATTTTTAGATTCTGGCCCGGCTGCTGGAAAGGTTGGCCACCTTTGTGGAAGGGCATTCCCCCACGATGCCCCTTCTAGCTACAGCCCTGCAGAGAGTACTGAGTCTGAGATCATCCTTAGAACATTTAATATGAATGACACTTGGCGCGTGCCCCCCACAATCTTTACATTACATTATGTATGACAATATGACATGTGCTATTCAATAGACATTATTTATTTAATTAATAAAACATAATTACTGTTTGTTTATCTCTTCTATACAACTTCTCTTTAGATTATCGCTTAGTGTTTATTTTTAAACCAGTTTAAAAAATAGTTGTAAGCAAATATATAAAGAAAACGTTAAGAGTCCTAGATCCCGAAATTGTTTTTATCTGCTTATAGTGTGTTGCTTTGCTGTATGTAATTAAAGAGCAATATTGCTTGTTCGTAAACAGAGCGAGTTTGAAAGCAAAATTTCGAAAAGAAAATTATTTGTTTTTTTTATTTTGGACGAAAAATTTGCTCTGATAAAAAACGACATATGTAGATCGCGTTCAAGATCTTTTCATATACTCTATCATGGGCGTCGTCAAGGGGGCAGAGTGGGGGGAAGAGGGGGCAGTTTCAGTGGCGGATCCAGGATTTCATTTTGGGGGGGGGGGCTGAATTAGTGTTGCCGTTTCAACATTTTTTTTCTACAGATTTATTTTTGTCGACCTTTTTTTTTAAAAATTTTGGATTTTCTGAAAATACTACTTTAGTATTCAAAACACTACAAACGGCAACACTGGGGCTGAATGTCGTCACATGGTTAAAAGTACTGTCACTCAACGTTTTGGGGGGGGGCTAAAGGGCTGAAACCCCTAGATTTGTTCTATATATACTACTGTAACCCCTAGCCCCCCCCCCCTAAATCCGCTAGTGGGCAGTTTCCCCCCTCTTAGAGATTTGAATAGGTAGGTATATATTTTTTCATACTGAATTATAAAACCTCCCAAATATCGTATTATTACCACATGTTTTCTCATCATTACATAAATTTTCTAAAAAATTAGTTTGAAAATCCATCAAAATACAATTATTGCATAAAAAAATTGCTTGCGGCGTCATTTTAGTAAAAAAAACATCTTTTATACATTTAATTACGCAAAGCTTTATATACATTTTCAAATAAGTACATCAAGCACTGATCATTTAAAAAAATCTGTATTAAAATCAAATATCCAAGTCTTGGTGTGATACCTAAGTGCGTTGACAAATATTTCAGGACTATTTTTTTAAAAAAAGCCTGAAGAATCTGTAATCCTTATGAAAAATCCACGTAAATTATCCATATAAAGGCACAAAGTATCTCCCCTTTTTTTAACATAACTGATGTACCTACTGGTTTGCTAAAATTTATCTTAAAAAAATAGTTACTTACTTAGTTATGTAGGCCCCTTAATAAAAGAAAAAAAAAACAAATAAAAATATATAAATAGGATCTTAACGTTAAATTTAATTGAAGACAGGTTAGTAATAATACAGAAGTCAAAATATTAAATAAATAAAAATAAAATGTAATATGAATTATAATGATATTAAATAAAATATAAAGGATGTTGATTTGTTGTCAAGTGGAAACTATTGTTTGGTGGTCGTTGTATAAAGATTCTAAAACTTTGTTGAATTTCTAAACTGTTCACCTATTGAATTATTTTTGGGAACTTTAACTGTAGTGAAATGGTTTCTTAATAGTTTAAATTAAAAAAACAAAGTATTAATGCTGGATTTCACCAACTCCTTAGGTGAGGAATAGCGGAGATAGGAGCCACCTAGCACAAATTTTGTATGAGAAATAATTATAGGTGACGCCTTTTATGTCCGCTATTCCTCACCTAAGAAAAAGATGAAATCCAGCGTAAGTCTTTCAAAGTTATTAAAGGCAATGTAGAAATTTGAAACTGACATCTACTCGATTTTTTTCAGTAGGGCAGAAAATTCAAGATCTTGATCCTTGGATGTGTTGTGCCACTGCGGCTGTCAAAATTATCTCACCACTATCAAACGATGGCTTTCATTTCATTAAACTTATTTTTGAATTGTAGAATACTAAAGCTTGTTTTAATTCCAACCTGATTTATTCTTAAATCCCTATTAAATTTCGATTTGGCAAATAATCTAAATAATAATTTTAATTTAAAATACCTAATGAATCCGTGAAGTGGAGATTATCGCGGTGAAGTTTCTCACAATGAAATTTCCATGGGGTGAAGTTTTTACGGTGAAATTGCCGGATACCATTTCTACCTAATATCTTGTCTGACCATAATATGTCCTGAAATTAAAATAAATAATGTATATGAGCGAACCCTAGAATGGCGACCGAGAACCGGCTACAGACATCCCAGGCAGACCACAGGCGAGATGGTCTGACGACATCAGAAAGGTGGCAGGACAGCAGTGGCACAGAAAGGCGATGGACAGGGAAGTGTGGAAGTCGGAAAGGGAGGCCTATGTTCAACACTGGACGAGGGAAGGCTGATGATGATGATGATGATGATGAATGTATATGAAAAAGAAAAACATTAGGTTAGAAACATTCTGGACCACGGCTCTACAACTCATGACGAAAAAGCAAACAATCTAAATAAAAAAAAAAACACACACACATTTGAGAATGTTAGCATACAACGTCTTTGTATAAAAACATGATGTTCCAATATTATGCTTGGCTACCAACACCACTCATGTGTTCATTGTATAGGCGGTGATAGGTGTCGGACAACGGGTGCATGTTGTTTAGTAGTGCCTATAGTAGGTATAGTATTCCGCAGATTATATGGCCTGTCCTGCCTACAATAGGCAGGAGGGGACCTTCCAAACAACCCACGCTACCAGGCCCCAGCTCTTTTCCATTAGCCACAGTGGGCACTTGCCCAGGGCTCCGCGATTTAAGGGAAACCCGCCCTTTAACATCACATAGCTAATAAAATAAAATCTTTGTTGATCCATTATCACAAATTTTCAAAAAGTGTTGTGAAAGTTCATTAAATCAGAATTGCCCCATATTTTTTGCTTGCGCCGCTAATTATTCCTATGTGTTTTTATTAAAAGGCAATAAACCAAATCTGTTCAACGATTTTTTTAAGAAACGCCTGAGGTGATTTTTACAGATTTTTTTATGCCAAATAAATATCAAAATTGTTGTGTAAAATAGGCCCGAGCACTCCGTCATGGTTCGCAGGCAGTGGACCGCACTCAATAGGCTTAGGTCGGGTCACGGCTGCTGCGGTGACATACTCCACAAGTGGGGAATGAGGGATGATCCACAGTGTGACTGTGGAAACCCCAAGCAAACCATGGAACACATATTGCGTGGTTGCCCCATACGTGCTTACCCCGGTACCATTGACAGTGCTGTCAGCCTATCCCCTGAATTCCTCCAGTGGCTGGAGGCGCTGGATGTCAGACTTTAACTATGTGACAATACTTCGACGTTGCCAAACTATAAATAAAAATCAAAATTGTGATTGCCCTCCCTGCACTGGGTACACTCTGTGAAAATCTCAAGATATAGGTCCACCATTAATCATAGTTCACATTGATATTTTCTTGTTCTGTAATTATTAGGTATTAATGAACATTTTCTGGCTAATATTTGTTTATTTATATATAGGCTGTGGTCAGTTTTATTAGTAAAGATATTTTTTTCATTCTCGTATCACTGTAAACTTAAGACATTTCCTACCCTAATTGCGAGTGAGTAAGGGAGCATGTGACTGATGTTGTTGGTAGTATTATAGGTAGCACTAGATAGGTTGCACTAATAACGATGATGATTTGATAAGGCGCCCTTGGTCGCCGTCTCAAGTCTCAAGAGGCCTCTTATTCTGAATGACTCGACAGTTTGCAACATCAGTATTATACATACAACAACAGTCTACCACCATCAGGCATATCAACTCAAATTGTATTATACTATTGATGTAGTGTATATAAAATACCTTTTATGCTATAATGCTGTAGAGTAGGTTACGTGGGCGTCGTCAGGGGGGGCAGGGGGGCTGCCGCCCCCTAGAGATTTGATTAGGTATATATTTTTCATACTAAATGATAAAACCTCACAAAAAATCACATTACTACCACACATTTTTTCATCATATCATAAATTTTCTAAAATTAGTATGAAAATCCATCAGTCTCATAAAAATAATCGCCTGCGGCGCTATATATTATTGCTTTTTTATAAAGAAAACATTTTTCATACAAAATTGTCTTACGTATTACATAAGTACTTACATTTTCAAATAAACTTCACGACCTTCTTCAAAATGTCTCACAAAAAAATTCGCCTGCAACGCCTTTTTTTATTAGATTTTCACATTTTTTTTCAATTTATGTTGCCCCCCCCCCTTTCCTAGCTCCGAGGCTGGCGACGCCCATGGGTGTACCCAAGAAACCAAATTCGGTCGCGAAATTTGCAATTCGGTCACAAGTGGTCACATGTGGTTGCCGTGTCGACACAGTGTGCACACAAAAACCCGGTCACAAAACACACACATTGTGTACGCTTTGCAACCAGATTTGGTCGCGGAGTGTACACACTGTGTGGTGAATGTGTCCGAACATAACTTGGTCACAAAGTGCACACATTGTGTACGCTTTGCGACCAGATTTGGTCGCGGAGTGTACACACTGTGTGGTGAATGTGTCCGAACATAACTTGGTCACAAAGCGCACACATTGTGTACGCTTTGCGACCAGATTTGGTCGCGGAGTGTGCACACTGTGTGGTGAATGTGTCCGAACAGAACTTGGTCACAAAGCGCACACATTGTGTACGCTTTGCGACCAGATTTGGTCTCAGAGTGTACACACTGTGTGGTGAATGTGTCCGAACATAGCTTGGTCACAATGCGCACACATTGTGTACGCTTTGCGACCAGATTTGGTCGCGGAGTGTGCACACTGTGTGGTGAATGTGTCCGAACAAAGTTGGTTCAAATTGTTCAAAATATATTAGTCCACGCCATAAGTAGTTCTCAATCTGTTTCTTGTTCAGTCGTGTTTGTAGTGTTGAAGCGAATAGAATCCATGGCTTTTTCATATGTTGGAATATCTATAACTTTTATTCGGCATTTTATGCGCATCCAACCACTTTCAGGCACACTGTCCTCGTTTCTCCTGGCCTCTTCCAATATAGTTTTCCGTATAAATTTTGGCCAATACAAAAGACCCTCCTTCACCCAACCACTAGGAACAGCAGAAATCACAACTGCCGAATTTTCCTTTGTTGCGACGAGCGTATACTGCATTTTGTACAAAGACTGAAGACGTTCTGACATGAGGAGCGGAAACTGTTTGAGAATAGTAGATCAAGAACTATGGCGGCTAGCTAATGAAAAGCATTGTGACCGCTTTTGGTTACATTCGGTCACAAAGCGGTCACAACTGGTTACAAGTGGTCATAAGTGGTCACATTTGCGACTACTCCATATTCTACGAAATTTTGATAATTATGTTCATTAACATGCATGTTTAATCGTTTTACAGGATGAAATTTCTTTGGATTATAGCGTAATAGGTCAAAATTAAGGTTTCTGCGAAACAATGGACTTATTGGAAGATGTATAGAATTTAA
This sequence comes from Ceraclea dissimilis, assembly GCA_963576895.1. Lineage (NCBI taxonomy): Eukaryota > Metazoa > Arthropoda > Insecta > Trichoptera > Leptoceridae > Ceraclea > Ceraclea dissimilis. Next base: position 17,819,219 of record OY756369.1, read on the forward strand.
TATAAATAAATATGACTATCACATTAATTTATTATTTGTTGTTAAAATTAATAATTAAAAAGGCGCGTTAAAAATAAGCCACCTACTTTACTAAATTACACGATAAATTTTGTTTCGCAATGAAATTCGGATATTATTTAGCTATACCCGTCCGTTTTTATTTTCATTAATATTATATCATGGCTGTAAAGTATTTTGGTGTTAAGAATTTTGTTGCGCATCCATGTTAAAATAATAACTATATATATTTATTTTTGCGGGAAACCGCAAATACGTACGCGCCAGCACCGGCGGGCCATTCAAGTGGTCACATTTTGGTTACAAATGCGACCGAATGCGACCGGATTTGGTCGCATTTGTAACCAGAATGTGACCGAATGCGACCAGATTTAGTCACAAATGTTCCCCACTTTTGGTTGCGGTTCCGGAACTGTGTCCGAACAGCGACCGAATTTCCGATTAGTGTGCACACAGTAGTGTGCGAACGTGTGCGAACGGCGACCAAATTGCGACCGAAATGGTTTCTTGGGTAGGTATTATGCACTATATCTAAACATAAGTACAGGAAGATTCCTATAGTTTGTATCTTAGTTAGAAATATGGTATAAATACGAAGACTTTCCCTAATATAAAATAAATAGTATAATTTACTATATTTTTTAATCATCTGATTCAAAGTGTTGGACAATCAATGCAAAAAATAATCAATTCCATGTTGTTTCTGAAGTGAGATCCTTATATAAGATACCTACGATTTTTTATAAATCTTTCAATATCCTTACAATAAAATAATAAGCAAGTACTTACCTACATAATCATGAAAAAACTATTTAATAACCACCCTTAGAGGTATTTCTCTATATATTTAAGTGAATAAAAATTTACCAAATTAAACTTGTATAGGTGTACTATGATAAAACAGCAACTATGTACTACAAATTTTAAACTGTCACCTAAAGCAAAATGTGCGTGTGCAAAGTTTCAAGGCGATATTGAGAAGTTATTTAAATTTGAAGAGGAAAATGTAGACCCAGATAACGACAAAATGCTAAAAAAATATCTGGAGAATTATTTGATTAAGTACTTCAATAATCAAAGAAAAATATAAACAAGCAAAAAAATAAAGTCTATGAATAAATAATTCGATTTTTTGAAATAATTTTGTTCTTTCATTGATTCTATAGACTATAGATAGTGGGTTGACGGGGTTGACAAAAGAATCAATCTGTCAAAACAAAATTGCAAAACACGGGAAAAATGGCTTCCATCCTGTGTCGTGCATTTCGCCGTTATATTTTTAATAATAGCAGGTCTTATAGCACTCCTTATGGACCTGTAAATCCTTTCCCAGAACATCCTGGTAAGTTTGACACTATTTACTAGTCGCTACTGCATATTTCGTCGCATTTCCGTAACGGCGACAAAAATGTATCCTAGAGTCACTGCGTCTTACCTTAAACATTTTGCTAACCAAATTACAGCATAAGGTATATCTTATGCCCACGCCCCACACCACATGCTTGGCAAGCGGCAGGCCAAGCAAGTGTTCGTGAGTAAATACATTGAAGGACTCCCACGGGCTTAAGGCCCTCCGCATCCCCGGGTAGCACAGGCGCATATAGCGTCCTCTTTACCCGCACTTCTAGGCAAAATCTTTTTAAGAGGTGGGCTCAGGGTTAGCCAGAAGGGAGCCCCCCGACAAACCCCACCCCTAACTTACATTCCTTCAGTGTCCTTGTCCAAGGATGGAAACATATTTACAATTATTTGCAGATGAGTAAAAAGGCGTGTGGATGGGGAGTTTGTCTTGGCCCGTGTAAGTATCCGACCGTTCACGCCTTTTTACTTATAAGCAGTAAGCACCCTCTTGGCCCGCCGCTCGCCAATCTTTATGAGGCACGGAAAAGTCTCAGATTTCACTGAATTTCAGAGGTAACCTTGGAATTATTTTTTATCAAGAAAATTTACAATAATCAAATTTCTAACCGCTAGAGTCACTAAAACATGTTGTCGTTAATCCATGTTTTATGTCTTAGGATGATATCTTTGGTAACATGTGAACAATTTTTTTGCCGTCAACTTCCATTCTTAGAATTTACCAGAATTTTGATGTTTGAACAAATTGTGAACAATGTATTTTGTACATGTCATCAATGTCCATGTTAATTTTTGTACAAAACGTTTTCAGCTAACCCAGACCTGTGGAGGAAAGTGTTCTTCTTTGTCGGCCTTCCAGCAATTGGCATCGCCATGGCGAACACCTACGTGGGACATAAGAGGGACCATGCCAAGCCTAGGCCAGAATTCGTTCCATATGAATATTTGTGCCGACGTACCAAGGTAAATATATTACTACTGATTATGCAGCTAATTAGAACTATACTCTTCCCCTATTGCGGTCCTGCGGTCCCATCCGCAGTCGAGCAAAGAAGTCACAAAAATGTCGTAGTATATGTATTCTTGTCTATCTTCTTCTTCTTCTTTATCAGCCTTCCTCCCTCCACTGCTGAATATAGGCCTCTTCCAACTGTTTCCACTCGTCTCTGTTCTGACACTTCCGCATCCAGATTATTTTGGATCAACTTTATTTGTTTCTTTTTTTCCTCATGTCCAAGTTCGCACCCTTGGCATCTCATGGCTTATCTCTCTACGTTCAAGTGGATGCCGTTTGTTAACCATACGTTCACATCACACATCTTTTTTCACCTCTTCTTTCACTACACACGCGACTATATTTAATCTTTCACTTCATATCAGACTAGTTCCAGCTACTCTCTCTTTCAAGAGTAAACTTAAGCATCATTACCTTTCCATAAATAATCTTTCGAACTGATGACAATCCCGTGTTTCCTTCCTTGTCCTTCATCCATCCATCCACCTATTTATTTATATTTTTTTCTTCTTCATACACTTATATGTACCTGTGTATTATGTATCTCAAATGTAATGTCACAAGGTTGGCAGACATTGCCTACGGAAATAAACCCGCCATTAGATTTTTTTTTCAGCTATTAATTAATTTATTTGTCTTTTTCCAGCGTTTCCCGTGGGGTGATGGCAACCACAGTCTCTTCCACAATCCACGTGTGAATGCTCTGCCCGATGGTTATGAAACTGAAGATGAACATCATGAATAATTCTCACCCACTAATTAATTAAATATCTACCTACGTATATTAATTACTTATCATTTTGTTCAGTTGATTTACATATGTTTGGTTTTAGTGAAGTAAATAAACAATTTGATTGAAGCTTCTCATATTATTTTGTTCACCTTTTTTTTTATTCCTTGTTAAGTGATTCATGATTCTTTTAATTGATGTTAATTGATTTCTTTGGAATTATGACGTAAAAAAATTCTTATTGTTTTTTCTTTAAAGATCTAGTACCTAAATTAATTATGCCTCCTGAGATGATGAGCTCCAACTGTTTTTCCATATTTTATGTGGTCTTCCAAGTGGACGGTGTTCAGAGTGATTGGCTATACTGATGTGTATTCGAATTCTACTATGAAAGATCATGGTTTTCGATGAAGACGGTAGGTACTTGTGACTTTTCGGTAAACCATAGTGGCAACACTTGTAGAATTTCAGAAGAATTGCATTGTTGCCAGCAAACAAAATTGTGGTTCTCGATTAATCCGAGACTATCCCATTCTTGACAGACTGTATCTACTTAAGTATTTTACGAATATCATTGAATTGTACGCCGCAGGAAATGATCGAGTGTTGTTCTTCCTTGGGTCCAGTGAGAAGGCACCATTCAAGTGGATAATTACTATTGTCAGCGCCCTATGCGTCAGGCACCAGGGGGCGCCGCCCTGACTGACTTCTGTCCTGCAGAGTCTAGCAGACACCTTACAGTATAAGAGTCTCGTAGACCCCTAATACAGTCCTATAATAATATCAACATTCTATAAACTCATAATCACTCCATTATACCAACTAATGATGGGATGAACTGTTGAACAAAAAGAACAGTAACAACCAATAGTATAGATTAGAACAGATACCAGGGAAAATGTGGTTCAAGATCGGGTAAAAATCACTTTGTCATTCGATACTTGATTGCATGATACCACATTGATATTAAGTCCGATTCTATTAACGTTTTGAACTCAAATATCTGATTTTGTTGAGTTTTGAGGTAACTAGCTAAAATAAGAAAGTTTCGAGTTTATTTTAGTAAAAAATAAAGTCTTATTTCTAACCATCGAAGCCTCTACTATAAGCCAGATGTCTTCTTTAGCCAATCATCCGGCAGAATTTTACTTTTCATATTATACTGATATCATATTTTTTGTGTTCCCACACTGAAAATTTACGACTGCACCACTGATCATTACCCACCTCCATACACGAGTAGACCTACCTTCAATTCTTATTTAGAATTACGAAACATAACTAAAAAATCACTGCGTCGTGAAAATACCTGTTATTTTATTATTTTCAGGAGATATCAGTTAGTTAGGAGTTTCAGGAAATATCAGTTACTGCCAGTACTCAAATGTGATTGTGATTTAGTAAACATCTCTACTCGACGTTAACAATACTTACACGTATATATCGTATTATTTTGTAACAGTTTTAACGGAATTCTTGCAGCACGATATTGATCTAAGCTCCATTAGGTTTTTGTATGATTAGATATGAAATAACAGGTAGTGAAATTACCAGATAATGAATTGGTGTTGTGGTAAATTGGATGATGATTTCATGATGTCGTTACTATACCTATGTTGTGGCCATTAAAACACATATTGGTACACCTATTGAAATATATGAAGCAATCTGGACATGGACGTCGCCAGCCTCGGAGCTAGGAGGGGGGAACAAAAATTTATTTATTTATTTATTTTATTTATTTAAACTTTAAGTGAACAACAAATACGTATATAAATATAAAAAATGGACATACTTAGTACATATTATAAATCGTTGTTCACTAGGGCGAACTTATCGCAGAACTGCGATTTCCAGTTAACCCCAGTTAAAAAATGATATAGCATACAAAAAACGTAGATAGCGCCGCAGACGAATCCTTTTTGTGAGGCAGAGTGAAGAAGGTCGTGATGATTGGTTTATTTAAAAATGTATACGTAATAATTTGCGCAATAATATGTATGAAAAATGTTTTTTTTATATTAAGTAATAAAAAAATAGCGCCGCAGTCAATTTTTTATGAACCAATTGTATTTTGATGTATTTTCATACTAATTTTAGAAAATTTATGGCATGATGAGAAAATGTGTGGTAGTTATTTATATTTTATATTTTTTTGTCAATGTTTCAGATGTACCTTAACTTACTTATTTTTGTTGTTGCTTGTGTTGTACGTGTTATTATGTATTATTATTCATGTTAAAGGCTATTGCGCCGTGAATAAATAAATTAATAATGTGATTTTTTGTGAGGAAATATATATCTATTCAAATCTCTAGGGGGGGGGGGGGGGGGGCAGGGGGGCAGCTGCTTGATGACACCTATGAATCTTGACAATATGTACCTATATTTAAGCAATATATCTAGTTACCTATATTATTGTGGAGATATTTTGATATATCATCCATATAGGTGATATGAATCTACGATTTCGTAAATTCATATCCGCATTTTAGTTTCATCAAAACAAATACTTACTATAAATTTTCTTAGAAATTAAGTAAAAAAAGTAGGTTACACACAACTTAAAGTTTTCAGTTTAAATTAAATATATTTTAATTCATTTTGCTGTCCGAGGACCATGGTAAAATGGTATTTTGAATTGTTAAATAGCATTTACGTACTTACTAAAATTATGAATAAATTAATAAACATATAATTGAATTATGATCTAATCTAGTTTTTCTTTCTTTTCTCGGGTTGACTGTAAGATGTTGCTTTTGCAATAAGTCCTCCTTTTGGCACACTACCATTGTCTTGTTTTTGTAACTATGCATATTTTCTCTGGCCAATAAAGAATTATTTAATCTGAGATACCTATTATACCAGTACTATAATAGGCTGAAGAGTTTACATATCAATCATGAATGATAATAAATGCATAGACTTTTCTACATCATAATACTGAGAAGTGTGTTGGCAAATTCTGCCTCCGCATAAAGCATCAATGTCATTCATCAATGATTATAAGGTACGCGCTACTTGCCTGACAACTTTTTCAGGAAAATCACCGAGATTTTCTCAGAACACCAACGGATAAATATAAAGGAAAAATATCATGGGAAATATACACTTATTGTGGATATTTATGGTACGTCCACTAGTGATGGGCAATTATTTTGATGTGAGATAAAGCTAGAATGGCCTATAAAATAATAAAAGTCGATAGTTAATTACTCTTTTTTGGTCTCCATTCCTTATTCTAAAGGGTCTTTATTTGTCTGGATTGTTATGTAGGGAATTATTTTATCACGCACAATTCATTAATTTATCATAGAGTAGAAAATTATTTCGGCTCAATAAACAATTTAAGTCTGGGGGGCAACAAAAATTGAAAAAATGATGTAGTAGAAAAAACGAGTAGATACACAGCGCCTCAGGCGATTTTTTTGTGTGACATAGTGAAGAAGGTCGTGATGTGGTTTGTTTATTTGTAAATGTATAATTATAATACTTTGCACAACAATAAGTATGAACATAATTTAAGTATTATGAAAAAGTTATGAAAAATAGCGCCGAAAGCATTTTTTTTATGAATCTGATGGATTTTCATACAATTTTTTGTAAAATTACGATATGATGAGAATATGTGTGGTAGTTATGTAATTTTTGTGAGATTGTATCATGAATATGAAAAAATATATACCAATTCAAATCTCTAGGAGGGAGGCAGCCGCCCCCCCTGCTCCCCCTTGGCGACGCTCATGGCTGGTTGGCAGATTTACCATTTGGAACTGTCTTTAGTCTCACATTTCTTGCAATACTCATCAGACAAATGTTTGCCCTTTACTAAATGAATCTGGTCATTAGGACAGACATATGATATGATATGGGATGATTATACTATATGGAGGATCTTGTTAATGGAGTGATATTGCACATTATTGTGATGTGATGTGAACAATATTACTTATAATATCTTAATACATACTATACTTTAGGAATTCCCTGTGTCATATCCGGATATCCATTGTGGCAATCTGTATCTTCACTACCTACCTATAATAAGATCTCTTTATAATATGCCACAATGTGTTTTGTGGCATATTATATATGTGTATGTATGAAGGTACAATATGTGTCTTTGTAACAAAGAAACAGATTAAAGTGAATAATTTCTCACTATATAGTGTTTACTGATTGTGTTTTGTATGTTGCACTAATGGACATACCTATGCATAATGTAATGTTGTGTCATTAATGTTATGTGGTGTTGTTTCTGATTTGCAATTGCAACGTTTTTATCTCGCAAGGGAGTATATAGGGGGGGCAAGAGGCGCCGCCTCCCCCGAAATGTAAAACGATTATATAAAAAACGTTATTTTAAAACATTTAGAAAGACACCCAGGTTTAAACCTCGCCTATTTTTAAAAAAAATTGCCTGCGGCGCCATTCTTTCATTTTTTTTTTGTAGTTTTTGTACACCACAATTACTTTTATTTATTTATTTATTTGCTCTTTAAGCGAACAACAAATACATATAAATATAAAAAATGGACACAGTACAGATGATAAATTATGGTTCACTAGGACGAACTTATCGCAAAACTGCGATATCTTCCAGTTAATCCCAGGAAAAAAACAGAAAAAAAGAAATTGAATAAAAATACATGAAGTAGAAAATATATACATACTCGTACATACATTACTTTATTACATCGTAATAGTACATAATTGGTTTTTTAAATTTTAGTTTTCATCTCTAATCTTTTGTGTTCTTTAGCTCATTCATAAATACACAAACAATACACAGATTAACTTACAAATACGCAAATATGTATTTATACACGTTTCACATTATTACGCAAATCAAATCTTTATGCAATTTTCATATATCCATACTTATTCGGTAGGTGGTGGTAAAACCCAGATATCGTACTTATAAAGAACTATCGAATGATTATCTCATTGTTTTCTGCTACCCTGGTAGATATTCTACATTAATCCTGCTGTTAATCCTTGCTTCCTTCCTTCTCCCACACACATACCTGAGTTCCTAATACCCTCTACCGCTAATGATCTCCTAATATCTTACAGGTGTTTATATGAAAGAAAGTGGTGGTACCTGCTACATAAAGATTTGGGCCCAATGCTCACTTAAAAAAAAATACAAAAAACTTAAGAATCATGCTTACGTTTTTTTATATTAAAATTACTTTAATTAAAATTTACCAAAACCTTGTTCCATATTCAAATTTAAAGAATGTTGCTAGATTGGTCCAAATATATCTGTGCGAAATTAGGTACCTATATGGTAAATTTGTTAAAATTTTTAGAGGAAGAAGGAGACACAGACAACGACAGAGGAAGTTAATTAAAGCGTGGTAGTGAATAAATAAAAAATACTGAGCATAGTGTTAATATGTAATAAGGGTGTTGATCTATTTAATATTTTTATTATTTAACAAAATATAAAATTAAAATAAATAACAATTTGTTACCCTCGTCTAATCAATCAGCTTACATAATATGTGTTATAGTTATAATAATAATAATATTTTCTCTATGGTGTATAGGTACATCAGTAATTGTGTGGTATAGGACAGAGGTGGCGGACGCTGACTCTAGCAAGCTTTTCGAATCACGCTCTCTCGCTCTTATTTCCACAAACTTATTTTTTATGTAGGTACTTATATCATTTTCCACATTCAGCGATAATGCAGCATAATGTGAACTCCCTTGGGGATGAAAAAGGATGAGTGTTTCGACACTTACATGTCGACTTCAGCTGGCTTAATTGATCACTTTATGCCCCAGGTAACGCGTTCACCAAAAATTGTAATGTATTTTATATTTATTTTGTGGCAACAGTTTGGCTCGACTGATTTTGACAAAAGTTTCCAATTAATTTTAAAAGTGGGAACCAAAAAAGTATGTAGTTTATAACTAACCTCCCCTCCCCTCTTCAAGTGACCCCACTGACATAAATGTTTAAAATATATAAGTAAATCTTTATTAGCCACTAAACAAATAAATCTTATGCGCAGTAGTAATAATAATTGATTTTTATGTATGACGAAATGTCAATCAGAGCCCTTTACACTCTGATTGGCATTGATCTGATAATGATTTGGTTATTGTTTGATAATATGCCACAAATTTGAAAATTGACGAGTCCAGAGGTGCCCGAATAGGCCTAAGGACGATAGAAAACAATAGTATGCCAAAAGGCGGAATTATTACAAAAGCCATTTAGTGACCCACAAGCTAAAAAAGTAAGTAACAAAATTTGACCCACTTCTGAAAAAGGTTCGCCATCCCTGATATAGGAATACATATGCAACACCTTCTGTATAATGTTATTCCAAATAAAGAAGGCAATACAATAGACTTGCTATCAATCAATAAGTCGTTAATAAAATAAACATGAAACACCCTATATCGCCTAGGTACATTATTAAAATACAGTGGCCCCATCGAAGGGAAACACCATGTTTTTCTAACTCAAATTATTGAGAATTTAGAGACTTCATTGTAAAATATTAAAAAGGAGTACGGACACATTACTGGGCAATTTTTTTCAAAGAAATTCAATGTTGGTTGGAAAAAATATTAATTTGATCACAAAAAACAAATTTATAGGAAAGATTTTCACTAGGTGTATTCAAGAGGAAAAGTCACAAACTCACAAATTTATAGTAGTTTGTCTTTATCGAAAGTCTAAAATTGTTTATAAGTATATGATTTTCGGTGTGTTTTGTTAAAATTGAGTTATGTAGTTTAGTACCTACCTGATGTAGTTTTTAGATATTGTAAAAAACAAAATATCTAAAGGAGAAATATTTATAGTTCAAACCTTCAATTTTCAAAATGCCATATCTCCAAAACGGTTGATTTTTGGTCATGTAAACTCACCACGAGTATACTTTGGTCGCGGTGCAGGCATAAGGGTTCCCAGGGCCTGTCCCTTAACCTTGCTTAGAGAAAAAAAATGTAGGTAACCTTATTACAGAGAGAGATACTAAGTACCATAGAGGTACGTAGATAAGGTATAGATACAAACATATTACATAGGTAGGTATAGTAATGTTTGTAGTAAAAACTATACCATCATGATGGTTGCCATTAACGCGTTATGGTTCGTGAGTTTTCTTCCAATCATTATAATTATTACCTAAGTATGCTTACAGTAACTATACCTGCCTACAAACTACATATAAGTGCAAGTGTATCACTCAAGTTATATTGTAGACAGTGTCTGTAAGTATACCTACACCTAAACCTATAATCATATGTAGAACCACATTTTGGCATGTTTCGCTGGTCGAAAGGTCGCTGAATAAAACTTTTTGATTCAACATGTTCAAGAACTAATTTGAGATATACAGAGACATTTTAGGTATGGTACCGGAATTTATCTGCATTACACATCAGACGGAAATACATTACAGTTTTTTTCCTCAACAGAGAGGAGAGGCATCTTCATTCACATAATGCAGCGTTATGTGAACTCCCTTAAATAGGAAGCAGGATCTGTTTCTCAAATTTATGATTCAATGTTTATGGAGCAGTTCGCGATAGGCTCGCCATGGTGAGCATTTCTACTACTACTACAAGATACTAGATAGGATCTATGGATAGTACATGGACAGCTGCCTATATGTATATGTACCTATCAGTGGCGAAGGGTGGATTTCTGCAGAAAGGAAGCCAGGCTAACATTTCTTATGGGATTACGTCAGATTACACACTATGTCTAAATTTTTTGCCAAAAGGTAACTCGATGGGAAACGTGTTCTTAGGTAGCTTGAAGTACCTAGTACCCATAACCCTTTACCTAGCTATGCCGAATAAATCCGCATTAGTAACGGTAACATAATATTAGGTAGGTACCTACTATACCTATACTAATATATGCACCTGTACCTATACTAAGATATTCATAGTTGATTCCTATTTAGGGATACCACAGTAGCGGCACGTGTGAGAAAATATAAAAGATATCGTCTTTAACAACTATGTATAACAACAATAAACAATTAAAGGTTGTTTTTTTAATTAAAGCGCCAAAAGGGTATTTTTTTACATACCACTAAAGTGAATCTACCATTAATTTAAGATCTAGGTATACAGAAATATATAGCTTATGGCAAGTCTGGTGAACTTTCTGCTATTAAAATTTTTGGTTTGTATTTTTTTTCACATAATGTAAATGAATATCTACAGGTAAGGGTTATCATACTACAGTGACACATAATTATGGAACATCTAACGCCATCCCTGGATTCATCAGGTAAGTATCTATGTACTATTGGTAATAGGTATACCTATTATGAGATAGAGGCTATTAGTATATCCATGGGCGTCGCCAGCCTCGGAGCTAGAGGGGGGTGACAACATTTTTTTCAATGATATAGCATGAAAAACGCGTAATAGGATTTTTTTGTGAGACATAGTGAAGAAGGTCGTGATGTAGTTTTGTTTATTTGAAAATGTACATACCTATATAATACTTTGCACAATATTATGCATGAAAAATGTTTTGTAGGCATAAAAAGTAATAAGAAAATAGCGTCGCAGGCATTTTTTTTTATGAAACAATTGTATTTAGATGGATTTTCATGCACTGTTAAGAAAATTAATGACATGGTGAGAAAATGTGTGGTTTTTATCATTTAGTATGAAAAAATATATGCCTACCTATTCCAATCCCTAGGGGAGGGGCAGCTGCCCCTCCTGACGGCGCCCATGGTTAGGTATATCGTGTAATATTACACCTCTCTATGGACTCTCCATGTATTGTGTGAAGTACCTACCTTTCTAGCTAGTAGCTAGTTATATTATAGGTGTAGCTAATCTCTAATTGGACCAACATTTGCATACAAAGGATTCATATTATACGGTGCCCGGAGAACAACCCATAAGAATGTTGCTCAACATTAATAAATCCCAAAACGAAAAAACCCTTCAAAATATCCTCAACGGATAAAAGCTCAAACTTTCTAGTTGGATTCCACTAGATGAAGTATTTTATATTTATAAAATGTTGAATAAAACTATTCCCCTTAACACAAGTTTTATTTTATAAGGGGGGGGGGGGTAAAACGTTATAATATGTAATTTAAGATCTATATATCCTCAAATATAAATTTAATTTAATTACACATGTTCTAAATAAATAATAAATAAGTATATATATTATTGTCTGTCGCATTTTAGATCCACTTATTAATTTAATTATTTTCTAATCTATAGTGAACTTTTGTCACTTTGGTCACTTTTGGTGAACAAGATACAGAATATGTAAACATTAAAATAAAATTAGGTATAATATTTGTTCACTAGGGTGAGCTTCTCGCAGTACTGCGATCTTTGCCAGCTAATGCAGCCAGGTAGTTTCTAACACACTGAAAGAAATCGTACACTAATAGATACAATTAATTTCATTTTCAAAATCTAAATAGATTTGAGCTTTTGTCCCTCGAGCATATTTCCAAAGGGGTTTTGTCTTTTTTGGAATTTATTCGGGTTGAGCAATATTCATATGGGTTTTTGTCCGGACAAGATATAATACATACCTACATGATTGGCTGGTAGAAATACAAAATATGTTAATATTTTAATAATACTGGGACCTACCCGCTATAATATTAGGTAATTAGACACACACACTTTTCATCTAATTTTTAACCCCTTAATGGTGTTGTTTTTTTGTGCTACCGCACAATTTATATTTGACTTGGACTGTAATTAAATATATTAGGCTGGTATAAATTATACGCGAGGTAGGTACATCTAAGTTATGTATGAAACGAACTTAGGTACCGTACTAGGTAGATACCTTTTTTAGCTTATTGAAAAAAATAGATAGTAGGTACCTGCCAAAGTCGATAAATCCCACTATTCAATTAATGAGATGTTGTCTGACTCACCCCCGTTTTCACCAACTTTTACCTAAGAAGGAGACCCCTAAGAAATTTCCATACAAAACAGAGATAATATTCTATTTTTTTGACACGCAGGCCTACCAACCACACCCTAATTCCATACTAAATGCAACACGCAACTCTCCTAGCCTGGGCAGAAATATTTGGGCACCTAACGTAGGTGAGTTGCGTGTTGCATTTTGTATGGAATTAGGGTGTGGTTGGTAGGCCTGCGTGTCAATAAATAGAATATATCTCTGTTTTTGTATGGAAATTTCTTAGGGGTCTCCTTCTTAGGTAAAAGTTGGTGAAAACGGGGGTCAGTGTTTTTTTTTTATGAATCTGGGCTTATCAAAATAAACCAAAATACATCTTTGTACACTTCACAGAAAGCTCAAAAGCTTGTGTTGTGAAGTGGAGTAAGTCGTCGGGGATTGAACCGAGATTGAGCCCACTAGGTTAACAGTCGAGCGCGTTACCAACCAGGCTACCAACCACCTCTATTCAACGTAATCGTATTAGTACCTATTATTTATTGTTGACGAAATACAGTTTTGGACAATTTACGTCCAGACCTGCATTGAACTAATCCACACCTTTTTTTGTAATCTTGTTTTGTCACCATGTGTTTATTGTTTCCATTCTTTTTTGGCTGTAACTGTTTATAAATTTGCAATTTGTAATGTTTGTTCAATATGTAAACCTGACGATTCCAAGTGGAGATATAATAAACCAATAATAATAATACCTATAATAATTTGACTATTTTGGGCGCCGTTTAGCGATAAAATCGCCCCAAGGGCACCTTACATTTTTTTATAGGTAATATTTTTTATATTTTTTTACAATAAGTATAAACACTATAAACACATTAGAATAAGGTGTCATTTTATGTTCCATTTTTAAAGAGTTCGTTGTGTCAAGGTGGAAAATACCTTTAGGTAGGTAGAGTACATAAACAAAATTGCAGGTACTTTGAAAAATTGATTTTCTGAAAGGCTTAAATTCTACCCACGTACTAGGTAGGAATGATTTAAATTCACGTTCTATTCTAATAAGTAATAATATCAATTCAAATTTTCGAACCTAATAATCGATTCGCAAATCAACGATACTTCGTAAGTAGGTACCCATTCAGTTAGCGCTCGCTCGTTGATATTATGTATGGCGATGTATCAACGCCTGTCGTTGATTTTCTATCCGCACATAATAGGCATTAGGTATTTAACTAGATATTATAACACAAATGCGTCAGATTCAATACAAATAAAAATATAACACCATTATACTGTATTGTGATATGACCTGTCAGCAAAGAGATAAAACATTACCCCTGCGTGCGCAGACTGAGAAGGAACCCATTCCTCATACATCAAAGTGAGACGGGTGATAAAGTAATGAAAAATACCGTCATTGATTGGGTGTCAGTTACCGTCGTCATGGCAACTGTTGAGCAGCCAACCAATCAGAGAGACGCAGGCGGGGTCGTAAACAAAGGCGTCGCATTACACGACAAGTATGTTATTAAACTTAGAAGGCGGTATACATGACATTGCAGGGGTTGCACAAACTCGAAATGTCATCAATAACCTGACATCGATACTCCAAAAACAAAAGTTTCATTTTCACAAATAGTAGAGTACATGGTTGGCGCAGTTGGTTGAGGCGGCAGTCTCTGAAGCGGGAGGTGCCAGGTTCAAACCCCGGCACTGGCGATGTATTCCACACTTTGCGATACAGGCTTTTAGCCTAGTGCAATGTGTGCAGGAAAGTATTTGGGTTTGTGTATACCAGCCCGGATCCTTTAAAAAAAAAAAGTTAATTAAGCGTATACCCATCTTTTTATATTCTGTTTTACTCTCCATGTCCAAATTTTGTGTTAAATGCTGAAAGAACAGTAAATTGAACAACTTCTGAAACTTCTGGACTTCCACAGTATTTTGCCAGCTCACATCTATTTAATATTTCATTCATTTTTTTATCTACACTAGGGCTCAGTGGCGGATCCAGGATTCGATTTTGGGGGGGGGGCTGAATGTCGACACATGGTAAAAAGTACTGTAACTCAACGTTTTGGGGGGGGCTAAGGGTCTGAAACCCCTAGATTTGTTGTATATAAAGTACTGTAACTCATGGTTTTGGGGGGGGCTTCAGCCCCCTAGCCCCTCCCCTGGATCCGCTAGTGGTAGGGCTCGGTTGCTCAACGAATAATATCGTCATAACAGAAAGGGCAAACGAGATAGCAATGTTACCAGCCGACGATTCTATTCGTCGAGCAACCGAGCCTAAATCGAATGTTTTGTTTTTCATTTTTCGTTATAATGTGATGAGTTTGTGATAGAAACAAACAAATATTAAGATTAAATCTTTTATTTATTTATTTAATCTTTAAGTGAACAACAAATACATATAAATATAAAAAATGGACCTAGTACAGATTATAAATCGTTGTTCTTCTTCTTTCTTCTTTACTTATTACGGCATTGCACCCGATTTTCGGGTGATGCTGTTTGAACTTACCTATCACAGAACTGCGATTTCTTCTAGTTAACCCCAGGAAAAAAACGGAAAAAAAGAAATTGAATAAAAATATATGAAGTAGAAAATATATACATACTTGCATACATATGTGAGAGAAAAATAAAAACAGAACAAAAAAAAAGAAACAGAATGCATACATACATTAAAACATAAGTATATAGTTGAATCTACAATTAAGTCCTACCCCCGTTTTCACCAACTTTTACCTAAGAAGGAGACCCCTAAGAAATTTCCATACAAAAACAGAGATAATATTCTATTTTTTGACACGCAGGCCTACCAACCACACCCTAATTCCATACAAAATGCAACACGCAACTCACCTAGCCTGGGCAGAGATATTTGGGCACCTAACGTAGGTGAGTTGCGTGTTGCATTTTGTATGGAATTAGGGTGTGGTTGGTAGGCCTGCGTGTCAAAAAATAGAATATTATCTCTGTTTTTGTATGGAAATTTCTTAGGGGTCTCCTTCTTAGGTAAAAGTTGGAGAAAACGGGGGTTAATCTTTTAAACTTAATAAAATTTATTCACACGAAAATAGCACACCTAACCCTTAACGGTTGTTGTATAACCATTTCTGCGTCAAAGGTATCATTAACAAAACAGAGTATGACAGCCCTATCATTGTTCAAAAAGGGCGTGGTTACACCTCTATCCACCGAGGGAGGGGGCGCCGGGAGACTTTGTATGACAGACACCAGTAGCGTATCGCTTAGTGCTCTTGACGGTTCACGGGTGTATTGATAACGGCTCCGGACTGGATTAATCCAAGCGACGTAACTGTAAAAGGCGGATTGATAACCGATCCTCGGATCAATTTCACATGTGTGTGACATTATACCACGTATTGATTTCATTACATACCTACGTATCATAAAAAAATAACATTACTTTTGCAATCATTACGCAAATAAACAATAAATTTATTATTTAGTGTAACTTTTATTGAAATTATTTAAAAATATTACGCAATTTTTACGAAAATTTCGATTTGTAACAAAAACACCCGAAGGATATTTTTCATCGCGATTTCGCAATATTATTTTGTAGAGTCTCTCTAGAGCAACGTGCGTGCGATTTAGGGTTAAATTTTCGAATTTTGAATTTCGAACTGTGAACAAAAGTGTCATATAAATACAATTACGTAACAAGTTTTTTACGACAGTGAATTAGTAGGTACTTCATTTCGTTATCGTTTGTTTTAAAAAAATCACTGCAAATCCTGTTGCAGGGTTAACATACTTTGAGACTTTTTTCGTAAAAATTATTTCCATTTGAAAAGTTACAATGCTTCTTCGGTAATAGTGCAAAGAGAATATTAGCAATGTTCTGAACAGCCGACAATATCTTCATTGAGTGCGAGTGTCCAGCCCTCCCTGGAGGGCTGCAGTTATAGTGAACAGTGTCCGCCCTCCAGCAGGGCGGCCGGGACAACTCCAAGTTGGAGTGCGTCGGCCGGGAGATCGCCTCCTTCAAGGAGGGCGTCCTAACCTGGGCGCCATGGGCGGGAGGATTCGGGGCCGGAGCCCTTCCCCTACCGACGTTGAGTTTCACAGTATCGCAAGTGGCCACGGTCTGCGAGACGCTAGAAGAATCGGGAGACATAGAGAGATTAGCGAGATTCTTGTGGTCTCTCCCCGTAGCTCATCCAAATGTAGCGGAGTTGGATAGAAGCGAAGCTGTTTTAAGGGCGAGAGCCATAGTCTCTTTCCACAGTGGTAATTTTAGAGATTTATATACAATATTAGAGCATCATAGGTTTACTAAGGATTCTCATGGGAAGCTCCAAGCCATGTGGCTGGAGGCTCATTACCAGGAGGCTGAAAGACTCCGAGGGAGACCACTAGGGCCTGTAGACAAATACAGAGTCAGGAAGAAATTCCCACTGCCCAGGACGATATGGGACGGAGAACAGAAGACACATTGTTTTAAGGAAAGGACGAGGAGTTTGTTGAGAGAATGGTATCTGCAGGATCCATATCCTAATCCAACGAAGAAAAGGGAGTTGGCTCAGGCTACTGGACTCACTCCCACTCAAGTGGGGAATTGGTTCAAGAACAGGAGACAGAGAGATCGAGCTGCTGCAGCGAAAAACAGGTAAGTCTTATATTGATGATAATATTATATTCCCAAAATTACGTTTATTATGAGCGAAGCATTTAAAAACAGTTTTAATTTAATTTGGGTATAGCTGCGGTTGGTGCAGTTGTTAAGACACGGGTATCCCAAGCATTAGGTGTCCGGTTTGAATTCCGACGCTGACGATGTATTATGTATATCGTTAGTACAGGCTTTTTGCCAACCGTAAAGGGAACTTATATCTAAGTATTAAATTTTGGTTTTTGTATAATCGATACACTTTATTCTTCAGACAGAGAGGAGACATTTTTTCGAGAGACTCAATTAAAAAAGAAAAAAAATTGCAACAACAAAATTCTCTATAATTTAGTCAGGACTAGTTAACTTAGTTTTTGAAATCTTACTGCGCAGGTAACACCTTTCTAAGTACTAATTCCGGTCCATTCCCGTACGTTTCGCAGCCAGGTCATCTGTTCCCTACCAACTCCTTGAAGCCCCTCTATCTTACACTTTTTTTTTTTTTTTTTTTGGTTGAGTTCACTGCACTGCCTTGCTTTATTGTGCAAGGCTTTTTTAAAATCTTGTTTATTGTTTCACAGTTTTAATAACTAATTTCACTCCGCACTACACAATCACTCTCAGGGTTCCGACAAACTATTTTCCCTCATTTATTATTTTAATAGTTCTAACAATGCAACACAAAAAGTCCAAAAACTGGCGCGAAACTCTCTCATGCAGGAGGACAGACTTCGGACATTTAATATTTAGTCCGTACTCTCTCAGGGCCATTTCAAGGGCATGCCTCCTCACAGCGAAGATATCGCAATCCCACATAAGGTGCTGAATTGTTTGTGGTGCTTGGCTGTCACACGGGCACTTGTTATCTTGTCTTATTTTATATTTGTGCAGGTAATCTCTAAATGCACCGTGTCCTGTTAGTGCCTGAGTCAACTTGTAGTCAACTGAGTCAAATCTTACACTTCAGTATATCTATAGCCTTCGCAAATTATTGACGTTAGATAAATAATAAGCCAAAGAATCCAAAAGTACAGGTATTTTTATCTACCAGCTAATTTCAATAGACAATCAATACCTACCTAATAATAATTAATCAATGAATCTCACCTACCTACAATCAATGATATGATATGAAGATTCCCCGAGTACCTATAGTTGGCCATAAGACATAATGATGATTTTAATTAAGATAGATTGTTCCTCATTATTGCCTCTCTTGAGAGAACAGTAGGACTCTATTATATTCGAGGAGATTATCGCTATATCTGTATGTATAGCGTTAGGTATCTCAGAAGTTTTACCCATATATAGAAATGCCTACACATTCATATGAATAGTAAATCTAAGTGTTAGATATTTTGGTTACTGGTAATGTGTACTATTTCGGTATTCTATCTAATGTCATATAAGCTTCTTCTTCACTCGTTTGCTTGCATCGCATTTGGAATGATGTGATCAGATCACTTATGCCAGCCAATGGCGACTCGTATATACGTCAGAATATTCATCCTGCTTCCTCCCCAAGGGAGTTCACATAATGCTACAACAATAATAATAACTGTACCTAATGTTTGAACGGATTCTTTAAAATCTAAGTATTTAAAAAAATAAACCAATTCTACACATTTATTCGACCTTTTTAACTCAGTCTCACATTTATTCTTATCTCTGGCGTTTTTTTTCTACTCGTTTGTTTAGTAGAATTTTCAGTCTCCCCACACCCCTTCCCCAAGCCCAGATCTTTTTTACAAAAAAAAAAAAAAATGCCGACAGTGTAAAAGGTAGGTAAATGAGGGTAAACGGCTCTACTAGCATTTCGTCGGGAACACATTTACAAATTATTTTTGATTTACAAATTTTATTCTTGTAAAGCGTTGGATTTTTCCTACATTCCGTAGTATACATGAAATTCGACAACACAGCCGTCGCTCCTCGCGGTGTACTGCATGGATAAGATCTCTACTATGCGAGACGAAGGTTTGAGTTCGAATCCCAGCCGGGGTGAAATGAAATGGCGAATGTTTCTCGAGTGTAAAGTGATCACTTAAACCAGCCGAGGTCGGTCGTAAGCCCAACAGTGTTCATCCTTAATTCTTCTACAATATAATAACACAACAATTTACAATAAACAATTAACACAACAAATCAAAAAGGGTAAATGGATAAATTGAATGCCGTACTTACTGTGCAAAGTGTATAGATTTTAAAACACCTTTCGAGTCAATCCAAGAAAGAATTTTTATCGAATGCCTGATTTTATATTTCGTCAGTAACATCGACTGCATATAATAGAAATAGTAAGAAATATATAGGTAATTTATAATTGAGAATTGGTTAGTAGAATAGTGTGTAGATATTTCGTATGATTGTTATTCAATCCTTTGATGTAAAATGATTAATTATTGAAATGAATATCTTAATATTAACGCACGCTCACCCGCCACTATCAATAGGCAAGTAATAATGTTATAACTATACCTACACTAAAATATACACGGTTCCCGGAGAAAAACATATAAGAATATTGCTCAACATGATTAAATCCCAAAAGAGACAAAAGACCTTTAGAAATATCCTCAACGGATAAAAACCCAAACTTCCTAGTCAGATTCCAGTAGATGAATTATTTATAAAATGTTGACTATTTTATTGTTTATCCATTTTAGATCCGCTTATTTATTTGTTTATTTTCTAATCTATGGTAGTTTCTAACGCGCTGATAGAAATCGTATACCAATAGATAAAAAATGTTTTTCAAAATCCATTAGATTTGAGCTTTTGTCCCTTGAGCAAACTTCTAAAGAGGTTTTATCTTTTTTGGGATTTATTCATGTTAAGCAATAATGTTAATCTTATGGGTTTTTGTTCAGTCACGAATATACAAAGGCGGTGTATCAGAATATCAAAGAAGACCGTATGACCTGTGAATTACCTACAAACAATATTGGTTTGATCAGGTAGGTGTCTATCTATCTAGTAGGAAGTCGGTACAAAAGTAGGTACTATATCCTTTTTTTATAAAAAAGAATCCGGACTTGCATATACACAAACCCAAATACTTTCCTGCACACCTTTGCACCAGGCTAAAATCCTGTATCGCAAAGTATGTAATACATCGCCACCGCCGGGGCTCAAACCTGGCACCTCCGGGTTGAGAAACCGCCGCCTCAACCAACTGCGGCGATCATGTACTTACATATCTATAGGCTACTGCTTTTAAAACCATTGATACTTATTTTTATACAAAAACCTATATATCTACCCAAATACAATATGTACCTATACCTAATAAGTACCTACCTAATTGTAAAAAAAATGGAAACAAGATTTTATGACTTCACATCCTAGAACTGTTTTTTGCGGTCTTCCAAATGAAACCAAACACGCCCTTCAGAGGCACTTGGATTACTTCATTCCAACGACGTCTCCTGCCAAGAATAGACAGAATCACTCTGTAAAAAGATATGAGTTCTACTCGTGAAGCATTTTTGCGAGATGCCAAATATGGCGGTATGCTTGAGCTGGACGAAATCTGACTTACGATCTGGATTTTTTTTCCAACGCCCTTTCATACGACACCACACATGACCCATTGAATCCTTCTCAAACTCCTTACATATTTTTTGTCTCTGGAGAAAGCTGATCCAAAGTGGCATAGAGAAGCGTATTGTCACCGAGTTTACGTACGTTTTCAAGTTTCAGGTCTCTAAGTAGTCAGGAAGTGGTTGAAAAATCGATTACAAGATTTGTGCACGGGAAAATAAAAAAAAAAACAAGGCAGTGAAGCTATGAAATTTTTTATTCCTAATTAGATACTTTAGAACACCATGCGTCATATCTTGGTATATTCTTCCTTTTTAGGCCCTCACCTCGCCTGCGAGTGATCTAGGTAGGTATGCATCAATATGCAGTAGGTAAAATAATTAATATAGTAATTTGATATTTATTCGATTTAATTAATTAAAACTATAGGTACTTACAGGAAATTATTAATTTCATAATGAAGGAGCTCGTCAATTTCAATTTATTTTCATTGGATTTGTCATTTAGATGAATTTATCATATGGGCTGTAAGCGGCAATCGAGCAACCCGCAGGTAGTCAGGGGAAGTTGGTTTTTAAAATACTTCTTCTTCTTTTTCCAAATCGGTCCCTAAATGCTGAGGATCGTGACCTTCATGCGGTACTTCTCGCAACAGTCTGACCCATCCTGGTCTGTCTTCAGCCCGCCGCAATGATTATGCAAACGTCGTTCGCCAATGGCATCCGTCACCTGGTCGGACCATCTGATTGGTATACGTCCGCGACTTCTCCTGCCTTCAACTCGGCCAGTCATTATTGTTTTTTCTAAATTGTCTGGCTCCCGTCTTACAGTATGCCCAAAGAAACCAAGCAATCTCCTCAGACACACTGCAGACAAACGAGTTGTAATGTGTAGCTCAGATAAGATTGACGCATTCGTTCTTATTTCTATCCACTGTATTCGGAGGAGCTTACAATAAATAAATAATTTATCTATCTATCTATACCCTGCAGTCGCGTCCCTTGCAGGGTAGGCAGAGATGACAGAGCGCCAGATAGCCCTAGGTAACCTTACACACACTCCTAGCCTCCGTCACATTCATACATGCAGTCATACAGCCTCTCCGATTTCTTTATAGGGCAACTAAAATTTTGATATTTAGATGGGTATAAAAAGAGACAAAATAGCGCTGCAAGCGATTTTTTTTGGGTTTTTAATGAAACAAATGTGATTTAATGCATTTTTGAATTTTTTACCAAGAAATGTCGTCCTCAAAAAAAAGTGCCGCTCGGGGCGGACCTCACCCCCCCCCCACGCTAACCTTTTGATTTTTTTAATTCAAAACCTTCCACCAAAAATGGATTTTTGGAAATTTACTCACGTAACCAAATCTGCCTACTATAGGTACCTTAATTTAATTGATAGACCAACAGCTGTTTGTAACATTTTTTACAACTATCAACTAAGTATTCATTTCTGTAGGTGTTAAATAGTATTGACCAATGTCCAATCTTCCGTACCATTAGTTTCCATAGATAAATATTAGGTACACATTGAAATGTTCCATCAAGAAGACTATTATCCTATAGTGACATATATCTGTCCATTGTTAGATTGCTAAATACTTTTTTGTGCCACGTGCTCTGACTAATCGCAGCATCCTTATTCTAAATCTCTGGCATGAGCTTCTTAGAATAGACATTAAGATATTATCTATCTACGTATCTATTTTATTTATATTTACTTTTAAATAACTGGACATACTAATAGATTATTATCTACTAATGTTAATGCGTTTTTTTGTGATGTGTGGGCAGTGGTTTTATTAATAACCTAGTAGGCATGGGCGTCGTCAGGCGGGGGCAGGGGGGCAGCTGCCCCCCTAGAGACTTGAATAGGTATATATTTTTTCATACTAAATGATAAAACCTCATAAAAACCACATTACTACTACCACACGTTTTTTCATCATATCATAAATTTTCCTAAAAATTTATGATATGATGAGAAAATCCATCAAAATACAATTATTTCATAAAAAAATTGCCTGCGGCGCTACTTTTTTATGGTTTTTTAATAATAAACATTTTTCATACATATTATTGTGCAAAATATCACACATTTTTAAATAAACCATACCATATAACGACTTTCTTTACTATGTCTCACAAAAAAATTTCGTCTGCGGCGCTATTTATGCATTTTGCTTGCTATACCGAATTTTTAACCTTTTGTTCCCTCCCCCCCCCTAGCTCCAAGGCTGGCGACGCCCATGCTAGTAGAATGTTGTTGTAATAATTTAAATAATTTAAGGGGGTGGTTAAAGGTTAATTTATTTATTTATTTATTTCATCACAAGAGAACAAAAAGTTATCACAAGAAAATAAAACATCGGCGAAATCTCGCCGACGTTACCCAATAATTAGGTATACAAAAACAATGATAACTAACACATCATTAAAATTATGACCACGCTTTTATCCAACTTCATCTGTCATTGTCTGTACACAATCGTCTGTGTCTACATTTTCGTCTTCAAATTTTTATAACTTCCCAATGTCCAAGCACACAATACGCATAAAGGTAAAACGCCTATATTTGCGCCTAAATAAAAAAAAACATCGGTATTTTAAGGGCATGAAAATTAAAGTTAAATGCTAAATTTTCAAATTTGTCTGGAATAGTATTAATAATATTGATAAAGAGGTTGACAATAAAGAAATTAAATAATTTTTATTACTCACATATATCCTGAAAGTACCTAACTGAAACGAATATTATTCAAATTCCATACAAATTACTAAATCGACATTAGGTATATTTCGCCCAACCCCACGTGACCGCTACCATACTGAGATGTTGCCTTACAAAATTCGGAGGTGCGCATATGCTGTACATCTTTCTACCTTATCCTATCTCTATGATTGATAGGAAAGGATAGGTAAGGTGTGATAGATTTGGGACTTTGGGTAGAGTAAGGGTAGATACAAACTCTCGCACTAATCCCACCATTAGTATTGACCAGAAAATAAACACATTCATTCATTCTGAATTCATTCATCATACCTATAATAATGTATAACACATACAAAACATTTGTATAATCATACCTATAATACTTACAGTAGACTGGAATTTATTTGACAAAATTGCACAATTATTTTTGTTCATTTATTCTTCAAGTGAACAAAGTATATTCGATAAAAATTTGGTATTTATGATAGGTTCAAATCTATAAATTTGTGAACTGAAATATGAAATAATTGAAAAAAAGAACGTCCTATTTTAGTTAGTAGGGTTACAAAATTGAGCCCAATAAATGAGTCCATGAATAAATTATGCAGAATTTTTCACTATAGGGCAAACTTATCGCAAATCTGCGATTTCTTCCAGCCAATTCTAGAAAAAAACGAACACCAGTATTCCGCTATTTCGCAAAATTGAAAGAAATACTTAGTGAGACATCATTGATTAAGTGTCGATTGGGATGGGGTAACTATACGGCGTTTATTTAGCTGATTTGCTAAATGTTTGGATTTACGATGCTCCTCAAAAAGAGTGCGACTTTAAGTCCAAATGCTATATTTACTATCAATTTCGCCTAATTAAAAAATAGTTGCCTAACAATACTTATTATTATTTAGTATGTGTTCCATTTAATGCTGTATTCCGGATTAACTGGAATCTATTGTATCAAGGTAGTATGGAATATGGATGTATGTACTCTTACCTACAATAGGTTGTCTAATACCTTTATCTCTCACATCCTCTCACTTTTAATCTCTTACTAATATTTTGTTAACTACCTTATCATCATTCCTGTCTTCTCTACCTATATCCTACACTATATAGATAGTAGGTACATATACCTATAATAATCAAATCTACTAATACGTACATAAAATGCCTAGCTTAGAAGATTTTGTGTACCTAAGTAGACTCAGTTGTAATTGAAAAATATAACGCAATGTACGATATTGTTTTTGCAATAAGTCCGCCTTTTGGCACACCACAATTGTCTTGTTTTTATAACTATGGATACTCCTAGTGACGTAGGGATATTGACATTTAAAATATTCCAAAAAACGGAAGACCTTAGATTTCGACAACCTTACTAAATATGCTTTGGAAAAAAATAGGATAGATACATTAAACCTCATGAATGAGAATGACCGTAAAAGATTTATTAGGTAGGTATGTCTTGTATAGATATCTCAAAAAAAAATGTGAAAAATACACTGATTTTTTTCTGAAATCAGAATCTCGTTTCCCGAAAGTCACGGTTAATTTTTTTCCTGTATTTATAAAATGCAATAAAATCTAGGGAATGACCGTAAAAGTTTTTTGAATGGAGCGAAATTAATCCCAAAAAGTTAGAAAATCGCTATTTTTAACATTTTCGAACCTTTATGCTGTGGGAAATGATCATGACGTCAAAGTTGGGATCCGAGCTTTAAGGGCTGATCTGACAAGTAGAAGGTACTTCGGTATATGGCATAGTAGTACCTACCTTCATATGGTAGGTAGGTATATAGTAAGATAGGTGTTGTGACTAAAATGAAAGTGAACAAACTAAGATGGTTTGGGGATGTCGAGAGAATGAATGGTGAGAGGATGACAAAAAAATAATATTTGGGTGAGCGAAAAGGTGTGAGAACCTATCATGTCGGGCAGATCCTCAAGGATGGAAGCGTTTTTAGTAAAAGGAATCGAAAAGTGTGCAGTATGGCAAATCGCATGAATGTGACGGAGGCTAGGAGTGTGTGTTAGGATAGGGAAATCTGGAACTCTGTCCTCTCTACCAACACTGCAAGGAACGTGGCAAAAGGGTATAGAATAGATAGATACCTATTATATATGAGTTAGGCACCTATAGTATATGTATGATTCAGTAGACTCTCATATGATATACTCATATTAATGATGTAGAATCACTTGAGATGTTCTGATGATGATCAGTAGGTAAACTGACCCCTACTGATGAACAGTAAACGCCTCATCATTTGGTTTAATTACTTCACCTACCTGCTACTACTACTAACTGACTGACTGACTAACTGAAGATGATATTGTACTGTACCTATACATCTTATGGTAGGTACAATACTAGATATTCTTGTTATTCATATTTTGACCGAATGTAACAGGATATGAGTATGATATATGTAGGTACATATCTCTACCTTTAATATACATACGGTTCCCGGAGAAAAACCCATATGAACATTACTCAACATGAATAAATCTCAAAAAAAGAAAATCCCCTCTGAAATATGATCAAGGGACAACAGCCCAAACTTTCTAGTTCGACTCCAGTAGATGAATTATTTATAAAATGTTACTATTTTATTGTTCGTCGCATTTTAGATCCGTTTATTTATTAGTTGATTTTCTAATCTAAGTTTCTAACACACTGAAAGAAATCGTAAACTAATAGATGCACTTAATTTTATTTTCAAAACTCATTTAGATTTGAGCTTTTGTCCCTTGATCATATTTCTAAAGAGCTTTTGTCTTTTTTTGGGATTTATTCATGTATACATAGATATCAAAAGGATCTGGCTTGTTTAGGTATATTCATTACAAATCAGAATCATCTACCATACTTTCGTGAAGACTGCAGGCTAATATCGTTAAAAAAATATTTTTGAAATCACATTTTTTTGTGAGATCATCGGAATTTTCCTCATGTTTGTAGTTGAATTTTGACAAGTAGTTATAATAATAGCTCAACAGATACACAGCAGAGGATGGACCTTCCATCAGGCTTATGACTGATCAGTCATAAGTCTGATGGAAGGTCCATCCTCTGCTGTGTATCTATTGAGATAACTGCTTGTTATACTTATTCAACTACGACATGTATAAAATTCCGATGTTCTCACAAAACATAAATTGTGGTTTACAAAATAATCTTATAGAATTGGACCTACTATAATCTCTGATCTGCATATATGATGCATTTGACTGTGTATGTGTGTGTGTGTGTTTTTGTGCGTAAAAAACTTATATCATTAAATTTAATTATTTTATGAATTCTATGTACCTACATAATTTTCTCTTTATCTGTTTCTAATTTCAAGATATTTTAATTTTGCATATGATTTTTAAATGTTGTGTGTTGTTTTTGACTGCCCAGGATTTGTAAATTAGTAATATTTGAGTCTTCACTGGTTTATTTGCTGATGATATTGTGATTGTTTATATTATATGTAATAACTGTATGCACTATTTAAAATAAAATAAAATAAATAAAATAATTCTTTAGAATAGTTGACACCATGATATTAAATCAGATTACGAGTATCTGTCTGTCTATTTCTTAAAATGTATCCAGAATCGTTGATAGTTTAATAAGATGCTGTGGACCGAGCCAAGTGGAGACGCGCTATCCGCGAATACCAGCCAAAGGATAGAGGACACCCTGGCCCACCCGGAGGAGAACATCCATGCTCCAAGTGTGGCAGGATATGCCTGTCTAGGATTGGCTTATTTAGCCACATGAGGTGGCATGACAGAACAGAGGCTGCACGGAGGGATCCACCGTGAAACTCCTGGGCTCACAATACTCGTTCTATCGAGTTGTTGGCATATATTTATACCTTACTTATTATAGGTAAGTATATCATATTTACACGAACGCATTGTTGTCTATGAATCCGCGTCACTGCAGATTAACAGCAACTCATGAGAGATTTGGTAAAAAGATTTTAGATTTCAGTCGACAATACCTACAACAATACAATATGTTAGAGGCATACAATGCATTATATAGCAATGTGGTGTGGTAATGATGATCTGATCATAATAGAGGTGTTAAATAATATAATATACTAAGTATATTTCGTATTACACATAAAAAATACTACAGACTCAATATGCCACAAATAATATACTTATCCATTGTTGTCAATACTCTATGGTACAAGTATACGGTGGTCAGAAAGAATGAGAGATTTTTATTAAAAAAATATTTTTTTTATTCCGTTTGTATTCTTTCGGTTTGGCTGTAAGAACTGTATCGCAGCACTTAGATAAGCTCGCCCTAGTGAATAAATGTTCTGGTTTATATTTGAAATGTTTATGTACATGCCTCTGTATCTTGTTCACCAAAAGTGTAACTAAAATAAAATAAAATCAGATATTACTTTTGCAATAACTCCGCCTTTTAGACTATATTGTCTTGTTTTGTATTCTTTATTATTTTTGGCTAATAAAAATTTATTCAAGTATTTATTCTTATTTAGTGCCTAATGGGCTTAGAAGTATGTAAAGTTTTGCACAACGAAAACGTTGTGTGTTTTTGTTCATACCTACGGCATTTACTATTTATTGGCATTCGATTTAGGTTCATAGTTTTGGTCGAATTTACCGGTCACTGTTTATAGAGTCATTGACATCTTATCTTGAACATTTTTATCAATATACCTATGAATTTCAGAGGTATCTTAGAAATTATTCTTTATGGAGAAAATTTACAAAACTCAAACTTCTACCCGCTAGAATCACTGAAAATATTCTCATTTATTCATCATATCTAGGAATCTAGGATAACACGAGTATCTTTAGTT
Source organism: Ceraclea dissimilis (assembly GCA_963576895.1). NCBI lineage: Eukaryota > Metazoa > Arthropoda > Insecta > Trichoptera > Leptoceridae > Ceraclea > Ceraclea dissimilis. The sequence goes on from OY756369.1 coordinate 17,847,977, forward strand.
TAGTAATCTTACTTTTCCCGTTGCAGTTTTTCACATGTTCAGTTAGCCAGTTACTATATGGTACATTAGACGTCTTATGCTGGATTTCACCAACTTTTTAGGTGAGGAATAGCGGATAAAGGAGCCACCTATTTTTCATAGGAAATTTGTGCTCGGTGGCTCCTATATCTCCGCTCTTCCACACCTAAAAAGTTGGTGAAATCCACAGCATAAATTATCTGTACACCCTGTGATCTTATAAAAAGAAATTTTCCCTAACTACGCTGCTATGACGGATCTGATATAAGGTATATCATACCTATCTATATTGGCATATACCTAATGATGTGTATTACTTACCTATATTATGAAATATCGGGTTGTTTCCGCAATTCTGCGTATTAAGAGCTATTCAGTGTTCACTAAACAACGCTATTCTTCTGAATGACTAAATGTGTTTTAGTTTAGTTTAGTTTAGTTTAGTTTAGTATAGGATACAATGCAGAGTTTATAAGGATTAACTTAATGTTATTTTTAGGAAGAACCGAAGAAAATATGATTTTTAGAGAATAAAGCTTTTTTTGGAGGAATCATTTTGAATTTGTGAAAGTATAGGTAGGTATTTAAATAAATAAATAAATAAAAACTTTATTGTACATAAATTTATACACAAAGGGCGGATTTATCGCCTGTTGGCGATTTCTGCCAATCAACCCAAACTGTGTTTTAGGTAATTAAATAAAGGATATTAAAGCTGGGGACCCAACTATGACGTCACGGTCATTTCCCACCGCGTTAAGGTTCAAAATCAACTAAGAACTTGGCGGCATATAATAATTTATTTATTTATTTACAAGTACTTTTGGCGAACAAAATACATGAGAGGTATGTTAACATTATAAATATATGTAATTATAACAGTTGTCCACTAGGGCGAGCTCATCTCAATTGTTTCTTGTTGTTTATCGTCCTTGACCCTACATCGGGCACTTGGACTCGTCAGTTTTACATAATTAGATACATATATAACAATTAAAGTAATAGTAATAATGCACAATATCAATGCTAAAGAGTGTAAAGGGCTCTGTTAGCATTTCCTCAGAGACAGTAATATAGTATGAAGCAAGATAACTATATAATGAAAGCACAATAAACAATTTATGGTATACCTAGTCAGTTCAATGCTGGCGTGAATGTAAATGGTTCATTCCAGCATTTCGTCGACAGAGTAAAAGGATTTTTCAATACTGATATGTCTGTCAGCTAACCCCCCCAGATATTATTTATATTATTGTGATATGTGATAGATATATAATACATGTATGTGATACTTATTATATCTGGTAGGTTGGTAGCCATTGCATTGCAATCGGCTTACTGGAATATGTCACTGCGTCTATTGTCATTATAAGGATTTAATGTAACATGTAGTTACACCCCTTAATATTAAACTTACCTATATAATGTAGTGTTACTTTCATCCCTTATATTACACTTAATATAGGTAGGTAGGCATGAACGTCGTCAGGGGGGCTGCTGCCCCCCTAGAGATTGGAACAGGTATATATTTGATAAAATAAATGATAATACTTCACAAAAAATCACATTATTACCACACATTTTCTCATCATGTCATAAATTTTCTAAAATTAGTATAAAAATCCATCAAAATACATCTAAATACAATTGCTTCATAAAAAAATTGCCTGCGGCGCAATTTTTTATTACTTTCTACAAAAAACATTTTTATACACATTATTATGTACACTTTTCAAATAAACCAAACCACATCACGACTTTCTTCACTAAGTAGGTATGTCTCACAAAAAAATTTAGCCTGCGGAGCTATTTACGCGTTTTTCGTGATACATCAAATTTTTAATTTTAGTTGCCCCCCCTATCTCCGAGGCTGGCGACGCCCATGTAATGTAGTGTTACTTTCATCCCTTATATGTATTAATACCTAAACCTAATATAAGTAGGTAGGTATTATTTTATTTGCTACATATTGTAACTAAGCAGATATATTATACACTGCGATGTATTACGAGTATATAAAAGTTCTATACAATAAATATACATTTATTAAATGTGTTACCGACTATTTATAAATATATACCTATTCCTACTTATTTCCAGTGTTTCTCCAATAAAAGTTAGATAGATAGATTCTTTATTTTGGTCATTATATGTGTATACATATAAAAACATAGATAGGCACTAAAATTCAAATTATAGACATTTTTCAATATGTGAACAGCTCATCAACGTCTAAATGCATAACCGTGGGTGAACTAGAGCTGATTGCCCTGTATCTCACCACACGGTATAAAATCATTACAATAATACAATCATCACAAGAATATAATCTATAATCCACAGTTACCTTTAATGTAAGTGTAGGTTTTAGTACCTAATTTCAAGCTAATGCACACCTGTCATTGTTTACCCCACATGCGATATCATTGCTCAACCTTTCTCTATTTAGTGCAAGATGTTTTATAATGATTCATAATATGTCGTATTAACTTCGTGAGAAAGAAAGGAACAGAGCATGAAAAAGTGGGATGGCGATATTTTCGCAGAATTACGTTTGATTTTCATGCCCTTTAAAGCCTTTTTTTAAAGTTGATGATCGATAAATGAAATATATTAATAGCCTATGTCAAGGAGCGATTTATAAGGATTCTTTTGATATATAACATAATATAATAATGGACATATTATTCAGCCAGATATAGAGCACGCATAAAAGCAAATGACTATATCCTCTTTATTAATAGTAAAGATATTTACATGTTTAGAGTCATAGATTTATTTAGTTTGAATGTGACTATATTAAATATGAAATACCACGCCTGAAGTGAGAGAGACGCCACTAACGGGTTATTGAACAGTTTACTTTCATAGGATCTCTGATTCTGACACAGATTGTTTCTCTCACACTATACCATGTCTAACCCTTTCAATGCTATTGTATCCAATACAATATCTACATCTATGTAAAATATTCAGTTACATATATATTCCTATAGATATTGAAATCTCATATATTATTGTGACAAATGCACGAAGTACTTAGGCATATAATATAAATTAGATATACATACATAGCTACATGCATTATATGCAGCTAAGAGTAGAAATCTTGATGGAAAAAAGAGCCAAATAAGCAATTTTTAATTATTTATTCATCCACCAAGGCTGACGAATATAATAATAAGAAAAAGACCTTATACTTATTGTAGCTGTTCAATGCTCCTTTTACTAATACATTCTTGTGACCCCTGTAAAATTGTGAATAGGTATTTCACATATTTAGTCATTGATTTCGGTGATGCCACCTATGCGGTATTTAATTACTCATTTTTACCTATCATTTGAGTTATAATTCGTTTGCGCCGGCTGGCCGGGGTTTTTTTCCATACCAAATCACTAGAAGAAACGGAAAGGATAGGATGTAATAGGAGAGGAAATATATGAATAATATAAAAGTAAATACATATTGTTTTATATTTACACATTGTTTTAAAGAATATTGAGTAGGTATGTTTTTTTTATTTGGTACTGAGTGATATTATCCTATCCCGGAGAAACTGAAAGAGGGTAGACTCCGATGGTACGGACATGTGAACAGACGAAATGACGATCACGTGGTCAGACTAGCCCTAGACATCCCCACACAAGCGAGAGGTCGAGGTCGTCCACAAGCCACCTGGTGGAACAATATTGAGAAAGACCTAAGGGAGAAGCAGCTGACCAGTGAGATGACACAAGACAGAAAGACTTGGAGACTGCGTACCAGAAGGGCCGACCCCAGGTGAACTGGGAAGAGGCAAGGAAGAAAGAAAGACGGAGTGATATTAAAGATGTCGACGTCGTAAGTAATCAAGTAATGAGTGCAAACAGGCAAATGTCTTGAAATCAGTGGCGAGTCTTCCAAGTAGCCGGCAAATCTTGTTTACGAGATAGGAGCAAATAACCAAAATCAAGCAATTACGTACCTAATCATAATATCTACTATTGGCGGCAAATATCAAACATTTTTATATACCTACAAAGGTAGGTATATTAGGTATAATTAGTTTATCACACCTTCTGTATACACAGATGCTTCATCTTCCAAATATTTTAACAATTTTAATACTTATATATGGGTGTCGGCAGGGGGGGGGGGGGTTGGGGGTTCAACACCCCCCCCCCCCGAAATTCCTCGATCAACTCACCGTTTTATACAAAGGAAAAGTTAATCACATTATTACCATATCATTTTTTCATCATCTCAAGAATTTTTAATTAATTATTATGAAAATCCATCAAATCCACAGTTGATTCATCAAAAATTTTTGCCTGCGGCGCTAATCTTATTGCCTTGAGCCCCTCCTACAGAAATGAACGAATACAATTTACATTTACGCACAAAAAGCTCACAAAAAATACATTGGGTATCTACATACTACATCGTTTTTCGATTTCGAGTTTTAAAAAATTGTGATGAAAATTAATTAAATCAAAATTGTTTAAAAAAAATTACCTGCGGCGCTAATCATTCGTTCTATTGTGTTAAGTATTCTTTATATTTTGATATAAAAACAATAAAATAAATCAATATCACGACTTCTTGGTATCATAGAAAATATTCGCTTGCGGCGCTACTATTTAACAAGTTTTTATGTCATATCAACATAAAATTTTCGGTAGCCCCCCCTCCTCTGATTTTGAAGCGGGCGACGCCACTGCACAATCATCAGTGGTGTGGTGATATTATTAAAACAATGCACATCAGTTTTGGTTGGTATTTTAGAAACGCGTGACAAAAATGCGTGTCTAACATTCTTGTGATACCCGCCATTATTGTAGTGAGTTCAAAGACTCGTTTATTAATGACCACACAACATCGATATAATTGTTCAAAAACATCGAACATAAATAACTACGCCATCGAGATCTGATATAGTAGATAATATGTGTTATAGTCGTATTAATTAAGTACTTATAAGAATGACACATTTTTATTAAAAGGATACATTGCATACACAAACCCAAATACTTTCCTGCCCACCTTGCACTAGGCTTAAATTAATAAAAGGCTAGATAAGTTGGGTTAGACGGAAGAGGTCGCTGTATAGCGATATGCTCGTTTTAGTGAGCATTTACTTATATATACGAGTATAATTATAAATGTATAAAATGTTTGTTATGTTCACTCTGAGAAAATATTTAGATTTTTGACCGACTGTGTATGGTGGAATCTGCAATGTTTAAAATGATATACCTAGGTAGTTTAAAATACATATGACTTGTATGCGTGATATAAAGCAAAAAATGAATGTCAATTGAATATAAGTAGTTGATTTTTGTGGGGTTCTCGTCCTCATCTTCGGGGGTTTACGAATTAAGACATTATTTGTAAATTGTAAAAGCATGATGATGAGAATTCTCGAAAAAAGTCTGGCCGCATATAATACAAACAACTTTATAGCATTTCAATGAGGATTTACATCTACATCAATTTTGCCCACTAGACAAAAAATTGTTTCAGAGAGTAAAAATAAATGTAATCTTGTGCATTTTAATTCACTGCACTGCGATAAGTTCGCCCTAGTGAACAATTGCTATGATTTATATTCTTAATGCTAACGAGTCTTCGACAGATGCCAACGTTCACCAAAAGTGTAAATATGTAAGAAAATAAAAAAAGTCTTAAATTTCTTCAGATAAATCGATGTTTTTCAATGCAAGTGATTAACATCCCTATTTTGACGCAAGGTATAGTGATGTGATGTGTGGATATTACGATGATGCTCCACGGTCTGTTAGATTTTGTTATTGATTAATTTGATGATACGGGAATGATGACGATGAGATGCGAGGATTCGTCACAGTCGTCATGACCTCCGGGAAGTGTCACGGGATGATGGATTGCCCCTGGTAGTGCATATCACCTTAGTCGTCCATTCCGCATATTATGTAGTCTGATGCATAATGCATGCACTAGTGCAGGTGACTTTTTTTTTTAATTAAAAATGAATCTTGGTTTATCGAAATAAACCCAAATACATCTTTGTACACTTCACAGAAAGCTTGAAAAGCTGGTGTTGTGAAATGGAGTAAGTCGGGGATTGAACCCGCGCCCACTGGATTAACAGTCGAGCGCGTTACCAACCTCTATTCTATATGTAGTGTAGTGTGGTTCCTGGAGAAAAACCCTACGAATATCGCTCTTCTTCTTCTTTCTCAGCCGCCTTCCCTTTGACTTTCCACAGATCCCTATACTGGGCATGCTGCATCCACTTGCTTCCTGCGATTCGCCTCACATCGTCAGACCATCTTGCCTAAGGTCTTCCTACGCTCCTTTTGCTTGTTCTAGGTTGCCACTCGAGAATATTGCTCAAATGAATAAATCCCAAAAAAAGACAAAAACCCTTCAGAAATATCTTCAACGGATCTAGTTGGATTCCAGTAGATTAAGGTATGAAATGTTGACTATTTTATTGTCTATCCCATTTTAGATCAGCCTATTTATTTGTTTATTTTCTAATCTATGGTAGTTTCTAACACACTGAAAGAAGTCATATAATAATAGATACAATTAATTTTATTTTCAAAATCCAGTTAGATTTGAGTACAGTAGTACAGACAGTTAGATTTCTTCAGTGCTTTGGTGTTAAATTGATACCCGGATATATTGAATGAGATTTGCCACATACAAATTGACATACATTCTAAAATAATAATGTTTAATATGTGAATTGTGAGGTCATTAAGCATCAGCCTTTGATATTTGAGAAGATCTTTTAATACGTTAGTATGTTTTCCTGTTATTTTAGCAATGCGTTTTAAAAGTTTACATTTTCGACCGACGCGCGACGGTACAGTCCATTTTTAGTCCATAGCCATCATCATAAAAAAAGGAATACATCTCATGTCCACTCTCCAATTAAGTGCGCCCGCAGCATACACCAACAAGAAAGGCTGTCAAAAAAATAAAAAAATAAATAATAAACTAACCAAAGCCAATCAACGAAAAATTGAAAAATTTCGCCATCTCTCTCATTTTTCGCCATGTTCCGTAACGAAATTTTGTTGGCAAACCTCGGATTCAGCACACCAAAAAACGCATAGAATGAAATAAATCCAGACAACCCCACAACTTTCCATCGAGGAGTTACTTTGCGTTTATTTTGAGTGGACTATATGTACATGTACTGTCTTCCAGTGGCGGATCCAGGATTCAATTTGGGGGGGGGGGGGGGGCTGAATGTCGTCACATGGTAAAAAGTACTGTCACTCAACGTTTTGGGGGGGGAGGGGGGCTAAGGGGCGGAAACCCCTAGATTTGTTGTATATAAAGCACTGTCACTCATTTTTAAGGGGGGGGCATCAGCCCCCTAGCCCACCCCCTGGATCCGCTAGTGCTGTCTTCCATTTTTACCTTGGTACGAAATGTATTTCTTCAATTTCAGTAGATATATCCGCTATGTCCCTTCCTATCTATATTAAAATTTACAGAACTGGCTTCATACCCATTATATAGGTTATGGAGTTGGCTGGTAGAGTGTGCCTTGAGGTGATTAATGAGCCACGATGCTCTCTGGCACCAGGTACGTACTCATACTTACTACTACCTAATGATTTCTTATCAAAAAGGTGCATTTCTTAACTGTATACCGTCGCAACGATTTATCCTAGGGGTAGGTCTATTATAAGTATTAGGTCCTACCTATCTCATTTATTGATCTAATGATTGGTACCTACTTATTTAAATAGTTTTATCTAATATTTTTTACATAGATAGGTAGTCAAGTATCTGAGAGAGTTTGATCACTATCTAGGGATGGTCGCTGTGACGGAGACACTGAAAGAAGAAAATTTGCCAATTTACTCGTAAATAGAATGAATGGTGCGCTCAGACCTATTGTCAGACGGTACGCGACACTTGGGCGTCGGTCACCTGGGCGATGGACACTTGGGTGTCGGTCACTTGGGCGATGGGACATCTGGGCGATGCGACTTTCAGAACTTTCAGAATCGGACCTGATACTCGTATACTTTTACCTTAGGGTCGGCACCAAGACAGTGTTCTGAATCTAAATATTATCGATTTGTTACATAATTTATTCCGTGTTTTTTATCGTTTTGTTCTGTGTTTTTTAATGAATCACTCGACAACGGGTGCTTTGCCTTAAAAAGAAAAACTTGTTCTGTGTCCACTCTTTGGTAATAAAATAAAATAAATTCGGTGAAAACGGACAATAATATACGAACAGTTGATAAAATTGTAATGATAATATGCAGATGAAATATAGGTATTTAAATAATATCATAGTGTGAAGTGGGAGGAGATGTGTATTGATAACATCCCGGTAATAACCCCGCCACGGCGTGGATCTCCACCGCATGGGACATGAGTTACGGCTGCCTCGTGGCCCGGGGCGCGCGGGGCCCAAGCCAGGTCTCGGTCCGATTGGTATATAAATATCACCGCTAATTATAGTACGTGTTATACAGATCAATATCCTGATGAAGGAATACAGTGAGAATTAAATGGAAATCACAATAAGTAATCGTTTTTTTTTTTAAGTATTTTATGACATCTAGAACTGTTTTTCGCGGTCTTACAAACGATACCAAGCATGCTCTTCTGAGGCGCTTGGGTTCAAAATCGCATAAACAATCGCATGATAAAACGGAAAAAATAGCGTTTTTCCGTTTTTTGGGGTTAATTTCGCTTCAATCAAAAAACTTTTACGGTCATTCCATAGATTTTAGTGCACACATTTTAAAATCCAAAAAAATTCTCCAGCGGTTTTCTGGAAACGAGTTTCTGTTAATTCAGAAGTTCAGAAAAATTCAGAAGTTTTTTTCCACATTTTTTTTTTTGAGAAATCTATACAATATATAAAAAATATTTTACGGTTATTTCCTAGATAAAGGGTCAATGTATCTACTCTATTTTTTCCAAAGCATATTTAGTAACGGTTGTTGAGATCTGAGGTCTCCCCTTTTTAGAAATTTTTGAAATGTCAATATGCATACTCTTAAGTAAAATCTACAGCTAGATCTAATCAAAAAATAGAATGGCGGGCAAGAACAAGCCGGAGAAGCATCGGTAGACCCCAGGCAAGGTGGTCTGATGATATTAGTAAATGTGCCGGTGGTGGATGGATGCAGTGTCCCCAAGACAGGAAGCTGTGGAGGACCGAAGGGGAGGCCTATGTCCAACAATAATAATAATAATTGGAATATATTTATAGCGCCGTCTTTGTGCCGGAGCACCTCGAGGACGCTTCACAAAAAAAACAATGGACCTGAGTGGCTGCAGAAGAAGAAGTAAAATCTTGTAAAAAGAATTTTGATACCTGTTTCATTTCGTGCACTGTATTGGAATGAACACAAAGGTGTTTTATTCAGAAAATGATTTAATTGTATGAACACTGATATGGACCACTTAAGAAGGATATTCCAATCAGATAAAACAATAAAAAATGTGATATAATAATAATAAAACTATAAATAACAATACTATGGAGATCTGTGGTGTGATACCTCCGTACCGGACACGCCTCTGGACGGCTTAATGGGGGTTTACTGTGGATTATACATTCATTGTGGAGGATTAAAATAATGCATATACATACCTATCTAATACATAAAATCAAATATTGTAATACGATTTCTAAATACTGATATTTCAGGCACAATGCTTGTATTTTAGGCCCCGCGTTGAACCTAATCCTGTGATATCCGTGATATCTGGATAGGTGAATGTTTCCCAGTATTAGACTGATGAGTTTATATGTGAATTATGAATGATAATAATATTACGTAGACTCTTCTGGCTGATAATACTGAGAAGTGTGTTGGCAAGTCTTACCAGACGTATAAATAAATATTAATACTTTATTAAAACAATTGATGAGAATATTCAAAACTAAAAATATAGTCGTTTCAATAAGAAGACAGCGATATGGGGAAAGGGGTTACTATTTAGTATGAAAAATATGAGGAAAAATCATTAACCAAATGTTCACTGTATTTTTACGCAAAAGCCACAAACTCCTTATAAAAAGTCTAAATGAGTTAGATTTATTCTAAAATCGAGTTAGTATACTTTGTTTCTGAGATATTGTGAAAAAACCTAAATGAGAAATTTTCACACTATTAAATTTTCAAAAGTCCAAACCTACAAAACGGATGATTTTTGGTCATGCATTTCGTATTTTTTTCATCCTTTATCGAGTTTTGAATATTCCATTCCATTACCATACACTGAAAAATTTGAGTCTATATTTTATATAAGCATTCAAAAAACTTATATAATTATGTTCCTATTGATGTCATAATTATAAAACTGGTTTGGCACCAAACAGCATCTTTGTATATCTGGTAGTTTGTATAGACAGTGTCTTATGTTGGATTGGCACAAAAGGAACTTTTTTTTATTCACTACATAATGACATGATGCATAATCAATGATTTTGAAAGCATTAATCGCATAATTTATTTTTAATTATGATATATCTAAAATTAAATACAAAACACCCAAAGAAGAAGTAAAAGAAACAGGAGCAATCAATTAACAAAATAACAGTAGATATTATTGGTTCAGCTCTCAGGTGGCTCTACGGCCCATATCGATCCTTGGCCTCCACGAAACTTCCCCTCCAACCTCTCCTGTCCCCTGCTGCGACCTTCCAATCTGTTGGAACCTGTGATGGTGGCATTCTCTGCACATGTCCGGCCCATCTCAGCCTACTTAGTCCGGCATGTACAGATAGCTTGGGTGCCTTGTAGATGTTGTACAACTCTTCGTTGTAGCGCACTCTCCAGGCTTCGCCATCATGTCGTCGAAATACTTAGATATTATTAGTAGAGTATGTACAGTGTAAATACAGGTAGATATCATTAAATATGGATTGTTTTGTACTTCCTAATAGGTGGTATAATATAAGAAGTTTGTAAATAATATCCAACCCATATCAAGAGTGTTATGTTTCAAATATTTTTGTCTCTTCAAATATTGTCCTATGTTTGATGAGAAACAATACAGGCATCCATCTCAAATTACGCTTGTTGAATATTTAATGTAGGCCTCTATTTTAAAAAAATACTATTCAAATAAATAAGCGACTAGACTACTAGACAAAATGAAATATTTGTCATAAATAATAATTATAAGTCAACAGCCATATTAGATGTAGGTTCACTAGTATCGAGAGAGTAGAACTTGGAATGTTCGGCACAATGTAGATTTTTTTTAAAAAGACGACTCTAAAATGAAGAGGGGTGAGGTAGTGCGGCTGCCTGAGACTGACCTGGTCCGATCGTGCCGACCAGATCCTCAAGGATGGACGCGTTCTGAGTAAAAGGAATCGTAGAGCGTGTATGGCAAATTGCATGAATGTGACGGATGTGTGTGCAAGGATAGGGCCGTCTGGCGCTCTGTCCTCTCTGCCTACCCTGCAAGGAACGTGGCGTGAGGGTATAGATAGACTCCAAAATGATTATCCAAGCACACCTGAAGAATATTTTCATCCATCGCAAAAAAATCTGGGAGGAGTCCCGCAAGGCACCTTAACGGGCCCAATCAAAAAAAAAAAAACTTAACCGATGTAATTTAACACAAGTAATTTAAAATTAAAATAAAATCATCCAATTCACACAGATTTAAACCGTAGTTACACTAATTGAAAGCATATTAATTATTCTTACGCTAAAATTCATTACATTTTTAAACAAACAAAATTTACGTTGGTGATTCGTTTCGCTGATGTTTCTTTTCTATGTTAATGACAAGATTGCCTTCTACTGTTTTAGAAAATAATCTCGCAACTTTAATCTCTGTATCGTATTATAAATAATTATTCTCTGTCTCAGATTATATATTAATTACAATGTTTATACAATTTAGATTCCGTATCAGATATATAAAAATAAGTCGGTTCTTTGTAAGTGTTCGCATAACTTCTGCATTTTACAATGAATTGCTGCGAAAATTTAGAATAACATTTGCGATAATATACTCTGTGTTCTAACGTCGCCGGTTTTTGGAGAAAAAGCTTTTCCTAGGAGATGCCATGATGATGAGGGGATCGAAGGGTTGTGTGGGGTCGAGTGTCGTATATCTTATGAAAGGTCGTTGGAAAAGAAATTCACATTTTATCCAGCTCAAGCCTAAGAATGGTGATGGGCACAGAAGGCTCCCAAATTATGGTGGATGGGGACTTAATAGAAAATGTCCAGGAATATGTATATCTAGGACACACCATAAGACTAGGCAGAGAAAACCAAACTGCCGAGGTCAAAAGACGAATTGGACTAAGCTGGGCAGCCTTCGGAAAAATGAGTCACATTCTTAAGAACCGCAAAATCCCCATTAACATGAAACGCAAAGTATATGAGATGTGCATAGTACCAGTTGCAACATACGGCCTAGAAGCAGTGACACTGACCAAACAGAGCATCGAAAAAATAAGGGTTACCCAAAGATCCATGGAAAGAGCCATGCTGGGTATCACACTGAGAGATAGAGTAAGGAACGAAACGATACGGCAAAGAACAGGGGTAACAGATATTGCCCAGCGTATCGCATCTCTCAAATGGCGGTGGGCAGGCCACATGGCTAGAGACCCAGACGATAAGTGGTCGAAGAGGGTCTTAACCTGGAAACCCAGAATTACTACCAGGGGTGCAGGAAGACCACCACTACGATGGAGAGCTCGTAAAATACATTGGTACCAACTGGATCCAAAGAGCCCAGGATAGAGCGACGTGGAAGCAAATGGAGGAGGCCTTCGTCCAGGAGTGGACGGGAATAGGCTGACGAAGAAGAAGAAGCCTAAGAAGTATGCCTGGTTGGTTTGTTAAATTTGCCGTTGCGAAGCACGAGTAACTCAGCTAGTCACTTATATAGCAGAGAAATACATAGTAGCACGGTAGTTACTATCTGTTCAACAACAGACAAAAGTACTTTAATAAGAATGTTTAGAATTTGCCTTCACAATATAATTGTGTTGTGTCAGTCATCCATTCGTCCAGTACTCTTCTGGTCAACTTGAGGACATAGGTCTCTGATTACCCTAGACCTAAGGTGACCAACACGATTCTCACTTTTGGTTTATTTTATTGACTAATCTAATAGCCATGGGCACCATCAGGAGGCCTGCGGTGCAACTTACGGTCGTGAGCATCTTACAGTATAACCGTACATATTGCCTGTTGTAGAAAGACAATCAGACTCATCACCCCACTCACTTTTCCCTTAAAAAATTCGCATGGGGCGCTATTTTGGGTTGTCTTTTCGAATAGAAAACGTTTTTTAAACATATTGCTGTTAGCCTTCTCCACTCAGTTTTGCAAAAAGAAAACGCCTGCGGCGCTATATCACTTTTTTAGGCTATGACAATATTTTGATTTCTGTTGCCCCCTCACATCCTAAATAAACCCGTTTCTTAATTTTTATGTTTTGTAAAATTAAAAAAATGTAGGCAATCTCATTTTTAGAATCTCGACCGGCTGCTTAAAAGGTTGGCCACCCTTGCCCTAGATCCTGTACCGAGTCTTGCACTTCTACTCATTTGCATCCTTGGCTCGGTCGGAGCCATAAAGCATTTATGAGCCGCTTTTGTATTTTCTTCTGTAGCGTCTGGGAACGCCGCACGACTTATAAGTTCTTTGAGAATCTCTGGCTGGCTACCTATGCGGTTGGTTTAGATTGACTATAATGTTTTGTATGATATTATTTTATTATGAGTCTAGTAATTAATTTGTCATTCGTATGATTTATCTATGCCTCACTTCCACGTATCATTTCATTATGTCTGTAGGGTGCCAAAGAAAATACACACTATACTATACCTATACCCTCACGCCACCTCCCTTGCGGGGTAGGCAGAGAGAACGGATCGCCAGACTTTCCTATCCTTACACACACTTCGGGCTCCCGTCACATTCATGAAATTCCTCATACACATTCTACGATTACTTTTACTCAAAACACGTCCGTCCTTGAGGATCTGGTCAACATGTTCCAGCCATGTGGTTCTTGGACGGCCGCGTTTCCTTACACCTCTTCTTTCACCCAGATAAATTTTCCTTGTTATCCTTTCATCGTTCATTCTCTCCACATGTCCCAACCATCTCAAATACACACACCATCATAATTAATCCAAAAAGTAGTTATCTCAACAGCTGATATTGTAACAACTTTTTGGATTAATACGCTGGAGGATGTAATTTTCCATGGGCTTAAGGCCATCCACATCCCCGGGTAGCTCAGGAGCATTAATAGCGACCTCTTTACCCGCAATTCCAGGCAAATCTTATTAAGAGGTGGGCCCAGGGTTAGCCTTAAGGGAGCCCCTCGGGAAACCCCGCCCCTAAATTACGTTCCTTCAGTGTCCTTATCCAAGGAGGTTACAATTCATTTCCATCAGGCTTACTTCCAGTTCATTGGCTGTCTTACACTAAGATACATACATATGTAGCATTCACCAATTCTAGTCCACAAGTTTACTACGCGATGTGTAAAGTGTTTTAAATAATCTAATTTAAAAGATAAGATATGATTTTTTTGGCTTAATAATGATTCATTCAACAGAGTTTATCCTTTTTGGTTAAATGTGTGTCTGTACAATAAAACTACAATTTACCAACTGTACAGAATGATTTTGACAAGTTTTGACATTATTCAAATAATTCGACATATCGTTTTATTAAACGTACCTATAGGTAAGCGATGAAAATGGACGATGTCAAAACGACAACGATGCATTGTCCATTTTTAAGAATAACGATTAGGAGGTTTTACATTTCAAATTATGTTCAAAAAATTGCTAAAGGAATAATAGTCTTTCCTTCTTTATTTGAAATTGATGGAAGCAAGCTGAAATAAATCCTGAAAACGCTGAAAACTTAGAAAAACTGATAAATTTTATTTTATTCTTTCTGATATTACACACATACTTGGGGTTAGGCAAGGAACAATTTTCTATGATTGCCAACAATACTATTCTGTTCACATACTTAAAAACTACAAAATCGTTTTAATTTGGGGTTGTACTTTCTTCTTCACGCTGTATATCCGTCGGTTAGTATAAAAACATACAATTAAGTATTAAAAGAAGAGAAATATATTCCGGTAGCTATAGTGCGGTCCATTGGCCCCAGCAGTGTTACCAGTGTTACTAAATCTGTGTAATTATAAGAGCACTAATTACTGTCATTAACATCAAACTATCTAGCCACCGTATCTCTATTATATTATACGTTCTTTATTTTATTATTCAGGTGTTGTATAAGTGTAGTGTAATTAACATTGTAAAAAACCGAGGTAGTTGTGCTGCCTGCCGAAAAAAGCTTTAGCTACTTACATATCTATAGTCCGAGAGCCCGCTGCTTAAATTATGACGTATCTGTTTTTTGATCGAAATGTGGTTCAAATGATAGCTTACCAATAGGGTATTACATCGCACTAGGGTTGCCTATCAAAATCTTGCCGCAACCCCCCCAGCCCCCCCCGAAAAGGTCCCTCTTCGCGGTTTTTCGCATTTTATAGGAATATGGTAAGAGATAGGAGAAAGTAGTCAATGACAAAAATAATCCTTGCTAAATTATCTACAAAATCTCAGTGTTTTTCTATTATCCGTTTTTTACAAGATTTTATTCAAGAGTCCTGCATATTGACATTTCAAAAATTTCTAAAAGCGAGAGACCTATTAGATCTCGACAACCGTTACTAAATATTTTTTGGAAAAAAATAAAGTAAATACATTGAACCTTTATCTATAAGGAAAAACACTAAAATATTTTTTTAAGTCTTGTATACATTTCCCAAAAAAAAAAAAATTGAAAAACCTCTGATCTTTTTTTCGAAAGACAAAAACTCGTTTCCCGAAAGTGGCGGAGAATATTTTTTTTGTATTGATAATATGCATTAAAATTTAGGGAATAACCGTAAAAGTTTTTTGATAGACGCAAAATTAACCCAAAAAAATGGAAAAAACGCTATTTTTACAATTTTATCATGCGATTGTTCACGCGATTTTGAACCTTGATGTCGTGAGAAATTACTGTGACGTCATTCTTGGTACCAAGCCCCTTATATTGCATTTTATTCCTTCGGCAATATCGAGGTTCATATTGCTTCTGTATATTCTTTTCAGGAAAATTCTTTCAGGCGCTTAATATGAAAAAGTAATTGAGTTTTCTCATAGTCTGTCCCTCGATTAAAATACATGTTTTGCTTGTATTATTTATTATGCAGGATATTATAAATATAATTCTCATTTATTTTTCTAATAACAATTTCCCTACAACTGAGAGTTTCCTATACAATAAGTTGTTACTAGGAACTGAAAAATATCGGTGTTATTTTTCGAAAAAAAAAATTGTGTCATTTTTAGCAAAAAATGGGTGTTTTTTTCACATTTTTGGCAAAATGTAGTGTTATTTTTCATACCTTATATCGTTAAAGTAAACAATTTTACAGCTTTTAATACAAAAGTGTAAAAAAAACTTGTGTGTGACAATATTTTAGACAAAACCCTCCCGAAACAATAAAATAAAATAAAAATATTTGCAATATACAAAAAACTACTCTTAGTATGGTTCTTCTTACTCTCAAAGTCACATGCCTTTTGATAATGTTTTAATTAGGTACGTTCTTTTTTAAAATACAGGTCGAAATACGCGTCAAATGTGTGAAAATTCGCGTTATTCTTGTAAAAAAAATGCTAAAAATCGCGTTATTCCTGTAGAAAACACGAAATTCTTGTTATTCGCGCAAAAACCACGAAATTCGCGTTGTTCGCGTAAAAAACACGAAATTCGCGAGTAAAATCGATTTATTGCGATCGCGAAATTTTCCAGTCTCTAGTTATAACATCTGGACATTATGCTACTTTTTTATTATCCTTTCGACTCTGCAGAGAAATGTAATAGATTAATTTTTAAATAGGAAATTGTTTTCTTACATGAAACTGTAGAAAATAAATTGTAGAAAATATGTTTCAACCCGTTTCAAATGTTTTTTTTTCGTTAGTATATCTATCCCCTCGAACCGTGTATCTTGTGGGGGGTAGGCAGAGAGGGTCTAACAAACAACTTGAAATGTCAATTTGATTGTATTTTTACATTGTTTATTTGTTTTTAAAACATTTCCATATTAGTCTAATATACGTCAATGTCCAATGATTTTATAATAATCTACTATATAAAACCTTTGCTGTAGGTATGTACGTCGTCTTGTTTAAATTATATATACTTAGATGGCGCTTTAGGTGCTCGGAAGTTGCTGCAAGCCACCTACAATACCTAGGGGCACGGGAGTTACTGCTAGGAATACAATAATTTTTAATTGTTAAATTGGCAAACTGTTGCTACACATGCTGGCAATGCTATAGAGACGTAATTTTTCCTTTCACGGTCCGCCATTCTACAATTCTTCACATTTTTTTAGGACACGCCATAATAATATACAACTTAGTATACTCGTACCTATGTAGCAGTTAAAAGAAGATATCATGAACCTACTCTTTATTGCTCAATATATGACTTATTTTTTGTTTTTAAATGTATCTGGGCTTGCATACACAAACCCAAATACTTTCCTGCTCACTTTGAACTACTACTTATTATCGCTGATGCTGATTAGAATGTTAATGACTCTGATCAGAATTCGCACTGTTTTTAATGTCACGATTTTCCACACGCCGCGCCGTAGTTGAATAACAATTAAGTATGTAGTTATCCCAACAAATATCTGTTTAGATAACTACTTTTTTGCAGTCCACATTGTCGCCTGTTTAGCATGTCTTAAACACTAGTATGATAATAAAGGGACAAGATATTAATATAAACATCCCTTTTGTAACAATGCCTCTCGTATGGACAATATGGACATACTAACCAAACAATAGGTTAAAGTTTAATACTATTATTGTTATACACTGTATTATGTTATCAGTTATCATATAAAGCTCTCTAGTCAAGAGGTCCTCTGCATTGTGACGCGGTGTTGACTCAAGGAGATGCCACCACCACTGAAGTTGCACTAAGGAAATTATATGTAGAGATGATAATATGAAGACGTGGAGAATCATCTTTGGTAAATAAATAAATTAATAAAGCTTTGAAACAAAAAATTGAAAAGATACATTGAACCTTTATCTAGGGAATGACTGTAAAAGATTTTTTATATCCTGTATAGAATTCTAAAAAAAATGTGATGATAAACGCCTCTGATACATTTTCCGAAAGACAACAACTCGGTTCCCGAAAGTTTCAAATTTTTTGTATTGATAAATGCATTAAAATCTAGGAAATGACCGTTAAAGTTTTTTCATTAAAGCGAAATTAACACCAAAAGATAGAAAAAATGCTATTTTTAACATCTTATTATGTGATTGTTCGTGTGATTTCGTGGGAAATGACCGTGACGTCATAGTCGGATCCCTAGATTATTACTACTAGAACTACCTTATTTAGTTAACTATTGCCATACCTATGTTTTTACTTATCTTTTTGAGTATTTAGGTACCTAGAGTTTTGCTATAAATAAGTACCTGCTTATGTAGATAATAATATGTAGGCCAGAGGTGGGCACCGTTAATCAAAAAGTTAACTTCGTTAATCGATAATCCGTTAACTAAAAAGTTAACTTCGTTAATCGTTAAAGCGTTACATTTTGAAAATTGTAACGGAAGTTAACGTTAATCCGTTAAAGCGTTAATCTAAAAAATCGCTGTTAAATGGCATGAAGAAGAACTACATAAGTACTACTACTATCACACTATCGCGATGTATCCTAAAGTGGGTACACAAATACTACAATGTGCATAAAACAAATAAAACACACGGAATGGGTGGCGAGTCTCATTATTGAATAAGAAGTAAATCATTGAAGGACTCCAACGGGCTTAAGGCCCTCCGCATCCCCGGGTAGCACAGGCGCATATAGCGTCCTCTTTACCCGCACTTCTTGGCAAAATCTTTTTAAGAGGTGGGCTCAGGGTTAGCCAGAAGGGAGCCCCCCGACAAACCCCACCCCTAACTTACATTCCTTCAGTGTCCTTGTCCAAGGATGGAAACATATTTACAATTATTAACAGATACATACATGAGTAGAAAAAAGAAAAGAAAACAGTAGAAATAAAGCATATATACGTTTACATTAATATTGGTCCAGAAAGCTAAGCTCAGGGTCCAGGAAACAGGATGTACACAGGGCGGCGGGCCAGGCGCCGCAACCACAGGCACGCGGGGAAGTTTCCTCCCAGACATGGACATCAAAAACTTATCATTCCTCCTCCAAGGGAGAAAGACGACAAGAACATAGACGAGTTCTCCGGTCCAGCACAGCGACAGTCACACACAAGCCAGATTGGGTCCCACGCGTGGCCGTCCTCAGAGTGGGAAGAAGTAAAATGTCTTACAGAAATTTTGCAAACACCTAGGTGCATATTTATTACACTCGCCCATTGACGTCGCTTGCTTCAGAGTTTGAAAGGCGCCGCAGCCGATTTTTTTTTCGACGAAATTTGACTTTCGATCTAAAATTCTTTTTCAACGCCCAACTCATATACAACACCACACATAACTCCATACAATCCTCGGATTATCTAATGCCAGCACAGCCAGTGGATGATGTCTATACAAACAATCAAATATTAACGGACTTAATTAACGGAAGTAAAATGTAACGGAAGTTAAATAGTCCGTTAAGAAATTTTGGAGGTGAGAAAAGCGTTAAATCGTTAACTAAAAAGTTAACTTCGTTAATTAACGATTAACGGATTAACGCTTTTCTGCCCAGCTCTGATGTAGGCATATATATATTCTAAACAACCTCTCTTCACATTTAGCTCGGACGACATCTCACATACATATAAACACAGACACATTTAAATACTGTGTTTATTTAGGATAGATCTGGATGCTCACCTCATCACATCACACGAACACCATCTCTCTACTTACATTACATTGTCATGTGTCTTGTCTATGGACTCCCTATATCTATGTACATACGTTTGCAATTTAACCCCCGTCTCGGTTTGAACGATTTTTTCGTTTTAATTTTCTAATTTTCACGTGGTTCATGATAAAGTCTCGGACCCCGACTATAACGGCAGGGTCTTCTTGCGGCATTGTGGTTCAAAATCGCATGAAAAATCGTATAAAATAATGCTATAAATAGAGTTTTTTGGGGTTAATTTCGCTCCATTCTAAAAACTTTTACGGTCATTTACTAGATTTTAATGCATTTTTTTCAATAAAAAATTGATCTCCCGTCTTTTGAAAAAAAAAAGATGAGAGATGTTTTTCACATTTTTTTTTGAGAAATCTATACACGATATAAAATATCTTTTACGGTCATTTACTAGAAGAAGATTCAGTGTATCTAACCTTTTCTTTTCCCAAGGCATATTTAGTGACGGTTGTAGAGATCTAAAGCCTCCCGTTTTATGAAATTTTTGAAATGTCACTATGCCTCAACTAAGGGCCCAAAGACATGTTCCTTAATTTTGATTTTCAACAAAATCATATTCCATGGATTATTTATTTGTCATTTAACCCAATGCAATGTTAATTTTTTTCGTATTTCGCAAAATGCGCGACAAACTGAATCGCGAATTAAGAAAAAGCTTTGGCGCCAGTGGCGGTGTTTTTTTTTTACAAATTCAGCTCGCTCCACTCACTCATATTATTTTCTCTGCAGGATAATTTACAAAACCATATTTCTACACCAATAACATCTAAGTATTATTTTAAAATTCATACATTATACCAAATATTGTGTTATTATTAAATTATTAATAGACGATATTACTAGACAATACACCATGGGCGTCGCCTGCCTCGGAGCTAGACGGGGGGCACTAAAATTTAAAAAAATAACATAGAAAAAAAGATTTAAAAACGCGTAAATAGCGCCGCAGGCGAATTTTTTTGTGAGATATAGTGAAGAAGGTCTTAGTATGACACAGTGAAGAAGTAATCGTATGACATAGTGAAGAAGGTTTATTTGAAAATGTACATTCCACAGAGGAAGACACCAGCAGGAGTGTCGAAACGTCGATCAAGTTTATCTACACACAGTTCACCCGAAAAACCAAGAAACAATGTCAATCGCACACTGTGAAAACCTTCAACACTTACTATGAACATAATAATTTGCACAATAATTAATACCTATGTATGAAAATGTGTTGTTTAAAAAGTAATAAGAAATAGCCCCGCAGGCAATTTTTTTATGAAACAATATTGTATTTTGATGGATTTTCATACTAGTTGTAGAAAATTTATGTCATGATGAGAAAATGTGTGGTAATAATGTGTTTTTTTCTGAGGTTTTATCATTTAGTATGAGACTGTTGACCATATAGTAGAGAGGTATCCTGACAAGAAGTTTGCAGGGGTTCTTGAGGAAATCCATTAGTAGACTACTTTGCAGAATATTGACGCGGTGCCTTGACTCCAAGACAACTTGTACAATGGTCGTGTGCATACGAAAGAAGAAGATTTAGTATGAAAAAATATATGCCTATTCCAATCTCTGAGGGGGGGGGGGCAGCTGACCCCCTGCCCCCCTATCGACGACCATGTAATACACTATATTATTTATTTATTTATTTTATATTATGATTTGACAAGGAATATTCACAACACTATTAAATTACACTGCAAATATAAACATGGGAAAATACAGTAATGGATATGAAAGATCATGACTTCTTGGTTATTTTAGATTGTCTTTTAAACCTGTCACAATTTGAAGACCAACATATGGGACCAACATTTAGTTTTTTTTTTTACCGCAATATAGATTTAATCTCCCTGCGTATACCATCTTCTTCGTCAGTCCTATGCTCTCCACTGCTGGATATAGGCCTCTTCTATCTGTCTCTGTTTTTCCCCTTTCGGCGGATCTAGGTCCTGCCGGGTTGTTGGGACAATATCGTCGTACCAACTTTTTGTATTTCTTCGAACCCAACACTTCTGTTCTTCACCGAAGGCTTGTGCAGCATGCCCAGGATAGGGATCTGTAAAATGTCAAAGGGAAGGTCTATGTCCAGCATTGGAATTAAACCGGCTGGGAAAGAAGAAGAGGAATATGGTCGTCTTATTCACGACCACAAATGGACACCAGAAACTCAACATCAGTGCAAGATTTTGCATATCAATTGTAGGAACTTGTAGGTTATTGTCCCACTAATTTGTTTCGATTTTCCCTGTGACGAAATGTATTACAATGTTTCCATCCTGCCCCATAGCTCGGAGGCGTTCCCAGGAGTGACGATGCACCCCAAGCTTCATCTGCCCCCACAGGGGGGTGTGGGGGGTGCAAATTGAAATAACACAGAGGCTTTTTAGGTTGTAGTAAAGATTATTATGTTAGGTAGAGTATTTTGAAAATGTGCGAGGGGAAAGTTTTTTCCTTTGCAATGAGGTGTTTTAGGAGATTTTATTGTATTTTTATTGAAATGTACGGGATTATTTTGTACCACAATTAGAAGGCCCACGATAAAATATTTGATATTGTCGGAATTCGAACCTTTGTCTTCAAACGTGTGAGTCCAAACGATGATGAAATATAGTATATTTTGCCCATCTAACATTGCTTCGGAAAAAAAATGGAGTAAATACATTGAACATTATCTAGGGATACATTATCTAGGGAGTAATCGAAAAAGTATTTATATAGGTATCTTGTATAGATTTTTCAAAAAAAAAAAACAACGTGAAAAACATCTCTGATCTTTTTTCCGAAAGACAGAAACTCGTTTCAAAAATGTCGCGTAGATTTTTTTTGTATTGATAATATGCAGTAAAATCTAGGGAATAACCGTAAAAGTTTTTTGATTGGAGCGAAATTTACCCCAAAAATGAAAAATAAAACTCTATTTCTACCATTTTCTCATGCGATCGTTCATGCGATTTTGAACCTTAATGGCGTGGGAAATTACCGTGACGTCGTAGATGGGTCGCGAGCCTTAAATGAAATACGTTTGTGATATACAAAAATATTCACATTTACTAAAATTAGTTCATGCTTGAAACGCTTGAAAACACGGGTAGGTTTCTAAATCTATTGCGATTATCTTTGATCTGGAAAATGCATCCAAGTATTTGAATAATAAAAAAAAAATGTAACGCATGCGTCTTAGGGTGTTACTCCGCCGCACTGCTGAAATAAAATAATCAAATCGGGGAGATGGGTGGGATAAGGGTGTAAGCGACAATTTTGCATCGATTTTCACCATCACCCTACCTTTTACAATAAAGACCTATAATATTAAGAGTAATAATATTTCGTGGTGTTGTTGCGTTTGATTCTCCTCCCGAGACGCAGAAGTTAAGACTTTTTGATGTTATTGTTACAATAATGTAATGTCTTTAGGGGTTTATTAACTTAGGGTGTCACTTATTATGACGTCATTAAGATAAATATGTTAGTACCTCATCGGTTAAGAGTTAGTTAAGAGTTGAAGTTTGTTTTATATTTGCTTTTCTAAATTTTATTCTAATATACTACGAGTAGGTGCGACTGGTATATCCTACATGCGTGGATAGGTATCGTATCGGTTAAGAGTTAAAATTTACTTTGTTCATATTTTTTATAAGTACGGGTAGGTATATAAAAAGATATTGTACCTTATCAGTTAAGAACGGATCATTGTCAATGACGATTAAAAATACTGCATTCTATCCCTCTCACGCCGCATCCCTTGCAGGGTAGGCAGAAAGAACAGTAGATCGCCAGACTTTCCTATCCTTACTCACACACACGATTCCTTTTACACGAAACGCCTCCGTCCTTAAGCATCAACTGATCGATAAGGTCGAGCCAAATATTATCTTTGTTCTATATAATCTTTCTAGTTTTTGACACAATATTAAATTTATTGTATCAGGCTAGCATATTATTGAAGGGAAAGTTTTTGTTTTAGATAACCACTTGTATCAATAAAATAATATAATACGTCATCTCATCTAACAACATAACTTTCATACTTTGTCCCTTCTGATCCCCTGCAGAAGTTAAGACTTTTTGATGTTATTGTTACAATAATGTAATGTCTTTAGGGGTTTATTAACTTAGGGTGTCACTTATTATGACGTCATTAAGATAAATATGTTAGTACCTCATCGGTTAAGAGTTAGTTAAGAGTTGAAGTTTGTTTTATATTTGCTTTTCTAAATTTTATTCTAATATACTACGAGTAGGTGCGACTGGTATATCCTACATGCGTGGATAGGTATCGTATCGGTTAAGAGTTAAAATTTACTTTGTTCATATTTTTTATAAGTACGGGTAGGTATATAAAAAGATATTGTACCTTATCAGTTAAGAACGGATCATTGTCAATGACGATTAAAAATACTGCATTCTATCCCTCTCACGCCGCATCCCTTGCAGGGTAGGCAGAAAGAACAGTAGATCGCCAGACTTTCCTATCCTTACTCACACACACGATTCCTTTTACACGAAACGCCTCCGTCCTTAAGCATCAACTGATCGATAAGGTCGAGCCAAATATTATCTTTGTTCTATATAATCTTTCTAGTTTTTGACACAATATTAAATTTATTGTATCAGGCTAGCATATTATTGAAGGGAAAGTTTTTGTTTTAGATAACCACTTGTATCAATAAAATAATATAATACGTCATCTCATCTAACAACATAACTTTCATACTTTGTCCCTTCTGATCCCCTGGGATCGCATATGCCGTGTAGAGTGGAATAAGTACTAGGAGGGAAGGAAGGTTGCCAAGGGAAATACTCTTCTGAAAGATTATTGAATTAGGACTTCTGGGTTAGATTGACAATGGATAATAAAAAAAACTTGTAATATTTTGTAGGCGTGTGGAATACCATTTTAGGGTTTCATGTATTTTTGGTAGGAGATATACAAAATATAACCATCTAAGTTTTTTGATACGATTTGGACAATAGTGTAGAAATAAAATTAAGGGTAGGTACCTACTTTTAGTTTACTTTTTTCTCAGTATAGCGTGTTAGATCGTTCCTCCACTTAGGCACTTATTAAAAGTATGTGGTCGAAAAAATACACAGATTTCGAGTGAATATAGTCGTTGTATTCTGCAGCAGAAACAGTGTTGAAAGAGAAAGAGTACATGTTTGCAGCTATATATATACCCTTTAAATATGATTGTGGCCTGGTCACCTAGATGGCGCTAGTTGTCACCTACTGCTAGCGCCACAACAAAAATGGCGTGAAATTTGAAAAAATCTAAAACTAATACAAAACATAACATACCGGGCCACAAAAACATTTTTTTTTTATATTAAAAATTATGTTTTTCTATACTAAGTAACAAAACAAAAATTAGTGGACTGTATAAAATGAATTGAAAGTATTTCAACTTAACGCTAAACAAAATAATGTACATTTGATTTTCTTCATAATGATGATCCGCTGAGGTTGAATCACTTGTTGATTTAGGAATTGATGTACTTTAGATTCAAAGAATTATCCTTGTGTGTGAGGCTCGTCTTCTTCAAAATAAAAAATAATCATAATTGTGTTTGTGTATGAGACTCGTCTTCTTCCAAATAAAAATAATCATAATTGTGTCTGCGTGGGAGTCTTGTCTTCTTCCAATGGAAGCAAGCAAAGTTTTGTGATGCTTCGCTTGATATCGCCCTGCGTGGTCTTCAATGTGACAACTCTGGTGATACCGTCGTGTCCAGGATGAGTGGCCTTCACACGGCCCAGCTTCCAACGCATAGTCAGTACATTGTCCTCCTTGATGAGAACCATATCTCCTTGCTTCAGCTGTCTCTCCGACCCCTGCTGCCACTTGTTTCTACGTTGTAGCTCCCCAAGGTATTCTGCATGCCGTCTATCCCAGAAGGACTGTGTCATCCGCTGGAGCCTTTGATAGTGATTGAGCCGGTTGGTAGGGTAGCTCAGGACGCTGCGTTCTGGCGACGCCAACAGGTTTTCACCAATCAGGAAGTGACTGGGACATAAAGGATTTGGATCGATGGGATCGGAAGATAAGGGTGTGAGTGGGCGGGAATTGGTACATGCTTCAATTTGCACGAGTACTGTGTACATACTATAACAATCCAACGCGCGTGACTGTAAGACCTTTTTTAAACTATTATAAATTTTGTTGTGTGAAGCCTTAAGAAACCTATACATCTCCTGTATTTCATTCTTAGCGCTGACAAAGTTCGTGGCATTAACTGAGTATACCTTCTGAGGTCTGCCTCTTCGAGAAATAAACCTTTTGAACATGTTTAGAAACGCTTCTGCAGACAATGAAAGCACTAGCTCAAGGTGCACGGCCTTGGTTGCAAAACAAATGAACAAACAAACGTATGCCTTCATTGAACGAGCATTTTTACTAAAACTAGACTTAACTAATACAGGCCCCATGTAATCAATACCACATATAGAGAACGGTCTATATGCAGTGACCCTATCCCTAGGTAAATCTGCCATGATTTGATACGAGGTATGAGGTTTACTCCTAAAACATAAGATGCATGTTCGTAATACCTTCTTAACTAAGTTTTTTCCTAAAATTGGCCAGTATTTTAACCTAATCGTTGACAGTAAAGTTTGAACGCCTAAATGAAGATTTGAATAATGATAGTTTCTTACTACTACTACTAAAATGGGATGCTTTTGTTCTGTTGGAATTTCACTAGTTTGGACTAATGCTACTTGCGTCCTTGCTTCTGGCACCTCAGCAAGTTCTTGGGGTTGAGTATTAGGCCATGATGCCTCATCTTGCAGTAGCCAGCTGGGGCCATGCCACCAGAGGCTGGAGTTCTTAAGCTCTTCCGCAGTTGCACTTCTCGAAATGATGTCTGCAGGGTTATCGTGGGACACGACATGTTTCCAAACGCAATCTTTGCCGTCGGTTTGGATCTCTGATGTCCTGTTGGCTACAAATGTGCTCCACCGAGTCGATTGGCCAGCTAACCAGTGCAGAACTATAGTTGAGTCTGTCCATAATACAGCTTCCGTACCTTCCATGCGTAGAGATTTTCTTACTTTATTCACGAGTCTGGTCAATAAAACTGCACCGCAGAGTTCCAAACGTGGCAGAGACAACTGTTTTAATGGCGCAACTCTAAATTTGGCACATATTAGATTCACCTGCCAGTTTTCATGCTTGTCTTCTGTTGCTTCCACCTTGTATGTGAAGGAGCCCTCTCTACTGTTCCGGTACAGGCCTAGGATCTTGGACTCTTGCTGATTCTCCTTTGACAATGACACATCCTCTACGTGTCCATCATCATCTCTCGAGTGCGTGGATGTGAAATGATTTTCACACTCCGCTTCCTCCCTTGTTCTGATTGGAGTTGATGGCAACTCCTCGGCTCTGCAGAGCCTCTCAATGCTGTCATGTGTTTGATTGAGCGATAAGTGACACAATGTTGCTTGATTCGGTGCACTTCTGTCTGGTGGGAGTTGGCCCGCTACTACCCATCCGAGTAGCGTATGATGTAGAATGGGTCTACTTTGCTGTGTAGCAATGTGGTCTGTTTGCAGCACTTCCCAAAAGACCGCAGCACCCAGCAGCATGTCAACGGGAGCTCTACGGTGGAATTCTGGGTCTGCCAATTGTATACCCTTCGGTATCTTGAAGTGGGTTCTGTTTAGGTCACTTTGAGGTAATTTATCGGTTATCTCATGCAACACTAGACAACTTATGTGCTTTCTATATTCTGTGTGTTGGGACAATATGGTTAGATCTACCCCGGCGTTCACTTTGGTTACTTGCTTGTGTATCCCTGAGACAGGTATAGACAATCTATGCTGAGGTAATCCGAGTCTTTCACACAATGCGGTTGTAACGAAGTTTGATTGTGCACCACAGTCGAGTAATGCACGTACTTGATGTACAACTCCGTCGCCTCCTATAACTCCTACTACCACAGTTGACAGTAGGGCTTCATTTCCTCCAAGTGAGGAGTGAAGCGTTACTATTTCTGAATCTTGTGCATTGTTCTTTGTTTTATGTAAGAGTGTATTGTGTCTTTGACCACACACCTTGCACACTGACTTTGATGCACAGTTTTTTATTGCGTGGCTGGTTCCCAGACAATTAAAACAAAGTTTCAATCTTTTGGCAGTTTCATGCCTCTGTTCAATTGCCTGGGCTGTGTATTGCGGGCAAGCAAATATCTTGTGGCTTCCCTTGCAGTTAGGGCAACCTTGTTCTGCGTAGGTTGTGTGAAGTGTGACCTTGTTTGCAGTTCTATTAATTCCTATATTATTCCTATTGTTAATTCTACTTATGTGCCCAGATTCAATGACTCGTGCCCGTTCTGCCAGGCATTTCATGAGCTCACTATATGTGGGGAGTTCTCCTTGTAATGAAAACGATTCCCAATGATGACGTGTTGTGGGATCTAACTTTCCTGACACTAAATGTATTAACAGAGCATCCCACTGACTTGTTGGTAACCCCATTGTGTTTAGGGCTCTCAGATGCAACTGTGTATCATCTATGAGTTTGCGTAAGGCCATGTGGTCCTCACCTTTCATTGATGGCAAATTATACAAACAGCGGATATGTTTATCCGTTATGATGCGCTTGTTATGATATCTTCCTGTTAAGATCTCCCATGCTACACTATAGTTGGCTGCGGTGATTTCAAGGGATGAAACTAATTGCAGTGCCTGTCCTTTCAGGCTGCTTAGCAAATAGTGAAATTTCTGTAGGTCACTTAGCGATGAATTTGTATCTACTAGGGACATGAAGGTATCTCTGAAATGTAACCAATCTTCGTATGTTCCAGAGAAGCTGGGAACTTGCAAAGGGCTGAGCTTTACCTCAGAAACAATGTTGGGTGCTTGGGATATTATGGATTTTGCTTTTCCTAATGTATTGAAGTATAACTCCTCAAACTGACCTCTTTGTTCTTCTTCACTACTATCGAGGCCTTCGATTTCTGACTGTACTTCGTCAAACTTATCGAAGAGCTCCTCGATCCTTTTCATTCTGACTTCTATCTCGCATTTGTCACTGCTGGACTTTAAGAAATCCCTAAACCTAGTTAATTGCCCTTTGGCATTGCCCCGCTTTAAGACTAGCGCCTTCAATCTGTCTGCAGACATGTTTGCCTGGACAATATACAATGCTATGTACTTTTGAAAATGCCACTAACCTTGCAGGCCGCAATGAAAACAGGTGCTATGGATATATAGGCTCTTTCTATGTCTAATATACCCCTCACTATATGATTGTTGTAACTGCTAATGTATATTCAATCTGTGTATCTAATTTCTTACTATCTAACCTTAAAAAACACTTGAACTCAAAAAACACGCGACCTATATAATATTCACACGTGGTTCACACTTTTGGTATAAAAATTGTAGTTTTAATTATCCAAACAATAAATGCCCACGTGGTTTGATCACTTTTGGATAAATAAAGGCAAAAAAATAATGTTTTAACTGCTAATCAACAAAAAAAACGTGGTCACGTGGTTGTACAGTGAATGGCAACAATAAAAAACACAGTTTTCAAGGTCAAACAAATCCAACACGCGGAATTGTTAAGTATGCACACAAAATGGAAGAAATTATGACAAATTCACAGTTATTCTGAATGAATGTGGTAAAGATACTGAAAATGCAAGGAAAGGATGTGAAAATTGTATAAAAACCTGTTTTGTGGCATCTGATGTATGCTTGGAGACTCCAATTGTTGAGTAAAATTGTAAAAAACACTGGTAAACTATTTTAAATATCGATGCGGCTTCTGAAGGACCAACAAAATGGTCGAAAAAATACACAGATTTCGAGTGAATATAGTCGTTGTATTCTGCAGCAGAAACAGTGTTGAAAGAGAAAGAGTACATGTTTGCAGCTATATATATACCCTTTAAATATGATTGTGGCCTGGTCACCTAGATGGCGCTAGTTGTCACCTACTGCTAGCGCCACAACAAAAATGGCGTGAAATTTGAAAAAATCTAAAACTAATACAAAACATAACAGTATGCATATTGACATTTCAAAAATTTATAAAAACGGGAGACCTTAGATCTAAATATGCTTTGAAAAAAATAGAGTAGATACATTGAACCTTTATCTAGGGAATAACCGTAAAAGATTTTTGATATCTTGTATAGATTTCTCAAAAAAAAAACGTGAAAAACACCTCTGATCTTTTTTTCCGAAAGACAGAAAACTCGTTTCCCGAAAGTCGCGTGTAATTTTTTTTGTGTTGATTATATGCGTTAATATCTAGGGAATAACTTTAAAAGTTTTTTGATTGAAGCGAAATTAACCTCAAAAATGGAAAAAAAAACGCTATTTTTACCATTTTATCATGCGTTTGTTCATGCGATTTTGAACCTTAATGGATCTTGGGGAAACGCAGGATCGGGGTTACGACGCTTCGAATACAATTATTTTTTAACTATACGATCATTACAGGGTTTCCTGATCCTCGTGACATAGGCATTAACCGTATGTGTGTCCAATCTGAAATTAATATTTCAGTCTGAAACTTAATAATAAACGAAAATCCGTTATGTAAAATACACAAAAGACAGATTTAATAATACAATAAAGTCTTGGAAATGAGAATACAAGTTACCTACATTGCTCTTTACTCTTGTCTCTGCCTCCCCCCATCATACAATTAGGTTCCATGTACTACTCTCTGTCTAGTACCAACTACCAGCCCAGCTTTCATACAAGTTCCTCTCAGATGAAGGGATAGAACCAATTCCAAAGCAGATAAGCGAAACTAAACTGATTTGTCTGTGGACCCTTAATGCGGTGACTATGCTTACAAAGTATTTTTTCAAATCAATCCTTAAAACTGTATGATTTGAGACAGGCAGCCGTTCGGCCTATGCGGTCCGTGAAACATTTCTGTGCCTCTCTAGACATTTACTCTTGGTATTTGCAATTGATTACTGTTTGGGACAAACTGATTTAATTTATGGTCTATCTATGTTATCACGTTAATATTCACATTTATTTATTTATTTCATACACAGCGTAAGCCATTTACAAAAAAAAAACACAAACAATACAACACCATTCTAAGATAGGTAAACTAGTACGCTTAGAATCGTCAAAAGTACAAGCACAACAACCAAATAAATAATAGATTCCTAGAAAAATTTCAAATCTCAAGCTCATCAGCAGGGTTTGATCTTACAACTCCGCTTAGCATTTCTCTGTAAAAAGATTCGTCGACATGATACCTACGCCTTTAGTCTCTCGCCGCTCGCGAATCAAACCCATATCCATGTCGCTTAGGTCTTTAGATAGCAGACGCATAAGACACGTTGGATACCCAGCCGATAGTCCAGCACGAACATCACGTTTGTGTCTGCTGTTGTATGTGTTCCTGTGCTGTGTGGAGATCCGAGTTTAGGGGAGTATATGGAAAGTTCTTTCTGACAAAAGTAAACCATTCCAATCAGAGTTATTAAGGATGTAAGACATATGAAACTAAATCGTTTCACTCTAAATATAGAATTGATGGTCACCCTAAAAACTTCATTTCACGAATATTAGATGTTTATAAAGTCATACAAATAAAGTGAAATAGAATTAGTGTTACCCACTAAACCAAAACAAGACATGAAACTCTGTACTCTCTACACACCCCCACAGTACTCCCTGTATAGTATACCTACTGTGTGTATCTGCAGCCTGTATACCTGTAGGTATAATGCAAACTGTATTAGTCTGTATATTTATATGTCTAAACTATTATGGCCTTTCTCAATGTGGGCTAACCAGCGACAGGTGTAAGGCTGAGTATAATCGTACTTAAAGTATTCGCGATACATGCATGTGCACACTGCACACTCACCCCTATAACTCTTACCTTGCTACACATAAAATAGAGACATTCAGAATGGGTGGTGAACCTCGTTTGTTTAATTCAATGAGATGTCTTTCGTCTCTTCGATTTTTTCCTGCCTTTGTATGAAAACAATCTGTGATAAAAAAAGGTGGAGGACTAATGCTGGATTTCACCAACTTTTTAGGGGAGGAATAGCAGAGACATGGATGCCCGATCCCACCAACTACCACCTAGGAAGCAGACCCCTAAGGAATTTCCATACAAAACCACAGACAATTTGAGTGATTATTATAACTGTCATAACCTTTAAGATATAAATCCATACAAAATACAGCATGCAGCTACTTAAGTGAGGGAGATTCTGGGCGGAGATATTTGGGCACCTAACTAAGTAGAGCTGCATGTTGTATTTTGTATGGATTTATATCTTAAAGGTTATGACAGTTATAATAATCACTCAAATTGTCTGTGGTTTTGTATGGAAATTCCTTAGGGGTCTGCTTCCTAGGTGGTAGTTGGTGGGATCGGGCAGGAGTCAGCTAGAACAAATTTTGTATGGAAAATAATGATAAGTGGCTCCTATCTCCACTATTCATCACCTAAGAAGTTCAGCGAAATCCAGAATATGTCACATTTTCCACTTTAAATTTTAATAAATTCTTAATGTTTCAGTATCACGTAGTTTTGATTTATGCTGGATTGCGCCAACTTCCTAGGTGAGGAATAATGCCACTTATCTGTGCTAGGTGGCTCCTATCTCCGCCACTCCTCACCTAAGAAGTTGGTGAAATACAACATTAGTTTTGCAGGATAAAATTTCTTGTACCTATAGTAGATTCCTATAATATTTTACCATAAACATGTTTCAATTGGTAAATTTTTGTATGCATAAATCAGAGCTGGGCAGAAAAGCGTTAATCCGTTAATCGTTAATTAACGAAGTTAACATTTTGGTTAACGATTTAACGCTTTTCTCACCTCCAAAAATTGTTAACGGATTATTTAACTTCCGTTACATTTTCCGTTAATTAAGTCCGTTAATATTAGATTGTTTGCATAGACATCATCCAGTGGCGGCGCATCATCCAGGGTTGTATGGGGTTATATTGGTATCGTATGTAGGTTGAGAGTTGGAAAAGAAATTTCACTTTGTTGAGATACATCGCGATAGTGTAAATATGATAGTAGATGTACTTATGTAGTTCTAATTCATGCCATTTAACCGCAATTTTTCACATTAACGCTTTAACAGATTAACGTTAACTTCCGTTACATTTTTCAAAATGTAACGCTTTAACGATTAACGAAGTTAACTTTTTAGTTAACGGATTATCGATTAACGAAGTTAACTTTTTGATTAACGGTGCCCACCTTTGGCAGAAATATAAGCTTGGTTCTTAAAATGTTTTTTTACAATTACTTAATTTATTGTGTTACTTTTATTCCCTTATATTGCTGCATTCATAGATAAAGATATTATACTGATGAAGTACTCAGGTTACAAATGATTGTATGTATGATTCAATTTATAATTATTGCATGTGTAGTGTTGACACTATCTGGTTGTTCATCTATTTTACATACATTTTTACACTTCACAATATCTACTGGTACTATACCTATATGCTAATATACACCTTATAGTAATTTTCTATGTATATTTGATTATTTTATACATTTAATCACACAGACAGACTATGCTAATCTATGTTCTAGTTAATTTTGCTATGTTTTCCAAACTTTTTAAACATTGTGGTGACGCGAAAACTGCATTTTTCAGAACGACAATATACCTAACTTAATTATTTATTGTGTTATAAGAAAGAGTCATAGGTACACTTTATATTAGGATAAAAAATTGTGATTGTCCTATGTTTGTCACGGAAAATCCATATAAAACAAAAATCTTATACGAGACCATGTAGGACTGTAGGTGACTGATATAAGAGTTCGACCCTTACATCGGCTGTAACCAGTATGACAAAAAAATATTTGATTAAGTACTTCAATAATCAAAGGCTGTAATACACGTCTAATTTAAGACTTATAGTATTGTATAAGTCTTATAATGTTCATGAGATATTTGAAATAAGTTTTAAATTCTTTTAATTATTGTTCAGGACGTCGAATGTAAAATACTTTAATTACAAAAATATCAATATACGCCTATTATAAGATTAGTCTTATATGGTGGCAAAGTTAAAGCAAAGCAAAGTCAAAGCAAAGTTAAAGACAGTTAAAAATTGTAGTAAGTATAGAAGTCGCGCGAGTTCAGGGGCCTTTTTTGTAGTGTTCGTGAAAGGACGGATATACCTGCCTTGAACAATGAACGCATCTGTGTGCATTCTTGCTCATTGTGCGCTCACTAATACTACTATAACTGCGTGTACGGTTGCGTGTAGTTACGCTGTCTCACACTACAAATAAGGCTCATAATCTCCTGCCACTAGTATACTGTTTTATCATAAACATTTTTTGATCGGTAAATTTTGATTTTTTTATTTTTTATATGGAGAAATATAAGCGTGGTTTTTAAAAAGTTTTTGTTACACCTTATTTATCAATTGTGCAATTTATTGAAACATTATTTGCACAATATAATAGACTAGTATATTATACCAATTAATAATATATAGTAGATAGATAGGCCTAGGTATTTAATAGATAATATAATTAAAACTACATCAAGTAAGTAGTGTGTATTGTTAATATATTATATTAATACTTATAATATAATATAGTGTGATGATGGAAACTGTAGTAATAAATTAATGTCTCTGAATTAATAATAATTGTATAAAACACACATATTTTCACTTGACTATTATAATAATTACACCCACCTACCTACTAACATTGTGCGTAAATTATATTCAAGTAGATAGGTAGGTACGAGTATGTATGTAATTTATATATGTATACCTATTACATTTTATAAATTTAGTTTTTTATATATAAGAAAGGGATCTGGGCTTGCAAATACAAACCCAAATACTTTCTGCATACCTTGCACTAATCTAAAAGCCTGTGTCGCAAAGTGTGGAATACATATGACCCAAAGGATTTTTTTACATTTTTTGGAAGCAATTTCGGTTATTTTTTTTTCACGGCTATTTACTCGATTTTAATGCATATTATCTCTTCTTCTTCTTGATGTGCCCTGTCAGGTCTCCCCGACGTTGGCAATCACTCTTTCGAAGGCTTCTCTGTCTTCTGCGACCCGGAACAGCTCCTCCACGCGTCTCATTCCATCAATCTGTGCCAGATATAAACGATCTGCTATGGTTATTGACTGGAAGAATTTTCAGTGTATCTATCTCAAATTTTCACAAATTATACGAGTATTTGGTAAGATTTAAAGTAATTTGTTCTGAAAAATACCCTTCTGATGACACGCACCAGCTTAAAGTGAAATCGTTGTGAATAACCCTGCAAAATTTAGGCTTGGGGCAACCCTAACAATATCGTAAGAAAACATATAAAACAGAAATTACGCAGGAATTCAAATTGTGTGTTTTCAACAATACATATTAATAATAAAATAAGTAATTTACTTATAAGTAAATAACTCTTTCGTTTAAATGTGAAGTTATTTTTTATTGGAGAGTATGAAAGTGTTGTTGTAATGTAACAATAACAATAAATATTATTAATTATTTATTTCACACATGATGTGCCAATGTAATTTACATTCTTTACAATGACTAACCGTCACAATGCGTTATTGTATAAAATAATACGCGTGGTATCTATAACTTAAAGAGTATTTAAAATATTAAAAAAAAATTTTTTTGAAAACTTAGATCTTGACAACCTTACTCATTAATAATCTCGGTGTTTTCGACCGTTGGTACTTGGTGGAAGTCCATTTTTAAGGAAAAAAATGATAAAACTAAATTTTTAGATTAGAATCCACAAAAAATGACTTTTGCTTATCGCGACTAGTATTCGAGGATTTGTACCCTCATCATCAGGCGATTGTGAATAAAGTTTTTTCACAATTGCATTCACAACTTTATTTACAATCACCTGATGATGAGGGTACAAATCCTCAAATACTAGTCGCGAAAAGCAAAAGTCATTTTTTGTGGAATTTAATCTAAATATTTAGTTTGTTCATTTTTTTCCTTACTCATTAATGATTTTCATCAAAAAATATCCTTAAATTAATAAAAAAATAAATTTACTAAGTTGTGTACGTAATAATAAATAAATAAATAAATCTTTATTGACCAAAATGATTACAATGATTACAAAAAAATAAGACAATCTTGTGTGCCAAAAGGCGGACTTATTGCTAACGCAATATCTTACAGTCAACCCGTACTACGTACCTATAGGTAAAATATTGTATCGCTAAGTTGGTACGTACTGTTGTTACAAAATATTAATAATAATGATAAATAGGTAGGCACCTAAGTGTTAGTTGGTTGGTAGCCATTATTGTGTGTAAAATATAATTAATGACGTACCCTCTCTTTACTAATGAACTCCTCGACACACTGCACTGCACCGCCATGTTGCTCAGTGGTCAATGGTTAGTGCTCACGTTGGGGCAGAACATCATCCATGTCACAATAATACTATACATATACATAGTGTAATCACCCATCCATCCATCTATCATGGTGTCTGGTGCATGGTGCAAGTGGTCAACTACTATTGCATTGTCAGGGGTAGGAGAACATTTCTAGGTCCTTACATTTTATTTCATTTAGGCTGATGTCACCCTTCCTAATAAATAAATAAATAAAACCCTAATCACAAAACATAAACAGATGCAATCTCGATGTTTTCGACCGTTGGTACTTGGTGGAAGTCCATTTTTAAGGAACAAACGAAAAACTAAATATTTAGATTAAAATTCACAAAAATGACTAGCTTTCGCGACTAGTATTCGAGGATTTGCACCCTCATCATCAGGCGATTATGAATAAAGAAAAGCCTGATGATAAGGGTGCAAATCCTCGAATACTAGTCGCGAAAGTTTAAGTCATTTTTTGTGGATTTTAATCTAAATATTTAGTTTTTCATTTTTTTTCCTTATAAACAGATGTATAATTTAGCCAAATTATTGGTTAACAAGTTGACTGTCGTAGATTTTTTAATTTGTTCCCAGGCTTTTCTTAAAAAGGTATAATTCACATTGTCGCTTACGTTATTCTTATTTCGCGCTAACATTCTCATACAAAGATTCAAAAATTGAAGCGAAAATAGAACGAATTTTGCTCAGTGCATATCGTCCGTAAGAATGAAATTTTCACTCATTATGGGGAACTCATATTACCACTGTAGTTTTGTTTTTCGGGTTGATTGTGTGAAGTGATCAGATGATCCGACGTTTCGGCGAACCTACTGCCGCCTTGGTCACAATCCGTGACCAGTTATCACAATCCGTGACCAAGGCGGCAGTAGGTTCGCCGAAACGTAGGATCATCTGATTATCTCACACGATCAACCCGAAAAACAAATCTACATATGGGTCATCGTGAAAACCTGCAACTACTATTATTTTGCCACTGTTAGTCGACCACTGCATATAATATTGCAATGGGTGCCCATGCCCATATTACTCATTGCTTTGTATTTAGTGAGTAGCAAGTAGGCATTGGCGTACATTAATAATTACTATTTACCTGTCTACCTATTAACACATTCAGTTGCCTTGTAAATATTGTATACGCTAAATAATAAAGTGCGCTTGCTTCTACCAATCAACTAAATACTTATATCTTTTCTTATGTTGTTCATCATTTATCTTAATAAATTAACTCTTTTGCTTGCAATAGGTACTTGAACTAATAATAAACTAATAGAATATAAGATGGTTAGGAGTACGCATATTGAAATTTCTCAAAACGGAAGACCTTTAGATCTCGACAACCGTTACTAAATATGCTTTGAAACAAAATAGGGTAGATACGTTGAACATTTAACTAGGGAATAACCGTAATACATTTTTTTATCTTGTATTGATTTCCAAAAAAAATGTGAAAAACACCTCTGACCCATTAAGGTTGAACCCATATTAAGGTTAAAATTCCATGAACAATCGCATGATAAAATGGTAAAAATAGAGTTTTTTGGGGTATATTTCACTTCAATGAAAAAACTTTTACAACCATTCCCTAGATTTTAACATACCTATCATCAATAAAAAAAAAATCTCGGCGCCTTTCGGGAAACGAGTTTCTGTCTTTCGGAAAAAAATCTGAAGTGTTTTTCACACATATTTTTGAGAAATTTATAGAAGATATAAAAAATCTTTTACGTCATTCTCTAGATAAAGGTTCAATGTATCTACTCTATTTATTTTATTCCAAAGCATATTTAGTAAGGTTGTTGAGATCCAATGTCTCCCGTTTTTAGAAATTTTTGAAATGTCGGTATGCATAGTGAATACTCTTAAATAAAAAAAATAATATATAGGTAGTAGATATATGTACCTATACCTTCTCGTAGATACTGTAGAGTTACATATTGTTGTATCATACAATAGCATACAGGTAGGTATAGATAACCAAAATCCTAATTTAACTTTTTACAGTATATTAAAGTAAATTAGATTTATGACATAATGATTCAGATTGCTATATACTTGTACATAACTAATAGTACATAACTAATTTAATATTATATTATAATATCTAATCATCATCAAAAACATCGTGACTCTGCGACACAAAGAGAAGCAATGTCTAAACATACCTTTATATCATTAGATTAGGTATAGATCCATACAAAATATTAAAAATGCGTTCATAAAGGAGTTATGACTAAATTATCTACAAATATGTCAAATTTTTTTCATAGAACTAGTAGTTTACCCTCAATGGCCGCACAAAATACTGTTTTGGAAAACCAAAATTTCGTAATGATTATTTTCGTCATTGTCCATTTTCTCACATTTCTGTCTCGTAGGGGTAAATTTTTTAGCGGTTCGGGCTTTTGGGCTACGCCAAGCATTTGTCTCTCCATATACTCGTACCTACCATAGAATATTTTACTCCAAACCAATGCTAAAACATTTTTTTTAATGTTTAGTTATATGTAAGATACCCAGGGCCGGATCGACTACGTTGTGCGCCTGGTGCAGTAATAATTATGCGCCCCCCCCCCCACCCCCATGATTCGTAAAGGAAAAAATTGACAATAATCCAAAATAACAGTAAGCATTTCCTTTAACCTCGCCCTAGTAAACAAATGTTACGGTAGGTGTTGAATGTGGATTGAGACCCCTGATTTTCTGGAGTAAAATTATTCTCAAGTTGAGGAAATACCATTTCTACTTCTTGTGATGTGGAAGGAATACTTGGATGAGTATCTGAAGATACATCAACGCAGATTGGATTACATGAGACTTGGGACGTCGAAGGAATACTTCCTGGAGGCATATTATTACAATGAGATGGGACAATGTCTTTGGATGAAAATATCCTATTAATCGGATCAGCCTCTCGTTGTTGTCTGAGTTTCTTGTATTGCCATCCAGACTTATTTTTTTCAGTGGAGGAGACATATTGAAAGCAAAGCGAAATGAAATATTATCAAAAAGTAATTCAAATTATACGTAGGTACTCACAAGAAAAGTTATCGCAACTTTCTAATGATTCTATATCATATATATTATGCAATTTCAAAATGTACTTATACTTACCTACACGTTTGTAGAGTGTGGCATGCGTACGTTAACCGCCAATAGAGATTTACACTGAAGTTTTGAATATTGTACAATTATTATTATTCGAGTCTTAATGCAAAGCAGAAAATGGAAAACCAAATTAAATTATAATTTGATAATATATAAAGATATAAAAAACATTAGAAAAACTCACAATTTTCGCGCCAAACACAAAGACTACGAACTGTAAAGGCACAATCTAGAGATATCTATTGAAATGAAAAAAAAACACACACTAAAAAATAAAATAATAAACTATTAACTATACCTAGTTCACTTTCAAAATCAAATGATAAAACAAATTAAATTAATATAATAACTGTTTGTAATAAATTCACTCAGTCACCGCAGCCTGCAAGATACAATAAGGTGTTGAATTGTGAAGACTGAACTGAAACTGAATGCTGAATAGTGTCTCAATATTCCGTCTCAGTATGGGTATCATAATATTATGATGGTCAATAATACAACGCTAGAACAATACCTACCCCTACCCGCACAGATGTTGACAGATGAGACAATTTTTGACGATAGAAATACTGAAATGCTAAAAACCATCTGGAACCTATCTAAACTATGTAAACATCGTGTCGTCTGTATAATCTACCTATAGGCAAGAGAGTTGGGTATCTATATGCATTGTGTATACCTGCTCTTGCTACATTGTGGCTGTCTGGATGGGCGCGATTAGGCGCGATGTGGAACAAATATTCCATCGAATGTTGGCGCCTCTAAAAGGATAATAATACTTAACACTCCATGTTTTAGAGTCTATTCTTGCATTATGCGCTTTTCTGTCATTGTGTGTGTGTTAATATGTATAGGGAATCTTTGACCCACCTTTGTATGTATTTTCTATACTCAAGAGAGCGGTTAAGGGCGCGTTTGGAACACACATACATATAAAGAAACCATAGCTAATACTATCTCATTAGTTTATATCATACACAAGCCTTGTTTTGTTGGCATGTGATGTTTACAAGTAGGTAGTACCTGATGTGGAATGAATGCGCGGGTTTTTTAAATTGCGTTTACCAACAATATTCTAGGGATGGCGTTGGTGAAATACCTTCATTATAACCGTTCATTACAGTCAAGTGGTGACTGGGACTAAGTGCGCGTATTATTTTAATAGAATTTATACGCATTGTGTTTTTATGTGTTTTCTCTCAGGCATTATTGTAATCCAATGTGGCGCCCTTGTACTTTCGGCGCCCTGGTGGGCCAAACCATTTGAACCTATGGAAGATCCGGCCCTGAAGATACCTACCGCATAAAATGACTCAAAAGGCACGTCTAAGTCCTCTGTAGTGTTGTGAATACTATCAAGTAAATGATCCACATATTTACGAATTAATGCTGGATTTCACCAACTTCTTAGGTGAGCAATAGCGGAGATAGGAGGCACTTATCATTATTTCTCTTACAAAATTTGTGCTATACCTGTACAACGATAAGGCCGACCTTCTCCCCATACAAATATGTTGTACAGGTATAGGTGTCTCCTATCTCCACTATTCCTCACCATAGAAAGTTGGTGAAAGCTAGCATTAAGTCTTGTAATTCACCAGGCATATGCTCAATTAATTTACTTTTAAATATTTAAATTTGATATGTGTTGTTTTTGACTACCCACAATATGTACTTAGGTAATATTTGAGTCTTCGCTGCTAAATGATATTAAGATTGTTTATATTTTATGTAATAACTGTATGCACTCTAAAGATTAATAAAATAAAATAAAAACTGTTGAAGCATTCCTTTATGATCGCACCGTGTAGATAAGTTAGTAATGTGTGTAAAGCTAATTTGTCATTAGGTCTCGTAGTACCTCTACCTGCCTGTACCTAATATTAATAATATTTCTAACACATTAATGTTCGTATTATATGTCTACCCGTTGGTATGTGGGGGCATAATGTAATGATGGATAAAATAATAAATTACCACATTTATTAATTAGTGTCGCGTGGGGCTAGGGGGGGTTAGGTTAGGGGGGGGGGGGGTAGGGGGATCTAATCAAAACATTTAGACAGGTACCTACTAATACCACTATTGTTACTGCGAGGCCGTCGCCATATTGTTCATGGAGGCCGGGCCCAACTGACATTTGACGATGATTACACCATCAAAATTGTATGGGAAAAAATATTCCGTAGTTCAAGTGTTTGTCACCGAGACAAGGTGTTTGTCACCGATACAAGGTGACGTCACCACTCGTGGCAGTGATGGAATTCGAGGATGTAGGCTTGTACTCTACTATCGCAGGCTTCGGTTACTGTAAAGAATACATCTGTTACTGATGTGACGACTGGGAATGTTTTGGTATTACCGGTAATCGATTGCTATTACTGTATTTTTTTTTAAGTACTGGAAATGTAATTAGTACATGGCTGGTCCAGTTGGTTGAGGCGGCAGTCTCTCAAGCGGGAGATGCCAGGTTCAAACCTCCGAGCTCCGGGCCGGGGCTAGCGATGTATTCCACACTTTGCGATGCTGGCTTTTAGCCTAGTGCAAGGTCTGCAGGAAAGTATTTGGGTTTGTGTAGT
The DNA here is from genome assembly GCA_963576895.1 of Ceraclea dissimilis. NCBI lineage: Eukaryota > Metazoa > Arthropoda > Insecta > Trichoptera > Leptoceridae > Ceraclea > Ceraclea dissimilis. Next base: position 17,890,022 of record OY756369.1, read on the forward strand.
GTATGCAAGCCCAGATCCTTTCTTTTAAAAAAAATTGGAAGAAGCAAGACCAAGTCTGTATAGGAGGCAACGAATGGGTCATTATTTCCTGCATTTTGGGGCACATATTTGATGGCTGAGATTGAAACAACAACCGTAGATTTCACCAAGAATTTTCATTTATTCCTCATATTAAAAGTTGGTAAAAACCACGGTTTAAAAATCAATTGCCCATTTGCTCAATAAACTGATGGTAAAAATCGGTAATTGCAATGAAAATTGTAGATGTGTTTTACAAAAATCCTTTATAGGTGCCAAATCTTTTTATTTGTGTCATGTGGAGAAAATTTTCAATCACGGTACAATCTGTCAAAAAAGAGTTGGTGTTTGATGAGGGCGCCACATGTAGCATTTTGGCAACTATAATGGCAACACTTGTATAATATCAATTGAAGCGACCTCATTGACAGCAAACAAAATTGTAGTTCCAATTTAATCCGCCACCAACTCTTTTTTGACAGTCTGTAGAAGGGTGTTTTACAATTATCCCCATATACTTACTAATAGAAGTATACCTATACATCGAGTATATGTCGAATAGTAATCGAAAAATCGAATATCATTTACCAGTGAAAATTATTACCAAAATTCATACCAGTAGTAATTCTTATCAAAATATATATACGCGCAATTTCAACAACCACAAAATTGCCTCCATACATTCGTTTCATGTGGAGAAAATCTTCAATAACATTGTTTTACTCGTACATTCAACATACTTTATATACCTAAGATTATTACGGGTAGGTACATCGTTGTTTATCAAAGAACAAAATGGGAATTACACCTACGTATATTGCTTTTGTCATGTGGTAACATAACAAATTTTATTTATCAACCCTTAGTTGACTTTAGTTAATAAAATCACCTTTTTATTATACCTACAAATATAAATAATAAATGAAAACAATGAACACCAAAGAATTACACTGTTTAATCGTAAGTGTGACCAGAAAGGGTCCATTTATATTACCATCATCATCTTTGGCGCTACATCCCGGAGTGGGACTTGGCCTCCACAAGGAGCTTTCGCCACTCTGCCCTATTGGCAGCCACGCTCCTCCAGTTGACTGTGCCCAGTGCGTTGAGGTCCCTTTCAACACATTCCATCCACCTCAACTTGGGTCTTCCTCTTCTACGTCTCCCCTCTGGTCTAAAATTGAGCACCCTATTAGGTGGTAGGAGTGCTTCCATTCTCTCTACGTGCCCCAACCACCTGAGCCTTGAGATTTTAATGCACCGTATGACATCTGCATCATTGTAAAGTTGGTATAGCTCATGGTTGTATCTCGTTCTCCATTTATATTACCAGAAACAAATAAATAACAAATGCACCAGCATTTGTTACGCACCAGCATTTGTTATTTATCTCACCATGAGAAGATTAACAAAAAAAAACTTTAGGCCAAAGATACCCACGGATAGGTTAGGCGAAATAACCCCATTTGACGGTACTCGAAAAATTCGCAGTTCATGCAAGGTTCTTTTTCGCAGTTCAATGGTCTTCGTTTTTTATTCTATCCCATCCCCTCATGCCGCATCCCGTACGGGATAGGCCGCTAACAGATCGCCATACCTTGCTTCCGTTACATTCACGCAATTCGTCATATAAACTCTACGATTCAGGGTTCTAATAGTGCAGGCGCTGAAAGGAGTTTCGTTTGCATAATATGAGGACCGAATTCAATCAATTGATGCTAGGTTGAGGATAGGTCAAGGAACAAGGCAAAATAGTTTTTTATGAAAAGTTTGATTACCAAAGAAGTGAAACTTGTATGAAACTTTGTAATTGTATATGAAACAAGCACCCATTTGCTTTTTTTGTTATAGTAATTGATTAGTAGGTAGGTACCACTTCCCAACATGCATATATATATACACATAATAATACATATGTATTTAGTGTACTTATATAATGTCGTTCGGCTCATTACCTAAGCACCTAATATATCAACTGTTAGATAATATCTAAAGGTACCTTAATGTAAAGCACATATCACATTATTGTTCTAACAATGCTACATTATATATTATAGTACTACCTACATAAAGCTAAATCTACACATTACAATGTATTATATTATGTATTTGAATAATGGAGGTAAATTATGTACATAGTACTTAAGGTTCTATATATGCTGTCATTCGGCTTCGGCGCTCTGAATTGTTCTCAGATAATACTGAGAGAATACTCTTGAAACTGAAGACAGTGATAGATGAAAGTATGTACTACAGATTGACTGTTTTAGAATTGCAATATTTGGAAATTCCTTGAAAAAAAAATATTCCGAAAGTACCCCTGAAATTTACGGGATCTGAAGATTTTCCGTTCAGTTTTTCAGATATAAAAAAATAATTTAGCCAAAATACTGGTAATTATAATCTTAACAAATTGACTGTTTTAGATTTTTAAATTTCTTCCCAGGTTTCTTTTAAAAAGGTATAATTCACTTTGTCGCTTACGTTATTCTTATTGAGCGCTAACATTCTCATACAAAATTTAAAAAAATTGAAGCGACAATAGAACGATTTTTGCTCAGTGCATATAAGCCCTTAATGTTAATATGTATGTAGATTGTTGGTGTGATGTTCTTACACAAACTTATGTACCTGTATATTACCGGAAATGTATGAAATTTGACTGAATGATTTTGTATACAATACCTAGGAAATGATGAATAGCGCCGCAAGCTTTTTTTATTTGTTTGGTTAATTTTTTTAAAACAAAAAAATATGCAATAATATGAATGATGTTCTCTTATAAATAATAATAATAATAATCGGACAACTTTAGACGCCGTTTAGCGATAAAATCGCCCCAAGGGCACCGTACATTTTTCTTTTCACCATATAGGATCGTCACAAAACAGTAAAAATGATAATTAAATCACCACATAGGATCGTCATAAAAAAACGTATTTAAAGACTAGCGCCGTAGGTGAAATTTTTGAATGAAAAAATTGTAAAATTGTTGTCTTTCTGTAGTAGGAAACACATATGGTCATATCGTAATAGTGTAAATAGCGCCGCAAGCAAAATTTTAGTCAAGATAAGAGAGCGACCTATACCTACATCGAATAAGGTCGTGATATAAATCTAAATTATTTTTCGTGAAATAAGAAACTTACGGAGGTATCTACTTAAGTATAAAGAATATGTAAGACAATAATAGGTATAATTAGCGCCGCATGCAATTTCTTTTATGAAAAAAAATATTATAATGGATTCTCATAACGATTTTTTTTGATACGATGAACTTTTTGCTCTGTCGCTCCTTCTTCTTTTTCTTCAGCCTACTCCCGTCCACTCCTGGAAGAAGGCCTCCTCCATCTGCTTCCACACCACTCTATCCTGGGCGCTCTGGAACCTGCAAAAATACCTTCCTCGGCCGCATGCATCAGAATTCCGTGATTTCCTTCACCTAAGTCCAATTTGACTGAATGATTTTGACAAAACGACAAAATACCTACACCACTGTATATTATACCTATACATAATATTGTGGCAGGCAGGTACCCCCAGTCCTGGTATAATATGAGTGCCGTGGCTACAACAGTTGAGTGCTTAACGAGGTAGTTAGGCACCCAACTCCAAACACCAATAACATCACATCACATCACAATAACCACTAGTGACTACTATACTCTATAGAATAATACGAGCCCCATTAAAGGGAGACATTAATTAATGGGACTTTTATTCACACTCCACACACCACACAATATAATGATAATATGGAGTTGGAGACCATTGTCAAAAGGCGAGCATATTACTTCATTATTATTAATATTAATAACTACCTGCTTAGTTGGAGGACGACTAAGGCGCCCGTTGAAAAGTTACGAATTAAAAAAAAATGTTAAGGTGAGGAAGGTCTCATATCTGGGTCACATACTACGGGGAGAAAGGTATCGCCTACTCTGCCTAATATTGGAGAGCAAGATAGAGGGAAGACGGGGAGTTGGCAGAAAACAGGTGTCCTGGCTGCGCAACATTAGAGAGTGGACCGGAATGAGGACGGTAGACGATCTGTTCCGGGCAGCGCAGGACAGGGAACTTTTCGCCAGAGTGATCGCCGATGTCGGGGGGACCTGATATGGCACAACAACATGAAGAAGAATATATTAATTTGGTTTGCTAAACGCTCAGAATCTAGATGGACGAAAAAGATTCTCGAGTGGCGACCTAGAACAAGCAAAAGGAGCGTAGGAAGACCTCAGGCAAGATGGTCTGGCGATGTGAGGCGAATCGCAGGAAGCAAGTGGATGCAGCATGCCCAAGATAGGGATCTGTGGAAAGTCAAAGGGGAGAGATCTATGTCCAGCATTGGAATTAAAACGGTTGAGAAAGAAGACGATGAAGAATCTGGGTTTTTCGAATTAAGCCGAATGAACGAACTTTAAAACGATTCTGTTTTATCTAACATATTTTGTTTTATGACAAAATTTAAAAATATAGAAAAAACCTGATTCATATGTCTACATTCAAGGCAACTAAATTAAAGTGTTTGTGACATTCATCACTTTCAACGGGCGGCTCAGGCGCCTTAATAATCATTCCACTAGTTGATATAATAATAATACGTCCACCTTTTGTTAAAAGCTGCCTCCTAATGATAATGATTATAATATGTTTTAATAATACGTACCTACCTACGTATTAATAATTTTATTATGACTTCTCTACATTCAGGCGGGTACCTATACTTACCAATCAACCTACCCACATTATGTACCTGTCAAATTATTTATATTATTATTATTATACCTGGCAATATTAAGACGTCAATGTTGCCACATCGCCTGTATTATTTCAATATTATAACATCTACTGAATTTAAATTATGGATTGTAGTTTTTTTTTTATTGCGAAGACGTAGGTGTATTCATAAATACTACAATGGAAAGTGATTCTGATTTTGTGGGGGCAAATTATGGTATTCGTACTATCTTCTCTTGTAGAAAAAAAAGGATCTGAGAGATAAGATAAGATAAGGAATGAGGTTATTAGGGAATTGAGTGACTGCAAGAATGGTGTTGTAACTAGAATGAAAGTGAATGAACTAAGATGTACAGGGCATGTTGAGAGAATGAAGGATGACAAGATGAAAAGAAAGATATATTTGAGCGAACGAACTGATGTGAGGGAACGCGGCCGCCCGAGACTGGCCTGGTCCGATAATGTCGACCAGATCCTCAAAGATGGACGCGTTTTGAGTTATAAACCCTTTCAAAATTCTAAAGATACTGCACTTTTACTTATTTTTCTTCAGTCTCTAGTCGTCCACTCCTGAACGTAGGCCTCCTCCATCTAATTCCACGTCAAACGACCTCGAGATATTTTCATCCATGATTTAGTCTTTAACTCTCCAATGAAGCTCGAAATATCATGCAGATACCCCAACAACTGCTGGTGAAACGCCTGGTGGAAAGTCCATCCTTTGGTGTATATCTGTTGCGATAGTTGCTATTCAACTATGACGTGTAGAAAATCCGATGTTGTCACAAAAAGTAAATTGTGACGTTCGGAAGAAAATTCTCCAATTAAAAATATGATCGAAATGTATGTATGTCATCACATGAGAAGTAAAATGTTATAGTGAAAATAAAGTAAAGTGTTAGTGCTACTTATATGTACTCGTATATTATATTTGTGCGTCCCCTTATACCAGCACGATAGTTGCTGTCTGGGGACTAGAACATATTGTGCAAAATATCATATTGATTATATTTTAATTATATTGTACATAGATATTTACGGTAAATAAAAAAAAATTATTATTATTATTATTATTATTACATATTGTTATTTGAAGAAGGGGTTCAACAAGGCTGCATTTTGTCACCGAAATGTTATAATTTCTTTATTCCTAAGTGTAAAATTCATTACAACTGTACCATTCTATCGTCTTCTTGTATCTTTAAGTCTACAAGCTACAAGTCAGGCTGAGATGATCAAATTCTACACAGTCATCGTGCTGGGGTTCATGACTTGGATAGGTTTAAAACATATTATGATTGAATTTTTTTCATCCATCTCAAATTAGTATGTTGATGTTTGTAATAATAAAGATGTTTTAGACATGTACAAAGGATGTTAGTTGAAAGAACATGAACCAACCCAACCCACTCGCTTTTCATCACGATGTATTTTAAATAGGCAATCATTTACTTATATAATCACTAATGATAGTCATTTCTATATTTTTGATTCCAGCGGAAATTTATCTGTTGACAGCTAAAATAGTTTAAGTCTTTATAATAGCTTTAGATATTTTCTTTCCTAATGCTGTATTGTACAAATGTAGATAATTCTCGGTTCTGTGGAGGAAAAAACACACATACTGCATAGGGGCATCATCGAAATCAATGGCTTAATGTGTGAAATACCTATTCAAAGTTTACAGGGGTCACATCAATGAGGTTATTAGGGAAATGAGTGACTGCAAGACTGGTGTTGCGACGAGAATGAAAGTGAACAAACCAATATAGTTTGGGCATGTTGAGAGAATGAAGGATGATAGGATGACAAAAAATATATATTTGAGTGAGGGAAGAGGTGTGAGGAAACGCGGCCGCCCGAGACTGGCCTGGTCCGATCATGTCGACCAGATTCTCAAGGATTGACGCGTTTTGAGTAAAAGGAACCGGAGAGCGTGTGTGACTGCATGCTTGAATGTGACGGAGTCTAGCAGTGTGTGTAAGGATAGGGCTGTCTGGCGCTCTGTCCTCGTGGCGTGAGGGTATAGATAGATAGATAAATTTTACCTAGAACATATTATGTTGTGGCCTTTAACACTGCAATCGAAACACGTAAATAGTAATATTATTTCATTGAATTGTGACTGTTAGCGATACTGTTTTCGTTTTAGTCAATACTGCAATTGGTCAATTGGTATCTGCAAATGAATTTATTGATTAATATAATACTATATTTTGACCTCCAGGCTACATTATCCAGCCATTTTGACGGAGCAATTTCACTAGCTATATATATAAAGAAAAGTCTGTTTTTTTGTAAGTGTTCGCATAACTCCCGCATTTTACGATGGATTGCTGCAAAAATTTAAAATAACCTTTGCAACGATATAGGCTGTGTTCTAATGTTGCCAGTTTTTGGAGAAAAGGCTTTTTCTAGGAGATGCCATGATGATGAGGGGATCCATAGGTTTATGGGGTCATGTGTGGTATCATATGAAATGGCGTAGGAGAAGAAATTCAGATCTTTAGTTACATTTTTTCCAGCTCAAGCCCATGAAGTATGCCGAGTTGGTTTTACAAATTTGCCGTTGCAAAGCACGGGTTACTCAGCTAGTTATTGATATCGTAAAGGGTATAATAGATTTTATGATATCACTCCATGAGAAACAGAGTCTGCCATGACTTGGCAATTTCTGACTCCTAGCGCCATCGTGGCTGTCATTAAAAAAACTTGTTAAGTCGAATAAAACTTTATATAAATATAATAATTGATATTATAGCTGCATCGAATTCTTATAAAGTGTCTAAATAAGATATTAGAAATCAACCTATTTACTTTTTTTTGTTTATTCATCTCATTGGAAATTATTCTGTTGATGGTCCCAAATAACTTTTTGTATGGATAGAAACATAAACTGATATTGCTAAGTTTGCTGTAGTTGTCCGCCCTATCGAGATATCCAGAGAATAATTTCTTCTTCTGCTTCACGAGCCCTGCAGCTTCCATTTCTGGATATAGGCCTCCCTAATTCGTCTCCATCTCTCTCTGGATTTTGCCTCGGATGTCCATTTGAGGCCAGCTGTCAACTTCAGGTCATCTATCCAACGCATCTGTCGGCGGCCTCTAGGGCGTTTACCTAACCACGGACGCCAGAACAGGAGCTTGTTGGTCCATTGGCCATCCGTTGTTCTCGCCACATGACCTGCATAGTCCCACTTCAGCCCTGCGATGAATAGAGAATAGAATAGATGATAATTTACAAAACAAAATAAGTACGGAAGTTTTTGCGGCCGGAGTTTTCACGTTGAGTGTGTGGGTTGCGCCAATTTCGATGTTTACATGCTTGTAGCCCAGGAAATTTAGCTTTGTAGCGTAGATAATTGTCGGAAAGCTGGAAACTATTTTAATCCCTTCATTAACATGCAAAGAAGGTTTCTTGAAGTTTGCACCAATTTTCCGCTTGTGCTAAGTACAGGGTGACCCATAAACCGAAAAAAATATGTACTTTTTTCAGTTTTTCAGTAATATCTTCTAAACGATGCTTTCTAGGAAAATGGTGTCTTTTTAAAAATTAAAGTACATAATATTCTGCGTCGTTTGAGCATAAATAATCATTTATACCTCAAAAATTATTGTGATATAGACACTGCCAAGTACATATTAATTTTCGGAACAAATTGAAATATTCGTATTTTTCACTTTTGTTGTTGAATAACTCCCCAACTCAGGTATTTACGGTAATATTTCGCTAAAAATATTTAATTGTGGGTCAATTGTCTCTAACTTGTGATTAAAAGTTTAGACCTTCAACACATAGTTTATGATGCACAGGTGTTTAAAGAGAGACGAGTGAAATAAAGAAATTTATTAAATGATAAATTTAGATATGTAAAAGGTAAGCTAATTTAAATTTTACTATTCCATTTTATTAAAGTATAGTTTTGTAAAGTAAAATCCAAATTTTTAATACTGTTACGCCACTGCCTAATATTTTATATCAAAAAGAGTATTTTTTTTACATTCATTAATTTTATTAAAATATCTCCTAAACGGTTAGTGTTAGGAAAAAAATATTTATGGCGGAATTTATTAACAATAATTTTTCTATATAATAATTACAAAATAATTTATCTCATTTAAATACTAAGTGAGGTAGAATTGATTAAAAATGGTATATAAAAAATATGTTCATACATGCCGTCACTTTTTGTTAAATTACTTCTAAAAAAAGCGGAGTAGCGTAAATCCATTAAATTGCATTTAAAGCGAAATAAATTTCCTATAAAATAAGTGTAATAAAATTAATTTGGGAGTTATAATAAAAAAAATACTAGATGATCAATATCAATATTTTGTAAAATAATTCCACGCTTCCCATACAAAATGTTCCTGCATAGCAACGTGCCTCTACACAAAATCAACTTTGATCATCTAGTACTTTTTTATTATAAATGACAAATTAATTTTATTATACTCATTTTATAGAAAATTTATTTAGTTTTAAATTTAATTTAATGAATTTATACTGCACCGCTTGCTTTAGGAGTAATTTAACAAAAAGTGACGACATGTATGAATTTATTTTTTATATACAATTTTTAATCAATTCTACCTCACTTAGTATTTAAGTCAAAGAAATTATTTTGCAATTATAATATAGAGAAATTATTTACGATAAATTCCGATATAAATATTTTTTTCCTAACACTAACCGTTTAGGAGATATTTTAATAAAATTAATGAATGTAAAAAAAATACTCTTTTTGATATAAAATATTAGGCAGTGGCGTAACAGTATTGAAAATTTGGATTTTACTTAACAAAACTGTGCTTTAATAAAATGGAATAGTAAAATTTAATTTAGCTTACCTCTTACATATCTAAATTTATCATTTAATAAATTTCTTTATTTCACTCGTCTCTCTTTAAACACCTGTGCATCCTAAACTATGTCTTGAAGGTCTAAACTTTTAATCACAAGTTAGAGAAAATTGACCCACAATTAAGTGTGTTTAGTGAAATATTACCGTAAATACCTGATTTGGAGAGTTATTCAACAACAAAACTGAAAAATACGAGTATTTCAATTTGTTCAGAAAATTAATATGTACTTGGAAGTGTCTGTATCACAATAATTTTTAAGATACAATGGAGTATTTATGCTCAAACGACGCAGAATATTATGTATTTTAATTTATAAAAAGACACCATTTTCCTAGAAAGCATAGTTTAGAAGTTATTACTGAAAAACTGAAAAAAGTACATTATTTTTTCGGTTTATGGGTCACCCTGTACTTAGCACAAGCGGAATATTGGTGCAAACTTCAAGAAACCTTCTTTGCGTGTTAATGAAGGGATTAAAATAGTTTCCAGCTTTCCGACAATTATCTACGCTATACCCCCTTTTTTAATGTAACTTCACCGGTCTATTGGGGAAAAGCAACGAAAAACAGCCTTTTACACTCTATTTGGCATTGAATTTCCCTGTAAATTTATTGTTTTATCTCTATTTGTATACCTATATTACTGTCAACATGTAACTTTGACGAGTCCAAGTGCCTGCAAATGGCCTAGGGACGATTCACAACAATAAGCAACAAAAATGTTGATTTTCTTATGGTAATACATTCTATTTTATATTGTCTTTTATGAAAAGTAATTGCAATTTATATATGCTTATGGCATATCTGAAGCCTACAATGCCTACATGTCTTACATACTGTCTTATTAAAATTGAAACTTCTGGCTTGGTAATCAACCATAATTTGTAAGACCTTTTAATTTGTATTCGTGCAACTAATATATAGGTATTTCGTATTTAATTTGTTTACATTTCATTTGGTTAAGTGAAGTTTAGAACCGATATCGTTTGAGAACTAACAGTTAGAATATCTGTTACAAATCATGATATGGAATACGTTATCATTTAATAGATAGATTAATAGATAAAAAATAAATAAATAAAATAGATATGTAGGTATGTAATATTGTACAATAGTGTTGTATTCACAAACGTGATGGAGTAGGTACCCCACCTCCACTACGTATCAAACTATTTGACGTTTTGACAGTATTAATGCAGAGAGCGATATAGTTGGATGCCATCATAATACTCGTATATATTCAATGAAATAAGTTTACGATACGTTCATTGAAAACGTTTTATCAAAAAGAAAAAATACTAACAAGTAGTAATAGAGAAAGAAACAGACAAGAGAAAGATATAAAAGAATGAAGGATTTTTTTTTTGTTTTAATAAAAATGAATCTGGGTTTATCGAAATAAACCCAAATACATTTTTGCACACTTCACAGAAAGCTTAAAAGCTTGTATTGTGAAGTGAAGTAAGTCGGGGATTGAACCCGCGCCCACTGGATTAACAGTCGAGCGCGTAAAAGAAGTAAAAGAGGTATAGACAGAACAAAAGACGCAAAATACTGAAAAATATAAAAGAATGTATAGACAGATACTCCTAAGTAGTTATCTCAACAGATATACAGCAAAGGATGGACTTTCCATCAGGCGATGACTGACCGGCGGCGTCATCACTTTACACTTATGTACCATTCACAAATTAAAGTCCATCCGTTTGCCGTAGCCGGAAATCGAACCCAGACCTCACACCTGACAAGCCGTTATTCTACCGCTGTGCTATGATGGTTCGTAGTTGAGTCGAGATGAAACGTGTATATTATATTCAATAACGACATGTAGAAAAATCCGATGATCTTTCAAAAAAAAAAATTTGCGACCATATTGCTTTACCACCCAGTAATGGGGTAATCAGTGAATGCTGCGTGTGTATAAAAACACAAAAAACATTAACTTTGCACAAAACAAATGTCACATTCAGAATGGGTATCATAAATAAAATAAGCAATCGAAAAAACTCTTAAAGAACCACGATTATATTTTTACTGTCATCTAAAGCAAATATTACGTGTGCAAATTTTAAAGTGCTGGGACATTGAAAAGTATGTAAGTACTTATTAATATTTGAGAAGGAAAATGTAGATTAGGTAAGTACAATAACAACGAAAGATGAAGTTAAATAAAAGATTGTAAAAACGGAACTAATTTCTCGTATACCAAAAGTCGTACCTAGAACAAATTGAATCGGATTGGACCAAACTCGTGTTTGGACAAAAAATAATAATTCAATTCAATTTCAGAATTCTTTTTTTTTTCTTCAATATTTTACATATACAAATATGGTTAAGTACTTAAAACTATACATGTTTCGAGCTATACCTCCCCAACGGAGACAAGACTCGTGTGTGGGGAGGGATCCTGCATTTATATATTCATAGCAAATATCATACATAGCAAAATATCATATAACAAACATCATACATAATAAATTCATAGATAGCAAGCACCATACATAGCAACAAAGTTACATCCCGCGAAACAAATGAGCAATAAGAATAAGATATACTTCAAGAAAAATTCAGAACTACTCAAACTTCACAGATTCGTTGAATAGAGTATAGTGTATATATTTCGAATCATCCCGTAGATAGGATCTATCTGATAGAAGGTGTTTAATTTTTTATACGTAGTTATTATAGAGAGGTATCGTATATTGATTTTTATTGTTTTTGTTTATCATTTTTTTATGTTGTTTCTGTTTGAACATGATTAAGACGTCAATATTACGAGGGAGACTGAATCAGGCATCAGGTTGTACCGAATGACTGGTAGATGGGAGATGATTGTGGGGTTTTTGATCGTGAGTTGATGTTTCAATTGAATTTGGGTTATACCTACATACATTATAGACCGTGACCGGATAAAAGCCCATAAGAATATTTATTTATTTATCGTATGGCCAACATCACGCCTACATCATATATCATTCGTTATGTCAAAGTGTAAAAAACATGTTAAAAGCTCAGAGTGCTTGTCAGAGACTTAAATCTAGACTTCTTATACGGGTGCACCCTGGATAACCCTGAAAGAGTATGCAACTGTTGCCCGCCAGACAATCGATGATCTCCTGGCTAAAAGAAACATCAAGATACTAGAAGAAGTCAAAGAAGTATAAGAATATTGCTCAACATGAATGAATCCCAAGAAAGACAAAAGCCCTTAAGAAATTTGTTCGAGGGACAAAAGCTCAAATCTCATTGGATTTTGAAAATAAAATTAAGTGTGTCTATTAGTATACGATTTTTTGAGTGCGTTAGAAACTGATTAGAAAATAAACAAATAAATAAGCGGTTCTAAAATGGGATGGACAATAAAGTAGTCAAAATTTTATAAATAATTCATCTACTGGAATGCAACTAGGAAGTTTGGGCTTTTATCCGTTGAGCATATTTCTGGAGGGCTTTTGTCTTTATTTGGGTTTATTAATGTTAGCAATATTCCTATGGGTTTTTTTTCCAGGAACCCATATAGACATATAATTTTTTTTTTGACGTATCGTGTATAGTAGTGATGGGCTATATTAATCGATAGCATATTCGATTAAATCAATAGTAAAAATATTTGACTATTCGGTTGTATTCGAGATAGTCGACTATATAATAATCGACTTCTACACGGCGACTAAAATTTATTTATTTTTATAAATTTTCTCGATTAAAAAATAATTCCAATATTACCTCTGAAATCTCTCGACGTAATACCCAGCATTCTCCTCTCCATGGCTCTTTTTATGCAAAATTGATAGACTGCTGTTTTTTTATACTTTACAAATACTTACAAATCAAAGAATAGCCAATATTGTTAATTGACAGGCAGATAGGTACACATACACAAAACATTCTTACTTCTTCGCGATCAAATTGTGTAGCTATAATGTGAGATGGAATCGATATCGTCTCTCCAGTCTTTTCTCCTCATCAGGACCAGGACCATATCATATTACCAGCAGCTTTGTAGTGGTTAATTCGTTTAGGCGGCTATTAAGTAACCGCCACATAGGTAACTGATCCATTTTACCTTAGCCATAGTTAAATATCACTACCTCCACTCCTATATAGAACACGTATACATTTAGTTCGCATCATTGGAGATTCGCTCTTAATTTTTTATTATTATTAAGACCGATGTCTTTATAATTTTTATTTTATATTTTCTGCATGACCTTATTTCCATGAAGCGAATTTTTTCAAAGGACTCGTTTTATCAGGGATGTCAAATACAATATCAGAAACAGCAATTTGTCTGATTCGGAGCAATTTGAAAAAAAATCATATATTGTAAATTGATTTATCTAGCAACCTGAGAGCCCACCCCTAAAACCATAAAAACCTGTGTGTTTTTATAATAAATGTTTACACATAGGGGTCGTACGTCGCCACTCACCACTGGATTGCCTAGAAAAATCTTGCTGGCCAAAACTTGCTGTAAACCCCTGAATAGATCCCTCAACGAGGTTCTTCGAGTTTTTTGAAATATATAGTAAGATTGACAAGATTCACGGGTTAGACTCGCAATCCGTGACCAAGGCGGCAGTAGGTTCGCCGAAACGTCGGAGCATCTGATCACTACACAATTAACCCGAAAAACATATCTACGAGCACATGTAGATCATCGTGAAAACCTGCAACAACTGTTGAAGATTAGTAAGAGATAGGTCAGATTATTTTCGTCAATGAGAAAGATAATCCGCAAAAAATGTTGTACTTATACTTAGTCGGAAAAGCCGACTATCCGGCCAAATATGCGTCGACTAGTCGTCTAGTCGGCCAAATCCATAGCCGGACCATCATTTTTTCAAAGGACTAGCAGTTTACTCTCAACAACCGGTCAACATACGGATTTTTTAAAGATTGCGCCAACCCCGTATTTACTGAGATATTTGCCATATTGGTGAATGTTGGTAGATAGTGTAGTGTGGGTATGTACCTACCCATATTATATTCTTGCAAAGTATCGTATGACGTCCTCTCCAGTACTGGAACTTTCTAATGGTTTCTCACCCGAAACACGCAAATAAAATGCACACGAAAAACGACCTTATGTATATCGTCATAAGGGTCATTTTCCTAAAACATTTTATCTACGTGTTTAGGGCGAGAAAGCTTACAAAGTACCCCCCCTGATCAATGCACAAGGACGGGAGGCTATATTATAACTCCTGGCAGTACCACCACCAACCATAAGGACAGCATCAGTTTGTTAGCGAATTATATTACCTTATTATAATAAGGGTAGGTACTTACTTCAATCTTCTGGCACAGTGCCTTACGAAATTTTTGATAAATGTTAAATAATCGGGGAAATGAACGTAAAACCTGGAAAACACATCTTGCATTTCATCCATAGAATGATCTTATATGTAATATGGACTATTGAGTGTCCAATGCTTGGCATTTCTTAAAATTTGTAGTGCCAAGATTTGCCTTTTATGCACGAAATTTTTTTATTATATTTCATTTTCTTAAAGCACAGACAGTCTTACAAAAATTCAAAAATTATAAACAGTACAACATCAACAAAAAGTGGACCAGTAAAGGCTCGAGAATTACCAACTTATGTTTATTTGAAATGCATAGCAAACTATTCCTATCGTGGGATTCGAATTTGAACAAGTCTACCCGCTACCGAGGTCACGTCGTCCGCCCATCTATTCTGGGGCCTTCCGTTTTCTGGGGTCCTCTGTTTTACCATGGTCTCCACTTTATTAGTCTGGGTTATGTTTTCTATTTCTATTCTAGTCATGTTTTCATAAAAATATTTCTCAACTTTTTTTAACATTAGTATTTTAGTTACCTGAACTAGATGGGATTGTTTTGCTAAGGTAATACTAATAATATAAGATGAGATAGGCTCATTGGTTTTATTATGTTCACTCACACGATGTTAATTTGGTAATGAAGGTATCACTATCTTCCTTATTCTTATTATACATCACCCTATATAGTAATACCTTTTATACTTGGCAACTATACGTGTAATACCTTTTATAAATTTTGTACTAGGCCAGTTAAACAGACGAAAACTGTGGCAGTCTATAGTTTCGTTCGAAAATTATTGGGTTTCATTTAGTAAGGAAAAATGAAAAAACTAAATATTTACCTTAAAATCCACAAAATTTGACTTTTTAGTTTGCGACTAGTATTGTAATAGTTATTCATCGCTGTACTTTTTTGTTTGTTTACTAAACTATCTACCTTCTTACATTTCTTAATTACGGGCTTCTCCCACTATATTGTTTCAGTTCTTATAAATACTCACTGTCTCTGTTTCCTTGCTTACTTTATTCAAAATCTCCTGAAGATGAGGTAATAATGAAGATGAGGTGATGAGTAAAAGGAATCGGAGAGCGTGTATGACAAATTGCATGAATGTGCCAGAGGCTAGTAGTGTGTGTAAGGATAGGGCTGTCTAGATAGACTAATTAAGTTATTTATTTTTTACTGAATATTTAGTCATTACACATAGGTTGCATAAAATCAGGGACAAATTATTCAAATAATACAGGTTACTGTCTATTTGGTGACGGCGTAGGTCGTCCAAGATCAAGACACTGCAAAAAAACTTATTGGGATCGCATGACAAGACCAAAAAAATATCAACAAAATAGTATAGGTAGATAATACACTATCAATCTGGTCATAGTCGTCACCTGGCGGGTAAATTACGTACTAAATCAATATTATGTTTATAAAGTAAAGTCTGATTTTTGTAAGTGTTCACACAACTCCCGCATTTAACGATGGATTGCTGTGAAAATTCATAATAACATTTGCGATAATATAAGCTATGTCCTTACGTCGCCGATTTTCAGAGAAGAAGCTTTTCCTGAGAGATGTCATGATGATGAGGGGATCCAAGGGTTGTGTGGGGTCGTGCTTGGTATCGTATGAAAGGGCGAAAAGAATAGAAATTCAGATCTTAAGTCATATTTTGTCCAGGCCAAGCCAACGGGGGACACCGAGAGATAAAATATTGATGACGGGATCCAAGTGTTGTGTGGGGCCTTGTGTGGTATCTTACGTAAGGATCGACTTCACCATCCAAATTTACCGTTGTGAAGCACGGGTAACTCAGCTTGTATCTACTAAAGGTAGCAAAGCATGTAATGTCGAAAAACCTGCTTAAACTTAATACCCCAGCTTGGATTCGATATTGTTACCTACTAAATGCTGCCAACATACAAAATTATGTGTACACGCATAGAGTATCATATGTCACCTGTGGATGGCGGTGTTTCTTGATCGTATCGGTTAGCCATCATATGGACGATGGCGTTTACGAAAATAGCAGTTTGGTAACATGTGCGCAGATACGAGTATATCAAATATTTACATACGTAGACTACTTCGATTTTAACTACAAGTTTTTACTGCATCTGCACTAAATCCATAAAATAAATAAATCAATCTTTATTGCCCAGGGAAACTATGCATAGTTACAAAAACAAGACAATGGTAGTGTGCCAAAAGGCAGCAAAGGCTTATTGCAAAAGCAATATCTTACAGTCAACCCCAACCAAAATACGTGTTAGTAAAAAATAAACTGGACGATCAAGTTAAGATGGTTGGGACATGTAGAGAGAATATATCTGGGAGAAAGAAGAGAATCACATGGTTGACCATGTAGACCAGATTCTCAAGAACACAAGTATTTTTAGTAAAAGGAGTCGTGGAGTGTGTATGACGAATTGCACAAATATGACGAATCCAAGATGTGTAGGTATGTAAAGATATGAAAGTATGGCGATCTGTATTCTCTGGCTACCCCTCAAGGGATGCGACGTCAGGGGATAGAATAGAATAATCATTAAATTATTTTCTTATATCTGAATTATTTGAAAGAACACATTTATCATGTGGAACTTACTAAGAAAATATGGAAAATAATAAGGGTCACAACTATATGCCCTGCGGCACTCCCGATATACTCGGTACAGACATGTGGTCTATTGTAATAATCACCACGCGCGGCCGCTGATAAAGGCAAAGGCGCACTGCGCTGCCACACTAAACATAAGAATATGCCTATAAATAAATCAATATTAAATGGAAAACGTTAAAAAAAATTAATCGTACCTTATACAATATACATTCATCTTTATAATATCGCACGTACGAGTACGTACAAGTACTCATACTACTGTGAAACTACTCTAGTGTGATAGTGTATGTGTGCGGTGTAGGTGGAGTAAATCTCACGCATGTGTATTGAAGGCCGCGTGCAGAATTTCAAATGCACAAAAAAATATCGATATTTGTACTAAAATCTCAAATCCTTCGCGAACGGTGAAATGAGGGAGAGAGTGTATCTTTGATAGAGAAATTAACGCGCTAGAAAGAGACGGAGGCGGCAGTGCGCGAGTCATCGATATAATTTAAAACATGCGTGATTCGCGACGCACAGGTCATAAAATGATTTATTTGTAGGAAGTTTTTAACGTTAATTAACGCAAGTACAATGTTAGAACCGATTAGTATTGTGTTGTGTCGAATACAGCACAACACATTTGGCGCGTATTTTCATTGTTTACAAGTTAAACTCAGTCACTATTTTAGGTTGAATAAATACACTTATATCGATAATATTAAGAATAATTGAAGTGCAATCGAACGAAATTTGGACAGGTAAATGGTTTTATAGCATAGGTTACTGAAAGATTAAATAAATAAAGATACATTTTCTCAATACTTTAACATTATTTTCATAGCATAATATGTATACTCGTATAGCAAATGAGCAATCGATTTATTAGATCGAACCGTAATTCGACAACTATTATTTATAATATGGTTTTCGTACAGTGTGAGTCGAAACTTGGTTACTCTTAGAGTACTGCGGCCCCACTCGCAGCTGAGTAAGAAGTGTTGGAAAATCCTTATCTTGTCTATGAATGTATCTAATACCTAGTGGGTTTTATTCATATTTTGTCAAAGGTTTATTATATATTTACTACATTTTTTTTTAATAAACACGACTACTATATGACTTTTTCTGCCACCTCCGTGGTCGGGTGGGGCCGCGATAGTGGAATAGTGCCGAATATTTTTGTGGAATTTATTACTGTTAGTCTGCAGTCGACGTCGAAGTCAGATCAATAGGTAGATAAATCTATTTCTATTTATCTCTTTACGTCGCATCCCTTGCGGGGTAGATAGAGAGGACAAAAATCTCTATACCTAAACACACTCTTGCACATATAGCTTACTATATATACCTACCTACACACATTAATATCTTTTTGAGGTGGTCGGTAGCCTGGTTGGTAACGCGTTCGACTGTTAATCCAGTAAGCGCGGGTTCGATTCCCGATGCCGACCTACTCCACTTCACGACACAAGCTTTTCAAGCTTACGCTTTTCAAGCGTGTAATTGGGTTTATTTCGATAAACCCAGATTCATTAAAAAGTATATATAAGGCTTTCTACTCGGCTGCGAGTAGTATGCGCTCCCTAAAATAATTTCACGAGCCGCCGCTGATAATCACGAATAACATACATTTATAGGTTCCCGGAGAAAAACCCATAACAATATAAGAATATTGCTCAACATGAATAAATCCTAAAAAAAGACAAAAGCCCTTCAGAAATATCGTCAACGGATAAAAGTACAAACCTTCTAGTCGGATTCCAGTAGATGAATTATTTATAAAATGTTGACTATTTTATTGATCGTCCCATTTTAGATCCCCTTATTTATTTGTTCATTTCCCAATCTATGGTAGTTTCTAACATACTGAAAGAAATCGTATACTAATAGATACAATTAATTTTATTTTCAAAATTTTGAGCCTTTGTCCCTTGAGCATATTTCTGAAGTCTTTTCTGGAATTTATTCATGTTGAGCAATATTCTTATGGGTTTTCGTCCGGTCACGACATTTATAACATTGGTTATATTATTATTTAATTTAGAGACATTTCCTTGTATAGCACGCACCCTCACCACTATGACATAACACCAATCCATCTCAATTCATACATTTCCATTGTACTAGCCTCTTCACGCGATTTCATTATTCATCAAAAATTTATTTTCCTTTTCTTGTTAATTTCATTTCCTATCTTTTTTTTTTGTATAATTTATCATCTTGAAGACTCGCCCTTAGCAATTATTACATTTTCTATATATTAACTTCGTAGTTCATCTATCAACGTTTCTCTTTGGATCACCCAAACATCCGTAAAATGTATTCTGTACTTTAAGAGTGTGCATGTCGACATTTCAAAAAATTCTAAAAACGGGAGACCTTCTATCTCGACAACCGTTACTAAATATGCTTTGGAACAAAATAGGCTAGATGCATTGAACCTTTATCTAGGGAATAACCGTAGTAGATTTTTTATATCTCGTATAGATTTTACGAAAAATAATCTGAAAAACACCTCTGATCTTTTTCCCGAAAGTCGCAGAGATTTTTTTTATTGATAATATGCATTAAAATCTAAGTAATGACCGCAAAAGTTTTTTGAATGAAGCTTATTAACCCCAAAAAGTAAAAACAAACGCTATTTTCAATATTTTTACGTTCGATTTTTCACTACCATTTAGAACTTTAATGCCGCGGGAAATGACCGTGACGGCATAGTTAGGTAGATTTGAACTTGATTGGAAACTGCACGATTTTGATCTCAAATGCCACACATTTTTCATTCTTATGTTGCAATATGCTTTGCTTTGTCTTTGCTTTGTCTATGCTTTGTTTTGTTTTTATACTAATGATGGTTTTTATTTGTTCCAGGTACAGCAAAACTTTCTTGGTCTTTATAGAGTCTCCAACACAGTGAGTCCAATTTTTATTCTCTCGTCTTTAATGTTTTTTAGTTAAAATTGAATGAATCAAAAATTATCGCCAGTCAACTGAATTTTACGTGCCTAATAATATTCAACATTCCACCTATATGAGAACATTACTTCTGGTTCAATTTATCATCAAGTAGTCACGTTACAGACAGATTGACCCACCCATCATACACTCGATATAAGTATGAGGGTGTGTAGTGAATATGCGGAGTTCTAATCAGATTGTGAGGTATGGAGAGCTTCCTTACAATAAGATTGTAATCTCCTCTTCCACTCATCATCACTCCTCTCCCCTCCCTCCACTAATCTCTCAAGTGTCTCTGCCCTTCACTATTCTCCACCTAACATCTTCAGCCAGACACATGTCTACTAAGTACAATCATTTCTTATTCCAATTTTATCTAAGGGAAATAGTTGGTAGTTCAAGAATTTTGAAGATAGTATGGCTATGAATCACATTCAGTCTTTAATTCGTCTTACTCCTCCTAAAAAGAATTATACAATTGCGTAAACCAGATCTAGATCTTCTTCTCTGGGTGCCATGTCAGGTCTCCCCGACGTCGGCTATTACTCTGGCGTAGGTCTCCCTGTCCTGTGCTAGCCGGAACAACTGGCCACCCTCTGGATTCCGGTCTAGATATCATAGTCAAAATCTCATATAGAGTACCTTCAACTTTCATTAAGTTATTTTGCCACTGATGAGCACTAGCACCGCCACCTTGACATTTTTCTCTTTCTTTAGCCAAGATGTAGGATTAATCATGGATTAATACATAAAACGTTATAGAGGCGAGGTTGCCGTCACCGTCGCTAAGGAAAGGAGTGATGGTCCTATCATTGCCACCTAGAGTCTTTCTCTAGCCATGCTGTAGAAATTTGAGACCACTTCGTTTTGCAGCGTTGCCATCACCGTCGCTAAGGAAATGTGTGGAATAACAGTCCCTTAACAACGAGTATGACGGACCACGTATTATATTCTGTTACGAGATTTGACAGGAGTGATGGTCCTATTCAATCATTATGCTATGTTGCCAACTGTTACAGCACGGCTAGAGAACCTACTCTAGGAGGCGGTGGTACTAGTCATTCCAAATTATGTATGAGAAAAACGAAATTTAATAATTTTATGACCACTACATGTTTCGAAGTTATAAACTCTTTAAATACAATCAGAATAGAGTGATTATCCTGCAATGTGTTTACAGATTGACCCCAAATTGTAGAGGGTTAGTAAAGTGGGAAATCATTAAATACTTTTTCCTTCCTTTTTTCCGTATTTTTCTCCACTGGCCACCCCAGCGAGCCGGATATAACAAAAGAAATAAGAACTCACCGACACAAACATCCGGCGGTAAACAGAATATTATGTTTGTGAAGTGTTGCTGTGGGCGGACAGGGGTTGCAATTATTACTCCTAAGGGCTGTGCTCTCTCAGTGTACATCTTTTTTTTATCAAAATAACACGAAACTCTGAAATTTCCCGGATGACATCTAGGCGATCTAGAGATGACGTTATCGAGACAAACAAGATTATGAATGGCTACTGATGTTTCCGATATCAGCTCCATCTGCACCCTGAATACCAATACCCATATGAGAGGACATTCTATAAAGCTCACCAGGGGACGGTTTCACAATAATCCGAGAAAGAATTTTATTTGCAATTGAGTGGTGAATATGTGGAACCCTCTACCCGAAAATGTGATACAAGCACCATCAAAGAACGTTTTTAAAAACAGATTGGATGACTTTCTCAGTACGACGGAAACACAGACATTGATTTGGGCCCATCAGCCTAGGCTGCATGCAAATAATTCTTGCTAGGGCATTGTTAAGGGCTCCTAGAACATGCCAGAAATTGCACCGCGAGAAGTCAAATTTCAAATTACTCAGCTAATACTAAAGATATCATCCTAAGACTTGAAACGTGGATAAATATAAGATATGTTTTAGGGACCCTAACGGTTAGAGATTTGATTTTTGTAAAGTTTTGCAATGAAAAAGTATTCTAAACTTACTTCCGTATTTTACCGGAACATGAGATTATTCCCGTAGTTTGTTTGATATAGTGCTGTAATTTGCTTGATACAAAATCATACAAAAACCCAAAATCGATTTTTTGATAACGTTTTTCTTATTACTCGTTTATATTCCCCAATACATAAATTTATTTATTGTGTTGCAACCCTGTTGTTCCCAGACACTACTTTATATCTATATGCTGATAATAATATGTTTTATTAGACAGTTAGCAAATAATAATATATCTACTTGTAACACCTAAATCCAAGTGTATTTTCATTCAACACCTCCGTACATTCGTTTTCCCATCACTATAAGTCACTACCTATATTATATAGTGTTGCCGCCTCTCTATAAATCTGTCTGTTCTAGGATTATTTTGTTTCCATTTTATGGTTGGCAGCATTGCTTCTTAATAACTCTATTTGTGGCGAATATCAGACGTGTTATAGAATAGACAACATATTTTGTATAGTATTTCTTTCCTACATCAATAGTTGGTGTAAGTGTCTGCGAATTTTCAAAATCATGTAAAATATTAAAACCATTGTTCTTCCTTGCCTAGAAATAGAAATACATAAAGATAAAAGCTGGATTTCGCCCACTTCTTAGGAATCTTAGGTGAGGAATAGCGGAGATAGGAGACACTTATCATTATTTTTTATGGCAAATTTGTGCTAGGTGGCTCCTATCTTAGCTAATCCTCACATTTAAAGTTGGTGAAATCCAGAATAAGATTTTTAGTTATAGAATATTTTTACCATACCCATAGCGTGGAGTCACAAGGGTGTAAACGAATCCAGAACCCAGAGTCAAAACATATAATCTCCATAATATAATATTGAGAAGTTACGTTTTATGATAACTAGTTATCTCAACAGATACACATACACAGAAAAGGATGGACCTTCCATCAGGCTTATGACTGATCATCGGCTGGCGTAATGTGATCACTTTACACTTAAGTAACATTCACCAATTCCAGTCCATCCATCTGTCGCGGCCGGGAATCGAACCCAGACCTCCAACCTGACAAGCCGGTAATCTACCGCTGTGCTACGAAGGCTGGTAGTTGAGTCGAGGTGAAACGTGTATATATTGTGATATTTATTTCTATTATTTATTCTATTTAAGGCCCTCCACTCGTTTGCGAGTGATCTTAAAATATTGTGATATTTTACATTAAAAAAATGCTCTGTTTTATGAACTAGAATTTGACTAAAAGAAGGTTGGAGGCATCTTTCCTATTTTTACATTCCGATGTGTTGAAATTTATCGTGAAAAAATTGGTAGGTACGTCTGGACAGCCAATATTCATTTGCTATTTTTCGGAAATCCCTATAGTTTAAAATTCAAGTCTACATCATTTTATGTAAAAAAAATCCACAATATTGGGAACACACTCATATCAAATTACAGCTGAATAAAAACATATTATTATCTAATAAAAGAAACCCCCTCTCCGTGTATTTTCACGGGTGCCAACTACTAGTGTTATTACAAAAGGGTGCAGTTTAAAATGATTGTACATTATGAAAGGTCACTTTTACATTTTCACGGGTAATGAAATTCGACGTGACGGAACAGTTACTGACAGCTCAGTGAACCTTACCCCACAGCGTTACCCTTACCCCTCCCATATTCCATTCCATTCATACACATTATGGGCGAGCATGTTATGGGCGAGCATATATAAAGTAAAGTCTGATTTTTGTAAGTGTTCGCATAATTCCCGCTTTTTACGATGGATTGCTGCGAAAATTTATAATAACATTTGCGATAATATAGGCTGTGTCCTAACGCTGCCGGTTTTTGGAGAAAAAACTTTTTATAGGAGATGCCATGATGATAAGGGGATTCAAGTGTTGCGTAGGGTCATGTATGGTATCGTGTTAAAGGGCATTGGAAAATAAGTTCAGATCTTATGTCACATTTTGTCCAGCTCAAGCTTATAAAGTATGCCGGGTTGGTTTGTTAAATGTGCCGTTGCGAAGCACGGGTAACTCAGCTAGTATACATATATATATGTCTAACATTTACTATTGATAACAAGAAATGGACCGGTGATTTTTGACGTTTATTGTTGACGGGTAGAAAAATGAAATGGAAGAAGGTAAAAAAGTGTGCTAAACTTAAATAGGGGATTTTTTTTTTACAGTTAAGATTAGTAGGGAGATTTTTGAGACATAGAATTTATTCCTTTTCTAAAATAGGTAATCTAAAAAAATATATCCGCGACTTCCGGGAAATGAGTTTCTGTCTTTCGGAAAAAAGATCAGAGATGTTTTTCACATTTTTCTTTGGGCAATCTATACAAGATATAAAAAATATTTTACGGTTATTCCCTAGATAAAGGTTCAATGTATCTACTCTATTTTTTCCAATGCATATTTAGTAACGGTTTTCGAGATCTAAGGTCTCCCGTTTTTAGAAATTTTTGAAATGTCAGTATGCCTATGTATAGTCTTAATGAGCGAACGCCATTTCATGCCACTCGACAAACTATTAAGTAGTGGATACTACACGTTGCGCCACTATACCACGCGCTATCCTCTTCACAATCACCCCATCATCTAGTCACTAGTGCTTAGTTGTAGGTGTAGGTGCAAGTACAACCATTAACACAAGTGCTACTTCATCTTAACTTCGCTTAATGAAGTGTCGAGAGTGCAACTCAACTTAACTACATAACAATGGGAAGTCGGAAAAGCTTCGTTTGTTAGGGGGAGTACATTCAAATCATTATACATATTTACGTAAGCTTGTGAAAATAGGTCACGAATCAAAAAGTTCGGTGTAATCCGTAGCATAGCGATACGAAATATCAAATAGGTACATATAGTTGACGCAGTTTGTTGGAGCGTGAACTTTCAATCCAGAGGTGCCAGGTTTGAGGTTCGAATCTCGGTGGTGACGTGACTTACTGCAAAGTGTGCAAGAAAGTATTTGAGTTTGTGTACACAAGCACAGATCCTAAAGAAAAACTAATAATGCTAATTAATGGTGACTACATTAAATATATCCGGCAAATCGAGCAATGTCCCTATGTTCTTGAAAGGGACTCAATACTTGAGGTGGTCGGTAGCCTGATTGGTAAAGCACTCGACTGGTAATCCGGTGGGCGCGGCTTCAATCCTCGATGCCGACCTACTCCACTTCACGACACAAGCTTTTTAAACTTACTGTGAAGTGAACAGATATGTAAATTGGATTTATTTCGATAAACCCAGATTCATAAAAAAAAACTTGACTTGCTATTACTGCTCTCCTGCACACTTTACAGTAAGCTAAAAGCTTGTGCCGTGAAGTGCAGAACACATCGTCAGTACCGAGATTCGAAATCGTCACCCAGGTACTGTTTGAAAGTTTGCACCAACAGCGCCAACCTTGATGTGCATTCTTCCAGCTAACCTTGACACATAACTTTTGAGAAATAGTTCAGAATGAGGACTTAACTAGGTTCCATACTAATTATAAGAACATCTTCTTTTCAGCCCCTTTCCCTCCACTTCTGGATATGGGCCTCTTCCTGTCTCTTCCACAATTCTCTGTTTTGGGCGCTCTGCCTGCGCCCATATGTCCCACCGACTCGATAATGTTATCGGCCTATCTCTTTTTTGGTCTCCACAAACTCCGTTTGTTTTCGTAGGGTCTCCAGCTCAGTACTCTGGCTGGGGGTCCATCTAGATCTTACACTTACGTTAAAATGCTAACTAGTTAATGTATGGTGGATGGAATAATATGATTTGCAAACTCTATAGTATTATTATAATAATATATAGCTTCATACATAACTTTATGTAGACAGACATAATATTATGTAGACGTATTATTAAGTACATAGGTAGGTATATAATCTAGTAGGTAATGACATTAGTATGTATTGTACTTATTATATAGAGACACATATTATATAGGATAGGTAATGTTGACTTCCATTATATTCCATGACAGAGACATATTACGACAATACAATCATTGTATACCAACTTTATAACATCTCAAATCAAATCATACAACTGGAAACACGTGGAATTATAGGAATTAGTTACACCATCCGTTCCCAAAGTATGGATATATCTAATGATAGGAACTTAGAGTCAATCATAGGTACTATAAATCTACTCAATCAAAGACCAGAGTTGTGAAATTTGGGCAAACAGCACAGGGTTAAAACATG
Source organism: Ceraclea dissimilis (assembly GCA_963576895.1). Taxonomy (NCBI): domain Eukaryota; kingdom Metazoa; phylum Arthropoda; class Insecta; order Trichoptera; family Leptoceridae; genus Ceraclea; species Ceraclea dissimilis. Next base: position 17,916,695 of record OY756369.1, read on the forward strand.
CGAAGGAATTAATTACAAGGTACTTGCAGAAGTTCACCACCAAAGCTCTCAAGCTTTCGAAAAAACAAATAAGGATCCTAACTAGTTATAGGACCTTGACTGGACACTGCAGACTGCGGAAGCATATACTCAAAATTGTCAGACACCTCAGTTTGTAGATTCTGTTCAGAGAACAACAAAACACCTATTCACACCTCTGTAACTGTGATGCACTCGCTCACAAAAGAAGTCGCTCTCTTGGAGGGCCCCTACTGGACTCCGAGAAGGCAAGACTACTCGCACCAAGACAGATCGTGAGCTACATGACACGCGTCACCCTTGAAGACGAGTTGTAACATTGAAGGATGTCACAATAGACCTATTCTGGACGTGGCAACGTAGGGGCAACATTTTTTGTAGAGAATTTACCAAGGATTATTTTTGTCATTGACTACTTTCTCCTATCTCTTACCATATTCCTATAAAATGCGAAAAACCGCAAAGAGGGACCTTTTCGGGGGGGGGGCAGGGGGGGGGGGCAAGATTTTCATAGGCAACCCTAGTGCGATGTAATACCCTATTGGTAAGGTATCATTTATACCACATTTCGATCAAAAAACAGATACGTCATAATTTAAGCAGCGGGTTCTTGGATTATAATAACGGTTTCAAACATCGATTCAGATATCTGCACATTTATCATCATTTAAGCCGTATAGTGAAGTAATTTCTTTTTTGCTCACCAATTTTGACTCAAAATAGAAGACAGAACATATATATATATACCTACTCTTAGAGTGTCTGGTGTCTTACTGTTTGTGAAGAGTCTAACTCTTATATTTGTCTAAGGTTCACAATACCTCATCTGGGTTGGAACTATTAGAAACCATAGATATAGAACATGTCTTAAAATATTATTGCTATTGTCTCTGATTGTTTTGGTTGCTAAGTGTTGCCACTTTTCTTCCATCCCACCCATCCCCCTCTTCCTCCATTATGTCGATTGATTCCTATCATTATTACACCTCTTCTCTCCTCTCGTCTGCGCTATTGTGTGTTATTGTTCTTGAGGCTTTATCAATAGATGCTGTTGCTTATTTAAGTACCCTCCTGTGTCTTCAGTCAGATGGCATTATATCTATACAGACGTTCTTAAATAATAGTAAGATGTTTAGGGAAAATCGATTCTCATTCATTCGCTGGTTATTATTATTCGTACGTAGAAAGATATTGAAAGAGTATATTTTTAAATCACAATTTATGTTTTTGTGAGAACATCGAACTGTCTGCATGTTGTAGTTGATTAACAAGTAAGTTATCTCAACAGATATACAGCGAAAGATGGACTTCCCATCAGAATTATGACTGATCGTCGACTGTTTTTATGTGATAATTTCACACTTCTACATCCATCCGCCACGGCCGGGAATCGAATCAGCGTGTTAGATTGAAAGTCTGAGTTCGATTCCATATCCTTACACACACTCCTTTTTTTAATGAATCTGGGTTTATCTAAACTAAATGAACCCAAATACATCTTTGTACACTTCACAGTAAGCTTGAAAAGCTTGTGTCGTGAATGGAGTAAGTCGGCATCAAGGATTGATCCCGCACCCGCCGGATTAACAGTCGAGCGCGTAACTAATCAGGCTACCTACCACCTCACTTCTTGCTTCCGTCACATTAGTGAAAATTGTCTAATACGCTCTCCGATTTCTTTTAATCAAAACACGTCCGTACTTGACGGCCACGCTTCCATACACCATCTTTTTAGTCATTCTGTCATCATCCATTCTCTCAACATGCCCAAACCATCTAAGTTCTAATTGTAGTAACAATATTATTATCAATACACAATATAATATTAGTTACCCTCTCGTTGTAGTATATACTAGTATTTTCTTCCCTTGCATTCCCTCTTCGCATGACGAGCTTTCATCAGCAGACATCGTCTCCTTCTGTGTCGGCTTCCTTTGCCGACAATTAACTGTAATTTACTCCTCCTCATTACGTGAGACTTTCACGGAATGTTTTTTGTCTTGACACACTACACACACTATACTATACTCTACTGTCATGGGCGTCTTCAGGCGGGGGGCAGCTGCGCCCCTCTAGAGATTGAAACATAGGTAACAATTTCAATTTTAAATTTAGAAAATGAATCTGGGTTTGTCGAAATAAACCTCGTACATCCTTGTACACTTCACAGAAAGCTTAAAAGCTTCATATTTAATAATTAAAACTCACAAAAATCAAATTTTCACCACACATTTTCCTATCATATCATAATTTTTCCATTAGTTTCATAAAAAACCTGCCTGCGGCGCTAATTACCTATTCCTATTCTTGCGTTACATATTCTTTAAAGGTACCTATGTTTTTATTTCACAAAAAATAATCAATATTCATATCACGACCTTTTTTATGCAGAAAGGGAAAATTCTGACATCATAGAAATAAACCAGATTCATCACTTCATCCATTTTTCTTTAAAAAATTCGCCTGCGGAAGTTTTACTGTATTCGGTATGTTTTAAATCAAACTACATAATGACCTTTTTCATTTTTTTTAAATTAGGTAGTCCACCCTAACTGGGTGATTTGTGGATTAAAAAAAAAACCTTTATCATTTAGTCACATGAAAAATTTCGCCTCCAGCGCTATTTAGGTACGCATTTTTGTTCTTCAATATTTGTTGCCCCCCCCTAGCTCTGGAGCTGGGGACGCCCATGTGTACTAAATAGCTTCTTATACATTACTCAGGTACTTGGTACCGACGAACACACTTTATACTTTGCCAATAGAGACATTGAGAATTCTTTAACACACATACCGAAGTGATGTACGATTATACTCTGTTCACTGACACAATGCACCACGATCTATATTTAAATTGATATAATCTATCCTGAGAAATTTAAATATCAAAAGAGTTTACAAGTAGCTATCAAATTTGGCAACTAAAAATTACTATTTTTATGTTTATATTTTTATTTTATCAAAATTATGTACGCACATAGGAAGGTGGAAAAATTAATAATTGTTAAGAAGTGGACTGTAGAATTGGATAGGGATGTGTTACCAACTGATTCAAGTACTCTTGGCTTTTCAGTGCACTGAATATTCACAAGAAAAAACTCTCAAGATCACAATACAATTATTATTGTTCACGTACAGGAGTTAACCCAAATCCAAGTAATTATTTCGCAACACAACAACGCAACGTCTCACCCACGGGAATTCACACAAAATCTTCAACATATCTCGATCAAGTCAAAAAATGACAATGTTGAGTAGAAGAAATCGGAGAGCCTCTATGACAAAGCTTTGTATAACTACATGATTCGTGATCAATGCTGATCAGAGTGTAAGTGGCTCCAATCACCATTTCCCCAATTAGTCAAATGAATAAACAAAAACAGTATTGAAAAAAAAAAAGAAAATAAAAATGAAATCAAATGCCCTGGGTTAGCTGTAATATAGATCGCTGTTTATGTAAACCTTAGAACATTGCTTACTGTTATATATTATTAATGTGTATCATCTTGTCAAATCATATTGTATCGAATAAATAATTAAAAGTTTCAAATCAGAATTCTTGTTAGTTTTACGTTTTTTTACGAGCGAATCAGAGGAACACCGAACATTAGTGTCTGTTTAGTGTTTATACACATTAGACACATAGTAATGTTCTTGTTTGCAACATGTTGAGTGAATAGAGTATAATAATGATGAAAAAAATGTAAAATATTCAGTGAGGTAGTGTGGAAGTTAGTCTGAGGTGAGGTGAGGTATAGTATAGTGGGTTCCTGAAGAAAAACCCATAAGAATATTGCTCAGCATGAATAAATCTCAAAAAAGATATAATCCCTTAAGAAATTGGCTCAAGTGAGAAAAACTCAAATCTAATTGGATTTGAAAATAAAATTAATTGTATCTATTAGTATACAATTTCTTTCAGTGTGCTAGAAACTAGCATAGAATAGAAAATAAATAGAATAGATAAACAAAGAAATAAGCGGATCTAAAATGAGGTAAACAATAAAATAGTCAACATTTTATAAATAATTCATCTAATGAAATCTTACTCGAAAGTTTGGGCCCTTATCCGTTGAGGATATTTAAAAAGGCCATTTGTCTTTTTTGGGTATTATTAATGTTGAGCAATATTCTTATGGGGTTTTCTCCGGGCACCATAGTACTATAGTGATGTGAATTATTAATGGCGTAGTTTAGTGCAACTCTGCCTTACATTATGAGGTGTTGTAGAAGCAATCGAGGTTGATATATTATCACAATGATCTACACTGATATTACTGTATACCAGGGCTTCTCAAACTTTTAACACACACTCCCTCCTCTAGCATTCTCCTAAAGTCACTACGCCTGCCCCTTGTAAAAGTACAAGGAGCCGATAACACGTTCATCCGAATAGGTATATATTTTATACATTCGAATGTATGTATATTTTTTGTATATGTCGGGACTTTCTTCGGCGCAAAGCAAAGCTGTCATGCCGGAGAGTGGATTATTTTAGTAAATAAATAAATAAAAAATAAAACGTGTGTCGTGTACACTGTATTAGGTGAATACAATATGGCGACATGCGTTATTAGTCATGCTGACTTAGATTTACGGCTTCTTGACGTTTTTGTTATAAATATTAGGAACATTTATAAATCATACACTTAATCCGCCCCCCCCTTCTTAGCCCCCTCCACGTCCCACTGTTTGAGAACCCATGCTATACACTATATATAGACTCTATGCCTTACACAACACGCAATGGAAGAATTTAATTACCATTAAATTACTTGGTACGTATTTACAGATGTTATAGATAAATACATACAAATATCAATGCTCTTTGATTGCATTACAATTTTATACAATATGAGTAACATTCAAAACTAAAGAAAATTCATGATGCTATTGTTTCGGTAAGAAGACAGCCGTATGGAGAGTGGGGGTCACTCTTATTTAGAGTAAATAAATATGGGAACTGAACTACCCTCCATCTACGTATATAACCTCGACAGACCTCGACAACCGTTACTAAATATGCTTTGGAAAAAATAGAGCAGATACATTGAACATTTATCTAGAGAATAACCGTAAAAGATTTTTTATGTCTTGTATACATTTCTCAAAAAAAAATGGGAAAAACATCTCTGATCTTTTTTCCGAAAGACGGAAACTCGTTTCCCGAAAGTCGCAGAGAATTTTTTTTTATATTGATAATATGCATTAAAATCTAGGGAATAACCGTACTTATAAGTTTTTTGATTGTAGAGAAATTAACCCCAAAAATGGAAAAAATGCTATTCTTACCGTTTTATCATGCGACTCATGCGATTTTGAACCTTAACGCCGTGGGAAATTACCGTGACGTCATAGTTGGATCGGGAGCTTTAAAAATGAACTTTTATAATGTAAATTTAAAGAAGTTTTACCTGCATTATATACTCTAATAAATAAATTAGTGGTTATGTGGATTTCCTTAATTGACGTGTAGGCAGCTATACTGAAATCCCATAATCTTATATTCTCTTACATTCTCTTATAAGACTATTAGCTTCTGAGGAGGTTAGCAGATGTATTGGTTGAGGCGGTAGCTACTTATGAATAATCTCAGGTCAGAGGCTGAATAATTGATCATTGTATCTGATAATAATATTGTAAAACCAACATCCCTTAAGATCATACTGATTACCCGCCTTTTACATACTAAATCCCTTCACCCCAATGCTTTACTTTTACACCTCGCCGTCAAAAGCTCTTAGATCATTAAGTGCCACACGCACGATACGATTTGTTTGACGATTTGATGAGAAAGTTTGTGCCAATGTCAGTGAATTCATCGTGTGATAGAAAAGTGACAATCTAATACACAAAATGCTTAGGTGCCTACGGGAAAATCCAAGCCAAGGGCGGATATAGGGGGGGAGGGGGCACAAATACAATTTTTGTTGCCTTCCCCCAGCTTCGAAGCAGGCGACGCCCATGGTCCTGCCCGTTTCTGTCGCAACCGTTGATTTTTTGGTTTAAAAATGGTCAGGCTCACTTACCTCCCCCCCCCCCCTAAAGTCAAATACTAGATCGCCCCCCCTGAAATAAAAACCTTTATTCGCCACTGATTCAAGCGCCTCGGAAGGGCGTGTTTGGTATCATTTGGAAGACCGCGAAAAACAGTTTTAGGATGTGGAGTCAAAATTCCTGTTTTTTTTTTCAAATTACTTATGAAACGCTGCAAAACGTTTGTTTTGTTCCAACATTTTTTTTTTCAAATTTCATCACATAAAAAATGCTATACCGTCAGACGGTTCAAACTGATTGCACAAGCAAATCGGAACATCCAAATACAAACGTGAACTGGGTATTCTTATGAATATTTGAGGTGAGAATAATGTTACGAAGGGTCAGTGGGCTTAGATAATACTCAGTACTTAGGGGAGATAATATTTAGAAGATTTACTTGTGTTCTTCTATGGAATAATATTAAACAGTGTTACACAACAAAGTAAGCTGTTGTAAATAAATAATGAAGGGACCGTTAGGATTCTAAGTGTCCATTATGAAATCGGTTTTACACTTTATAGTATTTTGTAGTACTTACCTATATTATTTACGAATATACGAGTTCACTTTGATGAAGGATTTTGCTATACCATGATTTCTGTAAATTATTTTGATAATAATTTAGATATTACGATTTTTTTTTTAATTATTTTGGTATATATTAGAAAATTGAGAGATTAGGCTGAGACGAGTTGAGAATGAAAACACTGAGACATGGGCGTCGCCATCCTCGAAGCTAGGGGTGGGACAGCAAAATTTTAAAAAAAGATCTAACATAAAAAAAACGCGTAAATAGCGCCGCAGACGAATTGGCTTAAATTAGACGTGATCTACTTAAGTTATTGTTTCGTAGATTTATGAAACTAATGTTTTTTATAATGTTTTGTACTTATATCATTTGAAAGAGCGTAAACTAGAAAAGTTTTTTCCAGATTTCTGAATCTATGGTAATTTTTTTTCTTATCTAAAATCCTCTCCAAAGTCGTAACTCGTTTTTGAAATATCTCTTTCTCGAAACTTTAACGCGATATTTTTTTAACATGATTGTTTTTCAGATTGAAACTTATGATTTACATACTCAGGTAACAAAAAAGAATGATAGAACTAAGTAGGTACCTTTACTTACGACGCTATCGGGCTAAAACTTGAGTAATTTGGGGTATTTCGAAAAAAAGTTAAAATCTCGACTATATCGAGAACCGTGCGACTTTTGACTAAGCTAAGTGTGGCTCAGAAGATCCTAAGTGACCTCTGCTATCACACCTGAAGATATCTGTATCCATCTATTAAACACCCTGTATAGATATTCCCACATATAAAAGGTTTAGGCGGAAATATTCCTATTCGTAGTCACACCACTGTCTAACATAACATCACACATCATTCGACAAAATCACATACTAGTCTAATCAATATTATTATTATTATATCGTTACATTCAGACATATTACTATAGTGTGTATTGATCGTGTTCCGCTTAGGATACGAACCCGTCTCCGCCCAGCGGGAGTCTATAGAATAACCACTGAGCCACAATAATATCTCTATCAAGATCTAATCATTTCTGTTTGTTTGTTCTGTAGGTAATCTTGATGATATAATTCAACTCTGTATTGAGATATCATCCATGATGACTTTATAAAGAAACAAATTGATTTGCGGTCTTCTAAGTTCTATTTTATATGATGGACGGATGGACGTGTGTAATCTTCTTCTTCTCGGCCGTTTTAATTCCAATGCTGGACATAGGCCTCCTCTTTGATTTTCCACATATTTCTGTCTTGAGCATGCTGTTGCTCGCTAGTCTTTCTGGCTTCTTCTTCTTTGTGTCGTCGACTTCAGGTCCAACTGTTCACAGCGAGTGGTCCCTTGTTCCCTATCCCACCCTTTCCTCTTCCCTCTCCTGTGTATATATTTATTTTTATTATATTACAATAAGTCCGCCTTTTGGCACACTACGATTGTCTTATTTTTGTAATTAGGTATGCATACTCTTAAATAGTGACATACATATCGACATAAATAAATTTCTGCATATTAATTATGTGACTAACAGATGCAGATTTATGCATATTATTGACAAGTCACCTAGAAATAATCCTTCTTACTTAGTATCATAAACATAATTAAACAGTGTTTTTTATTATACACAGTTCCAGATATATTACCTACGTGACCGGACAAAAACCCATACGAATGTTGCTCAACATGAATAAATCTCAAAAAAGACAAATAAAAGCCCTCCAGAAATATGATCAAGGGACAAAAGCTCAAATTTAATTGGATTTTGAAATTAAAGTTAATTGTATCTATTAGTATACGATTTCTTTCTGTGTAAGAAACTTCCATAGATTAGAAAATAAACGTATAAATAAGCGGATCCAAAGTGAGATAATAGTCAAAATTTTATAAATATAATTCATCTACTGGAATCAACTAGAAAAATAATAATAATAATAATTGGACAATTTTGGGCGATAAAATTGCCCCAAGAGCACCTTACATTTTTCTTTATCACCATATAGGAAAGTTTGGGGTCTTTATCCGTTTAGGATATTTCTATAGGGCTATTGTCTTTTTTGGGATTTATTCATGTTGAGCAATATTCCTATGGGTTTTTCTCCGGTAACATATACTATCAACAGCAATTCAAGGAGCCAACATACATATTATTGTACAACGATTTATCCTGTTTGCATCTCCTGTGCACACCGTGTTAATATTAGCATATTAATGGTCTACACTCTATAGCAATCATCTTTATTTTAACACGCTGCATGCTATAACATTCATATCATATTGCCATCAACACATTGCAAATATTCATACTTTATGTCCTACCTGGAATGATGACACATTCTGAGAATGAAAAAGTGCAAATATCTTACACTCTTTCCCTTTTCTTTTTTCCTTTTCCTTCCTGAGCATATAATTGGTACTAAGTATATTGTTGTATTATTGTACTTCTTTCGTATTCAAATTTACATTGAATTTATAGTAGAGGATAATTGCCATGTATGAATTTTAATAGTATGTAAGATTGATAACAATCATCCATTGGTATACTTAACTATACTAACTATTTTTAAGATTTAAGATTTTTTATCTGTTCGTTTTACAAATAAAATAAAAAATAAAAATAATATAAAGCTATGTGATCAGGTCTCTCTTTCCCATCAACCACAGTGGGCACTTGCCCAGGGCTCCGCGATCCAAGGTAATCCCTAGCTCCTGCTACATCGCCACTTATCACGAACTTCTTCGTTCAATTTCACAATCCCCATCCGCTCCCATAAAGCCACAATCTCTCCTGCGTCATTTTCCAAGGGGGAGCGATCTATTTCATAGGGCAGGCCAGGAGGTGCTCAGTGTTCTGCAGCTGCCCGCAGTCGCACGTCGCGTCCTTAGCTATCCGCCATCGCTGGAGGTTCTTCCTAGTGTGGCCGACCCCAGATCTGATCCTGTTGAGGGTTTTCCATGCTGGCCAGGATAGATCGTGTTCTGGGGGTAGGGTAGTTTCTTACAACGGCAGTATAGACTACCTAGATTTATTTGCAAATGAGTTTCCTCAAATAGTTATTTTCAAATTGCTGGATATACCTAGTCCTCTTCCAAGCATTTCCATATTCCAATTTCTGTCACTCGCCTTCCCCAACCTGTCGACCTGTTACTACGAGGTCGGGCAGTTATATGAAAGCGATTTTTGTTTTAAATTACCTACGGTATAGTTATGTATGAGTATTTACAACTTTCTTGTTCTGAGAATGGACTCACCAGCTATCAGAAACTGGTTTAGTGTTAATTTGAATCGATTCCATTTAAATCAATACAATATGATTGATAATAATTTGGAGGAGACTAGATGAAAACATATAAGCAATTAAAATATATGTAGGTAATAGGTCCAGGATGACTGTAAGATATTGTTTTTGCAATAAAGGAATGCAGAATGTCATTTTGTAGGTAATTTGGTTTATTGTCTTGTAAAATACGCTAATGCGTTTTTAATAAAAGTGGCGCCGCAAGCGAAATTATTTTACAAAACAATATCATTATAGGAAATTTAGAAAATTCTTGACATGATGAAAAAATGATTTTGGTAACAATGTGATTTTTCTGAAACTAGTTGTAGGTATATAAAGTACTGTCACCCATGGTTTTGGGGGGTGCTTCAGCCCCCTAGCCCTCCCTGGATCCGCTAGTGAGACAAAATATAAAAAAAAACGATTCTTTTGAAAAGCATCGCGTAGTATTATATAAAGAAATTGTTCTCCTCAATTTGGTAGCGGAGTAGTGAAACAGTAGTGTAGGACAACATTCCCAGTTCCCAATACAGAAGACAATATAATGCAAATTCCTTGCACCCACAGACATGTCATATTGTGACAAGATATTATTGATTTATGGTTCACGTGGTCACATTGCCCAAACCGGTTTAACCGTAATATCATTTATAATGTCTTTATTAAACAAACACATTAACATTTTGATAATAAATTGATGTATTATTTATTTATTTATTGACTTGAAATTTAATTGTAATAAAGGTTAAGATTATTTATGAAAATTACAATTTATATTTTGTGAGACAATCGGAATTTTTCTACATGTTGTAGTTGAATTTAACAAGTAGATATCTCAAGTGGATGGACTGGAATTATTTGGGAGATATTTGGGCACCTAACGTAGGAGAGTTTTATATAGAATTTCATATGGCATTATGCTCTTCTAGGTGTTGTGCTCCATTATTAATTTCATATTATCTCTGTTTTTGTATGGAAATTACTTACGGGTCCGCTGCCTAGGTGGATGTTGGTGGGATTGGGCATAGCACTATTTGCCGGGATTTTCGTGTATCAATACCTGGTCTTTCTGCACTTTCAAATAGGTAGGCATTAATATACCTATCAGATATATGTAGTAGCAGGTATAACAACATCAAGTTTATTGTACATTTAACATCTTGCATTGGCTTCTGTGCGCCCAGGAGTTCAATTTCATATCAGGGACATCAACTGATATTTTATTAATCAATTATTTCACAATTATTATTACACTTATTACCTGATTGCTAATTACCCACCTGTTAAAAAACGTGACAAACAAACGGATTATTGCAACAGATATTATCGAGGACCCACCAATAATCAATTAATTAAACCTCCTCGACGAATATGTTTACCTGGTAATTCTGGTATATAATATGGGAGGTTTTCGTATTTATTTATCACTTCGCATTAGGACAGTAGCTTGGCGGCATTCACTACCTGACCGACTAAATCTCTGGCCTAACGCGAACAAGGCATGGAGTATCCAGTAATTCGCGACTTTGCATTGTCAAAATTATCTCACCAATATCGAACGATGCCTTTCATTTCATTAAAAGTATTTTTATTATTGAAAATTGCGATTTAAGTAGAATACTAAAACTTGTTTTTAATTCCTACCTGATTTATTCTTAAATTCCTATTCGATTTCAGGCAAATAACCTAAATAATAATTTTGATTTAAAATAATTGACATGAAATCTGGTCTTATTAGATTTTTTTGAAGTTACTATGCGTTGAAGTTTCTGTGCGGTGATGTTTACTTCGAAAAACTTTCTTGCGATGAAGTTTCCATGCGGTAAAGTTTACCTACGGTGAAAATTCATGCGGTGATGTTTCTGCGGTGAAGTTTTTACGGTAAAATTGCCGAATCACCAAAAAAGTTGAATTAGGATTTGTACCAATGGAAACTCAGATTCGATTTTTAAAAACGCATTTCTCAACTATTCCGAAGCTATACTTCTGTAATTTTTTAAATTCATTCCATTTTTAAATAAAAGTTCTATTTTCAAATAAAAGTTCAATTTTCAAGTAAAAGTTCAATTTTCAAATAAAAGTTCAATTTTCAAATAAAAGTTCCAACCCTAGAGCTGTGCGCCGACAATAAAAATATTTGAACAATGTACGGTGAGTAGTGTTGTGTAGATAATAATTTATTGTAATGCCTCGGACAAGGTGAGTGCAAAGTGTTGCGTGCGAGTGGAATCTTGTAGTGCATTTAGTTATCGATATATTACTAATAAGTAATAGCATCGGCTCAGTGTTCAATCGATACATGCTAATTATTATTTTACATACATACACATTTCAGGGATGAACATAAATAAATAAATAAATAAATCTTTATTGGCCGAAATAAAATATGCATACCCAATTACAAAAACAAGACAATCGTAGTATGCCAAAAGGAGGACATATTGCAAACGCAATATCTTACAGTCAACCCGAACCATACTTGTAGATAAAAAAATATTGATTTTGAAAATCACAATCTCTGTTTTGTGAGAACATCGGAATTTTCTGCATGTCGTAGTTGAATGCGTGTAAAGTGATCACATTGAGCCAGCCGACGATCAGTCATAAGCCTGATGGTAGGTCCATCCTTTGTCTTGTATCACTTGTTACGAATATGTTTTTCAGTTGGAATTTCCCCGCGAATTTCGAATTTCTTTGTTCTTACAAGATTTTATTTAACTTCACACGATTGTTCTTACTGCTTTTTTACTATGTTTTTTTTTGAACTGTGCGCAAATTATGAAATCGGTTTTACAACCACTTCCTGACTACTTAGAGAGCTGAAACTTTGCAAACATACGTAAAGTCGATAACAATACAATTCTGTAAGTACTACATTGAATCAGTCTACTCCAGTGACAAAAAAAGATGTAAAGGGTTTCAATGGGATCCAAGGGTCGTGTGGGGTCATGTGGAGTATCGTATGAAAAGGCGTTGGAAAAGAAATCCAGATCGTAAGTCAGATTTTTAATGGTACCCCTACCAGTGGCGAAAACTATATTTCTGTAGTAGAGAAGCCGGGGTTAACATTTTTTGTTGCGTATGTCAGATTAGAGTATAAAAAGGGGCAAACTCTCTCCGGGGAATGAATGGCGAAATGGCAAATATTTCTAGTGTGTAAAGTGATCACTCCACCTCCTTGCGGTGTGCAGTCGTCGAGTACTGGGTTTCTTTGGTCACATCACCAGAAGAGAATCCGGAAACCTGGAAAAAAATATAATCATGGGAAGTGTTCCAGGCAAAAGAAGTAGAGGTAGACCTCCTGCAAGGTGGTGCGACCAGATTAAGGAAATGACTGGGAGAGACTTGTGCTCGGTGATGCGGACTACGGAGAATAGAGAGGACTGGAGGCGTCTTGTTTTGTCCGTGGGTAGCTCCACAAATCACGACCCTCAGCAATGAGGAAAACGATGAAAGAAGAAGAAAGTGATCACTTATGCCAGCGAGGTTGGTCGAAAGCTCGACAGTGTTCAAGTCCATCTTCAACTCTACACTGTTATATGAATGCTGCATAAAATTAACTGATTCTTGAGTACGAAAATACCTGAATATCGTCATTTTTAAATACGAATATCATCACATACAATTTAATTAGGTAATTATGTATAGGTACTCATGTGCTAATTGCATCTCAAGGCGTTTGTGTATTGCCTATAAAGAGTTTAATTAGAGAAAATATTGTGCTATATACCTTAATTATCAGTAAACTTTATTAGTAAATCATTTTAATGTCGTCAATATGTTTCAATTTTAATTTTCTGCCTTTTTCAAAATGACATTTTATAAACGTGTTAATTTTTGTTGATATTGCTGCCCCTGTGTGCGAGCACAAAATAGTACAGGCTCATCGAAAAATAATGCCCCCATTTTAAAATTGAATAACTTTGGAACTATTTACGTTAAATGAGTGATTCTTTCACTGTATGGTGACGAATTAATGTCGAATTTGTTTTATATATGATACAGTATGTTAGCGCATGTGCAAAATGGCTGCGCAGTTGACAAAGCCAACATACACTTTTTGAAAACATCTACCGCCTTCGAATGTAGTGGTTAGTGATCGTGAACAGTCATGCCCTCATTTTAAAAAAGGTATAACTTTAGAACCATTTACGTTAAATGAGCGATTTTTTCACTGTGTGGTAACTAATTAATAATCAATAACTAAACAAAAATTTACATTAATTAGTTACCATACAGTGAAAGAATCACTAATTTAACGTAAATGGTTTCAAAGTTATACCTTTTTAAAATGAACCATTTACGTTAAATAAGCGATTCTTCCACTATGTGGAAACTAATTTTATTAATAAATCAATAACTAAACAAAAATCTACATTATTTGTTACTATACAGCAGTGGCGAAGAGTGGATTTCTCCAGACGGGAAGCCGGGGCTAACATTTCTTATTGGATTACGTCAGATTAGACATTGTTGAACCTATAATTTTATCCAAAAGGTAACTCGATGGAAATCGTGTTCTTAGGTAGCTTCGCGTCTGCCATACAGTGAAAGAATCGCTCAACTAGCGTAAATGGTTCCAAAGTTATTAAATTTAAAATGGGGGCATTATTTTTCGACGACCCTGTATGGATAGTAATTAATTAATATATTTATGTAGATGAGTCACATTGTTGATCCTGTAGCTGTAAGCTGTAAGCCTGTCTGCAACCGAACCTGGTGTATGTTTTTTATTATTGCTTTATGAGCACACATCATAATATTAAAATTTAAATATCATACAAAATAATGTATTGCGTTTTATTGTACAGGGTGTTTCACTTCACAAATATTTCAGCTGCGTATGCGTCCGGAATTTTTCGGAAGGTTTCGTATGCACCTGGTTGTTATCAAATAATATAACACATTGAACGCGGGAAATTCAATAACTAAAGTAAGTATTAAATTTTAGAAAATTGCGTTTTAGTGGGTTTTTTTCAATACCTAGTTAGGTTACGATTTATATTAGTGTCTCCCAAGATTTACCTACTTATGTAATTTTAATATTTTCAACGAAAAAATCTGTTCCCAGCTAAATATAACTTTTTTCTGTTTAATATATTAATATATAATCAATTTTGCAATCATAGTGACTCGAGGAATCTGCTTATTGTAAAGTCAAGAAACAATATCAATTTTTTTCTATAATTCAACTAATTAACACTCTGTATATTTGAGGCAATGCCAGGTAGCACATTGAACAGGAAACTATATGTCAAATCCAACTGTGAATTGGGATTGCATAGAATGCAATTGCAATTTATATACGATAGTCGAATTAATAATTATTGATCACATATTGAGATTGTAATGTTGCAGGAATACTTTTACATACACAATGTTGATATTATCAGTAATAGGTATCTACTTGCTACTGCCAATGCAATTAGCCGATGATTTCAACTTCTAGATTTTTTAGAGTGAACTGTAAAAGCCGGGAAAAAGAAAATTACATCTCATTCGAGGTGGTCGGTAACGCGCTCGACTGTTAATCCACAGGGCGCGGGTTCAATCCCCGACTTCACAACACAAGCTTTTAAGCTTTCTGTGAAGTGTACAAAGATGTGTTTAGGTTTATTTCGATAAACCCAAAAAAAAGATCGGGACCCAACTATGACGTCACGGTCATTTCCCGCGGCATTAATGTTCAACATCGCACGAACAATCGCATGATAAAATGATAAAAATTGCGTTTTTTTTCCATTTTTTGGGGTTAATTGTGATTCAATCAAAAAACTTTTAGGGTTATTCCCCAGATTTTAAGGCATATTATCAATACAAAAAAAATATTTATTTTTGCGACTTGGAAACAAGTTGCTGTCTTTCTGAAAAAAGATCAGATGTGTTTTTTTTTTTTTTTAGAAATCTATAAAAGATAAAAAATATTTTACGGTCATTCTCTAGATAAAGTTTCAATGTATCTACCCTATTTTCGAATTCTCGACCAAAATTGCCCGGAGTGGAACAATTTAATTGCCCTTGTAAGCGAACCTTTACAGTAACCAAATTACAACATTATATCTAAAAAAATATATAATTATCAACATTTTTAGTCAATTAATCAAGAAATAGTCGTTTCTTATTAATAAAACCTGGTTGGTTTCTCAATATATGTATATATTCTATACTATTCACATGACGATTTTAATCACAATTAAGTATTTATAAAGTTCCATTTTATTTTATTTTATTAGATGGGGTGTATTATGTACTGCGACCTATAAGATCTATTGTACTCCCCCTACTTTGCCCATCTGGTAACTACCCAGTTAGAGCAGCCCCTCTAGTCCTAGACGTCTTACGAAGTTCAGCACTCGAAGGGAAGTGATTCCACCTCTATCTGGTGCTTGCCCAAAGTTCTCAACCTCATGCATCTTACAGCATCGCAGTCTGCCAGAAGATGGTGGGGAGTTTCCTCCTCCTCCTCACAGAATCTGCATGTGCCGTCCTCTTCAAGTCCCAGTTTACGGAGATGGTCCCTGAGCCGACAGTGAGGAAGTCCGTTATAAAGTTCCATACATTTTGCAGAGTTTGATATCCTATAAGTTCCTTGACAGCATTATTAGGTATTTGTATTAGCAGAAGAGTTTACAAACGTCAAATGCTTTTGATAATAATCAACCGAGTTAAAACCATAGAAATATTTTCTATAGATTAAACGTAACTGGCTATATCTGATGCACACATTACAATTTCAAATACTTACACGACACCATGACGAAAAGAAAGAAGAAAATATATTTACTCATTTAATTTTGCTTAGTGATAGTGGGTGTTGTGAGAAAAGTAATTAATCTGTATTTTAATATTATATGCTGCTGAAATTTTTGGTATAAGATATGAAGTGATTGGAGAGATGAGTGATTGTAAAACAAATCTTGTGATTACTGACTAGAATGAAAGCGAAGAAGTTGAGACAGTTAGGTCATTCAGAGAAGATGAATGATGAAATGCTATTCAAGATATAAAAAAAATAAAAAATCATTTTTTTAATCAGGAGTGCCCTAAGGATCAATCTACGGACCTCAATGTATTAAATTTCTATTGGTGCATATTGCATCGGGTTGACTGTAAGATATTGTTTTTACAATAAGTCCGCCTTTCAGCACACTGCATTGTCTTGTTTTTGTATCTATACATATTTACTGGCCAAAAAAGATTTATTTATTTATTTATTTTCCACAATATTTTCATATTGTGAGTGCTTAATTGTATTATAGTTAGGATTTTATCTATCAGGTACAAATAATTTTAATGATTTAAAAAACATGGAATTTTTATGAGGAGTTCTGCAGGGATCAATGCTCGGACCTCAATGATGTATAAAATTTCTATTGGTCCGTATTTTTAAAAATATTTTCATATTTGGAGTGCTTAATTATAATTAGGATTTTATCTACTAGGTAGAAATAATTTTAATGATTAAAAAAAAAACATTTTTTATCAGGAGTTCCGCAGGGATCAATGTTCGGACCTCAACGTATAAAATTTCTATCAGTCCACGTTTTTTAAAAATCCTTTCTTATGTTAGTGTTTTATTCCAGTAGGATATAATGTATTAAGCAGGTAGTAATTTTCGTCCTTGGCTCCTTGCGAATTCCTCACATTGTTGACATACAGGACATGCCGTTACATCGCCATCATTAAAACTGTGACCGAGGAATTACTCTTGTTTCGCCGACACTGCTACCCAAAATATAATTAATATAATTGCCACAGGACAGTATTGAGTGGATGTCCTATCATCGTCACCGCTTGACAACACTACTAACTGGTAATCATGATAGATGTCAATTATTTTGATTTTTACTCCATTTTAATCAGCCGTTCAAACTGTATATTATAATTGTACCAATGGATTGTTGTTGAGCTGTTCTGATTCCGACTGTCTTTCAGTGACATTTCGTTAATTATTTTTTATCAATACGATATTGGGACATATTATTATTTATTTATTTAAGTACTTTGACAGTGTTCAATTTCAGATGTTAATTGAGCCCAATTATCATTCTGATGATGCTGTCTAAATCACTATAATTGAACTGTTGATACATTCCTAAATAATGTAGACCAATTGCGTGTATGCGATAAGTCCAAACATTGAATCAATTTCAAATAGGTGCTTAGGCCCGAACGACCTAATATCAATTTCTATGATAAGGCAGGAATTACCCAAATATACTTCTCAGTATTGTCATCAGCCAGAAAAGTCTACATTTTACCATTCATGATTGATAAACTCGTATAAATTCATCAGCCTAACACCAAAAAACATTCATGAATCTTTTATCGTGAAATTTGAGTGGAGAAGGGTCACATTAATATGTATGAAATACGTTCTCTTGAGGAAGAGTGCACCAAAAATAGCGTCGCAAGCGAAATTTTTTAAGAAAAACTTGGCAAACTGATGAATATTATTGTCTTTCTACAATATTTGATATTATACTCGTATTTTTATTTTCTCACTGCTCCGCGGGCAGCGGGTTGGCCATTTATGGTCATGATCGAATCCAAGTCATTTTCCTCGAGTCGACAACACTGCTATTGTCAATAGTAGTTGCAGGTTTTCACGATGGTCCATATGTAGAATTTGTTTTTCGGGTTAATCGTGTAGTGATCAGCACACTACTGGATCACAATCCGTCACCAAGGCGTCAGTAGGTTCGCCGAAACGTCGGAGCATCTGATCACTACACGATTAACTACTATTGTGTTGCCTAAGAAGTTTAGTCCAAAGTGTTTGATAAAATTGATGAGCGAATCCAGTCCGTCCATGATACGCGCTATAATTAATATGATACTATCTCAACCGTATCATCTTTGAAACAATGCACAGGCGAAATACACACCATCATAACTTTTTCCTTGACATTCATTCATCCATCTTCTTCCCACCACAGGGTGATTAACATTCGTTGTCCCTCCATCACACTAAATTACAAACACTCTTATTGTTTTGATTAAGCCCCCAAAATGCTATTTATTAACTTTTTATTGTGGATTTTTGAATGCAATTGATTTTTTCCGTCTCACTCAAATGAGTCATCTTTGCGTATCTTGCATTTCATCAACTCGTGAAAACGGTAATTTTCATTTCATGCAGGGTGTAACGCGGGGTGAATTGAGACTAAAATAATTTTATCTTATTTTGATGTTCAGTTGCTATTAGGTTCTCACGATGGTCCGTGATTTATGACGATTTTTCGGGCACCATTCTGTTGGAGAAGTTGTAATGCTCCCGAAGTTTCGGCGCTACCATCACTTTGGTCGCGGATTTTTGATTAACCTGTATTAAAAAGTTAATATTATGTGCGACAAATCCGTGTACCTACAATGGGAACGTAGGCTCTCCGAAATGCCGGAAGCACTATACGACTTATAACAACACGAATAATTTCCTTTTGGTCTCTCAAAATTACATAGAAAGCATGCCTAAAGTTATTATTATCTAGTATTGGTTTGAGTTATTTCGTAAGCTATGTTAGTATAATATTATCTTGTAAAATTGTATTTTTTTTATAAAAAGGATCTGGGCTTGCATACACAAACCCAAATACTTTCCTGCACACTTTGCACTAGACTAAAGGTCTGTATCGCAAAGTGTGGAATACATCGACAGTGCTGGGGTTTGAACCTGTCACCTCCCGCTCGATAGACTGCCTCCTCGACCAACTGCGCCAACCATGTTCCCATTGTATGTAATGTTTACTTAAAGAATAAATAAATATAAAATAACTATAGGGCAAACGATTTAAGAATCCAGAATTTTAATAACAAAAGTTTGATTTCAATTAATTGTATTTATCGTGCATTATAGTTGACATTTTGCATTCTTTCCTGCAAAATCACACACGGAGAGGTCTCTAAAAATACTAAACGAACGATAATCTTGTTAACTGTTTAACAAGATTATTTCGTGAGATATCTTTAGAGAATTTCCACTCTGTATAGCTTCTGTTTCACGTAATGAAATAGCACATACCATTCTCATTATTACTGGCTTCACACTGAGCAAAAAACACCACTTCTTTCATTTGATATGAGACCGATCTCATTATATGCACGTAGTCTCTACACTCTAGAGACATACATATTATATGAGACTGCATGTTGCTCTTGCAATATACGACTAGCTGTAATCCGTCAAAAATGACGCCGTTTGCGGGCATTGTTTATTGTTATAAAAATTGGACTCGTCAAGTTTACATGTTAACAATGAATAATATACCAAATGCGTATTAGAGGGAAATTCTATGCCAAATAGAGTGTAAAAGGCTCTATTGGCACTTCGTCTCAAAAAGAGTCTCAAAACTAGGTACATATTCTCATCATCATCATCGCTGGCGCTACAGCCCACTGTGAGCCTTGGCCTCTTCCAGAATTCTTCGCCATTCTATTCGGCCCATTGCTCGCATCTCCCAGTTCGTCACTCCAACTGCCCCGCGATTTTGAACCTTAATGCCGTGGAAAATGCCCGCGACGTCATAGTTGGTCTGTATATAACTTATTGTTTTTATTGTTTATTATTTTCTATTGTCCGTAGGCCCATTCGGGAACCTGGACTCGTCAATTTTTACAATTTTCATGGAAATCAAATAATATCAAAAACAATAATCATTATCAGAACAATGTCAATCAGAGTGTAATGAATAACATTTCGTCATACATTAAAAACAATTGTTGCACAAGTTGTCACGGCCCTGCGTTACATTCAAACCCGAGATCCACGAGAATTATATAAGTTATAATAGTGGTTGAAATTAACTTTTTTTCTGTATTGAATTTGAAAGAGCGCGGTTAAATTAAAATATAATAATTTTATGATTGTTTTCGCTCGTTATTCATATTGAATTCATTTAATTAGTTCATTTCACCTCGACTTTATTAAGAGATGAGCAGTTAACATTCCTGGCTGATTGGTAGATGGGAATACTTAATACCTTTTAATTGCTTTTTACTTTAATTAATACATTTATTTTATTTGCGCAATCACTGTGCGCCACTTCATATGGCAAGTGTGCTGGTTAAATTCTTACAAGCAAATATAAGGAACATACCATGGGCGGCGTCCCCCTAGAGATTGGAAAAGGTATATATTTTTTCATACTCAATGATAAAACCTCACAAAAAAACACATTACTACCACACATTTTCTCATCATATTTCCAATTTTTTTTAAACTAATATGAAAATCCATCAATTTCAATAAAATTGCCTGCGGCGCTATTTTTTTATTACTTTTTCATAAAAATAATTTTTAATGCATGTATTATACACATTTTCAAATAAACAAACCACTTATCACGACCTTCTTCACTATGTCTTACAAAAAAAATTCGCCTGCGGCGTTATTTACGCGTTTTTTATGCTATATATATTTTTTTCATTTTTTTTGCCCCCCCCTATCTCCAAAGCTGGCGACGCCCATGTACCTACTATACAATGAAGTTACCTACGATGGGTGAGTGTGTGAGCGAGATTGATTATGGGTGTGTGCGACGACCTTATATGTTTTAATTTAACTGTGGGGCATGCTGATGGGTGACAGCTGAATTATGGTCTTATCTTAATGGAATATTCGGCTATTCGCCTATGCTTTTGGCCGAATATTCGGTATTGCCGGCTTGAGGCCGAACATACTATTCGTTACAATACTAGTGAGTGTATGCATATTGCATATACTACAAGGTTTGCATCGCACAACAGGTAAACAGGTGACACGATGATTCCATCAGTCCAGGAGCATCCAGCCTTAATGGGGAAGACAGAGAGAGAGAGAGAGAGGAGGGGGGGGGGGGGTATTCAATTAAGGGACGAGACCGGGATCCAATTCCCCATCAATCAAGCGAATGCTGCCCCATCAGGACGAACTTCATATCATTAGAATCTCATATCATGAACATATCTCTCTCTGCATCATAACTGCGATATCACTAGTTTTTTTTTTGCTTTATTTGTTGATGATCTGATGTATGTAGGGAAAACAGATATACTAAATCAGTGGACTGAAGAAAAATATTATGTACTGTTGTTTATGTGTGAAATGAAAATGTTGACTTTGACTTTAGTCAAAGTCAACATTTAGTAAGTCGGGATTTATTAGTTAACTTTAATTAGTTTTTTAATGCATCTGGGCTTATCGAAATAAACCAAAATATATCTTTATACACTTCACAGAAAGCTTAAAAGCTTGTGTTGTGAAGTGGAGTAAGTCGGGGATTGAACCCGCGCCCACTGTATTAACAGTCGAGAGCGCGTTACCAACCAGGCTATGTTTTAAGTGTGTATATGTATGTATATTATCTTTGAATAAAGCAGTTTTGTAGTTGGATTACTTGTGTATTGTGTAAAATGTAAATACCTAATAAATAAAATAAATAAGTAATCCACAAAAATTCAGTAGATACAGGATAGCAAAAAACTGATAATTTCGCGCAATTATACACATTATGCAATTAATTTCGCACGATTTTTTGTTAGTGTGAAAATGGCCAAAATCAAAACATATTTCTTTCAATCCATTTCTAGTACTCAGTCTATGAAATTTATTGAGGCTTGAAATTATTCCCGTAGGTAGTTCGACACCAATATCTGAACCCGGCACCTCTTGAAAAGAAGTTCGCGAGCCAACCAACCGCGCTATGAACATGTATTCTTACATATTATAACTTGTTATTATGACATTCTTTTTCATTTTGACATCTGCAAGGATCGGGTTAATAATATTTCAATTAACATAATGCGTAAGAAAATATAGGTAATTATATTCAATTAATTTATTATTAATTTTTATGTAGGTAAATAGGTATAATAAATTTATATTATTTTCATATGAAGTCACTTTTTGCCATGATTTCTCTTTTACGTACACTGCTACAGTCAATCCACAAACAACGTCGTTCAAGGATAACGATTCAATGCGAATAAACGTATTACGAATACAATATTTATAATTTGTATAACAAGACTAGAACTGGACAAAATTTGACTTACGATCTGGATACCACCAAGACCCCACACGACCCTTGGATCCCTTTGAAACCCTTTACATCTTTTTTGTCTCTCGAGAAAGCTGATCCATTTTTAGACAAAGATATCGATTACATATTTAATATCTATCAATTACATATCTGATATTTTATTTGCTTAATAAAATTGTAAAATCCGAGGTGTGTGTGTGTGCGATGAGTGTGTGTGTGAGCGAGATTGAGTATGGGTGTATGAGACGACCGGAATTACAATGTTACAATTTAACTGTGGCGCATGCTTGTGGGTGACAGCTGAATATTTTTTTTATAAAAAAGGATCTGGGCTTACATGCACAATCCCTAATATTTTCCTGCACATCTTGCACTAGGCTAAAAGCCTGTATTGCAAAATGTGGAATACATCGCCAGTGACGAGGTTTGAACCTGGCACCTCCAGCTCGATCGAATGAATGGACTAATCGCCTTTCATCTTATTACTTATATCTTATATCTATAGTTGTTGTCTGTTTTGTACTTGTATTTGTAATAAAATAAAATAATATTTATCAATTAACTACAGAAAACTATTTCTGATGTATTCCAGTTCGTACTGTCGTTGATAATGTGTTCGGTGTTTCGGCAAAACCTTACGTTGCTATTACAGCTTATTGATCATGTATAGCTAACAGACGCTGAGACAAGTTATCTTGTACTGGTATGAATGTATGAAACATAATATGAAATATTAATAAAACATATTAATTATTTATGTACTAACATGATGAAAACCAGCTGCGTTCTTCTCAACATCCTGATGTACTTACTGTACGAGTAGATATATAAACAGTCCTCATACATTTGACATTATTCATAAATTTAATATACATATTTAGGTACATATGTACGAATGATAATTTTATAGTACCTACTATTAAATAGGTAACGAAAACAATAAATTAATTACTTAATTAAACAACACCTTTATCTTATAAAATACCTAACTTATTATGAATACTTATGTGTGTATATATAAGGTTCTATGCGACAGAAGGATACCCGTTAACCTCAAGGAAAAATTCTATACGGTAGTAAGACCTGCCAAGATCTACGGGTGGAATGCTGACCCTTGAAACGCAGAGAAGAGCAACAGTTGCTCAATACTACCGAGATGAGTATGCTGCGCTGGTCACTCGGAGTAACAAGATTAGATAGAATCCGTAATGAATATATTAGAGGAACTATGAAAGTTGCCCCGATTAACCTGAAAGAGCGAGAGGTCAGACTTCGGTGGTATATGGACACGTGCAGAGGAGAGACGAAGATTCCGCTCAGAGGAGGGCGACGGACTGGTCAGTTGAATGACCGAGGAAAAGAGGACGTCCGAGGGGACATGGAACACCTGGAGCTCACTTCAGAAGATCGCATCGGGGCAAATGAAGAGAGAGGATCCGAGCCGACGACCCCAAAGAAATGGTTTATGGTGTGGAGAAGAGAAGAGAGATGTACTCGTATGTATGATGATACACAAACCAGTACTGAAGTTATTGTTTTTATAAAAAGGATGAGGTTATGGAAGAAGCGATTGGAATTGGAAAGAGCATTGGTATTCGCATGCTACACTTCAGAACAAAAGCTCATAGCTTTCTGATAGGAAGAGTAAATTTGGGTTAGGCTAGGCCAATGCACACATACATCGCAGGTATCTAGAAAAGATCCGTTGTAATTTACAATTTTAATCTGTCACCACAATTGCAAAAAAAAACAATGGTGCTGGAAGTTCTTAAAATTTTAAGAGGAAAATATAGACTCAAGCAACAACAATAACCAAGACAGATGAAGTTAAATAGAGGCGTGCTAAAAACAGGCAATCGGCATTATCAGAGACCCACAGTTGCAATTTGATATGAAATATATCTACCTACAATAATAAAAATAAATGATAATATTACATATATTATGGACAGTGGCAAAAAGTAGTATCGCTGATGACCCCATCACCTCGAGTCATCATTAATACAATCATGTGGTGGAAGCCACTGCATTACTACAGTGGGGCCCAGGAGTTGCAACAGGCCCCTGTCACATAGTCTGCACATTCATCAATCATTACATTGTGCCTCACTACCTTACCTTGTGACATAGTATAGGTCCTTCCTTAATGATCACCGCAACATACCTTGAGGATATCACTCTGTCCCGACATTATAAGTTTAATTTAACGGTATATCAAATATCAATATAAACTTTTTTTGATTCAAGGTGAAAGGATAATTGAAAGGAGAATGCTAAAAAAAACAGGCCAGCCGCAAACGAAATGTAACTCAAATGATAGGTAAAAATAAGTAATTAAATACTGCATATGTGGTATCATCGAAATCAGTGGCTAAATGTGTGAAATACCTATTCGAAGTTTTACATACCTTTTACGTTTTTTACGTACCTACCTAAGGTATCTGCCATAAATAAATAAATCTTTATTGAAAAAAATATTTAACAAATGACGGGGCAATGTCTGCCAACCAACCACTTGTGACATTCATTTGATATACAAAATACATACATACAAGAAAAAGAAGAAAAATAAAAATAATAATAAATACAATACTTATACCTACATAAAAATACATATATAAATAAATAAATAGGTGGATGGGATGAAGGACAAGGAAGGAATCACGGGATTGTCAGTTAGATGGATTATTTATGGAAAGGTAATGATGCTTCAGTTTACTTTTGAAACAAAGAATAGTTGGAGCTAGTCGGATATGTAGTGGAAGGTTATTCCATAATCTAGCCGCGTGTAGTGAAAGAAGAAGTGAAAAGAAAGATGTATGTATATTGTATAATGCATTTTATAAATATATCTACAGGTTTATAAGTAGTGATTCATTGTTGTGGTGATTTATAAAGGTAATTTGTTTTGTAATCAACATATTTTCAGCGATCTAATATACATTCCTGTCACAGTTGTATCTACTGGTACATTACTTGGTTCTGCACTCTGCAGATCTTGCTTGGGGCTTTATACAATGATTATTGAGTTCTGCTGCACATATGCGCGGTTTACTTATTAAAGCAGATTGCATTTTGATATTGTTGCTGGAAGCACAAAGCAATTTATAGAGCAGCGGCTCACAAATTCAAATAAATTTATTAATAACTAATATCTTACATTTCTAGTACACATATATGAAACTTATTACAATATTTACATTTTCCATACTATACCCTCCAATGGGAGGAGACCTCGTGTATTGGAGAGGAGTTCCAAGGTTTTCATCAATTCTAATACACAGCATCAACAACAATACAATGACACATTTTTTTACAAATTATAACAGTAAAAAGAAACAACAAATTTAGTAATAAATCGGATTCATGCTATCATCTCTCATTCAGTTCAAATCTCTCTCTCTACCTTTCACAGATCACCTTTTTCATCTTTATTTTGAAAGATTTCGGTTCGGTAATAGACTTCAATCTGTCGTATTATAACTTATAGTCTAAAAGCCTGTATCGTGAAGTGTAGTACACCTACACACATCATATTCTAGTACACAATTTCATAATTTATCTTTCAAAAATTACAATTATAAAAGAATTTTTAAAAAGATTTAATTCTTATTTCATAGTAAAATAACTGTCCCACACCTTTCCCGTACAAATGTCCATTTTATAACACATTTTTTTTACTATTACATAGAGGTGACAGCTTTTTAAAAATTCTTTTTAAAAATTGTGATTTTTTTAAAGCTTAATTATGAAATTGTTCTTTTTATGTGTAAAAAAGGTCATTTTTAAAAAATGCGACTATTTCTGTGAAAAAAAGTTTATTTAATTATAAAAAAAAATATTCAAAGTCAGTGCACGTCAGAGGTAGGTACGGAAAATTTGACAAGTTCTGATGAATTGAAATTCTTACAAATTAGATAACCTAAATCTTTAGTCAACCTTCAACGACATTTCTGAGTCATTATGAAAGGTTATCACCCTTACCCCCGTTTTCACCATCTTTTACCTAAGAAGGAGACCCCTAAGAAATTTTCATACAAAAACAGAGATAATATTCTATTTTTTGACACGCAGGCCTACCAACCACACCCTAATTCCATACAAAATGCAACACGCAACTCACCTACGTTAGGTGCCCAAATATCTCTGCCCAGGCTAGGTGAGTTGCGTGTTGCATTTTGTATGGAATTAGGGTGTGGTTGGTAGGCCTGCGTGTCAAAAAATAGAATATTATCTCTGTTTTTGTATGGAAATTTCTTAGGGGTTTCCTTCTTAGGTAAAAGTTGGTGAAAACGGGGGTTAGTAGACTAATTACCTAGACTAAGAAAAAATATGACAAACGTCGGGACATTTAAAGTTTGAATGGAGGACGAGGGCGAAGGTAAAAAATAGGATAATTAGGAAGAAGAATAAAGGTAGAAATACGTTGAATTGGAGGTAGCGGGTCAATTAAGGGCAATTAAGGCGAGATGATACCTCCAGAGTAATTAATAACCAAAGATTTTAATATCAGGTAGATAGATAGATCGATCAGATATAGCCAGGGCCGTCCCTAGGTATAATGCCGCCCTAAGGCAAGGACGAAAATGCCGCCTCCAAAAATATGTGTAAATTAATAGATACCTTTAGATAACATCAGTAACTGCAGTTTTTAAATACGTAGTAGGTAGAGCAACTATGATTTAATATTGATTTGGCACTAAAACAAGTAGGTAAATAGCGCCGCAGGCCATACTCTTTAACAAAAATGAGGGTGATGTGATGATCAACATGTTTGCATCAAATTATATTGTGCAAGATAAATGACGGTCTAACTAGAGAATCGGTCCAATAGATTTTTTTTATGCAAAACATTAGTATCCATTCAGGCTGCCGCCTCTTCGATTTGCCGCCCCATCAGAGTGCCGCCTTTAGGCTTCGCCTAACTTGCCTATTCGGTAGGAACGACCCTGGATATAACTGCCTTAAGATGATCGTTCATTAATCTATATGATGTTTTATATTAGACATCAGAATAAAAATAGGGGTTGGTTTTATCCAAACGCTAATGATTCAACCTTCAAGTGTTTATTTGATTAATTTGATATTTTTTTGTTTCTGTTTTGAACTTCTTGAACCTATAACCAGCGAGGCATAGCAGTTTTTTGTCTTATTCGGACGGTACCCGGAGAAAAACCTTTGTCGAAAACGATTGTCCGACAGGCAATACATACGGTTATATTGAAAGATGCTCACGACCGTAAGTAGCGCCGCAGGCCCTCTGATGACGCCCGTGGCTTTTACATATAGATAATTATACTTAAAAAAAGTATCCATATACCTATTGGATATATTCTTATACCAGGTTTTATTTCCGGGGTATAGTGAGACATTCAAATATAACATTCTATCATATTCTCTAAATAAACTCTACCTTACCTTACATCTGTATGAATAAACATACTTACCCCATCACCCCATGCCACGGAGTCGAACCTAATATCCCATTCACAAAAATCTAATTTGATACAATTTGTTTAACTGAACGCATAACAGCCTCCCTGTCTATTCCCCAAACTCCTACAACCCCCCCCTCCCCCCCCCCCACCCAGTCTATTCAAAGCGCAATTTGAATCAAGTAGTACTACATTATATTTACATGCGTACGTACACCTATTATGTACAGGATGATTTTATTTATTTATTTATTTTAACTTTAAGTGAACAACAAATACATATAAATATAAAAAATGGACATAGTACAGATTATAAATCGTTGTTCACTAGGGCGAACTTATCGCAGAACTGCGATTTCTTCCAGTTAACCCCAGGAAAAAACAGAAAAATGAAATTGAATAAAAATATAGGAAAAAACATACGCTACTGAAGAGTAAAGTGATCACATTTAGCCAGCCGACACCACACATGACCCCACACGACTCTTAGATCCCCTAAAACACTTTACATCTTTTGTGTCTCTGGATAAAGCTGATACATATGGTACATAATATAGACGTACGTTTGCAAAGTTTCGGGTCTCTAAATAATCAGGAAGTGGTTGAACAATCGATTGCAGGATTCTCTCACAGATAAAAAATAAAATAAAAACACCACAGTAAAGTTAAGTAAAATCTTGTAAAAATAAATTAAAAACAGACTCATTTAAGTTTTATAAGTATAAAATTGTAAATAATATAGGAATAATCTGCTTTTTCTTACTACGTTAAAAAAAATATTCTTAAATGTCCCCGGAATAGGACACCCTATAACGTTATAAAGTTGTCGACAAATAAAAATAACAGAGGGTGATATTATAAACTCAACTGAACATTGCTACACACCACCCTGTATAAAAATACTACTAATGCTTTATTTACATTTCTACTTTGTAAAATAAATAAATAAATAGTTCTCAATTGTAAAACTGACGTCATTTGACGGGTAGACAGGTAGAACTTGATTTTATAAATTTACCATTAGCTCTCGTACCTTGAACTCAGTTGAATAAATTGACTCAATGAAAAAGGTCCCGACGCAGTTTTTTTTTAAATGATCTGGGTTTATTTCAGTAAACCCAAATACACCTTTGTACACTTCACAGTAAGCTTGAAAAGCTTGTGTCGTGAAGTGGAGTAAGTCGGCATCGGGGATTGAACCCGCTCCCACTGGATTAACAGTCGACCGCGTTACCAACCAGGCTACCGACCACCTCAAAAGACAGCGGTATGGAGAGAAGAATGTATTTTAAAAAGTTAAAACTATTTGAAATGATACCATATCGGCATCGTCAGGGGTAGCTGCCCTCCGCTGGAGAAAAGAATGGGTATTTATATTTTTACCCACTAACTGACAAAACTTAAGAAAAATTCACATTAGTAAGTATGATATCGTTTTCTCTTCATCATAATTTTTCTGAAATCATTATGATTTCCGTTAAATTACAATTGTTCCACAATTTTGTTTTTTACTGCGGCGCCATTTTTGGAAGATAAGTACATTTTCTATAAAAAAACAATTTTCATACTAACCTGCATCACGTCTCACAAAACAGTCTCACAAAAAAATCGTCTGCGGCGCTGTGCGCTATCTTTTTTGACACATCTAAATTAAAATTTTAGTTACCCCTAACTAGCTTCGAAGCCCGTGAATGATACCTTGTTAATTTACTGAAAACTCTCTCAACAGGACATACGCATAGCAGAAGTTTTTGGCGCTATTAGGAAATATCTATAGCCGGTAATCTACACCTATTATAGCCATTTTATCTAGATAGATATATGATTGTTCTGAAGGAGTGAAATCTCAAAGCGATTTACCCTTTTCAATTTTATAATGGTGTTAAATTTCTTATACCCACTAGGGGGCGTGCATGTTGCACGTTCTACCCTCCGAAATGTGTTCTATATTCAAATTTTAAAACTGCAGTTTTCCCACCATATTTTCACATATTGTAGTATCAAAAAGAGTAATCTGTCAATTTTGAGTAAATTGAGATAAGAGTGTGGAAATGTTCTAATTCTAAAACTACACATTTTAAGACATTGACATGGCTGCAAAAGCAGCCATAACCCAGTGTTTAAACCAACTGGCTATCAACCAATTGGAGGGCGGCTTGGGCCAGCTGGTTGGAGCACCGATCCCCCAAGCGGGAAGTGCCGGGTTCAAATCCTGGTGTTGAGGATATATTTCGCACTCCGCGATACTGGTTTTTAGCATAGTATTAAGTAACCCAAGTTGTCGACGTCATGGATCGTACAGCAAGACTTAATAGTCCGAGAGCCCGCTGCTTAATTTATGACGTATCTGTTTTTTGATCGAAATGTGGTATAAACGATAGCTTACCAATAGGGTATTACATCGCACTAGGGTTGCCTATCAAAATCTTGCCGCAACCCCCCCTGCCCCCCCCGAAAAGGTCCCTCTTCGCGGTTTTTCGCATTTTATAGGAATATGGTAAGAGATAGGAGAAAGTAGTCAATGACAAATATAATCCTTGCTAAATTCTCTACAAAAAACGTTAAGTCAATTTTTTCATAGGACTAGTAGTTTACCCGTAATGGCCGGTCAAAAAACAGGATATTTTTTGAAAAAATAAAAAAATAGTTTGATTTTTTTTCCTTCACATTCTTCCACCCATTATTACTAACATTTTATGGAAAAAAAAATTTGGCCTGCGGCGCTATATCACTGGTTATTTTATGAAAAACTAAATTTTAAGAATTTTCGTCACTGAGTTTTATTGTAATAACTCCGAAATTATTAGATGCATGAACATAAGTTATACCTCATTTTGTAGCTAAGACTATGGTTATTAATTCGTTCTCTGACTATTTTCCTGTAGCTCTTATCAATTTTCAACCAATTTAGTATAAATACATTTTTTTAGTATTTTAAATGAATTTCGGTTTTGGACCGGCCATTGCGGGTAAACTGCTAGTTCTACGAAAAAATTGACTTAATATTTTTTGTAGAGAATTTAGCAAGGATTATTTTTGTCATTGACAACTTTCTCCTATCTCTTACCATATTCCTATAAAATGCGAAAAACCACGAAGAGGGACCTTTTCGGGGGGGGCAGGGGGGGTTGCGGCAAGATTTTGATAGGCAACCCTAGTGCGATGTAATAACCTATTGGTAAGCTATCATTTGTACCACATTTCGATCAAAAAACAGATACGTCATAAATTAAGCAGCGGGCTCTTGGACTATAAATGGCAATGGGCAAGACACATAGCAAGACAAGACGAAAATAGATGGACACCCAGACTCGTAAAGTGGAGGCCATGGGAAAACAAAAGAGGTGTCGGAAGGCCCCAGAAAAGATGGGCAGACGACGTGACCTCGGTAGCGGGTAGGCAGTGGGTCAGAAAGGCGAGGGATAGAAAAGACGGGAAACAAATGGAAGAGGCCTATATCCAGCAGTGGAGGGACCAAGGCTAACGAAGAAAAAGTGCGAAGTGTACAGAAAAGTATCTGCCTGGATCTTTTTTTTGTATCCGTTCAATGAAAAGAAAACCACGGTTTTCACATTACAATAAAATGTCAACATCGAAATCTTAATAGAATCTTCAATTTCATCAAGTCTTTTGAGGCGCCAAAGACGGCATCACCGAGTGGGTAGGCAGAGAGGGTCGTTATACAATTAGACTCCTTTGTGCCGCTCCGCTATTCTGTTACATAATCTGCTCTGGAAATTACTCTCTGCCCTGTAATAAAATAACAAGACACGTGGCTGAGAATATTAACTGTAAAATATTTACCAAGTAAGTTATTGAATGGGGTGACATTTTTTAACACCATACCAGTTACACTGTTAAGTCCTGATGTCGACCTAACTGCATTTTATAATACAAGTTAAGAGTTCTTTCACGTTTAATTGATGAGGGTTGATTAATCAAAACATTTAGTACATCAGGGGCCTGAGTCAAACGTTGGCGTTTTACGCGTTGTTGCCATGGTGATAATATCATTTGCCATCGTGCTTTCGTTCAGGTCCCGCAGGTAAACATTGCGAAATGGTGAGCGGAATCATATGAAATATGTACATTTTGTATGATTCAAATAATAAGTGGACCAAATGATATGAAAAATCTGATCTATTGACCCACTTTCTTCACATTAAACATTATTTTCATCAAGTTGGAGCGCTGTGTCTAACAAGTTATCGAATGAAACTCATTTTTTTATCATTTTTAAAGAGTAGTTTATCTTTAGAACATTATTTTATCCAGATAATTTGCAGAAATCATGTTTTTATGCGATTCCTGATACTACAACATATACCCAATAATGACAATTGTTAACTTTAAGATGATATCTCAGATGTCGAGAAAATACATGACTTCTGATGTATAAAAAGGGGGAGGAGCATATGTATAGACGGGCCTCCGTGTGAGGGCTCTTAAGATATTTGTTTAATATTGATAGTAGGTATTGGGTAGATACTACATATTATATTATTTAATAAATGTAAATGTTTGCATTCTGTTTATTTAAATGGACTTACCCTTCTTACCCTAACACCATACCTTCTTATGAATAATTTGTACTGTTCATTTCTTTTATGTTCATACTTTTTTTACAACGATTTTTATTGAACTTCATCTGTCATTGTTATCGTCGTTGTCCTTGTTGTTATCTGCGTCTACATTTTTCTGTTCATAATTTAATAACTTCTAAATGTTCATTTTCAAACAAATCACGTCCGTTCTTGAAAATCTGGTCGAGATGGTCGAGTCAAGCCGACATCCCTTCTTTCACCCCATGTAGATCCTTGCTTGGTTTTATTAAAAATGTCATAAGTTCAAATCAAAGAGTAGGGTAAATAGCTATCGTCGCGCTAAATGTAGACAGGGTGTTTAAAACTGCTTTGGTCTACACTTGCACGAGCTCACGCTCAGTTCGGTAGATTACCTACATTATATGCTACAGATTCTCAAGAACGGACGAGTTCTGACTGGAAGGAATCGTGTGTGACGAATTGCCTGAGTGTGAGATGTCAGTTTTGTTATGCCAACAAATGGTTTAGCTGGAAGAAATCGTAGCATTGGTATAAGCTCGCCCTAGTAAACAAATTCATTAATTTCGATTTGTAATGTTCACATAGTATTTTGTTCACCAAAAGTGTAAATAAAAAAATAAAAATCATTACTAAAAAATGCGTCGTTTCTTGTCTCCATAGCCCTGCTACTCCAGTGGCATAGCTAGTATATATTTGTGTCGTGCACGCTAGGACAGTACACAGTGGCGTGTGTCACGATGACACTATAATATTGACATAAGACAATCAGTATGCGTGTAGTACCTAAGTGTGTCTATAGATATGGTAGGTAGTATACAACACGTGCGAGGTCACGTGATTGGCGCATCAGCCATTCAATGAACTGTGTAAGTGTTTACAATCATATGGGTACACAGTGTACTTACAATACATGTTGATGGATGCTACGATTATTACGATTCGATTGTGGAGATTTGAAGTAAGAATTATTCCACTAATAGTACTCCTTGTCTATCCTAAAAAGAAAGAGCAAACGATTTTCGGGAATGAAAAACCTAGCCTAAAGTGTACAAAGAAAGTATTGTGAAGTTTATTAAGATTGATTCTGGTTTATTTTGTTAAAAGTAGTCATACGAGTATTGACATTTCTAAAAATTCAAAAAACGGGAGATCTTAGATCTCGACGACCTTATTAAAAATGCTTTGGAAAAAAATAGGGTAGATACATTGAACCTTTATCTAAGCAATGACCGTAAAAGATTTTTTTTTATCTCGTATAGATTTCTCAAAAAAAATACGTGAAAAACACCTCCAGTCTGAAAAACAAACTAGTTTCCCGAAAGTCAAGGAGAATAAGTATTTTTTTGTATTGATAAAATGCATTAAAAAATCTAGGGAAAGACCGAAAAAATTTTATGATTGAAACGAAATTAACCCCAAAATAAAAAAAAATAAAAAAAACTATTTTTACCATTTTATCATGCGATTTTCAACCTAAAATCCGCGGGAAATGACCGTGACGTTTTTATAAAAGCTTAGATTTTAGTCGGTGAAAATATTTAAAAATGGAACATATTCTGGATACCTACTTTCTTTTTTCAATTGAACATAACATGGCACGGACTGAAAATCTCCCGCATGTTATTTGTTGAAATTCTATCCTCTATTTACCTTGACCTCCTCCCCCCCAACTTACAATCAAGTGACATTAGTATTTTTCATGTTAGCCTGTTTACATTTCAATACACGAGTACTTAAACTTAAAACGATATTAAACAAATAAACAGATATACATACCTACTTAACTATATGTACCTACAATGTTAAATACTACCAAGTATAGGTATTAAACTATGATGCTTCTAGAGATAAGTTGTAAGTACGTACGAGTATAGTTGAGAGCTAAATTTAAAATAACAGGTTAAAATTATGACTAGGAATTAGATTTTTATCATCAGTGATTTTAAGGTGGAAGGATAGCCCAACTTGGTATTTTTGCTACTTTTTGGAGGGAGTTTTCGCCGTATTCTTAAAAGTCACATCATGGAAAAAACATATATTATTCTTTCATTATTTATATTTTGGATAGTTTTTGCGTAATATATTTTTTAATTGACATGTTTTATTCTTATTATTCCAAATTACTCATAACTTGTTAGGCTTAGAAACATGATTCTTTTTTTAAATGAAAGGTACTTTATAATCCTAGTGAATGACTCAGAAAATCACTATTTAGAAATTGTAGTTTTAACGACGTTTCTGCGAATTATCCCATTCACATACTTTGTACATAGTAGGAACAAGAAGTAAGTAAAATTGTTAGAAAATAACAGTTATTAAAACTCAATTTTCTAAATGCTACTGTTATTAATTTTACATTGCCCTACCAACAGTACTCATAATAATGCCTAAATAGTTTGTGTACATTGTACTTACATTTATTCTATCTCCCACTTACAACAAGAAGTCTATGACATTACAAAAACATGTATTGCAAAGTAGGTAGGCCGTGTAGAAAAACCCATAAGAATATTTATTTATTTATCGTTTGGCAACGTCGAAGTATTGTCACATAGTTAAAGTCTGACATCCAGCGCCTCCAGCCACTGGAGGAACTCAGGGGACAGGCTGGCAGCACTGTCAATGGTATCGGGGTAAGCACGTATGGGGAAATCACGCAAGATGTGCTGCATGGTTTGCTTCGGGTGTCCACAGTCGCACTGTGGATCATCCCTCATTCCCCACTTTTGGAGCATGTCAAGAATATTGCATAAGAATATTTCTCAACATGAATAAATCCCAAAAAACACAAAAGCCCTTCAGAAATATCCTCAACGGATTAAAGCCCAAACTTTCTAGTTGAACTCCAGAAGATGAATTATTTATAAAACGTTGACTTTTTTATTGTCCGTCCCATTATAGATCCGTTTATTTATTTGTTTATTTTCTAATCTATGGTAGTTTCTAACACACTGAAAGAAATCGTATGCTAATAGATACAATTAATTTTATTTTGAAATTCCAAATACATGTGCTTATGATGTTGGTAATGTAGTCCTGTTGCTTTGTTGATGATTAGTGATTAATAATTAATAATTAGTGATTGGTAATTACTCTTAAAGTGTTATCTTATTGTTTCTTGATATCAGTTTTTAACTCCTCTTTCCTTGCTTCCTTCATTTTCCCCTCCTTTCTTCCTCTTCCCATGCTTCCTCCTTCCCTGCCATAAATGTTTTATAGATATAAGATATATATTTTTAACTATGCAATGTGATCTATTTATTTTGCGTGTGTGCTAATTGTGAACGGATGTTATTGGTCTTGTGTATGGATATTCTCGTACTAATGTACCTGTCAATGTTTGTTTTTGTGACTGTATCTGTTCCATGTGTAATAAATAAATAAATAAAAATAAACATTTGAGCTTTTGTCCCTTGAGCATAGTGTTTCTAAAGGCTTTTGTTTTTTTTGGGGTTTTTTCATGTTGAGCAATATGCTTATGGGTTTTTCTCCGGACACGATTTAAAAGTAGGTATGCACTACTGTACTTAAGGGTGAGAGTATTAAGGGCGCCGGGCGTAGGATCAAGTGATACTTTTTTATCCTCAAGGGATGACCCGATGTTTGCTTGTCTCTACTTTGTGTTTACGCACTCGTCATCACTCCTCACTCAGAATTATTTTAAGTCAAATGCCTCACGATGGAGCGATGATATGGAATAATTGTTGTGACTGCAGAATTGTCCGCTCCTAAATTTGTATGGATGTGAAATATCCTTAGTTTTGCAGGCAAATTTGATTAAATATAATATGACTCGTATAGTATCCTTGAGAGACGGATAAGAAATGAAGATATAAGACGACGATCAAGGGTCTTAGACATTGCGGAGAGAGTAGGGACACTGAATTGTCAGTGGGAGGGTCACGTGGCAAGGCAAAAGACTGGCAGATGGACCCCCGGAGTACTGAACTGGAGACCCTACGAAAATAAACGAATTGTAGAGAGACCACAAAGGAGATAGGCCGATGATATCATCGAGTCGGTGGGACGTGGGTGGAGACAAAGCGCCCAAAACAGAGAATTGTAGAAGAGACAGGAAGAGGCCTATATCCAGCAGTGGAGGGAAAGGGGCTCAAATTAGCCATATCTGAGTTTTTTAAGGACAATTGCGTATTCGATAAAAAAGTTTTATGGTAACCCAGTAGATTTTAATACATATTATTACTACGAGGAATAAATTTTGTTCTGCGGCCTTAGCGATAGGAGTTATTCTCTTTTATTATTTTCTTACTAAATTTAGAGGTATTTTTCACGTTTATTTTTCAGGAATCTTTACAAGATATAAAAGATCTTTTAAATTATTGCTCAGACTCGAGAGAAATATCTAATATCTCCTTCTTCTTCTTTCTCAGCCGTTTTAATTCCAATGCTGGACATAGGCCTCCCCTTTGACTTTCCACAGATCCCTATCCTGGGCATGCTTCATCCACTTGCTTCCTGCGATTCGCCTCACATCGTCAGATCATCTTGTCTGAGGTCTTCCTACGCTCCTTTTGCTTGTCACATATATGTATTTACATTAATTTTTTAGAGTTCCTAAAGTTTACTTGTTCCGAAACATACCCTTTTGCGACACCCACTAAATGATTCAACCCCACTGACGTCGCGGATTAAAATTATTATAAACAAACAACAGAGTATTATACCATAGGAATTAGGCATAGATATTCTCGCATAAATCTACCTACCTAGTGAATAATAACATAACTATGGACACTATGGTATTGTGTAGGGGGGAGCTAGACATGGGCAGCTATTCACTGCCCCCTCTATAGATTGGAATAGGTATATATTTTTTCATACTAAATGAGAAAACCTCACAAAAAAGCGCATTACTACCACACGTTTTTTCATCTTATCATACTTTTTCTAAAATTAGTATGAAAATCCATCAGTTTCATAAAAAAAAATTACTGCGGGGCTATTTTTTATTACATTTTTATGTAAAACATTTTTAGTACATATTATTGTGCAAAGTATTATATACATTTTCAAATAAACAAACCACATCACGACCTACTTCACTATGTCTCACAAAAAAGTTTAGCCTGCAGCGCTATTTACGCCTTTTTATGCTAAATCAATTTTCAATTTTTTGTTGCCCCCCTCCTAGCTCCGAGGCTGGCGACACCCATGAGTATGGACACTATGGTTATTGTGTATGGGGGAGCTATAGATGGTATGAAGGCATTGTTATGTTATTACATATATAAAGTCCTTTATTTATTTTTTTAACTTGCTATGATTCTACACTTGCTACTTATATTAAAGTGCAAAGTTGTTTGTCTTACAAATAAAAGAGGAATCAATATTTAAATAGGGGGCGAATGGGGGGGTAGGGAGGGAGAATGAAAATCGTGGCTTCAAAACGCCACGTTGCTGACGAAAAAATTGGCTAGTTTTTCTGCAGACTTTTGTCTAGCTAGGTATGTCCATAGGCAGAAAGTCCAACTATTTCAAAGCCAGAAAATATAATACACCTAAAATAAATACACCATTCTGATACGTGGTTCCTGGAGTCACACCAGGGGAAAAACACGAAAAATGCTAGAAACGTTACACTTCGTTTCCATATAGTGACAACGTAATAACCAAGGAAAAAAACGCGTAAAATGTTAACGTTTCCAGCATTCTTCGTGTTTGGCTCAGGCCCCACATCCGAAAGACAGCAATCAGAATTAGGAAGCAAACCTTTACAGAGAATCCCTATTTAACTACTTCTTCTTCTTCTTCTTCTTGTTCAGCCATCTCTCCACTGCTGGATATAGGCCTCTTCTAACACTTTCCACGATTTCCTACTTTGGGCTTTGCTCACCCAGTTCCTTCCTGAGACTGGGACTATATCGTCTACCCATCGCTTTTGGGGTCGTCCCACAGGTCTTCTATTCTCCCATGGTCGCCATCTTAGGATTCTGGGTGCCCATCTCTCGTTCCCCTGTCTCGCAACGTGGCCCGCCCATTGCCACTTTAACCCAGCGATACGGTCTGCTATGTCTGTGACCTTTGTTTGGCGTCTGATATCTTCGTTTCTAATTCTATCTCTCAGACTTATTCCTAACATTTGTCTTTCCATAGCTCTTTGTGTGCATTTTAACTTATATATTGTGTTGGCAGTTAGTGTCATTGTTTCCAACCCGTATGTTATAACTGGGAGGACACACGTTTCGAAGACTTTTCTTTTGAGGTTTATCGGAACATCTTTGTTTTTGAGGATGTGGTCGAGTTTTCCGAATGCTGCCCAGCCTAGTCCGATTCTTCTAGGTATCTCCGCTAATTGGTTGTCTTTCCCCAATTGAATTTTGTGTCCTAGGTATATGTATTCGTCAACAGCTTCTATTATAGTATTGTTTATTAACATATTGCTGTTGGAAGGACTCAGGATTTTAGTTTTGGAGATGTTCATTTCCAGGCCTATTTTCAGGGAAGCGTCGTGGAGCTGTTTTGTCATGTCATTTAGTTCTTCCAAATCATCACTAAGGAGCACAATGTCATCTGCTAAGCGAAGGTGGTTCAGATATATACCATCTATTTTTATTCCCTTACGTTCCCACTTTAAAGTTTTAAATATATTTTCTAGGGCTAAAGTAAATAGTTTAGGTGAGATGGTATCACCTTGTCTAACACCCCTTTTGATTTCATTTTTTTCTGTTTTACTGTTATCATCTATTCTTACATCTAATGTGGCATGATCATAAATATATTTAAGCAGTCTTGTATATCGAGAATCGATTCTTGCGTCATTTAGTGCTTCTAATATTGCCTCTAATATTGTCTCTAATATTGTAATGTGTTATATATAACTACACTGTTATATATAACTAACTGTAATGTGTTATATATAACTAATATTGTGTTATATATAACTACACTTAGAATTATTTGTCTATCTATAATCTATCCGCTTTTCCTCCGGGGGAGGCAGAGAGAACATAAAGCCAAACCACCCTATCCTTATAGACGCTTCTTGTCTTCGTCACATTAATATAATTTGTAATACTAATACACACTCTCTGATTTCTTTTACGAAAAACGCCCACGTTCTTGAGCATCTGGTCGACATCATCTTCCCATAATGTGGCGTAGTCAGCGATAGGTGAGGGTGTGTCTTAAATTAATTTTAATGTCTTCATATGTCAAAATTTCACTCCTCACAATCTGCTAAAAAAGACACAAAGGAATTTACATCTCAATTTACCTGCATGGTGGAGTAGGGAAAGAGTATAACTCTAAAGCGTAGTGTGCTCTGATCTTGCTAGGTACATAGGTGGCGTACCTACCCACTGTGCAGTGTGAGGGTGTTGTACCATCAGTTTAGTACCAAATTACTTCTTACAAAAGACACGCGCTCCGGGGGAGGTGGGGTAATGCGACACAGGGGTGAATGCGACACAATAATTATTTAAGTACCACGCTTTTTTTAACTTCAGCTGTTGGAGTTTTTGTTAGTGTCTGTAGATTTTCTTCTTCAAATTTTAGTAACCTACAATGTCCCATCACCTTTAAATATAACAAATATATTTGCTTCATGACATAACCGCTTCTCATTCAACTACGATATGTAGAAAAAAAGAGACAGAGTCAGAAATGAAGAAATAAGACGTAGAACCAAAGTGACTGACATAATATACTGCATAGTGCATAGCATCCCTAAAGTGGAAATGGGCAGGACACGTGGCTAGAAGCGCAGAGGGCAAGTGTACCAAGTACCTCCTAAATTGGAGACCTCGAGATGGGAATAGAAGTGTGGGACGGCCACAGCTGAGATGGAGAGACGACCTGGTCCGACATGTCGGTGCAACCTGGATGCAGTCTGCACAGGACAGGACAACATGGAGGCACATGGAGGAGGTCTTTGTTCAGGAGTGGAAGGGGATAGGCTGATGAAGAAGAAGATGTAGAAAATTCGATATTTTCACAAAAAATAAATTGTGATATTCGAAATAAATAAATCTAGTTCCCCTCTGCAATAATAATTTGTCAGATTATTATTTCTCTCCCCAGTTTCTTTCTGGTGTTGTGATGTGTATCGATTGGCTCATTAAATAAACGTGTATTGATTATATTTCATTCCTTTCATTCATTCATTCATTCATTCAATCACACCAACCCATTTCTCTCACATTGTTTATATAAATTGCAATACTTTATTAAGGAACTACACTACCACATAATAAGATGTATGAATTGTAGGAAATCTTTCAATAGGGATGGCGCCCCATTGTTTTGACAAATGAGTGGTTGATATTATGAATTGCTTCTATTCATTTGACGGTTTTTACAAAAAAAATTTACGATATGGGCAGAAAAAACAGAAGGCCAAACTATCCTTATACACACCTTATTTTTTAATACCCATTGTATTTATTTAGGCACATACACTATAGTCGTGTCAATTTTCAGTGTACAGTGACTTTTGTAGGAACTTATCCAGGTGCAACCGTATCTAATAGAGAAACAGACAGCGTGGAAAAAATGCATTAACTGACCGCTTTGACGACCGCGCAGTTAGTCTGCTCATGCGCTATTCCATTTTATTCTACATTAAACAAAACTTACGTTCATCAGTTACTATTTTCCTCTTCTTCATCAGCCTCCTGAACAAGGGCCTCCTCCATCTGCCTCTATGTTACCCTCTCCTGTGCAGACTTCATCCAGGTTGCGCCGACATGTCGGACCAGGTCGTCTCTCCATCTCAGCTGTCGCCGTCCCATACTTCTGTTCCCATCTCAAGGTCTCCAATTTAGGAGGTTCTTGGTCCACTTGCCCTCTGCGCTTCTAGCCACATGTCCTGCCCATTTCCACTTTAGGGATGCTATGCGGTGTATTATGTCAAGTCACTTTGGTCTTACGTCTTATTTCTTCATTTCTGACTCTTGTCTCTTAAGCTTATCCCTAACATGAGAAATTGAAAAAGAACACAGTGAAAGAATCACTCATTTAACATGTGTAGTTCCAAAGTCATACCGTTTTGAAATTGGGTCCATCTTTTTCAATGCCCCTGTATATGTAAGACGTAAGTGTATACCTACATTTTGCTTGTTGTTCTAAATTACGATTAACGGTAAAAAAACAATTGATGTGTAATTTTTTAAAATGTTTTAAATTTGTTTCTAAATGAAATCAAAATAATTGAGCAAAACTCTTAGTAATAGCATTCGAATCTTTTTAAATCTTTTTAAAATCAAAAAAAGAACATACACTTAACCATGAAACATTGTTTCTACACGTAAAAGAAACACATATATTACTAGAGTATGTGATTAGATATTTGAAAAAAAAACGAATAATGTAAACCGCGTATCGATTGTTTTTTCGCCTCGCTGAACACCAATCAGCGAACGAGTGGAGGAATAACATTGCTAGGTATAATAACTCACTCATATAAAAAACGTTTAGAAAACAAATGAACAGCGATCTTTTGAAATAAAAAAATTACAAGTAGTTATGATATTATTACAAATCTTTTCAATGTGAAGTGGACTGCGATCTTTAGTATTGGTTTCTGTTATTGAGTAATGTAGCAAGGTTAGGAAAAAAACTATTTTAAGAGTAGGCATACCGACATTTCAAAAATTACTAAAAACGGGAGACCTTATATCTCCACAACCGTTACTAAATATGCTTTGGAACAAAATAGGGTAGATACATTGAACATGTATCTAGGGAATAAGCGTAAAAGATTTTTTATATCTTGTATAGATTTTTCAAAAAAAAATGTGATAAACACCTCTGATCTTTTTTCCGAAGTGTAATTTTTTTGTACTGATAATATGTATTAAAATCTAGGGAATAACCGTAAAAGTTTTTTGATAGACGCAAAATTAACCCCAAAAAATGAAAAAAAAAGCTATTTTTACCATTTTATAATGCGATTGTTCACGCTATTTTGAATCTTAATGCCATGGGAAATGACTGTGACGTCATTCTTGGTGCCAAGCCTTTAACAGCGATTGTTATTTCTAGTTTTTCGAGTACTTGTTCGCTACTTATTT
Source organism: Ceraclea dissimilis (assembly GCA_963576895.1). Taxonomy (NCBI): domain Eukaryota; kingdom Metazoa; phylum Arthropoda; class Insecta; order Trichoptera; family Leptoceridae; genus Ceraclea; species Ceraclea dissimilis. The sequence continues at coordinate 17,959,604 of OY756369.1, forward strand.
ATTAATTTATTATTCAAATGGTTTCTCACGATCTCTGTACGCATATATTTTACAATATCCATAACTGAACGCCTCGGATAGCCATTTTGTGAATAATGATACTATTGTACGGTGTAATATTAATTGAGTTTGAGAAAAAATCAATTTTTCACACGGTATATTTTTAAATCAATTAATTTATTACTGGCACTTATGTCATTCTATAATAACTGCTTTAAAATTCACAGTTACATACATTTTATTGATGTTTTGTTTTTCTATTTTAATTGCACATTGTGGCTCATTTTGCCCCGTTCTACCCTATTTTTACGTTTCACAATAATATACATTAAAATTCTCGATTCCATACATTTTATTGATGCTTTGTTTTCTTAAATATAACTGTTTTAATTGTACATTGTGGCACATTTTACCCCGTTCTACCCTATTTTTTAATTTCTCAATAATATTTTTTTGGTAATGTAGAAAATAATATTGGCTGTAAAAGAGTTTTTTAAGAACAACACTGAATAAATCACTCGCTTTCGGGTGGATTGCCTTTAAGGGAAGAAAAGGAACAACGCTTATATTTCTCAACTAAACAATTATTTACCAATTGAAACGTCAAAACAACATTTCTTTTTAAAATCACAATTTATGTTTTTATGAGAACATCGGAATTTTCTACATGTCGTAGTTGAATATAACAAGTAGTTATCTCAACAGATGTACAGCAAAGGATGCACCTTCCATCAGACTTATGTTAATGTGATCACTTAACAAACATTCACCAATTCCAGTCCATCCGTTTGCTTGGAATTGGTGAATGTTACTTGAGTGTAAAGTGATCACATTGAACCAGCCGACGATCAGTCATAAGCCTGATGGAAGGTCCATCCTTTGCTGTATATCTGTTGAGATAACTACTTATTACCAAAACAAATATATGTGCACGATGCTCGGATATTTGGCATTTTGGAAGTTATTAAAATTTGAAGCTGAAAATGTAGACTCAGACGACAACAATAACAACTACGACAGAAGAAGTTAAACAAAAGTGTAGTAAATAAAAAAACGCACTTTTTCTGCGTGTAAAAAGAATTATAGACACTTCATGTTCTATTCTATGGGGTATCTTTTATTGTATTGAACCAACATTGTTAAAAAAATGCGCTAATAAAAAACAAAATCTTAGTTTTTTTGTAAAGATTTCTTTGAATGAAATCAAAATAGCGTAGGATAAGTTTGTATTCTGTTGCTTCTGGGTGTACCTGCATAAACCCTCTCAAATCCTTTTGGCGCATGTATTCCTTTCATGTTTTCTCAACTATGTTCGATGGCTGATCCACCCTTGCTTGATGCAGCCTCCAACACACTAGACTTAGGGTGATTTGATTTCAATAAGGGTGAGCGATTGATAAACTTATGTCTACAAAAATACATGCGGATTTGAATGGATTTTTGATCAGAATGTATCATATATTTGATTTTATGTACGTTCCCTTTATATCTATTATCTATATCTATACCCTCACGCCATGTTCCTTTGCATGGCAGGCAGAGAGGACAGGGCGCAAGACTTTTTGGCTGACTTAAGTAATCGTTTTATGCCCGGGGCAACATTTACTTTTTTTTTTCTTTTTTTTTTAACATAAAACATTTATACATTAGCATTAAAACTAGATTCATCTAACTAGGCAGAGCCCGTACTAAGGTAAATCAGTTTTAGCCTTTGGTTACATTTGACTTTAGTCTTTTAGAAAGAAAAAATAATAAGATAAGAATTTCACCACATCCTGCTGTCAATTGTGTATTTTTTGGAAGTTCTAAGTGTATACAGGGTGTTTGATAGATGGATTCAGATATCTTCAGGAGTGATAGTAAAGGTCATTTAGCATCTTTTGAGCCAAACTTAGCTTAGTCAAAAGTCGCACGGTTCTCGAGATATTCGAGATTTAAACTTTTTTTCGAAATACCCCGAATTACTCATGTTTTAGCCCAATAGCATCGTAAGTAAAGGTACCTACTTAGTTCTATCATTCTTTTTTGTTACCTGAATATGTGTTTAGTCTATTTAAATCATAAGTTTCAATCTGAAAAACAATCATGTTAAAAAAATATCGGATTAAAGTTTCGAGAACGAGATATTTCAAAAACGAGTTACGACTTTGGAGAGGATTTTAGATAAGAAAAAAAATGTTCAAAGATTCAGAAATCTGGAAAAAACTTCTCTGGTTTATGCTCTTTCAAATGATATACAAAACATTATAAAAAACATTAGTTTCATAAATCTATGAAACAATAACTTAAATACATCACCTCTAATTTAAGTAAATTTCCATACAAATTTACTATAGTTTAAGTAAGAGGTTTATGTTTGCCCGCACTTCTTTTAATCTTTAGTATGTAGTAATTATGAGTTATTAATTCTCCCCTCTGAATTTCGGTTTTTCTTTTGTAACCTAATGAACCGTGTAATAATTAACATATCGAATTACACTTCCATATCGGATATCACTCAATCTTCCTCACTAAGTCCTTTCGCAATACATAAATCTGAGGCTAATAGTGGCAGAAGGCCAAGCTTGAATTACAGGTCTGGACCTCTAAAAAATTACATCGCTCAACGCTGTTTTCAGGAACTCGCGGAGGTCACACGGCCTCACAAATCAGTTCCGCCAATTTCAAGTGAAGATAGGAGTGATTTTAAACTCACGTGAGTTACATACATAGATACATGGTACCATTCCTGAACAGTATTTCGTCTTTCCGCTACCTCTTTCCATGTTATTGGGGAAATGAATGATGAGGTTATTAGGGAAATGAGTGACTGCAAGACTGGTGTTGTGACAAGAATGAAAGTAAATAAACTAAGATGGTTTGGGCTTTTCGAGAGAATGAATGATGACAGGATGAGAAAAAATATATATTTGAGTGAGCGAAGAGATGTGTGCAAACGAGGCCGCCCGAGATTGACCTGGTCCGATCATTTAAAAGGAATCGGGGAGCGTGTATGACTGCATGCATGAATGTGACGGAGGCTAGGAGTGTGTGTAAAGATAAGGCTGTCTGGCACTCTGTCCTCTCTACCTACCCTGCAAGGGACGCGGCGTGAGGGTATAGATAGATAGAAAGATGCGTCTTGTATTCTTTCAACATTTTGATGTAGTATTTTCCTGCATGATCACAATTTTAATATCATTGATTGTTAAAATCGAGTAACTCTTTACCTAATGCAAACATAGATAGCTTTCTCTACCACCCACACAACATGTATAGTAAAATGTAGGATTGCGATGATTGCTAATGGTGGGTAATGGGGCGAAACGGGTTACATAATACATATTGCACCGAGCAAGGGTTACTCGGGGTAATACGAATAGAAAAAATCATTTTAAGTATTTTGTTAGGTATTACTAATGCTGTCAACTGTATAGTCCGAGAGCCCGCTGCTTAATTTATGACGTATCTGTTTTTTGATCGAAATGTGGTATAAACGATAGCTTACCAATAGGGTATTACATCGCACTAGGGTTGCCTATCAAAATCTTGCCGCAACCCCCCCTGCCCCCCCGAAAAGGTCCCTCTTCGCGGTTTTTCGCATTTTATAGGAATATGGTAAGAGATAGGAGAAAGTAGTCAATGACAAAAATAATCCTTGCTAGTTTACCCGTAATGGCCGGTCAAAAAACAGGATATTTTTTGAAAAAATAAAAAAAAAAGTTTGATTTTTTTTCTATCACATTCTTGGAAAAAATTTTGGCCTGCGGCGCTATATCACTGGTTATTTTATGAAAAACTAAATTTTAAGAATTTTCGTCACTGAGTTTTATTGTAATAACTCCGAAATTATTAGATGTATGAACATAAGTTATAGCTCGTTTTGTAGCTAAGACTATGGTAATTAATTCGTTCTCTGACTATTTTCCTGTAGCTCTTATCAATTTTTAACCAATTTAGTTAAAATACATTTTTTTAGTATTCTAAATGAATTTCGGTTTTGGACCGGCCATTGCGGGTAAACTGCTAGTTCTACGAAAAAATTGACTTAATTTTTTTTGTAGAGAAATTAGCAAGTATTATTTTTGTCATTGACTACTTTCTCCTATCTCGTACCATATTCCTATAAAATGCGAAAAACCGCGAAGAGGGACCTTTTCGGGGGGGGCAGGAGGGGTTGCGGCAAGATTTTGATAGGCAACCCTAGTGCGATGTAATATCCTATTGGTAAGCTATCATTTATACCACATTTTGATCAAAAAACAGATACGTCATAAATTAAGCAGCGGGCTCTTGGACTATATGGTTATTAATTCGTTCTCTGACTATTTTCCTGTAGCTCTTATGAATTTTCAACCAATTTAGTTTAAATACATTTTTTTTGTATTTTAAATGAATTTCGGCTTTGGACCGGCCATTGCGGGTAAGCTGCTAGTTCTACGAAAAAATTGACTTAACATTTTTTGTAGAGAATTTAGCAAGGATTATTTTTGTCATTGACTACTTTCTCCTATCTCTTACCATATTCCTATAAAATGCGAAAAACCGCGAAGAGGGACCTTCGGGGGGGGGGGGGGGGCAGGGGGGGTTGCGGCAGGATTTTGATAGGCAACCCTAGTGCGATGTAATACCCTATTGGTAAGCTATCGTTTATACCACATTTCGATCAAAAAACAGATACGTCATAAATTAAGCAGCGGGCTCTTGGACTAGTACAACTAACTAAAGAACTACTACGGATTTGCTTTAATGTTCCTCTAGTAAACACAGGGAGGTTACAAGGCCCCGCCAATCATGATGCTTCTAGGATTCTACACACATTTGTTAGTTATCCCGTCACATGTATTACACTTTTTTTCATTTTTCAGTTAATCTGATCGGATATAGGCCTCCCCTTTGACATTCCACAGATCCCTATCCTGGGGATGCTGCATCCACTTGCTTCCTGTGATTCGCCTCACATCGTCAGACCATCTTGCCTGAGGTCTTCCTACGCTCCTTTTGCGTGTTTTGCTTGTAGTTACAAGTAGTTATCTCAACAGATATACAGCGAAAGATGGACTTTCCATCAGTATTATAACTGACAGTCCGCTGGTTTATTGTGATTACATAACACTAACCAATTCCAGTCCATCCAAACGTCGCGGCCGGGAATCGAACAGGAAGAAGAAAAATCTCTCGATTCCTGCATTTTAATCATTTTCTAAATCTAAATTATCTAACCTCACATACCTACTCAGTTGCTTGCGTATAAATAATGGCAGAAATTTGATTCGAAAAAGTCTCCTCGGATGACAGAAGCTTCCCTTAAGATCTTGAAATTAATTTCCAAAATCCTCTTAGAAGAACGTTGAGACAAATTGAGACATTTGGAGAGTGACATAAAAATTACTAACCACGATACTTCACTGATCGGAGGGGACGAGGGGTGCGCAGGTACCACAGGGCAGGGTGGCACATCGGAGCGATTTGCTCACAAGGGGTGTCGTGAAGAACTCTTGACTGAGTGTTACATCAAGTGTAGAACTTGGGGGAAAAACGGAAGGTGGGAAGGGTGACGAGTTAACACGAGAAGAAAAAACAACATTTCTATGAATAGCATTAATAAAACAATATAACACGGATCTGTTGATTGGAGTAGGGTGAAGTTTTGCTCTTTTTTTAATATTCGATTTTAATTTACGTTCCAATTTTAAAATCAAGGACTTTAAACAATTGACAAATCAATGTGTTGTTTGGGGCGTAAATGTTAGCATAATTTTTAATTGAACGTTCACTTTTCTTTAATTTTCTACAGTTTTCTTCAAGTTTTTTTTTTATTTCAAGGCCAAAAAAAAATTCCGTTCTGCTACATAAAAATTCTATACCTATTCAAAAATTTTAAGATACATCAATAAATCTTTCGAAGGAAGCCAATTTTTAATTGTAGTGTGTTCTTAGGTTATGTTACCTATCAGCGAACTATTTCTGGTGGGAACTTCACAGATGACTGGTATTGGTGCAATTATATTTTTTGAGAGTTTCTTCTGACTTGTATCTTTTTCAGTAAATCTCATTAAAGTAACTTATCTTCGTCATTCCCTAGAGCAAAGGTTTGTAATATTCTATACTTATTGAACAAATTGTATATAAATATATCAAGACTTCTTTGTATGAACGAAATACCTGCACTAACATCTCAACAACTTTTTCTCCCCTCATATTTTTTGAATTGGAAATATTTACGCATACTCCTAACTAAATTATTACAATGGATTAATATTGCGATGATTGAAAATAAAATAAAAGACGAAATAATCAGTGCAGAAAAGAAAATATTTTATTACAATGTTTAATTAACTAAGGCGAAATTGTCGTGGTGCAAAAAAAAATCGTTGAGACGAATTGTTATTTCGGGGGTAAATCAATTCTCTTCTGTCGAATTAACAATTTTCATAGTTAAAACTATATAAGTACCTTCTTCTTATATTTGATATCTATTCAAAACTTTCAATTGACTTGATAAGTCCGCCTTTTAGCACACTACTATTGTCTTGTTTTTGTAACGACGCATATTTTTCAAAACCATGGATGGGTATTTGATTCCCAAATTACCTTTAGAACGTAGGTAACGTACAGTACTGAGAACAGTGTATACGTTAATTCTGATTTCTTCCAACTGATGACAAATAGCACGATTCGATAGAGTCAAAGGGTGGGATTATTTCATATAGAATGCTACATATATCATACAACATCTATCTCAAATGTAAAATAAACTCATTTTGGAAAAGCAATATACTTACTCACCAGGCTCGAGTATGTATATCCAAGATTTTCAAACGAATATCCGATACTGAATAGGTAGTATTACATAGTATCCAAAGTAAGGTGTATAATATTAGGTATAAATCCCAGATCCCTTTTATAGGATTCAGCATAATCTCCTAACAATGATTATTTTATTATTAAGTTAGACAACACATAATACCTCGGTGGTTACATTCTACCCCACCTTACCCTTTGTTCTCATACTAACTGCGTTAGACTTGTACTGGAGAGAACTTTATATTTGGGAAAGTAACTGATTTACTACGCACTCTGTGACGTTCTTTAAGGGAACACAGAGAGGTTAAAAAGCTTAAGGATCGGGACCTAAGTATGACGTCATTTCCCGTGGCATTAAGGTTCAAAATCGCGTAAACAATCGCATGATGAAATGTAAAAAATAGGGCTTTTACTATTTTTTTAGTTATTTTCGTTCCATTCAAAAAACATTTACGGTCATTCCCTAGATTTTATTGCATATACTCGTATGTATTATCAATGCAAAAATAAAATCTCCGCGACTTTCGAGAAACGAGTTGTCGGGAAAAAGATCAGAGATGTTTTTCACCTTTTTTTGAGGTACTTATTGCAAATTTTGGAGCACTCATGTAGTACTTACAATCTAAATCAAAAAGGTAACTCGATGAGAATCGTATTCTTAGGACCTTTCGCCGCTGGTAGATATTACAGCGATATCCCACGGTGCGCGAATCCGGATTCGTACGTAGATTCACACGCCGTGGGAAGGGGTGAGTCCGTAAATCTACAGACGCTTTCGTAGCGATTTGTATGGCGGTACGTACAAATCCAAAATCATGTACGAATCCGGATTAGCGCACCGTGGGATATCGCTTTTAGGTTCTCTTTAATGTCGTAATAATTACGACCACAATGAAATTTTAGTTTGGTAATCGAAATCCTTTGGCTAATGAATAGACAAAGCATTCTCAGTAGAGTATTTTGATATTCTGTCTATAGCCATTCTATTGTGAGGAACTTACGCCCTAGGCCTGAATCTCAGAATATTGTATTAAGTATTGAAATGTATTCAGTAAACTGTGACAACTGTTGCAGTGTGGAATTTATCGGAACAACAGTTGAATGTTGAAGCAAAACACTGAGAAAGATTTGTGGATGTAGAACGAGAAACGTGTTTTTGATATTGTATATTACATTGAATTTTTTTAAATTAAATGTATTTGGGTTTATCGAAATAAACCCAAATACATCTTTGTACACTTCACAGAAAGCTTAAAAGCTTGTGTTGTGAAGTGGAGTAAGTCGGGGATTGAATCCGCGCCCACTGGATTAACAGTCGAGCACGTTACCAACCAGGCTACCTACTGAAACCGACTGCGCAGCCATTCTGCGCATGTGCCTACGCATTTTTTCATGCATCAAACAAAATTTACATTAATTAGTTACCATACCGCGAGGGAGTCACTAATTTAACGTAAATTTCAATTCATTTTCTTTATTACCTAATAAAAGTACATAGAGTACAATTGCTCCACTAGGCGATAGCCTGTTTTGGAGCAATACTTCTTCTTCTTCCTCTTGTATTAGGTCGGGTGACCTACTGTTTGTGACGGCGGGCTGTCATGGGATGAGGAGGTCCAGCTGTCCTTCCATCTCTTGGGTGGCCTTCCGGGTAATCTTCTTCCAGTGGGGTTTTCCGTTTTGACTATCTTTGCAAGTCTGGTGTCATCCATTCGGTCGACATGGTGTCGCGTCTTCTACCTCTCCCCCACCATACTAATAATAGCTATATACTTACTATCTTAAGGTCGATAAGACTCAAATATTATAAAACAAGATAAAAATAAATGGATAAAAACAAATGAAAGCTTAAAATATAAAAAGATAAAAATGAGAATACCCAAGTAACAAACTTAACAAAATATTCCAATAAATGGTTCCAAAGTTATTCCATTTTAAAATGGGATAAGTTTTTTTCGATGACCCTGTATTATTCATGTAAGACCGTAGGGCGTAGATTGTAGATTTAGTACGTATCGCATAATTACCTGTACAATGTACAAACATCATACATAGCTATTAATTAATGCTAATTATATACTCGTCTCCTATATATCAGTGTAACATTCCGCTATTTTCAGCAGTTTGTGATACCTATTTTTATCACGGTAACAATACTACAATACATATACACTAATCTACATATTATATGATATGTACTTTGTTATCTAATTATAACAGCTCGGTTATCTGCCTATACTCTGCACCATATTATACCCACTTGTCTGGAATACCTATGTTACTTATTATTGGATAATATTGGAGGAACGGACACCGGCCTCGGTGGCGCAGTAGGCAGCGCGTAAGTCTCATAATCTTAAGGTCGTGAGTTCGAGCCTCACCCGGGGCATGTTTTTTTTTCAGCCTACTATTTTCCTCAGTTGTAGTATTGTCGGGTTGACTGTAAGATATTCTTTTTGCAACCAGTCCGCCATTTAGACACACTACTGTTTTCTTTAATAAATAGTAATAATCGGACCACTTATTGGCGCCGTTTAGCGATAATAGGGCATCTTACATTTTTCTGACTTTAAAACGCCATATATGTAGGATTGTCATAAGCAGTAAAATATAACTAGTAATTACTAATTATTTATTAGTAATTGACATTAATGATCATTTTTGGCTAATAAATATGTATTTTCCAAATAATTTTTAACTAGAGACGGCGCAGTGTAAGAAAATCTTAAATTTTAATATTCTTTAATTCTTATTTCAGTCTTTTTTCTCTAGGGTGCACATGTAAAAAGTTATTATCATCAAACTGAAAAACGGCCGGAATTTCGACGGTTTTAGGCTCGTCCTAGTGAACGCACGAGGGTGGGGAGGTCGCAGACTTGGATTCTGAACCACAAGACAGACCTTTATAACATATCCAAAAATCAGAACTACTACTCGTAATGCAAGGTAGGGTATGATTTTCTGTCTCTATTACTCGGAGTATTGTAAAATATTACCGAATATGTTTCAATACATAAAACATTTTACTATATTTCTTCAATGAGGGAGTCCTTACACACTAAACGGATTTGAGAATAATGGTGGAACATATATAAAATATACATACCAAGTAGGTACTAGGTGCTCACCTAGACTCCTTCCCTCCCCCACAAGAGACTCATCTACAACAATTCAATTTGTTACAAATACAAAAGCAATAACAACTTACAAGTTACAAGAGGGTGGTTTTTCGGCCTCGTCTTTTTGTTCTTTTTTTTACAAATTCTATTTAGCTAACAGAAATAATAATTTACACAGAAACTTGTAAATATTTGTATTTTATTTAACTTCACTTGGCATTGTTGTTCTCTCCAAATTATGCAATCGAATTTTAACTTATTTCTAGAGCTCCGAAATTTTCAACAATCGTTTCAACCATTCATAATTCAGCCGTCACCCACAAACATGCGCCACAGTTAAATTAAAGCATATAAGTTCATTGCGGTCGTCTCACACACCTACACTCAATCTCGCTCACACACTCACCCATCGGACACGCACGAGATAGCTTTGTAGAAAATCGTTCTGAACATTAGTGAAGTTTTCTAGTACCTTCCTATGTTCTTAAGAGGAACTGTGAGGGCGAATGTAATGATGTAACACAATAATAGAATAGTATTATCTTGATACAGTGATGTTGATGTCATTATTGCCTCTGGCTATACAGGGTATAACGTTCTCGGTAGTAATGCCAAGCAATTATTTGTGAACCCCTATTATACAGTGATCTGCATATTATTACACTAGCTGTATTGCCCACCGTTGCCTGGGTAGCTTTATTGGTTACTAAGAAACGGTTCTTAAAAAATCCCCACCCCTTTAGCTTTAATAGTGAGAGTGGAATAATAAATTTTTATCCTTTTTAAAGTAACGGTTTTCTGGAAATAATCCTATAAATTTATTTTTCACCTTATTAAGAGACACATAAAAAACATACCTTTTTTTAAGCCTATATTTTCATCCCTTTTATAAAAATTTGGAAAAAAGGTAAAACACCCTATTACATATTAATTTTGATAGGAGAACCTATGTGCCAATCTCAGGTTCGTACCACGTCTACTTTCCGAGATATTCATATAGGCAAAAAATTTCAACCTTATTTTTCATCCCCTTAGAGGCGTAATTTCCAAAAATCCCTTCTTAGTGGAAAGTTTGAAGACAGATAGGAATGAAACCTATCTGTCTTCAAAATTCTCTATGGTTAGCCGTTTGGGCTCTGCGTTGATGAGTGAGTCAGTCAGGCGCTTTCGTATATGAGTAGAGATTAGAATCATAGTATAAGATTTTGTGCTTACCTCAACAATATATCTCAGTAATTAGATATGTACGCAATTATTATTTTAATATTATGTAGGGATGCCACAAATATCTCGTTAAATTCACTCGAGCGCTGTATCACTTTTAAACTTAATTACTAATTAATTAAATCCCCCGTTTACTAATCCCAGTGTGATCTCCAGATCTCAGCACTAAACCAAGTTGGTTCCGTGAGACTTCTGAAAAAAAAAATGGACTGTATTTGAAATTGAAAAAATTGAAAAAAGACAACCGCTATATCTTTGAACGTCATCAAAATCTCTAACTTGATGTGTTGTTTACGAGTTTATTGACGGCACTTTCATAATATGATAGTACGTAGGTACTTTACAAAACCAAAAATGTGTCGAGTTTCAATTAGTGAATTCCCTTCTTATTTCACTGATCCTGAGCCGCCGACGACAAGATGGAATTCCTCAGAAGAACCTACCAGGCCGAATGCCTCAAAAGTATCTTATATCGTGACTGGACGAAAACCCATAAAAATATTGCTCAACTTGAATAAATCCCAAAAAAAAAACAAAAGCCCTTTAGAAATTTGTTCGAGAGACAATAAAAGCTCAAACCTAATCGGATTTTGAAAATACAATTAATCGTATCTATTAGTACACGACTTCTTTCAGTGTGTTGAAAACTAACATAGATTAGAAAATAAACAAATAAATAAGCTCATCTAAAATGGGATAGACAATAAAATAATCAACATTTTATAAATATTTCATCTATTGCAATCCAACAAGAAAATTTGGGCTTGAGATTTGGGCTTGAGAATTTTGGACTTGAGAATATTTCTGAAGGGCTTTTGTCTTTTTTGTGATTTCTTCATGTTGAGCAATATTCTTATGAGTTTTTCTCCGAGAACCATCTTATATGTATCCGCTATTATATCTCACACAAGATGCACAACTGTATGTAGCCGTTGGAGCAGGTGCAAAGTGCAAATAAATGTATTCGGTTGTCTCATTCAATTCGAGAAATATAATTAAGACTTTATCAAAATGTCATTATGTTATAATCATTATTTTACACGGATAATGTATTGTAGGAAAAAGTAAGTTTAGAGGTTAATTTATTGTAAGAGAAAGTAAGCTTAGAGGTTAATTTATTGTAAGAATAAGTAAGTTTAGAGGTAAATTTATTGTAAGAATAAGTAAGTTTAGAGGTAAATTTATTGAATAATTAATCTTTATTTAGGTAAAAAAAAAATACAATATGGCAACATACTATTAAAATACAAAACAGAAACACAATAAATGAGATTTGTAAGCCTGAGATGAATCTCGTGTGCTGGGGAGGAGATGGGTTCTGGCGTTAAATCGGAAATTATGAAAATTATGAAAATTTTCCAATTGAAACGTTTTTGTGGTAAAACATTACCTACCTACTACAATTATAAAAAGCAAATACGTAAAATTTTGAAGTGCTGGGCCATTGAGATAGTATATGTTATTAAAATTTGAAAAGGAAAACGTAGAAGCAGATAACAACAGAAGCGTGGTAAAAACATGAATTAAAATTAATAACTGATCAAATAATGTCAATCCTTTTAGTCCAAGAGCCCGCCGCTTAATTTATGACGTATCTGTTTTTTGATCGAAATGTGGTATAAACGATAGCTTACCAATAGGGTATTACATCGCACTAGGGTTGCCTATCAAAATCTTGCCGCAACCCCCCCTGCCCCCCCCCCGAAAAGGTCCCTCTTCGCGGTTTTTTGCATTTTATAGGAATATGGTAAGAGATAGGAGAAAGTAGTCAATGACAAAATTTCTTTCTTCTATCTCTTACCATATTCCTACAAAATGCGAAAAACCGCGAAGAGAGACCTTTTCGGGGGGGGGGGGGGGGGCAGGGGGGGTTGCGGCAAGATTTTGATAGGCAACCCTAATGCGATATAAAACCCTATTGGTAAGCTATCATTTGTACCACATTTCGATCAAAAAACAGATACGTCATAAATTAAGCAGCGGGCTCTCGGACTATTTCATTGTGTATCGTGTGACAACTAAATTGATTGCAATATTTATATCAAGGACGTATACTTATTGAAAGGGTTAAGATGTCAATAATTAACCCATTAAGCACCTACCCACTAATATCTAGATCAGTTCGCGGGACAAGTATTGTTGACAGTCGAGTGGACGAAGTGTCTGTCAAATCGCTAGGGCCACTTTATATGACGATTTACAAAGGGTTGATCCAGCTGGATTGTTCGCCAGTTAATTTGTTAGATGGTTTTTCAAAACGTCTAACTTGTTGGTCAGAAATAATGATGTTCTTTTCTTGTAATGGAATAGATCAAAAAGCACGGTTCATAAAAAATATTTTTATATTATTATTATTTTAATCACTTAAAATTTGTGTAAATCCCTTGTTTTCCTACCTTGTCCTAATTTATTTATATCTTCTTCTTATTCCGAATCGGTCCTTCAATGCTGAGGATCGTGACCTTCATGCGGTACTTCTCGCAGCAGTCTGGCCCACCCTGGTCTGTCTTCATCCCGCCGCAATGATTCTGCAAACGTTGTTCCAATGGCATCCGTCACCTGGTCAGACCATCTCATTGGTATAAGTCCGCGACTTCTCCTGCCTTCAACTCGGCCAGTCATTATTGTTTTTTCTAAATTGTCTGGCTCCCGTCTCACAGTATGCCCAAAGCAACCAAGCAATCTCCTCAGACGCACAGCAGACAAACGAGTTGTAATGTGTAGCTCAGATAAGATTGACGCATTCGTTGGTATTCGGAGGAGCTTCCTCCAACACCACATTTCAATCGCATCAATTCTCATCCTCTCGTAGGCACGCATTGTCCACGTTTTCGCTCCATACAGGAGCACAGAGAACACCAGGGTCTCCACCAGTCTCTGTGGAGCTTGAGATAACTACGCCAACAGATATGTTAGTAGGAAGGTAGGTACGTCACAAAGAAATATGTAGGTAATTTGATGTTTGTTCAACAAATCAAGTCATATTTGATCAGACATAATTAGAATTAAGTAAATACTCTTATTATTCCAATCACTACCTATGAATAATCAACAACAACTTGTAACTGATATGGAGTTTTAGTCTCAATTTCACACAACGCCGACCACAATCAAAAATGCGGAGAAAAACAACTTTAAGCAGGCACCCAATGATATTATGTCGGTACCACTATATTATAAAAATTTACGTGAATTCGACTAATGACTAATTCGACTAAAAAAGACAATTCAACCAAAATCGTCTAAGTGAAAAAATATTAATGCTGGAATTCACTGGAACAGCGGAGATGAGAGCCTTTTTTGATTTTGAAGGTTTCTTTATTTTGTGGCGACATTATATAATTAAAACAATATTACTTTGTTTTTTGTATTAGTCCTGAAGAAGGGAACTTCGTTCCCGAAACATGTTGACTCTGGTCAAAATAAAAGTATGAAAAATTATTATAAGTGGCTCCTATCTCCGCTATTCCTCACATAAGAAGTTGGTGTAATCCAGCATAAGCGTCGAAAATGAGCGATAAAAAGTTACATTGTCAATAATTTAATTAAATAGCAGCTTCAATATGAAGGCTTAAATTAATTGTATCGATGCCCAAAAAGTTCAAATACTTACATATTGTGAACTCTAAAGTAATAATTTAAAATCATAAAATATTTGATTGAATATTAAAATAGCATTAAGTAAATAGTAAATCGAACTAAGCAGCCATTATTTCGATTGATATACATACCTTTACCTACACGTGAATTTTAGTCAAATTAGTCATTTGTCGAAATTTTATTACAGTTAAAATTAGTCGTTAGTCGAATTTATTGGACATTCTATATTGACACTGTACCCAAAATATTATTGTTTCGTTGATACACATTTCGTCAACCAATGGATCAGTTGAAAACGAGTTCCTGAGTAGATAACAGGAAACCGCCTGATCTATATATCATTAGATCAAAATTAGAAAAAGATCTACAAACAAGATCTCAATGAAAATCCGTGAAATTTGATATGTAAGTAGGTACATTAAAGTACCTAATTACATATCTGTTAACAGCTGTTTTTTTAGGTAGTAGATTAGTCCAAGAGCCCGCTGCTTAATTTATGACGTATCTGTTTTTTGATCGAAATGTAGTATAAATGATAGCTTACCAATAGGGTATTACATCGCACTAGGGTTGCCTATCAAAATCCTGCCGCAACCCCCCCTGCCCCCCCCGCCCCCCCCCTGCCCCCCCCCCCCCTGCCCCCCTCCGAAAAGGTCCCTCTTCGCGGTTTTTCGCATTTTATAGGAATATGGTAAGAGATAGAAGAAAGTAGTCAATGACAAAAATAATCCTTGCTAAATTCTCTACAAAAAATGTTAAATCAATTTTTTCGTAGAACTAGCAGTTTACCCGCAATGGCCGGTCCAAAACCGAAATTCATTTAAAATACAAAAAAAATGTATTTAAACTAAATTGGTTGAAAATTGATAAGAGCTACAGGAAAATAGTCAGAGAACGATTTAATTACCATAGTCTTAGCTTCAAAACGAGCTATAACTTATGTTCATACATCTAATAATTTCGGAGTTATTACAATAAAACTCAGTGACGAAAATTCTTAAAATTTAGTTTTTCATAAAATAACCAGTGATATAGCGCCGCAGGCCAATATTTTTTTTCCATAAAATGTTAGTAATAATGGGTGGAAGAATGTGAAAGGAAAAAAATCAGACTTTTTTTTTATTTTTTCAAAAAATATCCTATTTTTTGACCGGCCATTACGGGTAAACTACTAGTCTTACGAAAAAATTGACTTAGCATTTTTTGTAGAGAATTTAGCAAGGATTATTTTTGTCATTGACTACTTTCTCCTATCTCTTACCATATTCCTATAAAATGCGAAAAACCGCGAAGAGGGACCTTTTCGGGGGGGGGCAGGGGGAGGTTGCGGCAAGATTTTGATAGGCAACCCTAGTGCGATGTAATACCCTATTGGTAAGCTATCGTTTATACCACATTTCAATCAAAAAACAGATACGTCATAAATTAAGCAGCCAGCGGGCTCTCGGACTAGATCTTTATATTTACTTTTTTTTTATGATTTCTTGTGATAAAAATGTGTGAAATTGATTGGAATGGTAGACAATATTTTGAATACCTCCCACGACTTTGATTTATTGAAAAGGCGACTAGTTTAAACTAAATAGCAACATTTTCTCGTACCTCGTTGTGTAAGTAAGTGTGTCGTGAAATAGAATATACGTTTTTAATCAGTCGCCTTTTTCAATAAATCTATTCATGTGAAATAAACTTACAATAAACTTCCTTCGTGAGCCTTTGGATAAAAATCTTGACACTGACGCTCCTTACGGGTTTGACATAGAGCGAAGAGTTCATAACATCATCAGACTACTTTTACTAACTCTCTGCGTTTCAGCGCTTTTCAAATATTTGAAGAGAGTTCTAAGTTTAAAATTCAAAGGATATCGAATTATTCATATAAGTTGATTGGTCAATAAAAGTTCAATTATGGAACAAATTCCTTTTATCCAATGAGCGGACATCATCTCGGGTCACGTGTCCGGTGTCTGACCAATCAGCGACAACCGGATATACTTTATAGATTGTCCTGTACCAGTCAGGATTTGACGTTTCATGACAACCGTCATCCTAATAATGACTTAATGATATGCATATAGATCACTTTATAGATCCGTATAAATCAATTGGATCAGATTAGGGGGGTTATCTGATGTGTATACAGGGTGTTTAATAGATAGATACAGATATCTTCAGGAGTGATATTAGAGGTCATTTGGGATCTTTTAAGCCAAACTTATCTCAGTTTAGTCCAAAGTCGCACGGTTCTCGAGTTATTCGAGATTTTAACTTTTTATCGAAAAACCCCTAATTACTCATGTTTTATCCCAATAGCTTCGTGAGTGAAGGTTCCTACTTAGGTCTGTAATTAATTTTTGTTACTTTTGGAATGTGTTTAGTCTATTTAACTTATTAGTTTCAATCCGATGAATTAAAAATGATAAAAAAAATCCAATTAAAGTTTCAAACAAATCACGATTTTAGAGAGGATTTTCCTTAAGAGACAAATTGCCTTAAGATTCAGAAATTTGGAAGAACTTCTCCGATTCATGCTCCTTCAAGTATGTACAAAACATAATAATAAAACATTAGTTTCACAAAGATACATGATACAATAACTTCAAGAGATCAGTACTAATTTTAGCAAATTTCCATACATATTTACCATAGGTACAGGTTGCATAGTGAAAACACATTTTCTTTCGATTTCCTGTTTTCGGACTTGTATGGAAATTTTGTACGGAAATCTTTTCGTAGATAGATACAGTGCATTTCGCGTTAAAAGTCCCCTGATGCAAGCTTGGCTTAGTGTTGCTTGATGTGGTAGTAAGATATGGTTACATTTTTTCACTACTTTCAAATTATATTTCAGAACTGTCGTTTAAAATAAACTAGCCAATTTTTTTATTGTTAGAATAAACTGGCAACATTATTTTTCTAACTTGTGATGGCGATTTAAAGGGATTATCGGAGTATTTTTTTCTTTTTCCAATTCGCAAAACTATCTTGCCTTTAAAATAATTTCTCTAGCGCCGCTCTGTAATATTTTCGGCATTGTAGGTTACTTGTAAAAGATCCAATGTGAAAATATTGCGAACCTTTGACAGCTCTCATGACAAGGTTCGACAATCAGGGCTACCAACAATACAATCATGATCATGAACTCCACTTGCAGCTAATGTCCGCACGGTGGCCAAGACAGACGAAACCATATGTAGTAGGGTATCCGGAACCGGTATGTTTTTACAGAACCGGGATTTCGGTACCGGCCTTCAACGGAACCGGGAAATCCCGGTTCTTTCGGTACTAGGATACCAGCCTATGAAGGGAGTAGAAAGTGGTGCTACCGAATAATTAAAATGATTTTTAGGTACTGCAATGTGAATTTTCGCCTTAACTGGTTTGGGATTGGTGCGTCCACCCTACTATAAAAAATAACCGATATGATCACAATCATAAAAAAATAAGACTTACTTTTGAGATGTCCGAATTTTGTAGTTTTCGATGACAAAACAACTGACCCCTTTCCTGCTAACCGCATCACACCACTTCTGCAGAGCCCGCAGTCTGCACACGCCATATAAACCAAATTTTACGTTTTGAAGTCGAGTCTCGAAAGTACCGAAAGAACCGGGACACAAATTTTAAATCCCGGTTATTTGTAACCTCAAAAGAACCGGGAATTCCCGGTTCTTTCGGGACCGGGATTTCCCGGTTCTGAACACTAATATGTAGATATCTACCTATCTACGAAAAGATAGGGTATAGGCACCGGTAATGTCCGAACAATAATTTTACAATAGGGCGATGGCGCCCCCCTATTGTATTATAATTATTTAATATTCTGATATAAAATATGAATATTATTTTGACGAGATTATCTTCCCAGTACTGGATGTATCGAATATCCTTCCTCCCCACGGATTATATTTAATATCTCTATTATTCTATTAAAATATTTAGTTTTTCTACTCTCATGTTACATATTACTGCATATAGGTATTGTTTTTATAATATTTCTCAATCATATTGTACAAATTACATGTAATCATGGGGGTCGTCCGGGGGGCAGCTACCCCCTCCCCTCGAGATTGGAATAGGTATATATTTTTTCATACTAAATTATAAAACCTCACATAAAATCACAATACTGCCACACATTTTCTCATCATGTCATAAATTTTCTAAAATTAGTATGAAAATCCATCAGTTTAAAAAAATTGCCTGCGGTGCTATTTTTTATTGCTGTTTATAAAAAATCACTTTTCTTTCATATTACTGTGCAAAGTTTAAGTACTTATTATGTACATTTTTAAATAAACAAACCACATCACGACCTACTTCATTATTTCTCACAAAAAAATCGCATGTCGCTCTATTTACGCGTGTTTTATGCCATATCTTTTTTCAAAAAAATTGTCGCCTCCCCTTAGCTCCGAGGCTGGCGACGCCCATGCATGTAATATTTATGATATTAGATCATCATACTAGTAATGTAGGAACAATGGTGGTTTTATGGCTTGATTGTTGGAAAGTAGTGAACCAATGAAATGTAGCCATATGGCTTTAAATCTGCCCATCATCCATAAAAAGTAACCTAACCAACATGAAAACCAAATCATAGTATCTATATGAGAACAATTTCACATACATTGCGAGAACCAAGAGCGTTTATAGGGGGGAGAGCCTCCCCCCGTCCCCCGAAATGTAAAACAATGATTTGCCATCTACTATAGAAAGACTCCAGGTTTATCACTTCACCCATTTTTCTAAAAATTTCGCCTGCGGCGCTTTTTATACACAACAGTTTTAATTACAACCTAAAACACGATCTTTTTTACACACCTTTACTAAAAAAACCTGCAACCCCAAATTCTTGAGGTGCTTCGGATTGTAACATCAACTAATTGTATAAAATCAAATGAAAAATTAAGGATTGGTGCAAAGAAATTTGGATAATAATCTCAAATATTTGATCGAAAATCAGGGTACTATATAACATATACCTAACTCTATCTAACTTTCACCACAGATCCAACGATTCCTTTCACTTAAAACGTGTTCGTCAACATCCACATGTTTTCGTCCTTCATAGTTGTCATAACCCATCATTCTACGGTTGCTAATCCTCTCCATATGCAAAAAACGTCTAGACAAATTGAAATTTATACAAAATCTCTTTTTTCGTATTCTCAAAATATGAAATATAATATTTAGCTGCGTAATATCTTATACTGTAGGTAATAACTCCATCACGAAGCATATTAGTCCACATTAGGAATGGCTCCGTGGATCTCAAAGCCGCCTAACAATGTCTGTATTACGCGCTCAGCAGAGCAGACGGATGATGCATAATATGCTGCACTCAGGGCAGGCGCTAGGGAGAGCGCATTGGGGAGAGTGCCTGGAATTCACTTTTTATACGAGTAAGAGGGGTTAAATAAAATACGAGTATTTTTTTTTTCCAAAAAAGGATCTTGTCTTGCGTATACAAGTCAAAATACTATCCTACTATGCACTAGGCTAAAAGCCTGTATCACAAAGTGTGGAATACATCACCAGCGCCGGGATTTGAACCCGTATTGTATCTAGAACTAAAAAATACGTACTGTAAACATATGATATTCTCTGAATAAAGTTACATTAAAAAAAATATAGGTATAGGTTAGTTTTTTTTTTGAATAGGTATACTTTTAAAATGAAATTAGACGTATCAAAATCATGGTAATGTTCATAAAGATGGCTTTATTGGAAAGACGAAAGCTTACCATTTATGTTTCAATATAATTTCGGCCGTATATGCGCGGATGTTCTTTTCTAGGAGCCATTACTGAGACGCCTTTATATCCACAAAACTCAAGGCTGGTGGAATCATTGGCCCATATTTCTTCAAAGCAGTCGGAATGTTACAGTCAATGGAGAGCGCTATAGGTCCATGATTGAATACATTAAAGACTTTTTTGTTCCCCAATTTAATGGCATTAATGTGCAACAGCTTTGGTTTCAACAAGGCGTCGATAGATTTGATAAACTCTTTAATCTGTTGAAGTGTCTTGTATTAATAGTTTGTTTATGATATATAAAAAATGACGATTACAAGTGCCCGACTCGGACAACAAAAAAATAAAATGTATTTCCGGTTTTGTATTTAAAATTCCGGGCGTCTTTTTCCTTGGGCCAAACTCTGTGCATTATTTTATAATGCCCCGAGGCTGTCAATGTCGATCCTCTGAGTTTTCTCTACTGTAGATATTATTCCATCCAACCATCCAGATTGGTTTAGCTCTAAAGCTATTCAGCTCTGGTAATAAGCCAAGGCGGATATTGAAGTAATTACCTATTTAGATATATGTACATTTCTTTTTACATAGGCAAATGCTTTGCTCAGAAGAGGTGGTCGGTAGCCCGATTGAGATTGTATTGTCAACAACTTTTAGGATGGGTGCGGACACTAGCAGATCCAGGGAGGGAGCTAGGGGGTTGAAGCCTCCCCCAAAACCATGAATGACAGTACTTTATATACAATTAATTTCCAAAGAATCACATTATTACCACATCGTTTTCTCATCATGTCATGAATTTTCTAAAACTACTATAGTATTGTTTTGTAAAATCAAATTCTCTTGCGGCGCTAATTAAATCTGCTGCGTACCTATATCTTTTTTTTTATTTATTCACAAATAAAATATACCAATACAATATCACCGGGATTGCCCAACTAGTTACTATAACCTGTATTTGGGTTAATCCCACTAAAAATACAAAGTAAAACAAAATGAAAACAAATCAAAAATAAAAAAAAGCAAAGACACAAAACAAAAAAAAAAAGAAAATTATATTATTTAACCGATTTTTCTAAAAAAATTTACCTGCGGCGCTAATTAACTTGATTCCCAAAAAAACAAAAAAACGCTATTTTTAACATTCTACATATATCTATGCTATATTCTGCGAATGAAGATACCTCTCGTTTCTGCTGAGGAAAAAACTCTAAAAAAACTCTAATGAATTTGATACACGTTGTATAAATTCCCAGCATCGCAATGTCACTTACTTACTTTACTTTTCGTTTGGCTCCGGTTTGATGTTCTGCATCCGCGAGGATTGCGTCCAGAGAATAAGCTGTAGAGTCACAATCTGGGCTCCAGTCTCGCCAACCAGTCCACCGCCTCCGGGGTCGCCTCATGGATGTCCCGGAGGTCTCCGTCAAATTTATTCAGCTGGCATTCCTGCACTAGGTGTCTTATGGTCTGCTCAGCTCCGCACTCACAATCAGGGCTGTCCCTTTTCCCCCACCTCCAGAGTGAGTGGTTGCAGCAGCCCTGCTCCGTTCTCACTCGATTTAGTTGTACCCAAACCCTGCGAGGTAGGTCAAATCCTGGTACTCGAGCTGTTGGGTCCACTATCAGATGCTTGTTTGTTATGTTTCCATCAGTGGTCCATCTCTCTTTCCACATTTCCTCTATGTTGGCTTCCTCTGTCTGTACTGTCCAAACAGGTTTTCGGGATTTGAGTCTTTTTGGGGGTGGTTGAAAAATGTCCCCATAAGCTGGTAGTAGGGGATTGTGTTTGATCTTGTTTTTTTCCCTGACTGTTGCGTGCAACCTTCGAAGGTCCGGCGGTGCAATGTTGGACAACACTGGTAACCATTGGGTTGGAGTTGGCTTTATTGTTCCTGTTATGGTTCTCATGGTTTTGTTCAGCTCAGTGTCTATCTTACTGCAGTGCGCACTTCTACCCCATACTGGGGAGCAGTATTCCGCCGTGCTGTACACCAGAGCCATAGCTGATGTCCGTAAAGTCGCCGCTTTACTACCCCATGAAGTCCCTGCCAGTTTATTTATGATGTTGTTTCTGGCTTTTATTTTGTTTTTGACTCCCTCGGTGTGCGCTTTATATGTTAAAGATCTATCGATTTTTACTCCCAGATATTTTGGAGCTTTTTCGTTCGGTATCCTTTCACCGCACATGTACAGTTCAAGTTCCCTTTCAGATTCTTTATTGTTTAGATGTAGGGCAAGCGCAATTGTCTTCTTGGGGTTAGGGCGCAGGTGCCAGCTCTCCAAGTACCTCTGAAAATTGTCCAAATCCGTGTTTATAGTTGATTCCAGCTCTTTGAAGGTTCTCGCCTGGGCCACTAATGCCACGTCATCAGCGTATATAAACTTTCTAGATGTGGTGTCAGGTATGTCGGCAGTATAAAGATTAAACAGAAGCGGAGACAATACTGATCCCTGCGGCAGACCATTTTGTAGTATTTTTGTGCTACTCACTGTCCCGTCCAAGTACACCTTTATTCTTCTGTTTGATAGCATATTATCTATAAGTTTAATGGTTTTCTTACATTTGAGAACCTTCGCGATCTTGAAAATCAATCCTCTTCTCCAAACCGTGTCAAATGCCGCTGTTAAGTCCAGCAGGACTAAGCCCGACTTATCGCCTCTCTGAAAGCCATTTTCCACATGGGTCGTCAGAGCAGCAACCTGTTCGCATGTGCTGCGGCCCTCGCGGAAACCTGCCTGTTCTGGTGGTAAATGTTTTTCAATTTCGGGCGTGTATCTGGCCACCAGCACCCTCTCAAACAGCTTGTACACAACCGACAACAGAGATATCGGCCTATAGTTTTTGGGGTCTTCGGCTTGTTTACCCGGTTTCAGTATGGCAATAACTTTGGCATCCTTCCATTGTTTGGGTATTTGTCCCGTGTTCAGCACCTGTGAAAAGTACTTTGCAATCCATGCAACAGCTCTGTCGCCCAGGTGAATTATAAATTCAGGGAGAATATCATCGGCTCCCGCCGCCTTGCCTTTTTTCATGTGTTTGATTGCAGTTCTTACATCACTAGTTGTTACTTCATCCACCAGCGAGCTTTCTGAAGGGCATTCGGATAACTCATCTCTTATCTGGTTTCTTAAGAGATGTTTTTGTTTGTTATCAGGTTTGATGTTGCTTGTCTGGAATATTGTCTTTGCCACTTGATTCACATTTACAGATTTCTCTCGCTTAGTGGGTGGTGCCGATCCCAATTTTCGGAGGAGTGACCAGCTTTTCCGACTGGAATGAGTGAAGTCCAGCTGTTCGACCGTCTCAATCCATCTGCTGTGTCTTTCTTCGTTTAAGAGATCTATCAGTTCACCCGCCGACTCCTCATCTCCAGTGTTCCGGTATCTCTCAAAAACCTCCTCACACTTCTGGCTCCATCCCGGTACATAGTCTTTACGAAAGCCCCTAGGGATTGTCTTCTTTGCAGCTGTTTTTATTAATTTTTCGAACCTTAAGTAGTTCTCCGGTTCAGGCTTTATTCGGTTAATGATGTTCTCTATGTACCCCTTGTACTGTTCCCAATTTGCCTTTCTCAAATTCCAGCGGAATAGTTTTGGCTGATTAATAACAGGGATATGCAGTCCAATTTCCACAATTACTGGTGAATGTCTGCTCTTAGGGAATCTCTTGAGTATCCTCTTGTTTGTCATCATGGGGTTTCCCGTGCTGTTGGTTGTGACAAAACATAAGTCTGGTGATGTTACTGTTCCCCATCTTGCTGATGTGAAGGTTCCTCCCTGTTTCGAGTCATATATGAGATGCATGTCGCCCAATTGTGCCCATTCCGCCAGCGCCTCACCATCCTCATCGTCAGAAGTATAACCCCATTGGGTGTTTCTGGAGTTAAAATCTCCTATTACTATAGCTGGATGTTCATAATTTGGTAGTATCTCAGGTGGCCAATTACGCGATGGTGGTTTGTATACATTCACTACTGTAAGGTCTTTTACTTTTATGGTAATGAAGTTTTCACTCTCTTCCGTCATATAGGCTTCATTCTTAAGTTCAGTCCTGACGTAGGTAGCCATTCCGTGTTTTTTATGTCCCTTACTCGCAACAACTACAAATCCTGGTATTTCTAATCTGTGTGGTTCCAGGTCTATGTGCGTTTCCTGTAGTGTCACAACATCGACATCTTCCATGATCTTTGCTATAACCTCGGCCTTCGCTCTGGTCAAGCCCTCTACATTGATTTGTCCAATTTTAAAAATTTTGCCTGCTTTCTGCAGTTTGTCATTCATTGTCAAGTCATTAATTTTCCCGCTGTTGCGGTCGTCCGATTTTGGCACCGGATTGGTCGAGAAGTGTTTCCACGTTCGACCGCCGCGGCCGTGCTGGTTCGTTTCACGCATTTTATCTCATACAAATTCGTATCTTAGCTTCTTGGTTTTTTCGTATCTTAGTTTCTTTTCTCTTTCTTGATTGCGCTACTCACAGGGGAGACCACGAGAAGGTCCAGCACTTCCTCCCCCTGTCACTGTATTTGGTAGAGTAATCGATATAAAGTATGTAGATATTTGAGTCTATATTATTACACAGTCACGTGCCCTCCGGCAACCCCTTCCAATCACAATTATCTTTGTATGTCACAGCTACCTCCATTAGGATCGACTTACCATGAGAAATTACACACTGCAACAGTTTACCAACTCCTAATTGTAATCTGATGGTAAATTAGACATTATCGAATGTACAAAGGGAAAGAGTTAGGGTGTTCTGTCTTCTGTTAGTGTTAGAGCGACAAACATCACCGTACAGTTGTTGGAGTATCATCATTTAACCATGTAATTTGCTCATGCAATAATAATAGACCAATTTGTGCATTTATGGGGATTTGCAATCAGTCAACCAGGTATATTAACTATCCTAGGAAGTAAATATCTTAGTCAAAAAAAGCATGGAGCTTGTTGTCGTAAGCGAACAATTTTAAGCCATCTTTTTAAGAAAAGGTACCCACCTAAAATTGTGAAGGACGTCGCTGAAGAAGGGAGAATCAGGTATAAATGCTGCCGAGACGAGATCGCTGAGATGAATGTGTGTATCATGAAAGTGAACAAGTTGAGATGGATGGGACATATAGGCAGAATGAACGATGAAAGGATAAGGTCGTCCAAGAACCACATGGCTTGACCATGTTAACCAGATTCTCAAGGACGGACGTGTTCTGAGTAAAAGGAATCGTAGAGTGTTGTTGACGAATTCCATGAATGTGAGCATGAAGTGTGTGTAGGGATAGAAAAGTCTAAAAAAGGATAGTAAAAGAAAATAAAAGCGATCTTTTTCCTCTGCCAACCCCGCTAGGGATGCGGCGTGAGGATATAGTGTTGTAGTAGTGTTGTACCTAAAATTGCGTCGGGAAAAGATTATACAAAAGATTTGACCTAGGCATGGATTAATAAAAATATGTTAAAATAGTATAAAAAATATTATTGTAAATTTTCTGCATAAAACATAAGCACAAAATTACCTCTGAAATATTACCGAACCTTGGGATTATTCCCGTAGTTCGATCGATATCGTGCTGTAGTTTAGTTGATATTTTTTTGAGGTAAGATACAGTGACTTTAGCGGATACCTATTTTTTTGATATTCTGTCCCTTTTTATACTCTATTTCCTTCTCTTTCTCAAAACATATAATACTCGTATTTTTTTCTTTAGAATTGTTACAAAATATTACAATTTAAAGAAAAAAATTGCACATTTTTGCATCATATTACATCGGTCTAGATCGCATTATAAAAACATTCAAAACCCCACATTTGGTAAAGAAATTTAAACGCATAATGCATTTAAAGAAATAATATTTTAATAATATTAAACATTTTTAATATTACAACAATAGGATTTAGTGGGTTGGATCTTTCCACACCGCTTATATTGTGTACGCATTAATGGGTTCATTCAGAAACGAGCGATAAATGAAACCTTGTAATTTGAGACGACAATATGTATGGGGTGGACTGTATTATTATATTTTTTAGGTTATATGTAGTCGTAACCAGACAAAAACCCACAAAAATGTTGCTCAACATGAATAAATCCAAAAAAGACCAAAGCCCTTTAGAATTATGCTCAAGGGACAAAAGCTAAGATCTAATTGGAAAATTAAATTCTTTCAGTGTATTAGAAACTACCATAGATAGGAAAATAAACAAATAAATAAGCTGATCTAAAATGGGATTGACAACAAAATAGTCAATATTTTAATAAATAATTCATCTACTGGAATCGCATGATAAAATAGCGTTTTTTCCATTTTTTGGGGTTTATTTCGTTTCAGTCAAAAAACTTTTACGGTCCTTCCCTAGATTTTAATTCATATTATAGGCACAAAAAGAAACTCCGCGACTTTCGGGAAACGAGTTTCCGTCTTTCGGAAAGAAGATCAGAGGTGTTTTAAAATTATTATTTTTTTGAGAAATCTATACAAGACAAAAAAAATATTGTACGGTTATTCCCTAGACCTAGGGTGGCCAACCCGCGGCCCGCGGGCCGCAAGCGGCCCGCCGAGGGTCTAAATGCGGCCCGCGAAGCCGTCTTACAATATAACCATATGCATTGCCTGTTATAGAAAGACAATCAGATTCGTCACTTCACCCATTTTCCCTTAAAAATTTCGCCTGCGGCGCTATTTTGGATAATCTTTTTAATTAGAAAATGTTTTTCAAACATTTTGTTGTGAGCCTTCTCCACTCAGTTTTGCAAGAAAAAAATCGCCTGCGGCGCTACCTTCCTTTTTTAGGTCATAAAAATATTTTAATTTCTGTTGCCAACCCCTCCCCCCCCCCCCCGAGACGAGCCTATGTCTTATTTTTTGTGTTTCAAAAAATTGGTTGTGCGGCCCGGTAAGCCATCTCATTTATAGAATCTGGCCCGGCTGCTGAAAAAGGTTGACCACCCTTGCCCTAGACAAAGGTTCAATGTATTTACTCTATTTTGTTCCAAAGCATATTTAGTAACGGTTGTCGAGATCTAAGGTCTCCCGTTTTTAGAAATTTTTGAAATGTAGGTATGCATACTCTTAAGAGAATTTCCATACAAGGTCGAAAACAAGTAATCGAAAGAAAATGTATTGTTCACCATGCAACTTGTACCTATGGTAAATATGTATGGAAATTTGATTATCCAGCTAACCAATACCTACATAATGGCTACCTTCCTAATTTCACCTGCTGTAAATTAAAAAAAAACATAAACTCTTAATTGGTGATGCATTGAATTGCGGCAGGCATTCGCATTTTATTTTCATATCATATTTCACATTGTTTTTGCAAAATGTCATGACGAATGATTAGTGTTATATCAACGTGTTATATCAACCAATGTCCCTTTATTCAATTAATGTGAGGGCACTAAATAAAAACAATACGCATTCACAATAACAATTAACTAGCAGGTACAATACACATTACACATATTATAATATCGGTGGGAAATACGTCGCTGTTCATTTGTTTAATATTAAATGGAAGACAAAAGAACATCAAGTGAGATATATACCTACATATGTGCACTCATACTTATATACATATAAGCATTTATTATATGGTAGGTATTGTGCTAAATGGAGAAGGGTAATTAATAGGATATGTGAAAACGTGATGGGTTTGTGAGTGAACCCTTTATGCTTAATTCAATTATAATTTAGACATTTTATTCTCGTTTTTCGTGCCCTACATTTGCAGTTTATGTACTGAGTCTATCTATATCTCGTCAGGCAGTGTCCCTTGCGGGGTAAGCAAAGAGGCCAGAAAGTCAGACTGTCCAAGATTTTTTCCATCGTCGAGAACCTTTTTATATATGTTGTATAGATTTCTCAAAAAAAAAATGTGAAAAACACCTCTGATCTTTTTTCTGAAAGACAAAAACTCGTTTTCCGAAAGTCGCGGAGAATGATTTTTTTGTATTGATAATATGCATTAAAATTTAGGGAATGACCGTAAAAGTGTTTTGATTGATGTGAAATTAAATTGTGAAACGGAAAAAACTGCTATTTTTACCATTTTATCATGCGTTGTCCATGCGTATTTGAACCTTAATGCCCTGGGAAATGACCGTGACGTCATAGTTGGGTCGCGAGCCTTAATATGCAAAAAAATTGGTGGTATTGAAGTTTTCACTAATTTTGATTCCCTTTTGCTATGCAGGGTGTCCAAAAAATAGTAACTCCTAAACGATTAAATTTTACAAACCGAAATTATGTTCTATCTATTCTATTTAAGGCTCGACTGCGAGTGATCTTAGATTCTAGAAAATACCCAACAGTAAAAATAAAAGCTCCTAACGTTTTCATTTTTGCACCCCTACCTTTTTCTTTATTCTACTTTATTTTTCCCCTAAGATCCTCCACTCATCTATCTAATGCGCATGTACACATTACATACTAAAAATAATGATCTATACATCCATAATATAGATCTTGTGACGTGATCCACACTGTAACCTTCCAACCCCAGCAGTCATCACCATTAGTAGACATAATAATTATTTATTTATTTATTTAGTACAAACTATGGTGGGATAATGTTTCATTTGTTGAGGAGTTTGGCGCCGCCTGAAAATAGTTTTCACGTGTTGGTTCAGAAAGCTATTATCTATACTTACTTACTCAAGCAGGTACCTACATAACTCCATACTACGTTTTTTTTAAGGATCTGGGCTTGTATACACAAACCCAAATACTTTTCTGCACACTTTGCACTAGGCTAAAAGCCTGTATCGCAAAGTGTGGAATACATCGCCAATTATTTAGACACTTTCATAGCTTCTGAGAATAGATGTGTAATTTTTTTAAAACCTTTCACAGGCTCGCGACGTCACGGTCATTTTCCGCGGCATCAAGGTTCAAAATCGCACAAACAATCGCATGATAAAATTTCGGGAAACGAGTTTCTGTCTTTTGGAAAAAAGATCAGAGGTGTTTTCACTTTTGTTTTGAGAAATCTATACAAGACATAAAAAATCTTTTACGGTCCTTTACTAAATAAAGGGTAATGTATCTACCCTATTTTTTTCCAAAGCATATTTAGTAAGGTTGTCGAAATCCAAAGGTCTCACGATTTTAATTTTTTTTTAAGTCGAAATTATGCCTAACCTTAAAGAAAATATATGCGAAATTTTATGGTATTGGGACATTGGGAAGATACAAAATACGAGTATGAAAATGTAGCTCAGACAACAACGACAGACGAAGTTAAATAAAAGCGTAGAAAAATAAGTACCTAACATTCTAATATCATTAAAAATACGAATTTAACTGATCTATAGAATTTTTAATACGATTTCATCGCAACTTTATTAATCCATTGATTCTCTCGACATGTCCAAATCATCTCATCAGATTTTATTATTAACATTATCTGATGGAGATTAGGTATTATCTTAAGACTAGCCAAAAATTATAATAACAAATCATAATATGTCAATGAGAGAGAGAGGTGCTGATGTAGTCAAGTACCCACTCAACATATCTGATACATAAAATGCAAACCGTACGTCCGTTCGTAATCTTTCGTAAAGCCTCGTGTGTTGTGAAAATTTTGAATAGATGTCATCCATTATATAAGTTTCAAACTTAAATATTTTTACAGCTTTTTCCTCAACATAGACGAGAGGCATCTTCATTCACATAATGTATGTAGCGTTATGTGAACTCCCTTGGGGAGGAAGCAGGATGGGTGTTTTAATAATTTCGGAAGATGGTGCGTTATTTGTACTTTATTTTATTTAACCATGCAGTTGACCATTTTGTAACCTCCTTGGACAAGGATATTGAAGGAACGTAATTCGGGGGTGGGGTTTGCCGGGGGGCTCCCTTAAGGCTAACCCTGGGCCCACCTCTTAATAATATTTTGCTAGAAGTGCGGGTAAAGAGGTCGCTATTAATGCGCCTGAGCTACCCGGGGATGTGGAGGGCCTTAAGCCCGCGGGATTTTCCTTCTTAACCATGCAGTTAATTTCTTTTTAAATGAATCTGGGTTTATCTAAATAAACCCAAATACACCTTTGTACACTTCACAGTAACCTTGAAAAGCTTGTGTTGTGAAGTGGAGTAAGTCGGGGATTGAACCCGCGTCCACTGGATTAACAGTCGAGCGCGTTACCAACCAAGCTACCAACCACCTTTAACCTTGCAGATTGTCTGGCTCAAATCACCCAGTTAGGGTGGACTGCCTAATTAAAAAAAAAAAACTTGCAGTTAATTAAGTACCTATTTCAGTGGCGAAGGGCCCTCTAAGACCACGTGTCCCATCGAGTTACCTTTTTGATTTAGGATGATAAAATAATCGGTCTAATCTGACACAATGCAGTCAGAAATATTAGTCTTGGCTTCCCTGTTCAGAATTCCATTGTTCGTCACTGGTACTTAGTTATTTTTCCTTCAGGTCCTTGTTGTAAACTATTATAAGAATACTGACGCATGTATAGCAGGCGTATAAACACTAGTAACATGTAGTGAATGTGAAACAATACCACAACATGTCAAACGAGGCGCTTCTGTTTTGACAAGTCGGCCATCTTGAATTGAGCTATCAAAATAACGTCAAATAGAACAACACGATGGTGTCTCTTGGATTTCCTGGCGCCAACCAACTATATTATTTTTATTATTGTTAAATAAACTAATCTTGATGATGGTACCCTTCTCACGTCGAAACGTCGCTCTGTTATTGTTACAGATTTAAAGTTTTGTTCTAAACTAGGTACCTGTCAAGTTCATTTCTTTTTCTTTACAGTAGGTACCTACTTACTTAGGTACTTATACTTATTATAGTATCTTTGATTTTTTTAACGTCATCTGGGTGTCCTTACGTACTGTTTCAATTTTTTAAACTTACAGTAGATATAAACGGTTTCCGGAGGAAAACCCCTGAGAATATTGCTCAACATGAATAAATCCCAAAAAAGATCTTTTGAAGAAAGAGCTTTTGTCCCTTGAGCAAATTTCTAAAGGGCTTTAGTCTTTTTTGGGATTTATTCATGTTGAGCAATATTCTTGTATAGGTTTTTCTCCGGGAACCTTTTAAAATAAGGTCCATCTTTTCCGATGACCCTGTATAGAGGTACCAACAGCGGCCAGCGCCACCTTGACATTTCTCTCTTTCTCTAGCCGTGATGTAGGATTAATACATAAAACGTTATAGGCGAGGTTACCATCACCGTCGCTAAGGAAATGTATGGAATAACAGTCCTTCAACAACGAGTATGACAGACCACGCATTATATTCTGTTAGGAGATTTGACAGGAGTGGTGGTCCTGTTTGATCATTATGCTATGTTGCCAACTGTTACAGCACGGCTAGAGTAACTTCTCTAGGAGGCGGTGGATAGGCAATAAAATAGTCAACATTTTATAAATAATTCATCTGCTGGAATCCGACTAGAAAGTATAGGTTTTTATCCATTGAGGATATTTCTGAAGAGCTTTTGTCTTTTTTGGGATTGGTTCATGTTGAGCAATATTCTTACGGGAAACTTTTAATAGGGTCCATCTTTTTTTGGCCTTGTATATGTACCAAACATAGGTATTTCTATTCATATACATATTAGACAGATCATATACATATTTGACAGATTTTTATGTTTTTGACTATAGAATTTTTAGGTTAAGTAAACATTAATAGAGAATAGCAATAACTACATAATTTAATACTCATTGGTTCCTTGTTTTGTAAATAATTTATTGCATATATGTTGTATTTGACAGTTATTTTTATGATTTGACAATGTAATTTTTAGATTAGGTGAACATCAGCAATACAAATAGAAATGACTGATTAATTTGATAATGTCTGACTTCTGTGCTGTTCTTTTTTATTATTATTTTTTTCTTGGTAAGTTAGTTTTAGTGTAATGTAATATGATATAAATTGACTACAATAATATAACTATTTGTGCGCACCTTAAATAGGGCGGCAATGATAATTTTCTTATATACTGTATCTTCTGTCTTGTCTATATATATTGCTGTCTGTGTGTGTGCCATGTATAAATAAATAAATAAATAAATAAATTAGGTATGCAAGTCTCGTCCGTAATGTTAACCAATACACGACCGCACAAAAATTCCATTGATTTAGACTGTGTGTAACTAGTGATGTGATGTGAATGTTGATTGTATGGACTGTACGGACTGTAATGTGTATGGTGCTGGGTGCATCGGAATAAAAGGGTTGAATAATCATCAATGGATTAGGAGTGTGTGGTGGGTGTGTGTGTGCGTAGCATGGAACAAAAGTCCATCAACTGAAGTTTAATCGCATCTTCTTCTTCTTCTTGTTCTTTCTCAGCCGTTTAAATTCTAATACTGGACATAGGCCTCCCCTTTGACTTTCCACAGATCGCATGCCTGTAATAATAAATAACAACGACCGAGGCCAGAATGTGGCTTCAGGATCTAAATGTGATTTTATAGCACCTGACACCATTTATATATTGGAAAAATACCTATTATTTTAATATATATTTCCGTTATAATAATAAATAAAAAAAATAAAAACTGGTAGCTGATATTCTTTTTTAGAAAAAATAGTGATTTGATGGTGTTTTCTATTAGTATCTAACGTGTATTTTAAGTAAATAGCGCCGCAGGCGAATTATTTTTGTGTGAAACTAAACGAATTATGAATGAGATACCCCCGAAATATACCTACACATATACCAATTTACTTTGTGAAACTTGAAATAAGTAGGTACCTCTACTTAGTTATAAAATACTTTGTCTATATTTTCTTATTTATTTATTTATTTAAACTTAAAGTAAACAACAAACACATATAAATATACAAAATGGACATAGTACAGATTATAAAACGTTGTTTACTAGTGCGAACTTATCGCAGAACTGCGATTTCTTCCAGTTAACCCCAAGATTCGGAATACTTGATAGGTTTTGTTTAGATGCGTGTGCGTACGTTGCATAGTATAGGGTTATGTTGTATGTAGGTGGAAGGAGTATATAGTAAGTATGATGAAAGATAGGTAGGTGGGTGGGTATGTATACGCGAAACAGTATTCATGATGTTAAATGGTGTGGAAGTATGGGGAACCGCAGATATGTGATGGTGACCGCACCAGGACTATACGAGGAAGCGGACGTGAATACTGATGGCAGAGATCGACAACCTATTAGGTATTAATTATACGCAGAGGCAAGACTTGCCAACACACTTCTCAGTATTATCAGCCAGAAGAGTCTACATAATATTATCATTCATGATTCACATATAAACTCATCAGCCTAATACTGGGAAACATTCACATATCCAGATATCACGGATATCACAGGATTAGGCTCAACGCGGTGCCTAAAATACAAGCATTGTGCCTGAAATATCAGCATTTAGAAATCGTCTTACAATATTGCAAGTATTAATAATTACCAATTTTTGCATTTTTATGTACACTTATCAATTTTCCGGTTAATCTAATTCTTTAAAATTATTATCGATTTTGATAGATTATTATTTCTTAAACATTATTTTTATTACAATTATACAACAGTTTTATACTGGGTGCAAAGTTGACGTAGTTGGTTGAAGCCTGAACTTCTAATGAGGAGGTGCTGGCTTCTAATTTCGGTGATGACGATGCACTCTGCACTATACAACATAATATTTTAGTTTACTGTAATGCTCCATCAACACGGTTGGCTAGTGGTGGGCCAAGCGGGTGCACATGAGTAATAAGGCGTGAACGGTCGGTTAGTTACACGAGTCAAGACAAACCCTCCATCCACACGCCTTTTTACTGGTCATCACCCGCTCGGCCCGGCGGCTTGGTATGTGTATAAAAATAGACAATCATTGCTGAAAAATATATAAAATACCCTATAGGAGTTTTTGAAATACCTGATTCTCACAGGATGCTCGAAAAAATATCATAAAAGAGTGGGGGGGGGGGGCACCTCTACAACCTGGAGAATAACACTGAGAAAAACAGACGCGGCAACTAATCCAAAGTATTTTTAAAAATGTAGCTCTCGTGTCGCTGGTTCTCAATGTGTTGTTCGGGCTGAAAAACGTCAAGCGATTATTCAAGAATGACTCTCGTAGCAATCATTACAATATCAACTGGCTTTGTTCCTCTAGAGGAGAGGGAGACTAGGACCAGGACATTAAACAGAAGGTACGAGTAGGTATATAATTGTGAATTCCGCGTAGGTATAACCTATACGTACTTATTTACTATGGGGCACAGACTATCTATCATGCTCAAAGATATCAGAATCCAATTCTTATTGTTTATAAAATATTTTTTTAATAATGTGTGGTCTAAAATTAAAACGTTATAGGTTCAAATTTAGCTGATCTAGAGTAGGCATATTGACATATCAAAAAATTTCAAAAAACGGGAGACCTCTGTACTCGACAACCTTACTAAATATGCTTTGGAACAAAATAGGCTACATGCATTGAACATTTATCTAGGGAATGACTGTAAAAGATTTTTTATAGCTTGAATACATTTCTCAAAAAATGTGAAAAACATCACTAATCTTTTTTTCCGAAAGACGGCAACTCGTTTCCCTAAATGTGCAGATTTTGTATTAAAATTTAGGCAACGACCGTAAAAGTTTTTTTGAATGAAGCGAAATTAACTCTAAAAAGTTAAAGAAAAAACGCTCTTTTAAACATTTTATCGTGCGATTGTTCGTGCAATGAAATAACCGTGACGTCACCATAGTTGGGTCCCGAGTCTCAATTGACCACCCTTCAATAATTAACGTAATGCCTCATCCACATGCTGGCCGAGATGTCACGTTTTTTGTGTGAATGAGTAAAAAGACGTGCGGACAGGGTAATTGTCTTGGATTGTATACGTAACCGACGGTTAAAACGCCTTTTACTCGTTCACACGAAAAACGTAACAGCTCGGCCAGCATGTGGTGGATGAAGCACAGGACACTTAATTTTCATTGCATGGTTTACTTAGGCATAAATATCTAAAATGAATGTATTGAGCAGTGACGTGCCTTCTATAAAAGCATAAAAGACAAGGTTACCCATAATGCATAAAAAAATCGCACGACTTGCTCACGAAGGAATATTGCATAGATTTTCGGTTCGACGTCATAAGCCTCCAGAAATTCCACTGATACGTAGGTACTTAGTAATATAATACAGTACATATGTAGGTAGGTACTATAAAGTAAAGATGGGTTTACATCGGATAATTTATACAACAGCTATTGTAATTTTATTTACACACAAATGCCAAATGAATTGCGTCGATTTAACACAATATTTACACAAATTTATTCAAATCTCCGTGTAAATTAAATAGCTCCAACAATGCACTAACAACTTGTAAATACTACACTCTCCCACCCCTACTTCACCCCACCCTTCTCGACAATACTCCACCCTTACACGGCTCCCCGGCTCACCCTGCAAGGGGGTGATATCAGAATATTCATAGATGTTTCTATACCTGAGTAAATCATTTTCAGGACTTTTTTAAAACGTATGTATTGCGCCAGCTACACGCTCGCGAGTCACCGCGACCTTTTAGTGTTCATGAGTAAAAAGGGGTGCGGATGAAACGTTTGTCTTGACGTGTACGCAACCGACCGTTGACGCCTTTTTTGCCTCATGAACACCAAAAGGTTGTGATGACTCGCGAGCGTGTAGCGGCCATATGAGTATGTAGATTATAAGATTCACGCGATCCAAGGGCCCTATAGTTCCTGCTAGATCACCAATAGATCTGAGTACGAACTTCTTCATTCAATTTCACAAAAAAAATGGTCTGCGGCGCTTTTTACTGTTTTTATGCCATATCAATATCAAAATTGTAATTGCTCCCCCTGCACTGACTGGGTACTGTGGCCCTGGCTTTATTACATGCCAATTTGATTTTTTATAGCCAGTCCACCACGGATCATTGTCATAGGGGCCTCATTATCTTAAAATGCCCAGGGCCCCCAACAGACTAAGACGGCCCTGGTCGTGAGTTGATAGGTAGAAAGATATTATCTATTTATCTATCTTGGCAGCCGGCAGACGTTAGCTGCAAGTGGAGTTCAAGATTATATTGTTGGTAGACCTAATTGTCGAATCTTGTCATAAGAGTTCTCAAAGGTCTCAAATATTCTCACGTTGTATCTTTTACAAGTAACCTACAATGCCGAAAATATTACAAAGCGGCGCTAAAGAAATCACTTTAAAGTCAAGATAGTTTTGCGAGATGGATAAAGAAAAAAATACTCCGATAATCCCTTTAAACCGCCATCACAAGTTTGAAAAACTAAGTCGCCAATTCATTCTAATAATCCAAAAATTGG
The DNA here is from genome assembly GCA_963576895.1 of Ceraclea dissimilis. Lineage (NCBI taxonomy): Eukaryota > Metazoa > Arthropoda > Insecta > Trichoptera > Leptoceridae > Ceraclea > Ceraclea dissimilis. Next base: position 17,996,421 of record OY756369.1, read on the forward strand.
CTAGTGTTTTAAAACAAAAGTTCTTAAATATAATTTGAAAGTAGCGAAAAAATGTAACCATATCTTATTATCACATCAAGTAACACTAAACCAAGTTTTATCCGTGAGACTTCTGAAAATAAAAATAGACTATAAAAATTGATTTGTTATCCATATAAGTAACAGTTAGGTGCTTATCTCTTTAGTGACTTATTTAGGGTATGTACCTTCCCAATATATTATACGTGTTTGTGGAAAGAGCGATCATATAATATTTGAGCGAGTGAAATGTTCGCCTAATCTAAACAGTAGCGGGTAATGAAATTAGCTCAGAGCTCAGAGCGCTAACAGACTGAGATGGAATATGGTAAAACACTATACAGTATACATACCTTACACACAACCGACAGGAATATCATACTGTAAGGGATGTGCACTGTAATATTAACATTCCGGGTAACTGGGAACTCTTTTACTAATTTTGAAATAACTTTGTACACATTAACCGTTCGACATGCAATAGGTCGAATTCTGTAACTTTTCGAACGGAAATAAGTGTTTTATATTTATTTTGATATAAAATATTTGAAAAAAGAACGTCTTATTTATATAGTTGTGTGCGCACTAAATTTGAATTGGACCTAATGTAACTACAACATAATATGCAAAGATGTAGTTTTTTATAATTTTCTGCGTATTTTTTTGTAAAAATAAAGTTTTATACATATAATTTTCATGCGTCGTCATTTATGCAAAATTTGGCCTATAACATGGCGACAAGCTCGACCCAGTGAATAAATGTCGTGGTATCTTTATGGCTTAAATTTTTAACATACATATTTCTATATTTTTTGTTAAATAAATAAAAAAATATCAATACTTTTAATGCGTTCGATTATTGTTCTTTATGCTACTCACTAATTGTTTATCACTGGGTTGGCTGTAAGAAATTACAAGTGTAATAAGACCGCCTTTTGGCAGTGTTCTCAAATTGTTTTATTGTTTTCGCATTTCCTCAAGTAACTGTGCTGCGTGGTTGGTTGCAAGAAATTGATTTTGGCAATTAACTCGCCACACGTTAGTATCACTCTCAGGATGTTTTTTTTGTATTGTTTAATAAACATCATATTAGCAACCTATGCATATTAATATTTTAAAAATGTTTTATTTATCTACTTATCACATAATCCTTAAATAAGTATTATTTTGTTGTGACCCGGTAAAACACATTCAACAAATAATAATCCCGGAAAATGTTTTGTTATTATGAAGTTAGGTGTTAATCCCTACATTATTTTGTGGGTGACATTGCAATGGGGTGCACTGCTGTGTTGGTTCTATGTAGTTGTATTCTCCGCTCAACAAATTTGATTACAATTACTTGCGCCAGCAGGCTTCATGCATAATGTATGTGTGGAGTTAGGCCCCCCGCTCGCTCCCAACAACTTCTACATCACAGAAGAACAAACATGTTTGCTTTCATAGTTAGTAGTAGCGCAGTACTAGATGGTTGGTATTAGTGGTTCCCGGAGAAAAACCCATAAGAATATTGCTCGACAATAATAAATCCCAAGAAAGACAAAAACCCTTCAGAAATATCCTCAACGGATAAAAGCCCAAACTTTCTAATTGGATTTCAGTAGATGAATTATTTATAAAATGTTGATTAACTGGGGTTAACTGGAAGAAATCGCAATTCTGTGATAAGTTTGCCCTAGTGAACAACGATTTATAATCTGTACTATGTCATTTTTTTATATTTATATGTATTTGTTGTTCACTTAAAGTTTAAATAAATAAATTATTATATTGTTTATCCAATTTTAGATCGGCTTAACTATTTGTTTATTTTCTAATCTATAGTAGTTTCCAACACTGAAAGAAGTCGTATACTAATAGATACAATTAACTTTATTTTCAAAATCCAATTAGATTCGATCTTTTGTCCTTTAAACATATTTCTAAAAGGCATTTGTCTTTTTTGGGGTTTTTTCATGTTGAGCAATATGCTTATGAGTTTTTGTCCGGTCACAGGTATTAGTATGTAACAACAGTACTGTACCGGGTTTATATTGTTCCCCTTCCCATCCCTTGCAGGCAATAGAAGGGATTCTGAAAGGGTTTAGAATGTAGCTATTAACTTATTTAGTCCAATTTTTTAAAATTATCGTGATTTCGTTTGAAAATTTTTTTTATTATGTTTTTTGGAAGGATAGTTGGTGTTCCACATCGCAAGAGGAAGGTATCCGTTCACAAACAGATCAATGATCTAGAACATGATGAAGAAGAAGAAGATGTTTTTTAAATGTATCTAGGCTTGCATACACAAACCCAAATACTTTCCTGCACACCTTGCACTGGAAAGCCTGTATCGCAAAGTGTGGAATACTTGATAATTCTTTTAAGTATCGATAGTTGATACAAATTGTATAAGTAGAAACGGGTTGGCTGGCAGAAACTGCCATTTGGCAATAAGCCCGCCTTTTGTATGTTTCGATATATGTACAATAAAGTTTATTTTATTAGACAACAGAAAACAATAATTTACAAAAGCCGCACATATTGTGTATGAAATCAAGTAGCGAAGTTAGTACCTGTATCTGTTTCATCTCGAGAATTCCGGGTCGTAGGTTCAAATCCCAGTCATTCCACACAAATCTTACTTTTATGGACTTTTTCGCCTTGAACGAAGTAAGCTGGTCGAACTTACCATAAGGTAATATGTACGCCATGTCTGTTTGTTGTTGTTGGTATGTTAGGTCGCTACGTGCTTGATAACCCAGAACCCAGATTATTATGATTGGTTTTTATTTTATTTAAAAAAAACGTCCCTCTTTTTGCATCCAGTCCAGTCAAATAATTCTTGGAAGACCGCATTTTTTGCCCAAAAAATAAATTATAGATAATTAACATATTCCTTCTTTTTTGTTTCAGAATGCAACAACAAGGAGGAAGAAGTGGAGGAGGAAGTTCCCCTCCTTCAGACAGTGATTCCGACATCAGTCTAGGAGGTTCACCACCGCGGTCCACTTCAATATCATCATCAGGACCACCGCTACTGTCTCTGACGTCATCCACCATGTCGCAGCCGACTCTCAGAGCGCCGTCACCCTTGTCAGCCTATCGGTTCGCGGCATTTCAGAGCATCAGCAATTCCGCGACGAGATTAATAGCCCCACCCTCCGCGCCCCCCTTACACCGCCCCTTTACCCCTCCACCATCTTGATACGACTAAAAAACCACCCAATAAAAAAAATGTAACATATTCCAAATTTGAAACCGACGGTAGTCTTGCATAACATTTTTTTACAAGCATTTGGGTAATAAAATAGCCCCAATGTCTATTAATCAATTTTAACACAAATTCTTGTATAAGGACAGTGCTGTCATAGATTTAAAATATCCGTTGCACTACAACTTTTGTTTGTCCTTAAGATGGGCAATTCATTAAAAAAGACCAAAATGAATTTAGTCCACTGCATGATGACTCATTTTGCCCATCTCTAAAGTCTCCAACACGAAAAAAATATAAATAGGTATTAATTACGGTGGCCTTGTGCGGTCCGTGATTTTGCGGACGGACGTAGAATTTTCTATACACTGCTCTGTCATATATTTACTATTATTATTCATCATGATATAATAATGCCAACTATGTCATAGAGCTGTGTTTAGAAGTTTCCGCGTCCATCCGAAAAATTACGGATCGTTGGGAGCCATCTCTCAATAAAATATCTTATTACCTTTTGATGTAATATAATAATTACGGACGCACAAATATTGTATACATAACATACCAACTATGGACGCAACTGTGTGCTTTGGACGCGCAATTACGGACGCAAAATTCAACCACGAGGACAACATCCCAATTTTACACTACTTTCATTGACTTTCTACCGTCGGTTTCAATTTTTTGCTTTCTTATAAAATTCGACCTAAAACAAAAAACTAATCACTTAAAATTTTGTAGATATTATGATATTATTGATAAACAATTTTGGTTATTAAAAGTACTGCATATATCTGTGAATATAAAAATAATGTTTATAATTTTATGAAAAAAAGGACAATTTTATTATAATGTCTAAATAAAATAATTTAGTCTAAATGTAAAATAAATTTTATTATTATAGTTAGCTGATTCGCTATACAATTTATCGCTTTTTTGTGCAAATTTATTATTATTTATATTATCCATTATTGTTATATAATATTATACCTAACTATTGTAAAAAATGTATTTAAAATTGTATTATTTATTTACATATTTAAATTAAATTTGATTATAAAAAAATGTTTGAAGAATGCAAAAAAGACTAACTTTAAAAGTACTAACTAGTAACTTCGCTAAATTATGTATTTAAAAAAATATATATGGAACTTGGATTCGACAGTAAATGGGGCACATTTTTATTAGATACCTAGATCTATTTTTCAGGCAATTTTTTTCCTTATATTCGAATTGTCTCTGGTTTCTACTTATAGTCGAGCCTTGATTTTAGCATGTTTTAACTTATCCAGTGATTATTTCTTACATTACTTATGTATTATTTAATTTAGACAACTTATATATTATGGCTGACGACAATTCTAAATCAATTAACAAAAAACTAAAACATGTAAATAACATTCTTATTAATTTAAGTCCTAAAAATACATAAATGAAAATAGAATTTTCATACAATATTTTAGGTAGTTAGCTAATATATCTTCAAAATTTAGCCAACAAAATCGAAATGATTTGTAAAATAACCTGTCAAAAATGATCCTTTCACTCAATTATTCATTAGTAATTGTGGGGTAAGCAGCGAAAATATAAAAGTATTTACTTAATAACTTTAAAATCATCAGTGCTTTCATTTTTAGTCTTGATGGAGCCTGTAGTTTCCTAAAGTCTCTATAATTCAAAAATATTTTGAAAAAAATAAATAAAAAAATTGGGAATGTTATAAATAAATCTGGTAAGATTTTATCAAGACCAAAATTTTGCCCATCTCTAATCGAAACTATAAATTCATTTGGACTGGATTATACAACATACATACACCAAATTCTGTCATTATTTTTAAAATTTGTCATACTTTAGGTATCCGCTTGTATATACCAAATTTACACTTCCATGTTTAATCTTTTTTAACTTTATAGGTGGCGTTTTCCACGTCCGCATAATTGCGGACGGACACAGAATTTTCTATAGACTGTTCTATAACATATTTGGCTTTATTCTGTTATGATGGTTGATAAATAATGCCAAATATATTACAGAACAGTATATAGAAAATCCTGCATCTGTCCGCAATATCAGGGATGCGGAAAACAAACTTTTGAAATATGTATTGTAAATTAATATTGTGGTTGTCAATTTTTAAAACGGTACAAAATGTAAATATTTAGATAAAAAATAATCATTTAGCCTAGCATAAAATGTGGCCTAAATTGTATTGAAGTTTATAGGTAACGATTATGCTTTCATACTTTTTGAAACTTTTTAGGGCCTTTTGCACCAAACATAGGGTACAGTCATCATTTTTATAAGCTCAGAAACTTACATTTATGATGAAGTGCCCTCTCCCCCCTTTGCCACTCCCCTTGCCACTCCCAATGGCCTCTATTTCTCAGTAGGTACCTGGTATATTATCGCACTATGAAAATGGGTCTAAATTTGTGATCTAAAGTCTCCCGTTTTTAGAAATTTATGAAATGTCAATATGCCTAATCTAAATTTACTACGAAAGTACCTACGTACGTAGTACACCAAATAATGAATATATCAACGCAATTTAAATTATAAAAAAATTATTAAAAAAATCCTAAATTATTTAAGAATTCTTTTACTAATATGTATTGTAAAAATCGCATCAATTATTAATAATGTATAATTATTTAATATTAGTATCTATGTAAGTATCTATCTATTATATATTAATATAATATAGCAATTATTATTCTTTATCTAATATTGTAATTTAGTTGACATCATTGTAATCTATAGTGTTAAAATAAATAAATATGTTTGCATGTCTAAACACGTTTAATGCAACACAAATATAAAACGCTGTGATTATTTTTAATTCCCAAACTGCCATAAACATAATTATGTACCTACCTACGCGCCCACTGGATTAACAGTCGAGCGTTGCCAACCAGGCTACAGACCACCTCTTATGGACGGACTGGACGAATGGACTGGAACTGGTGAATGTTGTGGTAAAGTGATGAAATTAATTTCAGCCGACGACCAGTCATAAAGCCAGATGGAAAATCCATCCTTTACTGTACATCTATTGAGATAACTACTTCTACTAGTAACCATGGGGGTCGTCAGGGGGGGCTAGAGATTGGAATAGGTATATATTTTTTCATACTAAATGATAAAACCTCACAAAAAATCACATATTATTACCACAAATTTTCATGAAAATCCATCAAAATACATTTCATTAAAAGAAATTGCCTGTGGCGCTATTTTTTATCGTTTTTTTATGAAAAAGATTATACATGCATGCAAAGTCTTATGTAGGTACATTTTCAAGTAAACCAATGCACAACACGACCTTCTTCACTATGCCTCACAAAAAAAAATTCGCCTACGGCGTTACTTACACTTTTTTCATGCTATATCGATTTTTATAATTTTTTGCTGGCGACGTCAATGCTTGTAATGTACCCTGAAGATGGCAGTAGTATTGCTGCCGAAAGCTCATCTGTTACTCAACCACTAGACTCGCAGTAAGGAAACCCGAAAAACGAACAACATAGAAATGGTGAGAATTTTCTCAACGAAAGGCGGCAGATATCAACATTCACATAATAACTTATGCGAACTCCCTTGGGGAGGGGAGCAGGATGGATGTTCCGACGCTTACGAGTCGGCTTTGGCTGGCTTAAGTGATCACTTTATGCCCAGGGCAACGTTCACCCATTCCACCACATCCCGCTACCAAAATGAAATTTTTGGCCGTTGAGTATATAATACTCAACAACCTATTTCATATGCACCCAATTTCCGATACTACCGCCATCCGTTGAGGAGCGGTGTAACCTTTAGCAACCTACCTAATACCTAATACCTAAATGATTTAGGTATCTTCCTCTCAACATAGAAATGGATTCATCACGCTGCGAAAGCCTACAAGATTATATAATTACTTGTTATTCCCATTTTAGGTAAAAATAGGGAAATGTAGGTAAAATAGCTAGATATACCGTGTGCTACCTCTTTAGGTATTAGGAATGTTACTATATGAACTAGGTGTGGCAGTATACCTACCCTACGTATAGAAATATGGTAACATTAATACGGTCAATAAACAAAGTTGATGTAACTTTCTTTGTGTAAACGAAATCCCAAAATAAATCCCTTTATCATCCCCCCACCCCCCTCCCCCGCCTCACGACGCCTCATAAAGTCTCCACAATATTATATTACCAGCTGTAACCTGTCGTCAAATATGACGAGGTTCGCGGGGTTAGCAGAGAGAACAGATCCTTAGACTTCCCTATCTAGCAGTACATTCTTACGGTAAATTAAATTTCTATTTAGCATAGAATTTTCTATTTCCACTCAATAATATCACAAAATCTTCTGTTCGTGCATATTTGGGTATATTTTCTAAAATTTTAACTCTATTTTTGGTAACGTTTAAACGTTTTCAAAAACAAAGACCTAGAAATAGTTTGAAAATGTAGTAAATAGAGTAATTAAAAAAAAAAGTACTTAATCGTATTTTTTTTTGTAAACGCAATGGCTTTATGACTTTACATCCTAGAACCGTGATACCGAACACAGATACCAAGTCAGGAAGTGGTTGAAAAATCGATTGCAAGATTTGTTCACAGCCAAACAAAATAAAACACTACAAACAGTGAAGTTAAATAAAATCTTGTAATACTACACTTTTCACTTTTACTACACTTTGATCTTAGCCAACAGGCCGAGAATAACGTTTAGTATTAATGTTGCCTATTTTGGTACTTCTTAGTGATTTTGTTGCATATTTCGTGAATTTATGATGCCTATTTCAACCATTTTAAGTTGCATATAATCCTGTCTCTAGTGATTTATTTATTTATTTAAACTTAAAGTAAACAACAAACACATATAAATATACAAAATGGACATAGTACAGATTATAAAACGTTGTTCACTAGGGCGAACTTATCGCAGAACTGCGATTTCTTCCAGTTAACCCCGATGTGATGATACTTGAACAACCTGCAGACGTTGACGCGGTTCTACGTTACATTCATACCCGGTTTCCACGAGAATTATGTAAGTTGATGATATCGCCCTCTCTCTTCCGTAGTCCGCAACGCGCTGTATAATTTGTTCAATTACTTTATCCCTGGTAGCATAGTGTCAATCTGCTCCCGCAATAATAATATTGTACAATGTATGAGAGAGGTCTCTCCAATCTCTCTCCCAATGGGCGGAGTTGGCTGGTGGGAGAGGAGTGGCCCCTCACGGCCTGGGCGGCCAATGGTGCGAGACTCCGCCCTGAGGTCCCCCTCGCTGTATATATATCCCGTCGCTGATGTAATTGAGCCACATGAAACAGGGACTCCGCGCGGGAAGCATCCCTGTGAAATTGTTGCAACGCGGGTTAAATGATACATAAAAGGATCGTAAGGTCTCGCAAATGTTTTGTTAGCGTTTTAGGGTTAAAAAGGTTTGAAATTAATTGTGGACTTTTCAAAAAAAAAACGATTTATTTATTTATTATGTAAGTGATCAAAGTACTATACACATATAAAAAAATTGACATAATATAGATTGTAAAGTTCACTAGGGCGAACTTATCGCGGAACAGCGATTTCTTCCAGTTAACCCAAGGAAAAAAAAGAAATACTAGAATAAAAAACATGTAATTTAGGAAAATATCTATATATCTTATACCTATTCATAAATATGGAAGAAAGAAGAATAAAGAATAAGGAACAGAATGTATGCATTCCTACGTTTATTAATATAGGGAAAAAACATATAGGTCTAATACCTACCGTATGTATCTATAGCATATATATTTTTTCTCTTTTCTCTTATGAAAAAGAGAAAAATATATATATGCTATATATACCTAGTTGATTTTTACAATTTACTCTCCAGGGTTCAGATACTGCATTTGACGCTGCGAATTGAAGAAGACTATTCCAACAAATGTAGTTTTTTTATAAGTAGTTTAGTACAAATAAAGTATCAGCTTCGCGCAGTTGGTTGGAATGCCAGTCTCCGAAGCGGAAGGTGCCAGGATTGAATGTCGACCCTGATGATGTAGGGGTATACTACACTTCTTTATACAGGCCTAATAAGCAGGAAAAAAATGGTTTGTATATTTTTTGCTACCCAGAGCTTTTTACATTAGAAAAAGCTCAAATAGGGCGAGCTTTTGTCTTCCAACTTACTCAAGGTTCCTCTATATTTTTTGAATAAAAGTTTTATCTATCTATATACCACTCACGCCATATCCTTGCGGGATATGCAGAAAGGACAGAACACTAGACCGCCCTACCTTAAGGTTCGCATACACGAGCAACTATTGGCAAAATAATTGCCCTGAGTTGCCGAGCAACTATTGAAAGTGTATATTGCCGAAATATAGTTGCGCAATTAATTGCTCCACTTGGAGAGCTCCAGCCGGAAAAATTATTTCTTGATAAATTTCTCGTAAGTACTTATAAGAGAACCTTTACACACATTTCTTTCTTCTTTCACATTCATCCAATTTGTCATACACTCTCTCCGATTTCTGTTAGGTACTAAAAGTCCTTCAGAATCTGGTCGACATGATACGGTCCATCCTATCGTCATTCATTCTCTCAACATGCCCAAACTATCTAAGTTTTTAAATAAAGTATTCCATTCCATCCCTTTCATCATTGTATCGGTCCATTACGGCGGATATTCTCCTGTCAATCAGGCTTATCACTCACTCCGTACAAATATACACCGTATGCTTACATTACACTAAGCTCATAATCCCATGCCACATTAACCACGCGGTGAGCGAGGAGCGAGAGCATTATAAGCACCAACCGCAGGGGATTCTCTTCCATATTTAATGAGGACCCAAGGGTGAGATTAGAGTGAAGTCTAACACCGCAATATTCACAATGTCTGTATCAAAATATACTAATGAAAATCATATCAAATGTAGGGTTGTCACAAATCATAACATTTGTCAGCAGTAAGATGCTTTTCACAGAAGCTCTCTTAAAAGCTAATGACGTTCCTGAGGTCTCCATTTAGTTGAGCTGAGCTCCCTTTTAAAAATACGTATAAAAAAGTAAGTACCTACCTAGATATAGAAGTCGCGGACCTCTCATACCAGCTCATGTATGCTGTCTGGGGGCATGAATATCAATTATTTAGTGTTGAATTATACATGTATGTGTAATTTATAATTTAATGTATGATAATATTATTTGTTAAATAAATCGAAAAATTTAAATTGAAGTTTAAGACCTATTTTTGTAGTTTTCGTGAAAGGACGGATATACTTGCCAACGCATCTGTGTGCATTCTTGTTCATTGTGCGCTCACTAATACTACTATAACTGCGTGTACGGACTTGCGTGTAGTTACGCTGTCTCACACTACAAAAAGGTTCTAAACATCCCGCGACTAGTATAAGTAGGGGTAGTAACCTACTTATGCAAATTCAAACCAGATTTTTTTAAATAAAAGGATCTGGGCTTGTATATACAAACCCAAATACTTTCCTGCACACCTTGCACTGTAAGCCTGTATCGCAAAGTGTGGAATACACCGCCAGGTTTTAACCTGGCACCTCCCGCTCGAGAGACCGACACCTCAACCAACTGCGCCAACCAGGTACTCAACATTGCACCTAAGGTTATACGAATACATATGTAGTATTATAATTACCTATACCTACATAAAATTTATATTATCAAGAAGTAGTGCCACCCCTGTCACATCAACTTAGTGCCAAAACAGGGGCTTTAATCTGGTGATTAAAAAACAAACATTTGTTTTGAGTAAAGATTAAAATGTGTTAAGATGTGGAGGAATATACCCTGTATAGTGTATAATTCTGTATAGCATACACTACTGACTACATTATACCATCTTCTTAAAATAATACAGTGTGTAATGTGGTGTGTAGGCACTAAATTATGTGAATCTATACTCCTACATACTACCAATAGGTACTCGTAATAATAACCTACTGAATATACCTACATACATATACCTACAACATTACCTATATTCTACCTACCAATCCTGATCTGATGTATCGTTATCACGCAGTTCAATGAATTACTATATAAAAATTATAGGTACCACATACTTAATTTAAAGACAGGAGGTGTCAAAACAAATGTCACTATATGACCTACTCGTATTTTAGATATACATATAGATATATTATGTAGAGGCAGCCCTGGATTTTTGGGCAAGGTGCTACGCATAGTGATGGAAATTATTGCTGTTTGGAAATAATTTGAATAGCACGTGCTATCGCAGTGCGTAGCATGCTATTTCCTATTGCTATATTTATTAATTTATTTATTTCATAAGTACAACACAGACACTGAATACACATAGAAATAGAATGGACATGGAGTATTTATATAGTTCAAACAGCGACCTAATTAGGTTGTACAAGTTTAGTCAATATTATATCGTCAATAAGTAAGAAATTAAAGATAATCTATAATTAAATATAAGATTAAATAAAAAAGTCAAAAGAAGAGAACAAAAAAAAACAACAATCTAACCTAAAATTAATATAGCAGGATTAGCAGGTCTACCCTCACATCTCGCGTATCTGCTGTAGCAGATAGCATTACCTACCCATAAAAATATTACAGAAAATCATATTTGAGAAGCAGTGGCGAAGGGTGGATTGGCGTAGTAGGGAAGCTGGAGCATCAAAAATCCTCCCAGTCAATATGCTCTCTTTACGCCTCCCAGTCAGCCACCCACCCTTACAGGGGCCTTATAATACTGACTTCCAGTGACGAAGGGTGGATTTCTGCAGAAGGGAAGCCGGGGCTATCATTTCTTATGGGATTACGTCAGATTAGACACTTTTATGCCTATTATTTTTTCCAAAAGGTAACTCGATGGGAATCGTGTTCTTAGGTAGCTTCGCGCCTGCTGACTTCATAAAATATCTAAGAAAACGCTACAATGTGCACAATAATTAACATGTTTTAAATTATACCACGAATCTCCAAAAAAAGTTTTAAACCTATGGCCGACCCTGGTTAATGAATTGACGCTTATAATACCTATTGATGATATTATATTTAATCCTATAAGATAAAACATTCCATCATATCAGAAAACTCTAATAATTAATAACACTGGTAGGTAGGTATAATAATATTATGCATCAATACAAATAAAAATGTTTTGACGTGTACGCAAGATATACCATTATTTCATATGTCATCTGTAGGCATGGGCGTCGTCAGGGGGGGAAGCTGCCCCCCCCCCCCTAGAGATTAGAATAGCTATTTTTTTTTTCATACCTCATAAAAAAACAGATTATTACAACACATTTTTTCATCATATCATAAATTTTCATGAAAATTCATCGAAATACAATTGTTTCATGGAAAAAATTGCCTAGGCGCTATTTTTTATTACTAAAAAAACATTTTCATACATATTGCTGAGCAAAGTATTATACTTATATATTTTCAAATAAACAGACCACATCACGACCTTCTTCACCATGTCTCACTAAAAAAAGTTCATGCGGCGCTATTTACGCGTTTTTTATGCTTCATCATTTTTTCAGTTTTTTTGTCCCCACCCCCATAGCTTCGAGGCTGGCGTCGCTCATGTTATTATGCATCAATACAAATAAAAAATGTTTTGACATGGAGTAGGTATAAGCTATATTACCGTCATTTGGGGTTATTTCGCCTATCCATGGGTACCTTTGGCCTAACGATTTTTTTTAAATAACCCCAACCTTGGGGTTATTTAACTACTTTGTTTCATGAAAAAGGTATATAATATACATATTTCTTAAAAAATATACTTCAAAGTATCTAACTATTGAACTAGCTTATCGATTAAAATCATATTTTATATACCTTTTCATAGAAATATTAATGGCAAATCGATTTCAAACTTTATTTTTAAGAAAATTTAGGCCAAATAACCCCCGCTGATGGTATATATCTACCATTATTTCATGTCATCTGTAGGTATCAGATAATAACTTAATCCCATCTTAATGCCTTGGATCAGCTTCACCAAAACACTGAATAGCAATTAATTGAGAATATTAAAACACAACACAAGATATAGCTTATATGTGTGTATATGTCATATATGTCATACACCTAAATCATTGTTTGTTGTTTGTTGTTCATCTACAGTCTGTCAAAAAAGAGTTGGTGTCGGATTAAATTGGAACTACAATTTTGTTTGCTGGCATTGAGGCCGCTTGTATGGAAATTATACCAGTGTTGCCATTATGGTTGTCAAAAAACTACATGTGGCGCCCTCATCGAACGCCAACTCTTTTTTGACAGACTGTACATCTCGTATATAAAAGAAAGTCGGTTTTTTTGTAAGTGTTCGCATAACTCCCGCATTTTACGATGGATTGCTGTGAAAATTCACAAAAAACTTTCGTATCGATCTGCTTTAGGTTTCAACGTCACCATTTTTTAAAACAACAACTTTTACTGGGAGGTGCCACGATGACGGGAGAATCCAAGGGTTGTGTGAGGTCATATGTGTGGTATCGTATAAAAGGGTGTTGGAAAAGGAGTTCAGAGCTTAAGTCACATTTTGTGTACCGTTGCCTCCCAATTAAAAAGTGTTAAATTTTTTGTCCCTCTCTCTCTTGTCAGGTAAGCATAAAGAAATTTTGTTCCAAAAAAATTTAGTGTAGTAGAAAATATCAAGGTGCTTGGACATTGGGGAGACAATTTGAAGAGGAAAATGTCGACGTAGACACCAACAACGATAGATGCGCTTAAATAACAGCGTGATACCAATAAGCAACTGAGAAACATCAGTGTGTAATAGAATCAATTTGGTAAATTTGCAGGTTACACCAATCTTGCATCAATCGTATAATATGTTAAAAATAATAAAATAGTACGTATGTACGAGTATATGTACTCATTTGATGATTATTTCATAACACTAGATCGTAATCTAAGTTCAATATAGACATAGCTGATAAAACAGGTTGTATTTCTTTTAAACAATATCCATCAACAATCAGAATCATGGGCGTCGTCAGGGGGGGGGGGGCAGCTGCCTCCCCCTAGAGATTGGAATAGGTATATACCTCACTCTAAAAAATCACATTACTACCACACATTTTCTCGTCGATTCATAAATTTTCTAAAATTGGTAAAAAAATCCATCATTTTTATTTTAAAAAAATGCATGCGGCGCTATTTTTTATCATTTTTAATACATATTATTGTGCAAAGTATACATTTTGACACAAAATCATCATACAGCTATTACGCATTTTTTGTGCTATATTATTATTTTCAATTTTTGCTGCCCCCCCTAGCTCCGAGGCTGGCGACGCCCATGATCAGAATGAGACAAGATGATAGTGGTATGTTGTTAGTAATAGAACAGAATAGAATAGATTAGAAGCGAATAGAATAGAATGTTAGTGAGTAGAGTTGAGTATTGAATATGTATTACATATTAATAAACAAACAATACCACCCCGCCTAGCCGTCATCTCACCAGTCACTACTCTACCGTCTCTATACTCTCTGTACTAGCTGTGGCTGTGGGAAGTGAACATGGAATCGTGCCTAACGAAATGACTTGCAAAATTCACGTGGCACGTGTGTTCAACTTAGGAGCGTATAATTTCTGAATAGATTTTAGTAATTTTTTACAAGATTTTATTTAAAAGGGCTTATATGCACTGAGCAAAAATCGTTTTAATTTTGCTTCAACTTTTTCAAATTTTGTATGAGAATGTTACCGGTTACCGTTCAATAAGAATAACGTAAGCGACAAAGTAAATCATACCTTTTTAAAAGAAACCTGGGAAGAAATTTAAAAATCTAAAACTGCCGGTTTGTTAAGATTATAATCACCAGTATTTTGGCTAAATTATACTTTTATATCTAAAAAACTGAACGGAAAATCTTCAGAACCCGTGAATTTCAGGGATACTTTTGGAACTTTTTTTTTAGTCAAGGAATTTCCAAATATTGTAATTCTAAAACAGTCGATCTGTAGTCCATACTTTTATCTATCAGACTGTCTTCAGTTTCAAGACGATTCCATCAGTATTGGTTGAGTACAATTCAGGGCGCCGAAGCCCAATGACAGCATATAGGACCTTAACAATATGAAACAAAGTGATAGGATAAGACATGAAGTGATTTGAGAATTGGAGAAGAACCCCGCATGGGATACGGTCTTCTTCTTCTTCTGCAGCCACTCAGGTCCATTGTTAGGCCTCCCCTTTGGTTCTCCACAGCTCCCTGTCTTGAGCACACTGCATCCATCCTCCACCGGCACATTTCCTGATATCGTCGGACCACCTTGCCTGGGGTCTACCGACGCTTCTTCGGCTTGTTCTCGGCCGCCATTCTATTATCTTCTTGGTCCATCGGGAGTCTTGGAACCTGGCAACATGCTCAGCTCAGCTCCATTTAAGGCTAGCGACCCTTTCCGCCACATCGGTTACTTTGGTTTTCTCTCCAATACGAATATTTGGTACCCTGTCCCTTAAAGAAATGCACAGCATCTTCCTCTCCATATAGCTCTCTGTGTCACTAACAGCTTATGTATTATTCACTTATGATGCTTATTATGGGATAGCGTTGCCATCTCTAAAAATTAGAAAGCCGGACTTAGCCGCTAAAAAGCCGGACATTTGGGTCCCAGGGCCGGACGCTAAATAAAAAAACTTTTTTGACTAAAAAATTTAATAAAACACATTTTTTAACAAAGTTTTAATCCGTATCATTTACATATTATTTTCCTTTGGCAGAAACCTGGTTTAAAAAGTCAATTTCTTTAGTAATTTTATCATAAAAGTTTTTACAAATTCAACACTATTGCAATAGTTTTTGAGCTTAAATAAAAAGCCAAACAAAAGCCGGACGGGCCGGACGTACTCAAATTTGGCCGGACAAGAGGTCAAAAAGCCTAACACTGTCAGGCTAAAGCCGGACGGATGGCAACGCTAGGTATGATGATCAAAATATAAAAATGTGGATGTCCTACAGTTGGAATCACCTGAATAAGATGATGATAATATACGTAATGTTTAGTGTAAGATTATCGGAGGTAACGGCGCCATCAATATACTGTGTATCTACATTATACTATAGTTAGTACATGACAAGACATCGAACCCAAATACATCGAGATAATGCCAACATCACGTCCACTTTATAATATTAAGATGTTATACCTTAACAAGGTACCTTCCCAGTACCTTAATCTAACATTGGTACCTACTTACATATACGAATCATATCGTGACCGGACAAAAACCCATAAAAATATTGCTCAACATGAATCAATCCCAAATAAGACAAAAGCACTTTCAGAATAATTTTTGTTCAAGAAATTTCCAAATAATATAATTCTAGGACAGCTAATCTGTAGTCCATACTTTTATCTATCACTGTCTTCAGTTTCAAGACTATCCTCTCAGTATTGACTGAGACAAATTTATAGCGTAAAAGCTAGTTCACAGCAGTTGCCTCCTTAAGAATACCTAAAGAAATTTGTATTTAGAAAATTAATATGTACATTGTACATATGAGTGACGGGTGCGGAGACTCAATAGTAGGTACTAAAATATAGTTTGGGCATGTTGAGAGAATGAATTTTCTATTTGTTAATATTCTCAACCTATTCAAGAGCAACTTGGACAATCAGCAGTATAGGTATAACCATGGTATAACAGCCTGCTTAATATTGAGAATACTTAGTAACGTTTATTCTTGGATAGCATTTGCTATGAGCTATTATTCTTCTTCTTCTTCTTCTTCTTCTTCTTGTGGCCTTAAACCCTCACATCCAGCTCATCCAACCATCGTACGGCTGCCTCCGAGGCGTCATGCAGCTCATTTAGTCCCCCGTCGAAGGAATATAGGGGGCACTGCTCCATTATATGGTCCATGCTCTGGGTTTCCCCGCATGGGCAGGTGGGGGAGTCAACCATCCCCCACTGATGTAAGTTTGCCCCCGCGCAGCCGACTCCTGTCCTGAATCTATTTAGCCTGCACCATGTCCTTCTCGGTAGAGCGAAACCGGGCTGTTGTTCTGTTGGGTCGGTCACCAGCTGATGTCCTATTATTGATACGATTTTATTTATATGAGCAACACCGGGTATAAAATCTGGAAATAAAATAAAGTAAATTTATTTACGAGATGACAATTTGGTAAGATGAACAAACAATGTCACAATTTTGACACAAATCCCAGTTTATTCATTACCTATGATTCAATATCATTAGGTGTGTAATGGTCCCTCTAAATAAACAACACATATTATGTCTACCCGACCCGTGTGTACCTACATACAAGTGCCTGCCCGTGGTCCACTACTACCCGTATGGAGAGAGTTATATTGTACAATTGTTATTATTTGGAGAATGTCACCTGGTCCAGTGTATCAGCATCATTGGACAATGTGTCCATAAAATCAGGGCTGCAACCAGAATCATCTACGCCAGTTGTGCAAAACTGTTCG
This sequence comes from Ceraclea dissimilis, assembly GCA_963576895.1. Lineage (NCBI taxonomy): Eukaryota > Metazoa > Arthropoda > Insecta > Trichoptera > Leptoceridae > Ceraclea > Ceraclea dissimilis. The sequence goes on from OY756369.1 coordinate 18,014,093, forward strand.
TCATTTTTAGATTCAATCAGTTAGACAAAGAATAGGTAGGAGACAGCGGCGTGCAGTGAGATTCTGATATAGGCAAGCAAGTGAAAAAAAATCTACTCTAAAACTGTAAAATTAATGAAAATTAACGTGCGATTAACATAGAAATTGTTTAGCACTTCTTAATCAACAAGCCTTAATAACACTTAATTACAATAAATGTACAATTCAAGACTTAAAATGTAACTAAGAATATGCCTATTTATTTGTAAATGTATAGCGTTATGTGAATGGAGATGCCTCATCTCGTCTCTGTTGAGGAAAAACTGTAACCCCTGTTTTGTATAACATAGGGCAATATCATATAACGTATTGCGACTAGATACGGCCCTGCATGATGTTGTTACAGCAGCCCAAAGGAGCAAACAGGATTAACGGGTATTGTGTCACCCAATTACGATTACCAAGTTGGGTAATCGTAATCCATAGGTAATTATTACACATTTTAGTATTGTTGTCATATTCTCTTTACAATAATATGAATGGTCAACAATACAATATTTATTTAGCTTTCAATATTTTTTCGTCTCTAATTATGTATCTGAAAATTTCAACAACGAAAACACATGAATACCTTGGTATATTTATATTGATTGTTACATCATAAGCTTGGAAGAAAGTAGGTAGGTACCAGGCGCGAAGCTACCTAAGAACACGATAACATCGAGTTACCTTTTGGAAAAAAATGATAGGTATAATAAATAGTGTCTAATCTGATGTAATCCCATAATAAATGTTAGCCCCGGCTTCCCTTCTGCGGAAATCCACCCTTCGCCACTGGTAGGTGTATAGGTATATATGGAAAAGGAGAGGTTCTGAACCGATTTGGGGACTGCCAACAGCGCCAACCAGTCATCAGTCAGGACTGCCAAGGAATTGGAATCAAGATTAAGATCTTGGGAAACTTGGTCCATCATCGTAGGGTTGAAATACATTGAAAGACTTCCATGGGCTTAAGGCCCTCCGCATCCCCGGGTAGCACATGCGCATATAGCGTCCTCTTTACCCGCACTTCTTAGCAAAATATTTTTAAGAGGTGGGCTCAGGGTTAGCCAGAAGGAAGCCCCCGACAAACCCCGCACCCCCAACTTACATTCCTTCAGTGTCCTTGTCCAAGGATAATAATAATAATAAACTTTATTGTAAATTAAACATTTATACATAAGCATTAAAATTAGATTTACCTAACTAGGCAGAGCCCGTACTAAGGTAAATCATGGATATTTACAATTATTTGCAGATAGGTACATACAAGAGCACAAAAAAAGTATGAGAAGGAACTAATTACAGGGTAGGTTAGTATGCACTCGACAATCCATAATACTGTAAATAAAATAAAAAATGATGGCTTCCCCGCTATACAGAAATCCACCCCTCGCCACTGCTACTCAGCACTCGTGTATCCAGCATCTCGTCAATCGGCCTCATTGACTATTGAGTATAGAGTATTGTTTATTCAGAGGGCTTATAGGTAAACTATAGGTAGGAACTACTATAGTATATACTATAGGGTTGTCATCAGGTGTGTTGGATAAAATAAAACCGGGCAAGTTTTAATTTATGCCCCTCCCCACCCCCCTATAAAAACATTTTTCATACCTACATATACCTACCATTCTCTCCCAGCCGAAATTTTCACTGATCTTAAGCAGCACCGAAAAGTGGTATTTCCCATTAAGCAAATATTAAAAAAAATCCTGCGTTTAAAGTTCATAATAGTATCAACTAGCGCCGCCGTAACTAACTTAATTTCATGAAAAAATTCTACCTAATGAAGTTAATTCTCAGGTTTTCACAAGGAATGTAGGTGTCTCTACAGTCTACATATGGAAATAATCAAGATTATATTCTTTGGAGGACTTTGAGAAAAATAGGTACCGTTGGTAGGTACCTATTTTTAGTAACGTGTCAGTCCATTTCTATTCGACGAGGTCATGTTGCTCGCCATGTTAGATTTGTTTTATATTTTACGTAGATATTCTCAGATATTATACGAGTACAAATCCGTTCATATTTTTTTTTAGACCCGTAGTTTTTGCTTGGCAGCCATTTGAAAATCTCGAATTTGACAAAATCGTATCCGGTCCACCGGATAACTTTTACCTGTTTTCAAAAAGATGTAGTACAAACCGGAGTGTCCGGTCCAAAACCGGACATCAGGCAACCCTTGTAGTATGGCAGTAGCAATATGGATGTAACGGTTCCTGTTATTTATTACTATGATTTGCAATATGATTACACAGTGCTCTCACGTACTGCATGATGGTGTGGTGAATCAGAGAGACCAGACTGTCTGCATACTATTATACCTAGTACCTAGTACTGGGGATAACTGCTACTATAGGTACTATATAATATCTAATACCTGGACAGGTACTGTATCTACTGTGCTATGCTTGCTGGCGTTATAAGGAACAACCAAGCATAAGTCAAAGAGATCAATCTGAGATATTTGCGAAACATCATCTTAGAGTATCGCCCATCATATACTATAGTAATAGAAATAGTACTTTGTTGATATAATAGTTACAAATTAATTTGCATTATACTTAGATCTACCTAACTAGGCAGAGCCCGTACTGAGGTAAATCAATTGATGCTGACTGCAATTGCAGTCCTTTAGTTTCATTTGACTTCAGAAAAAAATCAATGATTCGATATTGGGTTGACTGTAAGATTCGGGTTAACTGTAAGATATAGCTTTTGCAATAAGTCCGCCTTTTGGCACACTGCATTGTCTTGTTTTTCTTACTATACATATTTACTGGGCTATAAAGATTTATTTATTTATTTAATTTGTAGAACATAAAACTTCGTCACCGTGAACGCGACTTCTTCATGACGGAACTAAGGTTGAAAAAACAATTTCGATAAAAAAAAAATACCTAAAGTTGGCTTATACGTGGTTATTTCTTATGACTGCAGAATATTATTGTTATTCTCACCGCTAAAATAATATTACAACAGTGGAGCACGTGGAGTGAAAATAAAATACTAAAAATATACTCCTCACAATAGGTGCGGGCGACCTATTCTACCACCTAATATTTACCTGCTGAATTGTCTCGAACCTGGACACTGTTTCTACGTGCCCATATTCTAATTGCGACACTGTTCAACGAATCTATCAGAGATTCTCAAACTCTTTCGCAAAAATTATTTATTTGTTTCATTGCTTACCCCGCAAGGGACGCGATGTAGCATGTGATGGAAAGTGAAGTAAATCAGCTGCTTGTCAACCGAGTCAGCTGCCAACCAACCATATTTTCTTTTTTTTTATAAAAATGAATCTGGGTTTATTGGAATAAACCCAAATACATCTTTGTACACTTCACAGAAAGTTTAAAAGCTTGTGTTGTGAAGTGGAGTAAGTCGGGGACTGAACCCGCGCCCACTGGACTAACAGTCGAGCGCGTTACCAACCAGGCTACCGACCACCTCATTTACCTTATATGTATATCGGGGTTGTTTTGCAAATTAATGCTCTCAAGTCTCAATACCTGTATGAAAATCTATGCGAGTCTTTACCTCGTACCTCGTAGCGTGTAAACAAAATCTATCAACCGTTTTTCGAAAATCACGATTTATTTTTTGTGAGAACATCGGATTTTCTACATGTCGTAGTTGAATATAACAAGTAGTTATCTCAATATACCCATACATAGTTTCGTCTCATCAGCTCAGCCTTCATAGCGTAGCAGATGGAATACCGGCTTGTTAGGCTGGAGGTCTGCAGGGTTCGATTCCCGACCGCGGCAGATGGATGGATTGGAGTTAGTGGATGTTACTTGACTGAGAAGTGATCACATTAAACCAGCCGACGATCAGTCATAAGCCTGATGGAAAGTCCTCCTTGGCTGTATATCTGTTGATATAACTACTTTTTCTATCAACCGTGTTTGGATACCGTCTTTCGTATTGAATTGAAGAAAACAGTACTTAAAACTCGGACCCAACTATGATGTCACGGTCATTTCCCACGGCAGGGCTCCCAATGTTCAAAATTTCATGAAAAAATGTTTAAAAAGGCGTTATTTTACTTTTATATGGGGTTAATTTCCCTCCATTCTAAAAACTTTTACGGTTATTCCCTAGATTTTGATGCATATTATTAATACAAAAAAAACGCGACTTTCGGGAAACGAGTTTCTGTCTTTCGAAAAAAAGATCAAAGGTGTTTTTTATACATATTTTTTTAAGTACGAGTATCTATACGGGATATAAAAAATCTTTTACGGTCAATAGATGCTACCTGCCCTATTTTTTTCCAAAGCATATTTAGTAAGGTGGTCGAGATCTAAGGTCTCCAGTTTATTAAATATTTTTAAATGTGGATGTGGATGCCTGGCGTTAATTTAATATGTGTATTTTTCATTACCATCTGTTTCAAGATTCATGAGAAAATAATGAAGATAGGAGAAAAGACTAGATAGATATAAATAATGGGTGAATAATTCCACCGTTTCATTTTGGTGAACTACTGCAACGAGTAGATTGTTATGAAAAACATTTCTGAAAGAAAGATTGTATTGAAACATTGAAAACACAAATCAATAATAACACACACACATACATATATAACACATATAATAGACATATAATACACACAGATACATCACTCTTGAACAAAGGAAGCCTTCCTATTGAGAACAGATCCCCTCCAATATATCGTACATCCTCTTTTTCCACACCTCCCCCCACCCCATGAGACCTTCAACCCCCTTCTACAATTCTTCAGTTGATACAGCAGCGCCATCTATCTCCTCCATAACATAATCCTCTCTCCTATTTCAGATATAACCACTAGTAGGTAGATACCTTTATAGGATTCATTCTTCCCGCAATATTAAATATAGATTTTATGCACTGCAGGTATTGTTGTTATTGTTATATATATATTTTTATTAATTTGAGTATAAGTATTGGTATGATATTATAATAAGTAGCACAATAAGTATATTTGTAGCGCAATAAGTATATTGTTTTATATATCTTTAAAAGGCTTTAAAGCCGTTGATTGAATAAATAAATAAATATTAAAGATACCTAAACCAGATTGGTCTCAATGTTTCACAGTATTATGCTGCGACCAATTAACGTTATTTCTCACCTACATTTAGGCCTACCACACACGTCCCGAATGTCAGATCGATCTGCCAGCACGTCAGTAGTCAGAACACACCGACATTTTTTTTAAGTGTTCAATATTCTCACACTGTATATTTTACAAGTAAGCTACACTGCCGAAAATATTACAGACCAATAAATAAAATAAAAATAAAAAAAAATCAGACTATCAGACAAAATAAAAAGGTGATAAAAATAATACAGATATACAGGGTGTTTGATAGATGGATGTATGTATCTTCAGGGGTGATATTAGAGGTCATTTGCGATATTTTGAGCTAAACTTCGCTTAGTCCAAAATTGCACGGTTCTCGAGTTATTCCAGATTTTTACTTTTATCAAAAAACCCCAAATTACTCAAGTTTTACCCCAATAGCTTCGTAAGTAAAGGTACCTACTTAGCTCTGTTAATATTTTTTATTACTTGAGTATGTGTTTAGTCTATTTAACTCATTGATTGGTTTCAATCTGAAGAAAGAATAATGATAAAAATTATCGGATTAAAGTTTTGATAAATAGTTATTTCAAAATCTGAACGGTTAATTCTGATAGACGAGATTCGTCAAGGAAATACCTGAGACTTTTCAATTCCAAGCCAACGCTCCGAATTATTCGACAATCAGCCAAAATGAAAAGGTGTTTAATATACTAAGAATATACAAAGAATATACAAAGAACACAAATATATAAGAAGGTTGCACATCTCTTTAGTAATTTTCAGTCATCCATTAACAAATAAACTTTCAGGATGAAAACATGAATTATTTTCAGGAGTTCCTTTCTTCGGCGACAACAAAAAGATTCGTCTTTCTTAAGGGTGAAAAAGTTTACAAAAAGAAAGATTTATTTACGGAGAGGGATAGAGTATCTCTATACGTCGCAAGTATATAGAGTAGGTAAATAGGTTTATATATATTTTAGGTATATAAGGAAAAGGAATATTAGGGAAAAAAAAGGAATAAGGAAAGGTATAATAATAAGGAAGAATCAATGTTACTATAGGATATCGCACGCCTAAATGCAAAATGTCACAACTCTTTTTTAATCACATTTTTGTAAAATTATTTTTGGCCTCTGAAATATCGAAAGTATTTTTTAATGAAACGCTTTGAAAAGTCCTTGTAGGTGTATTTAAGGAAGAGAAAAACAACAAAGCACAAACAGAGACTTTTGGCGAATCTTTTGCCTAAAATAGGCACAGCTCTCTTTTCGCACTCGCATGTTGTTAGGAATAACTCTGAGAGATAAAATTAGAAACGAAGAATTAATCAGACGCCGAATAAAGGTTACCGACATACCAGACCGTATCGCTAAGTTAAAATTGTAATGGGCAGGCCACGTTGCGAGACAGAGAAATGAGAGATGGGCACCCAGAATCCCAACATGGCGACCATGGGAAAACAAAAGACCTGTATAATGTATATAGGACGAGCCCAAAAAAGATGAGCAGATGATGCATTCCCAGTCGCTGGAAGAAACTGGTTGAGCAAAGCTCAAAGTAAAAAAATTGGAAAACTTTAGAAGAGGACCCATATCCAGCAGTGGAGGGACGGCTGAGGAAGAAGAAGAACTTATTATGAAGCGCACAAAGAAATTTAAAATCAGATCAAAGATGACAAAAATCAATATTATCTGAATGTGTTTTTTCAATTGTGTTACATTTATTTTTTGTGCGATAGTTAGAAGTACTCATATATTACTATGTCGGTTTGTATTCTATATAGGTAGTATATACTACCAAGTTACATATAATATAATACAATTTGAATAGATATTCGCATTGTATATAAAGGTATTAGATATATAAAGCAAACGAAGGCGCAGCTATAAGCAGTGTTTGTGAATTCGATTCAGTCACATAACATCCTGAAAACTGCGATTAGGAATATCTGGAGTTGTTCATAGCGTATAAAACACTTTTTTTTAAATTAAATACTGGAGTTTTAGAAACTCTTTATTTGCGACCAGTTTCAGATGTCTATGTCAAAATAATACTTGTTTAATAACGCAATTTGATTTTCAGTGTTTTCATAATAATATTTTTCTGGTAAAATCGACGGGCCTTCACGGGTTTACTTTATGTTTTTGTTAAATTGTTTGATATGTGTTGTAATGACTGTTTGTGCCTATGTGTAGGGCCGTCTTTAATCTATCGGGGGCCCTGCGAGCACTTTAGGATAATGGTGCCCATGAGACTATGATCAGTGATAAAGTGTAGTAGCTTCAAAAATTCAAATGCAATGAAATAAATCTGGGGACCCTAAACTACCGCTTGAGATTTTTTGGAGGGTACCTTGTGTAGGTAGAGCAATTAGAATTATGATATTGATATGGAAAAAAAACACAGTAAAAAGCACGGCAGGCGAAATTTTTTGTGAAATTGAATGAAGAAGTTCGTAATAAGTGATGATCTAGCAAGAACTAGGGGCCCCTTGGATTCCGGGGCCACTGTCGCTAATGGGAAAGAGGGGCCTGCGTATGTGACTACATAAATAAATAAACTCTCTAAAAAAAATCAAAAACTTCCAGCATTCGTTATTAAAAACATAATGCAACCATAGGCATATGATAATATGAAAACTGTAATTTATAGTGATTGTTGGAAGATTAACGTTTAGTTCCGGAAGTACATTTTAACAAATTTTGTAAAATAAAAACACTCTATTTATGAAAAACTTTTGAAATTTATGAAAACTGCAGTTTTGATTTCCCCTTTTCCCAGTTTTCCCCTTTTGAAGTGTAGTTGAGGGGATCCGGACAAACGGCCGACAAGACATACGGCCGACAGGACGAATGGCCGACACGGACAAATAGCCGACATGACCAATGGCCGACTGGTACAAATGGCCGAAAGACGAAAGGCCGAAATCCAAACGGCCGACATGGACATATGGCCGACAAGTACAATTGGCCGACATCCAATAGGCCGACACGGACAAATGGCCGACAAGGATGAATGGCCGACAGGACGAATGGCCGACACAAAAAAAAGATTGAAATAATGATCACATCACAAGTTTGAAAAACAAAGTTGCCAGTTTATTCTAACAATCCAAAATTTGGCTAGTTTTTTAAACAACAGTTCCGAAATATAATTTGAAAGTAGTGAAAAAATGTTACCATATCTTATTATCACATCAAGCAACACTAAACCAAGTTTGCTCCGTGAGACCGAGGCCGTCGCCATATTGTTCATGAAGGCCGGGCCCAACTGACATTTGACGATGGTTACGCCATCTAAATTGTATGGGAAAAAATATTCCGTAATTCAAGTGTTTGTCACCGATACAAGGTGACGTCACCACTCATGGCGGTGATGGAATTCGAGGATGTAGACTTGTACTCTACTATCGCAGGCTTCGGTGAGACTTCTGAAAAAAAAAATACAACGGTAACACTGTTTTTGCCAATAGCACCCAAGGTTAAATAGAATCTGCTCCTGAATTTATGCAACCACTATATCCCACATAAATATTTCAGTTCGTACGTATGTTCGTATTTTTCTCACTTCCCGTTACACATCATCCCTCTCATGGGTTTCCATGGATACAAAAGTTTATCCATAGAATTACTACTGGTCCAGCGTACAACATACTTGAAACAGAGAATACTTCGTGTCCAATTTCCACAATTTCCTGTTAATTCATTCCGGGGTAATCTTTTATATGAAATAGTTTTGTGCGTTCATTAATTGAGTGGATTTAGTAAACATTTCCAAGATACACATAGGATATAAAAAAATTAATAATATGTAGTCTTGGATAAGATATTTCATTACACAAAACATCAAAATTCAAGGTTTTTCAAGAAAATTTCCACCATGTCGTGTCGCTTTTGAGATGTCAGTTTTTAAAATTATAAGTTATTTTTAAATTTATTGAAAGGTATTGTAAGGTTAAATTCATTGTGAAATGTGAAGTTGGTTTGTATTTAGATTTTGCCATTGAAATAAAACCATTCGTCAAATTAAAAAGTGAGACGATACTGAAATACCTATAACATAATGCGTTCTGTAATAACAAAATTTCATATTTTTTATAACCACAGATATCAAATTCTAATGAGGGACATAAGCTATTTTCTCTAAATATGAAGAATTATGTCTCATCTATAAATTTAACACTCAATCTATATTCAACGATGATACCAACTTGACATATTAAAAATTTGAAAATATTATTCATGGTAGGTACTAGGTAGGTACTAAAATTTCTATTGGATGAAGCAAAGTAGGTAGGTACATACCTAATTAGACACTGAATCCCACATAAATATTTTAATTCGTACCTACTCCTATGCTTCTAACATTTTTCACTATATCCGTTATGAAGAATTATGTCCCGACAACTGATGCAGGTATATTTATAAACGAAAATAGTCAACAATAATAGGTAATTGGAATATCAAATGTTTCCCAAAATCAGATAAATATAAGCAAGTTATTGAAAACAGAGTAATATTCTAATTTCAAACTTGACATACCTATTATACCTACCTAATTACACAGAAAACAGGTATTATTTATATGGTAGGTAGGTACCTAAATTTTTATTCAGTGATACAAGGTAGGTACTTTCCTAATTAAACGCTAATTATATAGCAATAAATAATTTATTATTCTATACAATACCTTTAAAAAACACAGGTGAATCTCTGAAATAATATCATATTTTGCATTATTCTGGATAATGAAGCACACTTTTTACTCAAGATTATTATCAAACAACACTAAGTAATCGTTTCATTAGGAATTACTTATAATTTAAACAACAATAATATTAAGACAATATAACGACATTCCAACAAAATTTGACGTTTGAAACGTAGAATTGGGTAGAAAAAAAACTAACAGGTACTAAATATTTGTTAACCGAAAGCGTTATTTGTAACAGGTATTTGATATAACAGTAAGGAGTATTTATTAAATATCTGTTTAAAAAAAAGCTAATGAACTTGGATTTAAACGAATTTACCTATATTTGTTTAGTAAAAAGGTATAACTATACGAGTATTAATACTTTTTTAAATTATTTATTAGGTTAGTAAATAACAGGCAAGGCTTGCAGCTACTGCGAAATAACAGTTTTGGGAGTAACAGTTTAAATTAGCTAACGCCCAACACTAATAAATGTCAACGAGAAGTTTTTTTTTAAAATCGCTTTGACAGTGATGAAAATTGTCTTTAGCCAGCAGCGATGAGTGTCATACACGTAGGTTTATTATTATTCAAGGTGTTATATTATGAAACTAAAATACCTACTATGAAAAATATTAATCTTTAAGAATTATACCTAATTTCAGTTTAAGACTACCAAATTACGTACGATTTTAGCGGTTCGATTATGGTGTAAACATAATATGAATATGGCAACACTGATTCCTTTTGTCAGATGCGTCTGTCAACTTCAAACAAATTACGATGTTTTGTTTAGTTTGGCGTTTACATGTAATGTGTTATTATAGGCAGGTAATAATTCTAACACAATTTGGTGTGGAGAATAATTAATGTGCTTACATGAAATGAGTTTATATAGTATTTGATAGTATTATAATAATCATGGAGTGTTGAGTAGCAAAATCTGTGTTCAGACATAACCTCAAAAAATTTTTATGGTAATTTTTTTTTTAAATACTCATGTTTAAATTCATTGTTATAATTAATACTACTTCTCTTTAGGAAATACAAGGAAGTTACAAGACTTCGTCACTCGGAGCCATTTTGTGGTGTGTTTTTAACTATCTGATACCATTAGTGTAGGCAGTACAATGGTCTTTTTGGGTGTGTGGAATATGACATCCAGAAGTCAACTGCAAGTTTTTAATCTCAGTGTGAGGATACACTTAAAGGTTCATTAAGGTTGAACATTCATGATGATTTAAAATTCCAGGTACGAATATCATGAAATTGTAATCTGGCACTGTGAAAATCATGGAGTTCTGGATAATTTTAATGTTCGGATCACAGAATTTGTAGGGAAATTTAAGGTGCGTACAATGTTTCAATATGCATTTACCTACTACATATTTCTCTATGACTGTGTTTATCTTACTTAGTAATTGTTGAAGGTTTTCACTGTGATTACTCGATATCATAGCGTTTTAGAGATGCACCCTATGTAACTTAACTTGATTGACGTTTCGACACTCCTACTGGTCTCACCGAAAAACTAAGCAACAATGTTTATCTTAGTTAACTAGGTAATTTATTTAAAATAGATCTGATTAATTCCTGTTTTAGTAACTCGGAAAGCTGTGGAGGGGTATTCCTATGGTGCCAAACCGTTGGACGAGCCGATGTACTGAATTGAAATTTATTATTTGGAAATATAAAAAAAATTGATGGACGTCAATGGCGATAGACGAGACATTCATAGATTGTCAAAGATCCATGAAATTAAAGTTGTTTGGTCGGCTGATGCCAATAATTCTGTAATGATGTTTAATATTATAAGTAATCCTTAAATCACATACAAAATAAGCATGTTTGGTATACCTAAACGTCCTATTATTATATTCATTCAACAGATGGCTAATAAATAAATGGAATATAAATATATACCTAAACTACATCTTTGCATTACATTACTTTTTAAGAACATAAATACTACCTACATTAAAACCTTTAATAATTTGATATTTATTTTTTTAATAATTTCATGTAGACAAATTAGTAGTACCTACCTATTAAAACATTTTGATTATCTTTGTATGTATTAAGTGTTTATAGGAAAATAAACACATCAATAATTTACATTATTTTATGAATCTTAACTTTCCATACATAATGTTTTGTTAAGTAATATACACAACTGCTTTTTGGAAATACTTGGCTCTGAGTTGTACAACACACTTTTATCCATGAACGTCAAAAAGTACTACTACAGGATGAGAAAAGTGGGTTTGTATGTCATAATTTTATAGTAATTTACCCCCATGAAATCTTTTTCAAGAACATGCAGTACTCATTGCAATTGACATATATATTTCATTACACTTCACCGTTTCTTACGAGTATATTGAACTATTCCAAACACAAGAGTTTGCCGTTGCGAAGCACGGGAAATGTACCCCTAATGCTTATATTACCTATACTTCCATAAGGATGAACTCAAAGGTTGCATACAAGGGGAATGAAACATCAGATAAAGGTTCTCTATCCAAGCCCATGATGTTAGAAGTTAAAGTAGTTGGGCAGTCTGAATGAATGCAGGCTCATGATTGGTATGTGTGAAAGTCACCAAGGGAGGCAAGTATTATGATGAGAGCAGCTATAACTCATTACTTTATGATGTGATAGATGGATGAATGTGTTTCGGGTCCCATTGCTGAACTACTCCTTCATCCAAACCCAACATTTGACCGTAGCGAAGCACGGGTTCTTACGCTAGTACTTAATAAGTATGAGACATACTTGAAAGAATTACCTACTACTAGCGCCGCGAGTAGCCGCTACACGAATTAGATCAAAAACACCAAGCAGACATGGGACATTACTTTTTCAACTTTCCAGCGAACATGCAGGTTCACAATTTTTAGGCGTTAAAAACGGTTTTTCATTTGTTTCGGCTGCAGGTGCCTTTTAGCGCTTAATTAAACCTTACTAGTATAAATAAAAAACAACATAACCGGTCAACATTATTTTTTTACAGTAATGTCCCATGTCTGCTGGGCGATGCTTGTTAACTATTATTTTGATTGAAAACGTCATTGTCGGCCATTCGTCCTGTCGGCCATTCGTCCTTGTCGGCCAGTTGTCCGTGTCGGCCTATTGGATGTCGGCCTATTGTACTTGTCGGCCATATGTCCATGTCGGCCGTTTGGATTTCGGCCTTTCGTCTTTCGGCCATTTGTACCAGTCGGCCAGTTGGTCGTGTCGGCCATTGGTCTCTGTCGGCCGTTTGTCCATGTCGGCCGTTTGGCATTCGGCCATTTGTAGTAGATTCGTAGTTGAGGATATTGGGGTATATTTGGATTGTATAACAGCATAGCAGATAGATATTACTCAGCTTCATAATATTCTCAGATGGTAAAGAAGATTCCTCTTTTGAAAGTTTTCCATCCTGCCCCACACCCGCCCGTCACACCCTCATCCTCGATTGTTTCCAAGATAATCCAGTCCTCCCCTTATCTAACCTCTAAGGGTGAGATTTCCACTCGACAGTGATGGATTGGAAAGGAAACACTCATAATTATAAAGTACCTACTTATTGATTCAGAAATGATACCATCTAATATCTAGCAACATTTTATCAACGATTTTGTCGACTCGGTAGTTTTTCAAAATAAGCAACTTTGGTGTTTCTGTAGAATGTTGAAAGACATGTAGCGAAATTTTGTCTTCGCACTTTTTTGCACAATTCTGCACTGAGCAAAAATCGTTCTATTTTTGCTTCAACTTTTTCAAATTTTGTATGAGAATGTTAGCGCGAAATAAGAATAACGTAAGCGACAAAGTGAATTATACCTTTTTAAAAGAAACGTGGGAAGAAATTTAAAAATCTAAAACAGCCGTTTTGTTAAGATTATAATTACCAGTATTTTGGCTAAATTATACTTTTATATCTGAAAAACTGAACGGAAAATCTTCATATCGCGTAAATTTTAGTGGTACTTTAGAAATACTTTTTTATTCAAGGAATTTCCAAATCCTGTAATTCTAAAACAGCCGATCTGTAGTCCATACTTTCATCTATTACTACATATAGGACCTTAATTATAGAGTTTGCAAATTAAATTGTTTCTTTTCCACCCTAGTATTTTGTATGTAGGTGAGGTGCTGAAGAGTATTACAGTTTTTCCTCAATAGAAGCGAGTGGCAAGTATCTATACCTTGGGGAGGAAAGAGGATTCTCTATGGCTGTTCCGAAGCTTACGAGTCGGCTTAAACCAACCAGAGCCGACTCGTAAGCATCGGAACACCCTTCCTACTTCCTACTAAAGCAAGTTCTCATAATGCTCAATTTTGAATTATTTTTTTAAATAAGATCTGGGCCTGTATACAACACAAACCCAAATATTTTCCTGCACACCTTGCACTAGGCTAAAAGCCTGTATCGCAAAGTGTCGAATAGGTACATCGCCAGCGCCGGAGTTTGAACCTGGCACCTCCCGCTCGAGAGACTACCGCCTCAACCAACTGCGCCAACCTTGTACTTAATTTACCTAGACCTTTCGCTTCTATAGATGAAAAACTAATGGAAATTTACGAGTACAGCAATGATTTTCACAATGAATACCTCTCTACTCCTGTAGGCTATTTTAAAATAATCTATGCAGTCATCCTTCCAATACGTCTCTTAGTATATTTCCATACGAAGCAGACATTTTTGTAAGATTCCTCATCCCTTCCCTCCTCTGCCTGCATATCTCACACAACCTCCACATCATCTCTGTCTTCCACTCTTCCTTCTACAACTTACAACTTATTATAATACCTATGCTCTTCTCTTCTCTTCTCTTTTACTTTATTTTACTTACTTTCTACTTATATTCTCGCATTTTATTACTATACAAATTCATCAATATCAAACAAAAAAAGGAACCTCAAAGAATTGAAAAAATGCAATTTTGAAAACATTTTATCATGCAATTGTTCGTGCGATTTTGAACCGTAATGCCGCAGAAAATGACCGTGATATCATAGTTGGGTCCCGCATATTGACATTTCAAAAATTTCTAAAAATGTGCTAAGCATGCTTTGGAAAAAAAATAGAGGAGATACGAGTGCATTGAACCTTTATCTAGGGAATGAACGCAAAAGTTTTTTGATTGAGGCGAAATTAACCCCAAAAATGGAAAAAAACGTTTTTTTACGTTTTGTTATGAGATTGTTCAAACTTAATGCCGCGGGAAATGACCGTGACGTCATACTTGTGTCCCGCGAGGCCGATG
Organism: Ceraclea dissimilis; assembly: GCA_963576895.1. NCBI lineage: Eukaryota > Metazoa > Arthropoda > Insecta > Trichoptera > Leptoceridae > Ceraclea > Ceraclea dissimilis. Next base: position 18,029,147 of record OY756369.1, read on the forward strand.
GGTCTACATTTAGGAAATTGGTAAGTACTTACCTACCATTTTTTTTAAATAAAAGGACCCGAGCTTGCATACACAAATCCAAATACTTTCCTGCACACCTTGCACTAGGCTAAAAGCCTGTATCGCAAAGTGTGGAATACATCGCCAGCGCCGGGGTTTGAACCTGGCACCTCCCGCTCGAAAGACTGCCGCCTCAACCAACTGCGCCAACCATGTACTCAAATTGTATTAAATTATTATTCTTCCAAATCTCGCTTCCTAATTACTATTATGAGTTTCTACTTATTTACCTATCCCCGCCATTCCTGATCCATTATTATGTAAGTTTATAGAATGTAGATATAAGAAAGTGAGTAGGTTCCTATATAAAAGTTTAAGATTTAAAGAAGATGAATAAGAATTCCTTTGTTAGAATTCTATTGCTATTCTGCAACTTTCTATTTTTCGCTCAACACAAAGAGAATATTCTTTTAATGGACTCTTAATGCCGAGGCAACTGTCTGCTTCCTTGCCTTCTTATTCAAGAGTGTGCATACCGACATTTCAAAAATTTCTAAAAACGGGAGACCTTCTATCTCGACAACCGTTACTAAATTTGCTTTGAAACAAAATAGGGTAGATGCATTGAACCTTTATCTAGGGAATAACCGTAAAAGATTTTTTATATCTTGTATAGATTTCTCAAAATAAAATTTTAAAAACACCTCTGACCTTTTTTCCGAAAGACGGTAACTCGTTTCCCGAAAGTCGCGGAGTATTTTTTTTTCTTGTACTGATAATATGCATTAAAATCTAGGGAATAACCGTAAAAGTTTTTTGATAGACCCAAATTAAACCCAAAAAATGGGAAAAATCGCTATTTTTACCATTTTATCATGCGATTTTCAACCTTAATGCCGTGGGAAAAGACTGTGACGTCATTCCTGGTGCCAAGCCCTTAAGTTATGTATATTTATTAAAGAAAAGAAAACATTTGCGAAATATACAGGATGTGGTTTGTGAATTAATTCAAATGCAGTATTCCTACAACAGTGTAGAAGAATTAATGATGAACATTGTCGAAATTACGACCGACCTCGGCTGGCTTACGTGATCACTTTACACTCGAGAAAAATTCGCCATTTCAGTTCTCCCCGGCTGGGATTCGAACCCACCATCTTCCTTCAACAGTATGAAATGCAACAATACGTAGGTACTTAATGTATACGAAATTCGACAATACAGCCGTCGCTTTTCGTGGTGTAGTGGATAAGATCCCTACTATGCGAGACGAAGGTCCGGGATCGAATCCCACAGCCGGGGTGAACTGAAATGGCGAATGTTTCTCGAGTGTAAAGTGATCACTTAAGCCAGCCGAGGTCGATCGTAAGCCCGACAATGCGTTCATCCTTAATTCTTCTACACTGTTGTAGGAATACCATTGTATTTACTACGAAATGTAGAAAAAATCCAACGCTTTACAAGAATAATTTGTAAACCAAAAATAATTCAAATAAAATTTATTCCTGCTTTTTTTTATCTGGTGGTTGGCTTCTTAACTAAAGCACTATCCCTCGTTTTCACCAACTGGTTAGGTGAGGAATAGCAGAGATAAAAGTCACCTAGCCCACATTTGCGTTTCACCACGCGAAAATACCTACCTAACGGCTAGGAATCCCACTTATCTTAGGAAACGAAAATTGGGCACCTAACAGTGGCGGCTCGTGCCTTGGAGGGATAGGAGGGCGATACTAAAATCCAATGTACCTACCTAAAACGATAAATACCTAGTACCAGCGCCATCCTTCACTTTTTCTCCCAATACATACATTTCAAGCCGTAACACTATGTTTGTTACGTAATATTACATATACATATGATATAAACGAAACGCTATTGATGAAAACTGCAATCGTACAACTAATAATTGATTACTTTATTTTTTTGATCAGCAAACAAAAGACCAACAGTAAATTAAAAGACTTACCAGTTAGTCACCAGGCAGATACTAACTAGAATATACTAATTGGTCACCACGCAGATACTTATTAGAAGATACTAATTAGAATAAATTTGCCGAATACTTATTAGCAGATACCAATTACTTCTCCAATCAAAACTTGGACCCCTCCACGAACACCATTCATTGTAAGTCTGGATAGAATAGAAGACTGCGTGTTTTCCTCGCATCGCCATGAGTATTTTTAATAGATATTTCGATTCAGAGTATGCATACTGACATTTCAAAAATTTCTAAAAACGGGAGACCCTATATCTCGACAACCGTTACTAAATATGCTTTGGAACAAAATAGGCTAGAAACATTTATGTAGGGAATAACCGTACAATATTTTTTATGTCTTGTATAGATTTCTCAAAAAAATTATTTAAAAACACCCCTGATCTTTTTTCCGAAAGACGGAAACTCGTTTCCCGAAAGTCGCTGAGTACATTTTTTTTGTACTGATAATATGCATTAAAAAAGGGGATAAAGGGAATAACCGCAAAAGTTTTTTGATAGACGCAAAATTAACCCCAAAAAATATAAATAAACCCTATTTTTACCATTTTATCATGCGATTTTTCACGCGATTTGAAACCTTGATGCTGTGGGAAATAACTGTGACGTCATTCTTGGTAGGTACTAAACCCTTACATTTGCGTGAGACGACTATTCCTACATGCAGGGGAAATGAGGTCATTAAGAAGAAGAAATGGGTACGAACTTTCAATACTATTATTAAAAAAACAGGTCACCAAACACTAGATATAGGTATAAAATTCAAATTAATCACTGATAAATAAAATCGCATTTCTTGCATAGCCTATCTTGATCCACCGTGTTTCTTAAAAATGTTATTATTGTTCAGATATATCTCGTTCTTAACTGTGGTCATTCCAAAACTGATTATTATTGACAATACTTTAACGAACGCACAATGTTTGTTTTCGTGGCTTTAGGTATAGAATCACTAAATCTTCAGAAAAGCACTTATCAGAATCACACTAAGATCGACGCATTTATAATATATAATCTTTTAAATATTAACAAAAACATAAAATAAACAAGGATATCATAGGTTTCGTTTACACATTATGTAACTATACTATAGAAACCTATGGGACGCATACGCTATAACTAACGAAATGCTTACACTACTCTCTACCATACTTGTTACTAAAGACTGTTAATTCATTGTGATCTAAAAGTTCGGGAATATTATGACTGCATTGTTTTCAAAGCAAATTCAACAGTTTTACGAGTTTTGCAATTTTGGGAGTCAAAGTTAGACTATAAGTAAGCATCCATTCATAAAAGCATCATCATTGTATTGCAGCTAAGAAATTAAATGTATCCTTTTTGTTTATGACCATCTGCTAAACCTCGCGCAATAATTCTGGGGACCCGTACGGGCGAAATCCCTGTTGCCCAAGGCTGCCTATACTTTGGGCGTTTGAAACCATCATGAAGCAGGTAATATGTACAATACAAATTCGGGACAAAAATCTTCGTTGCCCCGTCGGCAGTATTTATTGCAGTTCCCGTCATAGACCTTTCATTCTCGTAATGTTACGGCTTAGGGTCTCGTAGGTAGTAAGGTAACACGTGTTGCCACTTGCACCATGTTGATTGTTTCTAACGTCCCTATTTACACAATACACATTGTTTACAGATACAGAACAGAGCCATTCTTAGGGAAAAAAAATCTGTTTTAAAATATCATATACTTAAGAATATTATACACATATTAAGCGCAAAAATGTGGGTGGGCGACGCCCCGTTGCCCTGTAGGACGAACCGGCCCTGGCACCTAACGGTAAGATCTGTCATATTAAACTTCACCCAACTACGTAATCGGCCGCCACATTGAATTTTATCAATCAGGTAGTGTTTTTTTCCGACCTGGGGTTATTTTATAACTCCAAAACAGTCCTAGAACACAACGGAACACAATATCATAACATGACACTTTGCATACAAACAATGTTTAGGCGCCATTTTCATTTTACCACGTACCCTAAACGCGCATGCGTCAATCTCTAAGTCTAGTGTTGCCATTAGGTAATAATATTTGTGTGAAATATGAAAAATAAAAATACGCGGTTATTTAACGACTGTAAATTATTTTTGTAATGATATTTAATATTTAAATATTTTTCAAATACAATCCCTGTGTTTAAGTTGTATTATTTACTCTATAAAGTAAACATTGTTTAAAAAAAATAACTACTTTTGATCAATTTGTTTTACATGTAGCAACCCTACAAATAAAAATCTTCCTAGCTGGATTTGTCCCAATTAAGTGGAAATTTGTCGGTGAAACGTAAATTAGGTAGGATTTTTTGGTAGGTAGGATAGCCACCCAGTTAGGAGCAGGAATAGCTATAGTCGGTGAAAACGGGGGTATGTCTTTGAATAACTGGCAGTCGTGTGTTCAATATGACAAATTGCATGAATATGACGGAAGCAAAGAGTGTGGCCTTCTGTTCTCTCTACTTGCCCCGCAAGTAAGAAGTATAGTAGATATAATACCTACATAGGTAGTATGAAATTCTTGTGGTGGCTGGGATTCGAACCTGCGACACCAAATTCTTGAATTCAGAGGTCAACCGGCAAAGATAGTTTACATAAATGTTTGTAAATTATTTAACACGAATTTTCATTATTTCAGCCTAGATGGTTCCACATTTGGATTCGTAGAACTTCAGCCATCTGTAGAGCCTTCGTTAAAAGGTTATTATAAGACGATACGTGGTAGGTACCTGGGCTGGATAGAATAATATAATGCAAACATCTTCATTAACTCATCATCCACAGTATAAGCTTACCTCAGTTCAGCCTCAGCTCACCGAGGCTCACGACCGGAATGACTTTCAAAATCAATCACATCGCACTAACTATATTACACAGTGGAAACCGTTTTATCAGGAATCAGATAATTGAAATCTCAAATCCCTTGGAAATAGATAAGTTACCATTCACCGACGTTCTTATGGAGAGTTCGTCGGCTCTGCAAGAGTTGCTGGATAGTTTCGCTGCAATGTATGTATTATGATTTCATTTCTTGGTCACAAACATTTTGTTGGCGATGACTTTTTATACTACAATATTATTTTTCTGTGCAGCGTCCTCGAGGTGCTCCGGCACATAGATGGCGCTATAAAAATATTCCAAATATTATTGTTATTAATTCTGTGCTCGTCTATTACCTTGACAAGGTTTTTTTATGCCTACCAAGAATTTCTTCGGAATTATATATTTTTTTCTATGAAATGTTCATCTTTATCGAGCTGCTGGGTCATGCCAGCCAATTTGACTGCCTCTAATGCTTCTCAGGAGCACTCCTCTACTACTAGATAAAATCGAGGATACTATACTGTGGTATATCCGCATTGGTGGCCAAGGAAGAAACAGGTCGTTATAAGGGAAGGTGAAATTAACATAGGCTGTAGCGAAAGTGGGCAGGTCACATGGCTAGAGACCCAGACGATAAGTTGTCGAAGAGGGTGGAAACCCGGAATAACTACCAGGGGTGTAGGAATACCACCACTACGATGGAGAGACGACCTGGTATTTTACCAGGTCGTCGTCGTGGGTACAAACTGAAACGGATAGAGCGGCGTGGAAGCAGATGGAGGAGGCCTTCGTCCAGGAGTGGACGGGAGTAGGCTGACGAAGAAGAAGTAGCGAAAAAAACCTGACGTGATAGAAAAATCTAACTTCTTTTTTCTAACGCCCGTTTTAGTCTATAACGTTTTAAAATTCAAAGTCAAGGGAAATTAAAGTCAAAATTATTTAGTAGTGTTAAATTTGAAGGTTTTTTTATATCAGTAAATGTTGAAGGTTTTCACGGTGTGCGATTGACATTGTTTCTTGATTTTCGGGTGAACCGTGTGTAAAACTTGGTCGACATTTCGACACTCTTACTGGTGTCTTCCTCTGTGGAAGTTTATCTAGACACGATTCACCCGAAAATCAAGAAACAATGTTTTTTTTATATATATTTTTTTAATTTCGGGGGTAGGTACAGATAATGAGGTGCATACTGTATTAAGTATTTTAATATCCACCTTTATATCCGTTAATATCACAAGGGAACCTGTTTCTTCATTATCATTATCATCATCAGCAGTAACAACATCACTCACAAATCACCTTCACAATCATCACATACACACAACACATAACGTATCAATACTATCAAATCAACTTACACAATTCTCTATGAAACAATGTTTGTATCTAACGCTAAAATGCTTTTGCAATATTCGATAGATGGCAGTAGTAGTTATAACTTATTCTATTCTAATTTTACTTTGGCAATCCACTCGAAATCGAGTGATCTATCTCCACCTAAGGCAATTGGAATCGTCAACATTAAACAAACATCATAAAAAAAGCGATACATAAATAAACAGTTACGACAGAAAATAATGAAATCAATAAGCACATGGTGACAAAACAAAACTTAAAACAGGTGTGGTTTAGTTCAATGCAGGTCTGGATGTAAATTGTCCAGAACTACATTACGTCAATGACAACAGAATTTGAGAGAGAAATCACTATAAAACAGAGACATGTTATTATTCAATGCAGGTCTGGATGTACTCGTAAATGGTCCAAAACTGCATTTCGTCAACTTCTTCTTATTCTTCTCTAGCCTTCCACTCTCCACTGCTGGATACAGGCCTCTTCCAATTTCATTCACTCGTCTCTAATTTGACCCCTCCGCATCCAGGTTCCACCAGCGATTTGGACAATGTCGTCAGTCAATCACTTTTATAAGTCGTCGTTTTTCCGTCTTCATTATTTCACTTTCCAAGGCGTATTCTCAGGCTCAACCAACACACAGTCGTGCGTTTAGACACTTCGCGAGCGCTTGCCGCAAATTTCCTTTGATTGGCGAGAAAACCGACACTCGATCGGATCGTTCACAAAAACTAGCAAGCCAAGTCAAACGCCGTATCCACACTTTGAATGGCTTGTCAAGGTTTGTCAAGAGTATGGACCCGGCAAATATCTTGTGGTCTGGCCACACTCCTGGTTGTTGCTTTTGGTCTCCAGGTTTATGATTTACCTACCCAGAGGTTTATGGCGATTCTCGACGAAGTCCGTCACTTTGGCGGGATAGTTTTGGTCAGTACTATTTATAATCAGACTACCAATCCGATACACTACTCCTATTCATAATAAATAATATGGATACATTTATTAATAATCATCATCATGTATCCCACAATTATCTTTTGTATGGCGATTATTGATTCCTCCACCACCTTCCTCTAATCATCAAATGATAAGGATATAAGGGAAGGGACCTAATGGTTGACACTTTAAGAAAAAAAAAACGGTTTTTTCTTAATAAAATAATAAAATTAATAAAATTTATAAAATTCTTTAATCAAAAAATCATTTTATTATACGTTAAAAATGATATCTGAACGTTAGAACAGATCCTTCCTTTAATAGATGATGAAATAAGGAATAAAATATGTGTATTAGATGTTTTGTGAATGGGACATTTTTAAACCTCTAAAAAGGTTTCTAATAGTTGACACCCTCCCCATTACAAGGAAACTAATCATGTTTTATAACATAAATGAACAAAAACACATTATTTAAGATGTCTTGTTTTAAAAATCACCTCACATTATAGTGCACTCACTCCAAAGATATTGTAATATAATATTTACTTACTTGTTTACGTATCGGGACATAAAAAAATGTCGCCATTTTGAAATAAGTTATTATCAGAAGCTGCTTTCTTCACACCTCACAAAAGATAGATTCACAACTATAACAAAGCCAATTCGGACAAAATATATCCAATTTTTTTTTTTATATAGGTAGTCTTCTTCCTCTTTTTCTTCTTTCGTATGCATGCGATCATTGTTCAAGTTGTCTAGGAGTCATAGCTCCGCGTCAATGTTCCGTAAGTAATCTGTTGACCCTTGCAAACTTCCTATTATAGGTAGTAGAAAAAAGTCATAACAACTATTAGGGCCCTGTCAACTTCTAGTGCCTTTACCATAAACGATTTATTAAGTGATGAATATCTTTTGATGGCCGAAGGAGATGTATATTCATAACATTGTGTATTGGTTTTTGCAAAGCATCGCTGCTGACTTGTGGCGTGCTACAGGGATCATCTGGGAGGACTATAATACATTTAAATTAATCATTTTTCTATTATAATTTATTATTAATATCAACAACAACCTTGAATACGTAAAATGGAATATAATTACAGCGTCTGCTACTGTTCGGCTCCTCAAGCCACTATCTTTTCAGTATCGTTTAGTATGAAAGCTAACTTTACATTTCAAAGCGAAGATTTCTTTATAATATACTCTGAAAAAGTGGCTATAGATTACGGGGTAAACTTCCACTTCCTATCAGATCAGCTCAAACTATTCTCTCCTTCAAGAGTAAACTGAGGCATCATTTACCTTTCCATGAATAATCCATCCAACTCTCAACTCCTTTGATTCCTTCCTTGTCCTTCATTCCATCCTCCACAACCCATTTTATATTTTTATTTTTTGTATGTATGTATATTATTTTTTGTGTGTTCGTTTTGGTTTCCATACTTCCCTGAGTAATGAGTATGTGTACAATTATTTATCACAAGTGGTTGGTTGGCAGACATTGCCTACCGAAATAAGCCCGCCATTTGGATTAATGTTTTATATCCAATAAAGTTTTTTATATTAAATGAATCTGGGCTTATCTAAAAAAAAAACAAATACACCTTTGTACACTTCGCAGAAAGCTTGTGTTGTGAAGTGGATTAGGTCGGGGATCGAACCCGCGCCCACTGGATTAACGAGCGCGCTACCAACCAGGCTACCGACTACCATTTATTTTTATAATTCCTAATATATTTGATCGTCAATAAATAATTACAATTTTATATTAAGATTAAGGTTCTACTCTACTAGAGATAATATAAAGAAGCGGATGGTGATCAGCGAGATTGTTATACTAACTGCTAACTAAATACTAAATAGTCAGTAGATATAATTTTACAATACTAAAGCTTACAGTAATATAGAAACACAATCGTATTAGTAATATATTATATTTCATTAAACAACCTGTCAAATATGACGGGCAGCTTCATAATAATCTATATATTTATACCCTCACGCCACATCCCTTGCAGGGTAGGCAGAGAGGACAGAGCGCCAGACAGCCCTATCCTTATTACACACACTCCTGGCTTACGTCACATTCATGCAATCTGTCATATACTTTTCAGAATATAGTTAATGAAACTCAATATATTTATTATTACCACAGTTATCAATATTAATACATAATAGGTAAAAGGCAAATTTATGTTTTTGAGTGTATGTGCCTAATTTTATTACTTGCAAAAATGTGTTTCTTTTTAGTTTGCGCCTTACATTTTATGCGTTTTTTATTGTAACAAATATATTAAAAAGGTTTTGTCGGCTATATAGAAACATTTTCATGCTTAAAAGCAATAGGTAGGTATCCCAAAGTATTACTGCTGGATAGGCAAGAAATAGCGGAAATAGGTGCCACTTGTAATTATTTTTCAAACAAAATTTGTGCTAGGTGGCTCCTATCTCCGCTATTCCTCACATAAAAAATTGGTGAAATCCAACATTTTAGAATCTTTTTATTGATGACGTCAGATGTCGACATGATTTTATTTATTTATTTACTTCACGGCACACAAACAGACATTACCCACATACAAACACAAACCAAACAAAAAACAATACAGATCAAGTTCAAGTAATGCCCTATTACATGTGTACACAACTAGTCAATACAGATAAAACAACATTCATAATCAAAGATCAGGTAATTCAAGAAATTGTATGTTAACAGTCAGTGCGAAAAAAGAAAAACAAAATGAAGTCAAAGCAAAAAAATGTTTAGTCAAATTATGTAAGTCAGGCAGAAAATTGAAGCAAATCACTGAAATATTATAAGGTCAAACATTGATGTAAATCATAAACAATAATTTGGAATGAGAAAACTATGCGTTACATTCGTACACGGTTACGCGGAGAATTATATGTAATGTGATGACTTTAATCTCAATCTGTGGCAGGCAAGTAAGTAGGTAGGTACCTAATGATGATAATGATAAAGCAGACACCTTGATTCTCCTCCATTGGATGATTAGTCAGTAGCCTCTCTGTAATATAATAATGATCATTTGATGGAAATCCCTCGGCTACTGTATTGTGCAATACTTGCATGGATCTATATATAGATCTTTATTATTTATCATTTTTGTTTGTGTGATTTTATTTTTTATTTTTTTTTTATATCAGTGACGTTCCATCGTTTTCTTATTTTGGAAAAGAGAGGGCTATAGAAGGAAGCTTGAGGTTTTCGTATTAGTATTCTCATCTAATCTTCTATACTATAGTATGCCTTTCCTTTGTCGTATATAGACCCCTAAACCGTTCATCTGATTGAGATGAAACTTTGGCAAATTGTAGTGATTGCCCCAAGGATGGTTCGTGGGGGTACGAGAGGGGGGCACAAGATGGGGTAGCACGAGGTGGGGACACGAGGGGGGGGCATAAAAAAACAATTTTCATCGAATCGAAATAGCTTTTGGTGTCGAAAAGATGAACATCCCTCCTGACATCCGCAAGTAAAGGGGGTTGGGGGGCTAGGGAGGTTGACTGAAAAAAGTGATATTAAATGTAGTGGACCGACCCCATTGCTGAAAAATATCTTACGGATAAGTGATAAGTCTTACAGGACACTTGAAAAAATATTTATCAGATTGATATTTATCAGAAAGCCGTTCTACATCAGGAACTTGCCTGTATTTATCGCATTTTATTGTAGGGGTATAATAACTTTCACGGAGCCCACGCCACTGCTTCGTGTATTTTTTATTATGATCGTCTTTTAAGAACACATTTTTTGAAATTTCAGGTTACTGCACTGTCCATTTCAAAGAAGGTAAGTATTTAAATGTAGGAATCTACTAAGTTGCATTATATTATTAATGTTATCTCTCATACAAAATGGCAATTTATTTCACAATTTAATAAAGTATGATGACTATACCTGATGCCTCTATAGTAATATGACTTGCTTTATTTCATCACTAAAATTTATATCCTTCATCAGGACTTGCGAATTAAGGCTCGGACTCCAACTATGACGTCATGGTCATTTCCCGCGGCATTAAGATTCAAAATAACATGATTTTTTTTAAATAGCGTTATTCAAAAAACTTTTAGGGTCATTCCCTAGATTTTAAAATGCATTCTGTCAACACCAAAAAAATATCCACAACTTTCGGGAAACGAGTTTCTGTTTTCCGGAAAAAAGATCAGAGGTTTTCTTCACTTTTTTGTTTTTGAGAAATCTATACAAGATATAAAAAATCTTTTACGATCCCTAGATAAAGGTTTAATGTATCTACCATATTTTTTCCAATGTATATTTAGTAAGGTTGTCGAGATCTAAGGTCTCCCGTTTTAAGATTTTTTTTAAATGTCGATATGCCTACTCTTAAGCCTCCACATTTTTTCGTACCAGAAAGTAACTCTCCTACCATTTTTGTACACATTTTTTGGAATATAATTAAGGATCTGGGCTTGCATACACAAACCCAAATACTTTCCTGCACACCTTGCATTAGGCTGAAAGCCTGTATCGCATAGTGTGGAATACATCGCCAGCGCCGGGGTTTGAACCTGGCACCTCCCGCTTGGGCTACACCAACCATGTATGTATATTTCTTTATTTTATATGTGACACCCACAGAGCCATCAACAAAACATGAATACATTATCACCAAAAAGAAAAACATCTCACGTCGACTCTCCAATTAAGGGCGCCCGCAGCACACACCAACAACAAAGACTGTCTAGTTTTGAACCTTTTCATGATATTCGCTTTTTATGAATTGTAATAATATTCGTATTTCTATAGATGAGTAGGTACAAATTAGTTGAGTAAAGACGTTAAAAAATATGTATGTATATTATTTGATTTTACCTTCATAAATATAATAAGTAATGAATAATGATATACCTAATTATTGGTTACTTTTCTCCATAACCTTTTCAATTCATATTGATAAATGGTGAAGAAATACAAACATTTTCTTCTTTTATATTTGACTAAGCATAGCTAATTACATGGTACCTACTATACTAATTACAAATTAGTTTGGTATTATATTTGTTCATTTACCAATTGAAGATGAAATGTTACTCTAGTCTATAGTAGTATGTTGATACCTGAATCGTTTGTAGGTAATGTTTATTTAATAAAATGTATTGAATTATGCTAGTGGATAATTCACTTTTAATGTAGGTATTTATATCTTATTCTAAATGTTACAGAATCATGGATTATTGTTATGTCCACGCTAATACTAAAATCAATTATAATTCTTTTGTAATTAGAAGTTTACTTCTGCTACAGAAAACATATTCGATCCAAAAGATGGGTCCCGTTCGGCAATATGCCTACCTAAAATGTAAATTACCTATCACAAATGGTTGAAAATTTGAACATTTAGGTGGGATGAAGGACAAGGAAGGAAAACAAGGGATTGTCAGTTAGATGGATTATTCAAGAAAGGTAATCATGCCTCGTTTGAAAGAGAGAATTGTTGGAGCTAGTCCTAGTACTAATAGATAGGAAGTGGAAGGTTATTCCATAATCTAGCCGCGTATGTAGTGAAAGAAGAAGTGAAGAAAGATGTGTGATGTGAAGGTATGGTTAACAAACGGCGTCCACTCGAACGTAGAGATAAGCCATGAAATGCCGAGGGTGTGAAGCTGGACAATATGTTTTGTCAAGATGTAAATACTCTTGTTCGTAATTTTTAAATATGCTCGGTAATTTTTTTAATCTCCTATTTTGTCTCTCAGCTTCATGAGTTGAATAAATGATTTCATATATACTAAACTAAGTATTTCTCCATATTATATCAATGAATTTTTAATACGTAGAGGCGCGACTGACCCCCTGACAATTACTCGCCTATATGGTGTACCTACCTAATATACAATTTGTGTTACCTCGTTCGCTAATGACACAAGTTCGGCTACTGTATATTCTACTTACGAGTATCACCTGGCCTATGTATGCTCTATATCTATACACTTCTATACATTTCTATACATTAACACTATTTATTTATTTATGCATTCACTAATGGTAGACACAAATTATTATTTATATTTTATTACGAAGAATTTAATTCCAATCATTAAATAACATAATGTAATTATCTATCAATTTGTAATCTATTACCAGAGCTGGGCAGAAAAGCGTTAATCCGTTAATCGTTAATTAACGAAGTTAACATTTTGGTTAACGATTTAACGTTTTTTTCACCTCCAAAAATTTTTAACGGATTATTTAACTCCCGTTACATTTTACTTCCGTTAATTAAGTCCGTTAATATTTGATTGTTTGCATAGACTTTCATTCACTGGCGACATTGGCATTAGATAATCCAAGGGTTGTATGGGGTTATGTGTGGTATCGTATGTGGGTTGGGAGTTGGAAAAGAAATTTCACTTTGTTGGGATACATGGCGATAGTGTAAATGTGATAGTAGTTGTACTTATGTAGTTCTATTTCATGCCATTTAACCGCGATTTATTAAATTAACGCTTTAACGGATTAACGTTAATTTCCGTTACATTTTTCAAAATGATAACGATTAAAGAAGTTAACTTTTTAGTTAACGGATTATCGATTAACGAAGTTAACTTTTTGATTAACGGTGCCCACCTCTGTCTATTACCTGACTCCTTGTATGTGTTTGTGTTTCTACCTGATGTGATGGAATGATAGTTAAGTTTAGTTTGAAACACCCAGTAGCTGAACAAGACTATTAGCAGCCTCTCTAATTGTATGGAATGGGTTTGAAATTAACCATAAACTATTTACTAATGTTTTCATATCAAATAAATGAGGCAAGATAGTATATACCTACCATTTATTAAATATTTTATGTATGATTTCTCCATGCCTTGGCTATAGATAAATATTATATTACCGGGTTGACTGGAAGATATTACTTTTGCAATACTTAATATGTTCGCCCTTTAGCACAATATGTACTAATGTCTTGTTTTGTATTTGTTCATGATTTTTTGCTAATAAAGATTTATTTATTCACTTAAGAGTATCCATACTGATATTTCAAAAATTTCTAAAAACGGGAGACCTTATAGATCTTGACAAACTTACAAAATATGCTTTGAAACAAAATAGGGTAGATGCGTTGAACCTTTATCTGGCGTATGACCGTAAAACATTTTTTATATCTTGTATAGATTTCCTAAAAAAAATTGTGAAAGACACCTCTGATCTATTTTTCCGAAAGACAGCATCTCTTTGCCCGGGCGAAAGTCGCAAAGAATATTTTTTTGTATTGTTAATATGTATTAAAATCTAGGGAATGACTGTAAAATTTTTTTGATTTTAGCGAAATTAACACCAAAAAATGGAAAATTGCTATTTTTCTACATTATATCATGCGATTGTAAATGTGATTTTAAACCTTAATCCCGCGAGAAAGGACGGTGTCTTCATATTTGGAGCCTTGTTTGCTACCCAAAAAAATGCACAATATAAAATTAACATAAAATATCCAGTGGTTTGTTTCTTGAAGATTTTGAAATGCTATAAGCAAATATACTTACTTCCTTAAGGTATAGTGATGTCTAGTTCTTGCGATTATGAGATTTCTATAAAATTAGGTTCTTTCCAAAGATTTTCTTGGGTCGATCCAGTGACTAACAACAGCTCCAAATCTCCTTCATTGTATGAACACTAGAAGTGATTTTTCCAGTACCTAAGTATCTCCAATGTTATCAAGGTCTCATAAAATTGAAGAATATAACTTCATACTATTTTCTATAGTGGAAGTAAAATGTACTATTTATGTTTGTAGGCGGTGTTGCTATAATGTATGGTCTTAGTGGAAATGGTGTTGCTTAATAAGCCAGCGCTTGCAGGCAGTCAGCGTGATTTGAAAGGAAATTGCACCGCTATTATTCACATCCATCTGCCGTATTTCAAAACCACCCCGTCAATAATTTATACCTAATGATAGTAGTGCTACGAAATGAAGTTAAGTATGGTCTCCTGATAGTCACAACGTAGTATTAAACCTTCAGAACTGATTTCAAATCGTCTTTCCTCTAGTGTTCATACTCGTATGTGTTCCTGATACATAATTATTTGTATTCTTCGGTGCCACTGCCAATATTAAAGAAAAATACAAATTTCACTAACACCTTAACGTTCATATTCTTCTAATACCTATCGAAAATATTTTTATAGAGGAAATCTCGATGTTTTTGACCGTCGGCGTCGGTACATGGTGGAAGTCCATTTTTAAGGTAAAATGCAAAACTAAATATTTAGATCCACAAAAAAATGTGGATTTTAATCTAAATATTTAGTTTTTCATTTTACCTTTTCATAAAGAGATGAGTGACCGATATATGGCGGAGAGAGACAATGATGATAGGATGGCTAAAAATATGAATACCTATGTATGTGGGAAAGAAGAGGCGTTTTGAGTAAAAGGAATCGGATAGCATTTATGAAAAATTGCATAAATGTGGAGGAAGCAAGGAGTGTATGCAAGGGCTGAGCATTTTGTCCTACCTGCCTTCCCCTGAAGGAAAACCACAGGCGGTGTGATGATCGATATAGCAAAAATTACCTACATCATGTGAACAGCGCCATTGAGTGTAAAATCCTTCGACAAAATAAATATACCTACTGTTTCAACAATGTGTATACAGTTACTTACTAGAAGTAGAGGATATTGTGCAGACAGAAAGTATAGGAAACGGATGTTGCAGGAAGTAATAAACACTATACCCTCTCTACTGGCTCCACTATCTAACCACACTACATAGGCGTTATGTTTGCCTGGTAATCCTGACTGAAAATATGACTTAATAAACACCGCGATAAAATCTCTTACATGATAGAGAAAGAAGCCAAGAAGTAGCTAGATACTTTTAAAAAAGTGTGAAGGGTTGACTGAAAAATACTGGTTCTGTAATAAGTTCGGCTTTTGACTTTTCTCGATTTTTTTAAGCATCTAGACTAGTATACATAAGATCAAATGCTTTTTTCCACAGCTCATATACCAAGTTTGAAAGTTGTGAAATGAAGGAATACATTGTTAGTGCCGGCATTCGAACCTTGTATCTCCTGCCTGGGAGACCGGCGCTTCAACCAACTGTGCCAACCATACTCGTCCACTTCTTAAGATATGTATAAGCATTTCGAAAATATATGTGTCTATTTTGATTTCTGAACAAATCTATGGCTGTTAATCAAAGCTTGGGACCTAACTATGACGTCACGGCCATTTTCCGCGGAATTAAGGTTCAAAATCCCACGAACAATCACATGATGAAATGTTAAAAATAGCGTTTTTTCATTTCGAAGCATTTCGCTTCAATCCAAAAACTTCATTCCCTAGATTTTAATTCATATTATCAATACAAATAAAATAAATCCGCGACTTTCGGTAAACGAGTAACTGTCTTTCTGAGAAAATATCATAGTTGTTTTTCACTTTTTTTTAGAAATCTATACGATATATAAAAAATCATTTAAGCTCATTCACTAGATAAAGGTTCAATGTATCTAGCCTTTTTTTTCCAAAGCATGTTTTGTAAGGATGTGGAGATTAAGGTCTCCCGTTTTTTGATTATATTTTTTTTTGAAATGTCAGTAGGTATGCATACTTTTAAGAAAACGACTTTATGTACCTATTTAGATATAAGTTGTTGTCTACTGAAGAATAATAGGTATAATACGTACCTACTATGTATAATAAATACCTACATCATAGTTACATATATTTTTAGTTGGTTTTGTTGGTACCACCCGGAAGCCATTTGTTTCCCTCATGCAAATGCATTATTCCATTCTTCTTCTTTATGGTCTGCGGTCTCCTCTATGTAATACACTAATATCATTTTATTATTACTATTGTTGTTACCCACACATGAAGACATTGCGGCCGCCATTGTTGCGCGACACGCTGTGTAGTGTGTGTGTGTTGCCAGTGTGAGAAAATAATAATATTCTTATTATTTAAATTACTCGCTACATCTTTTGTTGGAGACATTTAGACATTATTTATTCTCGTGTGACATCGTGATGGTGGGTTATATAATATGTAGGTAGGTACTTCTACCTATTGTCATGTTGGTACTAGGTAGGTAGCCCTGAAACCTACGTATGAGATGGCGTATACAGGTTTTCATTTCAGAGGGGGCGAAAAAACTCCTAGGGAAGGCAATTGAAATTTTAACATAGACGTAGTAAAAAAATCAGTAATAGCGCCTCGGGCGAAACTTTTCTTGAAGGTGAGTGAAAAAGGTTATGTTTTAGTTTGGCATTGTAAGTGAACAAAAAAGAAGCGCCGCAGGCGAAATTTTGTGAAAAGTGATGAACCTGGGATTTCTCTATAGCAGATGGCACATGATTGTTTGACATTTCGGGGAGGGCCCGGGCCCCCTCCCCCCCTCTATAAACGCCACTGGTATGAGTTCACATATGAACTCATTTAACTGCATTTTGTTATATATGTAGATTGTAGGTATGTGTTCACGTTCTTTGACAAATTATACCAACTTAAATATACTTAGACAAATGAAGGTATAATAGTGCTACATATAGTCATGCAATAAAACCAAGACCACATCAAGCCATGCCTAGACCAAAACAACGATCGAATTCTGTCCTCTCTGCCTACCATGCAGAGAGGACAGAAGCCAGACCTCCCTGTTCCTACACACACACACACTCATTGCTTCCGTTACATTTACGCAATTTGTTAATTCTTGTAGTCAAAATGGCCCGTCCTTGAATTTCTCCAAGCCCTTATTCACTTTCATTCTAGTCACTAAATCCGTCTTACAGTCACTCATCTACTGTGTAATAAATAATAATCTCCTTCCCTATCTTATCTCTCAGTGCTTTCCTGCACATTCTCAACGATCTCGAAGTTTTTTTTTTATTTATTGATTCGAGCACACACACAGACATTGAATACATATAAAACAGTATGAAAAACAGACAGGAGGATAATCTAAACAATGCCCTATTTTATATCTACTCCGTTTAACTCTGATTTGTTTTTCTTCAGCCAAGTCTCAAAGCACTATCATTTTTGCTTTCGTGGACACATTGCTACTACTAACAATAAAAATATTCTCAACAATGTATCATATAAATTATTTCACTCCTTGCTACCCTATTAAATTATTATATCTGCAAATACCTTCCAAATAATTATACAGTCACCTGATAATGTGGGAAGAACGATTATATCAGGCGTGAAAAATATGTCTATAACCCTTTTATAGGCAACGTGAGGGCGTTCTGGGCTATAAATCATTACATTAGATACAGCGAGACCGAATAATAGATATTCTAGCCCTCGAGCCTTATTGGGACTACCTCGAAATATTAACCAAACTAGAAATTATATCATTTTCTATCGAGTGATCTGCATACTAGATATTATCTTTGTATATTGATGCCTGATGTGGAAAAAAGTTTACGTAGGTACCTACAAATGTTTGAGATAGCATTTCTAATTTCTACTCAAGAATTTTGTTAATACATTTTTTTCTGCGTTATGGAGGTCATATCTGTGACCTAATCAATCCGTCGCGTCGCAGACATTATAAGGTTGGGGACCCAACTTTGACGTCACAGTCGTTTCCCGCGGCATCAAGGTTCAAAATCGCATGATGAAATGTTAAAAATAGCGTTTTGTCCATTTTTTGGGGTTAATTTCGCTTCAATCAAAAAACTTTTACGGTCCCTCCCTAAATTTTAATGCATATTATCAATACAAAAAAAAAACTCTGCGACTTTCGGGAAACGAGTTGCGGTATTTCGGAAAAAAGATCAGAGGTGTTTTCCACATATTTTTTTGGATATAAAAAATCTTTTACGGTCATTTCCTAAATAAAGGTTCAATGTATCTACTCTATTTTTTCCAACGCATTTTTAGTATAAGGTTGTCGAGATCTAAGGTCTCCCGTTTTTTATTTTTTTTTAAATGTCAATATGCATACTCTTAATGACAGCTGCAATGAATGAACTTTCTCTTCTTCACTATGTGTCCTGTCGGGTCCCCCCCAACGTTGAGGACCACTCGGGAGAACGCCTCTCTGTCCTGGGCAGTGCGAAACAGCTCCTCCGAACTTTCTCTAGGAAAGGTAAAATAATAACTATAACTTCATGTCATATAGAGCTTAGCATATAGTATCTAGGTATAATGTATTGGTTGATAGAGTTAGGTATAATCACATGTGTATCGGTTGGCTGTAAATTAGTTAATATAAGGCTGTAATTAAACAGATTCTCCGACACAACCAGCCAGCAACATTAGGTAATACCTCTATACATCTAATATCTACAGGGTGATCTGACATCTACTATTCCATTACATAATACTGGTATTATCCAAGTCATCTATGTTTGTAACGACGGCCCTTTGGCAAATTTTGCAAGTTTTATGAATATGTATGGAAATTAAAAGCAGCGACTTTGGGTGGCTAAAAATTTTCGTCGAATTCTCACTTTTTATGAATTAAAATTTGAAATATCGAATGTACCTACTAATGAAATTATAAATGAAAATAGTTTCGAAATATTTCATTCGTGGAAATAATTAAGTAAGTACCATTTTATACAACGTGACAGAAAATGAAAATCGAATTCTCATACATACTATGTGGTACATATACCTATACACGTAAAGATTGCTAATCACCTTCTATAGGTATGTGTGTAAAGTACCTATGTATGTAGATAGGCATGTAAGAGGAGTTTTGTGGCTTAGGTACCAACTATAAAAGTCGACAATATGAATCTGGTATTACGACTTTCATGACGAAATTGGAGAGACGAGGAAAAGACGGAGCCTTGTGATCTTCCTGTGTTTACTCGAGGAACTTTGAAGAGTGGAGTACTAATAGTGGTTACACAAAAACATATTTAGCTAAGCCTCCGTCAATTTTCACGGGTACGTACCCACTAGTATACAATAATACCCACGGTGATACAGAGGTGTTATAGCTTATCTCGCCCATACCTCTGTAATTATATATCATTCACACCTGTATATCTTATTGCCATTTACCTCTGGTGATACCCCTCCTACTTTATTAGAGACCCAGGCCTGTACAACTTTACACTTTTTTTAATGCTCTTAATTGCAATTTAGCTTCTGGTATGTCTGACAATAGGTATGACGTTGCTCTTTACAGTCCCTAAATTACATTTTTTTTTGTAAATAAGTTTTGTAAATTCACTGAGCAAAATCGTTATATTATTGCTCCAACTTTTTAAAATTTTGTAAATGCGTAATATTGTAAATGCGTAATAAGATTAGCGACAAAATCGATTTTGCACGTCAGAGGTACTTACAGAAAATTTGACAATGTCCGATATACACAAGAGTGTAAATGAAGACTACAGGGGAAAAACATGGAACGTCAAACGACAAAATTAAAGTAATAAGGCCGTCTAGTAGCATCTGTGTGTACCTATAATCCTGCAAAATTGTCAAAGTAACAAAATTCGTTGTCACTGACTGTGGCAGTTTTATTTATTATTTGTACAAGGCAATAATCATGAGGGTTCGCGCGCAATAAGTCAATATGCCTAGTAAGTAACAGTACCTGTGGTAGGAAAAAGCATTAAGAGTGCGCATACCGACATTTCAAAAATTTCTAAAAACGGGAGACCTTCTATCTCGATAAAATAGGGTAGATGCATTGAACCTTTATCTAGGGAATAACCATAATAGATTTTTCATATCTTGTATAAATTTCGCAAAAAAAATATTTAAAAACACCTCTCACCTTTTTTCCGAAAGACGGAAACTCGTTTCCCGAAAGTCGCAGAGTAAATTTTTTTTCTTGTACTGATAATATGCATTAAAATCTAGGGAATAACCGTAAAAGTTTTTTGATAGACGCAAAATGAACTACAAAAAATGGAAAAAACGCTATTTTTACCATTTTATTATGCGATTGTCACGCAATTTTGAACCTTAATGCCGTGGGAAAAGACTGTGACGTCATTCCTGGTGCCATGCCCTTAACAATGAATGTCAGTAACACTTAAAAATTAAATGTTGATTTACGTAAATGTGCCATTGATTTATATTCCTTGTTTTTCCTCTGTAGTTTTCAAATGAAAACTGTGCTTTTACCAAATAAATTTACCATATTTTTACGTAAATATTTTCATACAAAAGGCCTGCTCTATTTAAATTTTAAATATCTCTTATTTCCAATCTGATATCATTCCCAAATCATGATTTATATCACTTACAAGTTGTCTATATTTATAATCACACAAAGGCGATAGATAGGGTTATAATATTATAATTTCGTATCATGGACGTCGCTAGCCTCGGAGCTATGGGGGGGGGGGCAAGAAAAATTTAAAAAATATGTGTAGCATAAAAACGCATAAATACCGCCGCAGGCGAAATTTTTTTGTGATACAAAGTGGAGAAGGTCGTGATGTGATTTGTTTATCCGAAAATGCGTATGATACTTTGCACAATAATAGGTACTTATGTATGTATGAAAAATGATTTTTTATAAAAAAAACAATAATAAATAGCGCCGCAGATAATTTTTTTATGAAACTGGTGGATTTTTATATAGTCATTTTAAAAAAATATGATATGACGAGAAAATGCGTTGTAGTAATGTGATTTTTTGTGAGGTTTTATCATTTAGTGGTATAAAAATTGACGATATGTTGAATAATTGATTTTATGTATGACGAAATGTCAATCAGAGCCCTTTACACTCTGATTGGCATGGATCTGATAATGATTATTGTTTTCGATATTTTGTTTGATAATATGGTAAAATATTGTAAAAATTGACGAGTCCAGGTGCCCGAATGGGCCTACGGACGATACAGAACAATAAAACAATAAAAACTATATACCTATTCCAATCTCTAGGGGGGCAGCCGCCCCCCTATCCCCCCTGACGATGCCCATGTTTGGTATAGAGAAACACAGGTAGATAAGTTGTATTATAATTGTTATTGTAAGGAAATATGAGATATTAATATTACAGCGCAACTTATAATTATCTCAATTCACCGAAGAATGTTGAAAATTCAGTAGAGACTTAATGCTAGAGATATCAATGCCTCCAGATATTTCTAATCTATACTTGGCCAGTCTATATATATCCGGATTCTACAGTAGGAAATACAACCAGTGTTTATAACATTGTTTTGAGAAGGTATGCTCTTAATTACAATTGATCTGAATTATAAAATAACGTAAAATGAATGAAATTAGTCGAATTGATCGTTAGTCGAGCTTTGCGCGGAATGAAGACTTGTCAACACTTCTCAGTATTATCAGCCAGAAGAGTCTACATATTATCATTCATGATTCACATATAAACTCATCAGCCACAGGGAAACATTCACCTATCCAGATATCACGGATATCACAGGATTAGGCTCAGATATACTGCTCTATATAAAATACAATCACTGTGCCTGAAATATCAGTATTTAGAAATCGTCTTACATTATTGCAATTATTAATAATTACAGATTTTTACATTTTTATGTAGGTAGGTACTTATAAATTTTCCTGTAGGTAAATCTAATTTAGTCGAATTTACTGTAAATCGTTTTAGACAATAAGCCCAAATCAATTTTGTCGTTTACTTATTTTGGGCGTATACTTTCATACAAAATTTGAAAAAGTTTAAACGATATAATAGATGACAACCACCTACTGATGTGTCCACTGATGGAGGAGGGCTGTACACCTGGGGACCTGATTGTTGCCAATGACAAGGCGACGAAAGTCGCGGCTTATTGGAGTGGTAGACTTTAGACCGGACACGAAAAGTAAGTAAGTATAGAATGATTTTTTACCAGAGAATAACGCTCTTTTAGACTCTCTAAGAGGTTATTTATGTACCTTTTCCCTGGTTTCCCCATTACTGGCATCCTGTAGGTACTGTGATTGCATAGTAAGTAAGTAAGTAAGTACCTAAGTATAAGTCAGTACTTAATATAATAGGTATACATTTACACATTATGTAATCATTAGACTGCACCCTAATATCCATAATACAATAAGGTACCCAGTACCTACACACATAATATTACATCCTATGTACAAAGGCGGAGTTACATTGCACCCTCCTGATGGGGTAGGAAGGGATAGTAGTACCTACATAGTAGTACCTAATAGTAGTACCTACATAGTTGCAATAATTTACACAATATAATATCATACTAGCGGATCCCGTGAATACTATATTCACGAAATTAGACATTTTTTTATTAACTAACTACTCATACTGCCACTCTACCACGTCCTTCAAAGTTCTTCAAAGGAACATATAGAGAGGGCCTTGGTCTTACCTACTTACTATACTAATTCTACATACGTTCCTACTATACATATGTACCTACCTACAGTAAGTATGATTACAAAAAGAATTCGAATTGCATTCTCTATCAATAATATAATAGGTAGGTATCTTTGATTATAGAAGTACCTACCTGATCAAATTATTTTCTGGAAGGTATGTATGTATAATGTAGTACTTTTACGCGGAAAATTATTTTCATTCATAATTTCATTAGTATTCGATACCTATTTCAAATTTTCA
Organism: Ceraclea dissimilis; assembly: GCA_963576895.1. Classification (NCBI taxonomy): domain Eukaryota; kingdom Metazoa; phylum Arthropoda; class Insecta; order Trichoptera; family Leptoceridae; genus Ceraclea; species Ceraclea dissimilis. The sequence continues at coordinate 18,052,835 of OY756369.1, forward strand.
TTCATAAAAAGTGAGACTAAAAATTTTAGCCACCCACGAACGCGTCGCAGCTTTTAATTTACATACATATTCATAGAACTTGCAAAATTTGCCAAAGGGCCATCGATACAAACAGACATGACTTGCTTTTACCATTATTATGTAATGGAACAAGTATCTACCACCTATTATTATTGCTACAGATTTCTAGTATTAGTAATGTTAACACATCATACTCTAAGCCTGGCCACACACGTCCCGAAGTTCAGTTCCGGAATCGACCGTTTTGCAAAAAAGTTCCGACCAAAACCTCTTTCTGAATTTAAAATCGGGGTGACGCTGAATTCAGAGAGAGGTTTTGATCGGAACTTTTTTGCAAAACGGTCGATTCCGGAACTGAACTTCGGGACGTTTGTGGCCAGCCTTACTATCGTTTCCCTCCCGGTGCCTAACAAGGGTTGCAAATGACGCAATGACGATATTGCGTAACTCTCGTAATAGGGTACTTGCATTTTTTTTTCGTCCGAAAAATATATTAAATCGATAGTTCTACTTACTAAAATTACAAATAAAATTATAAAATGTAATTTTAATTTACCGCTAATTTATAATAATTAATTGAAAATGTTAATTTGACGAGTTTTTCTATGGTGCCCTGAAACGAGCTAAACGTGATTGTGACGTCACGACGCCATGAAATTCATAGTCAGAATTGGATTGTTCGTGGATTATGTATAGAGGAATTGGGGAAAGTATGACGTCACAATACGGCGGCCAGTCAAAAACTTGTTTTTGCGCTACAATTGAATATGAGACTTTATTTTATGAATATATCCACAAAGACAGAGAATTAAAATCTCAAATTTTTGGAAAACCCTAATTTATAGATAATGTACCGAAAACCAAAATTTAAAAAAAACATGCAAGGACCCTATAGTCGTAATTAGGGCTGCCACCACTCCGGGTTTGACCCGGCGTCTACGGGTCTGAATGGTGTTCTCCGGACTCCGGGTTAGCATCGTATATCTCCGGATCAGACTGGGTGGTGAGACAGAGTTGCTTAAACCGGGCAGTCACCTCCCGACCTATATATTATGAAAATCCGTTAAATCTCATTAAAAATTAAACTGTTTCATCAAAAAAATCGCCTGCGGCACTACCTTTATGATGCTTTTAGTGTTATTATTATTTTTATTGAAAATAAATCTGTTTACACCACGACTTTCTTTGCTCAATCTCAACAAAAAAATTCATTTAAGTTTTAAAAATTAATTTAAAAAAGTATACATTTAAGAGAAAAGATTCTCAATACAAGAATAAACTACAGCAATTTTCATATTCGTTGTGATAAAATATACTTTTTTTTCTAGATACTTTTTTTAAAGATAGTTTAATCTGAGGTGAACCATATTACTTACTGAATTATTCAAAATGTCTGATCTGACATGAATGTTTATAATCTGAGACGGTAATTTGATTACAGCACGTTCTTTATTTAAAATTTCAAACACAATCATGTTCTATTCCATCATAGATAATGTTATTATTACATTGTCCATAGACAGGAGCTATGTATAATACCAAGTGTATTACAATATCAAGATCAACTGATATTGATAAAAACAGTGGCGAATCTAGTTAATGAAATAGTGGTGGAATGCTAGGCACGAGAATTCAAAACTAATTTTAAAAAATCATTAGTGAATCAAGGATCGAGTTGATCTGACTGGAACGGGTGTATATTTTTCGCCATCATTGTCTCATTTTTGCATTCACACGTCTTTTTTTGAGCCGGAAGCCGTTTGTTAACATTTGCAAAATTCTTATGATGTAGGTATTTATTTTTTATTTTTATCGTTTATTCTTACAACGAACTTCATATACATATACTTACCTAAAAAAACTCTTTTTTTAACAAGTAACATGGCAAAAGGCGGGAAATTTTTACCAGAAAACCCATGCCTACAATAAATCCATTTTTCGTGTGTAAAAAAGGCATTTTTTCTATTTTTTGTGGTTAATTTCGCTTCAAACAAAAAACTTCTACAGTTATCCCCTAGACTTTAATGCATATTATCAGTACAAAAAATGGTTTTCTCCGCGACTTTCAGGAAACGAGTTTCTGTCTTTCGGAAAAAAGATCAGAGGTTTTTTCACAATTTCTTTTGAGAAATCTATACAAGATATAAAAAATCTTTTAGAGTGTTTCCCTAGATAGAGGTTCTATGTATCTACTCTATTTTTTTTCAAAGTATGTTTAGTAAGGTTGTCGAGACTTAATGATTCCCGTTTTTAGAAATTTTTGAAATGTCAATAATGCCTACTTTTAAGGAAATAAGATACCGAAAATAAATCGGTGTAAAACATGTGATTGGCATTCAAAATACTGAAAACGTCCCTGTATTTCGCAATAACATTCTTATTTCAAAATAGTATCATATTATATTTTTATGGCTGTTGAAACGCGACGTACTCTATCTAACCAGTAGCGAGTTTAATAATAATGGACCTACCTAAGTATTTTAATAATATTAGACAATAATATTTTTACCTGTCAGTGCCTTAGTTGGTAGTTGGTAAGCTGTTTCATTGTAAAGTTGGGGTGTCAATAGTGAGGTGTCATGTTCATTCTAGGATCTAGGAACACAGGGATCTGGATAAGATTAAGGCTGGATACTTAAGTTACTATAATATTTTAAATGCATAATCCATTGTAACGGTTTTATTGTGTGTGTAATCTTGATAAAATTATATCATTTCTATATAATAGTCATGTGGGTAGAGGGTACCTATACCTATCCTAACTTATGTTAATACTTATTATATATTACTGCGAAATGCGATGATTAAAAATTATTTATAAGTCGGTACGCCACAGTGGCGTATATAGGATTTCATTTCGGGGGGGGGGGGGGGGGGCGGGGGGCGAATAAACTCCTGGGGAAGGCAATTAAAATTAATTTTAACATAGAGCTGCAGTAGACAAAGAAGAATGGACATGAAGATCTGAGAATTTGCTGCGAACCAATCCGCAGGATTAAGACTGGAGAAAAAGATTGGTAAACTTGAAGAATTTCAGTAGAAATGCCATTGCTGCCAGCAACCGAAATTGTAGTTCTAAATTCGCCGGTTCTAGGTTAGGAAACGTAGGAGCATCTGTTCACTACACGACTAACCTGAAAAACAAATCTACATATGGATCATCGTGAAAACGTGCAACAACTATTGACTTCCTGGAAACCCCTCTCTGAATTCAGTTTTACCCTGATTTTGAATTCAGAAAGAAGTTTGGGTCGGAGCTTTTTTGCAAACGGTCGATTCAGTTAACTGAACTTCCGGGCATGTGTGATAGCCTATAGTCTGAAATTTAATGTTTGAAAAAAAAAGTTTCAACCAAAACCTCTCCCTGAATTCAGAATCAGGGTAACAATGCGACCTTCACATACTTTGTTTAAAACGTAATTTTAGTCCAACTTTTTTACAAACAATATCTACAATTTCAGATTATGGAAATTCCGGATATGTGAGTTCTCCCTTACGTACATTTCGTTTCACTTTACTTGTCACACTTTTTCTACAGAATTACTATGTAGCCAGTGGCCAAGTTATTTGAAACCAGGGGTAGGTTCTAGTTAGGTACCAACACCTAAGTCTAAAACGTACCTACCTATATTTGAAGGGTAAGTTTCAATATGTGTATTGGTAAGAGTCTACTTTGTAACATTCGTGGCTGTGAATAAGTAATATATTTGAGTGAATAGAGGAACAGTCCCATTCCAGGACTAGGCCCGGGGGCTAGGACTGGATGGGAGGGGTGGATGGATTGACAGTTGAGTATATAATGTATTATAGTATGTCCCTCAGCCCTCACGCAGTCACGCACGGGGCTGGATAATGGAGACACACAGGGGTGGGCAACAAAGTACCAGAGAGAGATGTGGTAATTGAATGTCTACAAATGAGTCCCAGAGGACGCCCTACCCTACACAGGGATCGGCAACTATCACTACATTCAAAATTGAAAATCTCAAATGATTCTCTCAATCTCAATCTCTCATTCCGGAGATGCCGGAACAGGATTCCAGCGCGGACAATATATTCTGCACTTTGAGATACCTACGGGCTTTTAGTCTAGTACTCTAGTAGGATGTGTACAGAAATAGACCATTTTTTTTTAATTTTTGACCATCGGTACAAGGTGGAAGTCCAGGTAAAATGAAAGACTAAATATTAAGTTTAAAATCCACAAAAATGATTTTAGATTACGCGACTAATGTTCAATGATTTGCACCCTCATCATCATGCGATTGTCAATAAAGTTTATTAACAATCGCCTGATGATGAGGGTGCGAATCCTCAACACTAGTCGCGTAATCTAAAGTCATTTTTGTAAATTTTAAACTAAATATTTAGTCTTTCATTTTACCTTATTAGAAATAAGGTCAATAGAAGACCCCAGTCTCCCCTGTTGACAAGTTTAAAAAATATATTTACAGGAATATTGAGAAAAGGTTGCCGCCCCCTGACATTTATGTAGTTTCATGGTGTATTATATTGTGACGAATGTATGGTTGGGTTTGTATTGCCAGCCTATAATCAAATTACACCTAAATGTATCGAAAAAAGTCAATACCTACATTACACACTTACCTTAGCTACCTATACCTACCTCATAACATATAGCTACACTATACGGCGTATTATCAGATTTAATATTACCTAAGTATATGAATTTATAGGGTAGTATTATTTTTTTATTTTCTTAACAGAATCATACAATCGCAAGGAGGTATTTCTCTCGAGATAACTATAAATCTGTTGATTTGAAATACCTATACCCAAATCATTTTAGGTGTTGAACTGGATTTATCTACATTGCAAAGACGGAAATAATGTAACGTTATGTGAATGAAGATCCCTCTCGTAACTGCTGAGGAAAAAACTGTAATATAAATCTGTTATGTTGTTTTTAACTCTTATACCACTCTGGAGGTGGGGAAAGAGGGACAGCCCTTATTGTGAGTGTGGAGCTGAGCAGACTGTGAGACACGTAGTGCAAGAGTCCCACATAAAGAAGTTCCGTGGAAGCCTCCAAGACATGATTTGATTTTGATTTTGACAACTTGATCTCTCACGGTTGTACAGAGTACACCTGTCTCCAAATAAAATAACCTTATAAACAAATCCTCAACAATTATACCATCATCACTACACGAATCTCTTTGATCGTTTGCTTATAATTCAGTATCCTATCATTGCTTTATTTTTTTGTACATACAATGTAACCTTGAACTTTTATGTTGTAAATAGTATTGCCCCGAAACAGGCTATCGCCTAGTGGGGCAATAAAATCCAGTACTTTCTTATTGTATTTTTACTTTGTAAAGCTTTGGATAATAAATAAATGAAAAATGAAATGACATCCATGAGGCGACGCCGGTGGCAGTGGACTGGTTGACAGCACTGGATCCAAGACTGTAGTAGTACGAGCACTTTCTGACTCAGCACGGATGGGTGAAGATATGTCAATCACCGCGCCATACGAAAAGTAAAGAGTAAGTAACTCTTATATCTACATGCAACCACATGCACACCAACAAAATGTGATGAATATAGACAGACATATTTACTTTTTGATTTCATACATAAAAAAAACACAATACATTCTATAAATCACACTATGATTGTAGCAGATATATTGTTTCATAATGGGGATGAAATGAAATCATTTTTGTTAAAAATTAATGACAAATGTCACCCTCGATTACTTGCAGGGGGTGCAAAACGTTTCACATTGCAAGAGTGGGGGTTTCAGAGAACTGGTTCCCGGATTATAAACCATAGGAATATTGCTCAACATGAATAAATCCCAAAAATGACAAAAGCCCTTAAGAAATTTGCTCAAGGGATAAAATCCCAAACTTTCTAGTTGGATTCCAGTAGATGAATTCTTTATCAAATGTTGACTATTTTATTGTCTATCCCATTTCAGATCCGCTTATTTATTTGGTTATTTTCTAATCTATAGTAGTTTCTAACACACTGAAAGAAATCGTATACTAATAGATACAATTAATTTTATTTTCAAAATCCAATAAGATTTGAGCTTTTGCCCCTTGAGCAAATTTCTGAAGGGCTTTCGTCTTTTTTGGGATTTATTCATGTTGAGCAATATTCATATGAGTTTTTATCCGGTCACAAAGAGAACTCAGTAGGTTACCACCCTGACTGAATAGTGAAAAAACATGGCAGCTAGCCTATGAGTAGGCAGATGGCGCGATTATTACAAAATAAAAGTTTTATAACTAACTCACTCTGAACAAAGTGAATAGGTCCTCTTCAATGATAGTTTTTTTTTATAAGGTGACCAACTGTCCTGCTTTTGGAAGGACAGTCCTCCTTTTCTAGGTTCTGTCCTCCCTCCAAAAGTGTCCTCCTTTTTGTCCTCCTTTTTTACTTTTTAACATTTTAAAACTAATTTGTTAATCTCAAAACCACACGTTTTTTCATCATTCCATGAATAAACTAGTACTATAGTATAAAAATATATTAAAATGCAACTCTTTTCTAAAAAAAATTGCCTGTGGTACTAATTACCTTTGCCTTTGTGTATATGCAATTTGGTATGCTTATGACAAATATTTCACCTGCGACACTATTTTTTGATACATCCTTTATGGAAAACATTTTCAAGAAAATAAATCAAACATAGCAATTAACCTTCGCTGTCCCAAAAAAATTTCGTCTGCGGCGCTATTTACGCATTTTTTGTTCTCCTTTTTCAAAATATGGTCACCTTATGAGTAGGTCCTCTTCAATGATAGTTTTTTCAGTTTCTCAATTCGATTTTGACTCCATTCAATTACCATTTGAAATCCCTCCCGGTATTCAGTGGTTGATTTAATCCCCCGTAGACTAACAAAACTATGAGGGAGTTTGTACTTGTCAACAATTTGATTTAAATATTATGTCGTTGTAAAGAAATCACCATATTTTAGTAAGGTTGCATAGGCATTAAATCGTCTATGTCACGGTCATTTCCCGTGGCATTAAGGTTCAAAATCGCATGATAAAATGTTAAAAACAGAGTTTTTTCCATTTTTGAGGTTCATTTCGCTAAATCAAAAAACTTTTACAGTCATTCCCTAGATTTTAATGCATATTATCAATACAAAAAAGTATTTTCCTTTGTGACTTTCGGGAAACGAGTTGCTGCTTTTCGGAAAAAAGATCAGAGGTGTTTTTCCCATGTTTTTTTGAGAAATCTGTACAAGATATAAAAAAATATTTTATGGTCATTCCCTAGATAAAGATTCAATGTACTTATTTACCTTATTTTTTCCAGGGCATATTTAGGTAGTCGAGATCGAAGGTCTCCCGTTTTTTGTATTTTTTGAAATGTCAATCACTTAATGCCTCGGGAAATGGCCGTGACGTCATAGTTGGGACCTCAGCCTTAAGTTTGAAGTTGATTACGCAAAAATAAAAATGCTTATGATTGTTTGCTATATCCAGTATATAATTTACAAAACAAAATTAACACGAAATATCCAATGCTTCAATTTCACAAAAAAATGTTGAACTAAATGAAAAACAAAAAAAATGGATAGGAGTGAATGAAAACAATTAAAATATGAAAATAGATTTATTATTAAATACAACAAACATATAACAACAAATTATACAAATAAATTCCTAAAATAAATTAACAATTATCTTTATTGAGACGAGAATACACAAATACATTGTAACAATTATTAGCTGATATGTTATCACAAAAATATGTTTATTCAATTATTTCACATTTTTCCTCATACGAAGACGACGGTATGCAGAGAGGAGGTTACTATTTAGTAGGTATGCATCTAAAAAAATTGGAGACCTATCCAACAACAGTAGAGTCTCACTAATCCGGCACTTCAGTACACTGACACGTCCAGTAATCCGGCACCCTAGGCCACCACTCTCTCCACTTCCCTACACTCAATTAAAGGCTACATATTTTAAGACAAATGATTGAATTTCCATATACAATCCAGTAAACCGAACTTTCCAATACTCCGTCACCCTCTGGTTTTCAATAGTGCCAGAATAGTGAGACTCTACTGTATCACTTATACATAGGTACTATCCTCATAGCTACGTTATGGAGTGGGTAAAATAATTTTATCTACTTTCTCTATAATGTTTATAATAATAAATCAGTTTGATTATAATGAAAAAGCATTTTAAAAATTTACAGATATTAAAATATTTGGGGTTCCCTGTGTAAAGCGCCATCTATGCGAAAACCCCAAAAGTTTTTGTGCATTGAGAAACTGGATTGTAGATACTGTTAGGGCTCTCTGCAAACCCAGCTTATAAAATAATTTTCATGTATTTTTCTAGATGGGTGTATTAGTACAATATTTTGCGCGACCGGACAAAAACCCATAAGACATGAATAAACACCAAAAAAGACAAAAGCCCTTCAGAAATATGCTCAAGGGACAAAAGCTCAAATCTAATTGAATTTTGAGAATAAAATTAATTGTATCTATCAGTATACAATTACTTTCAGTGTGTTAGAAACTACCATGGATTATAAAATAAACAAATAAATTAGCGGTTCTAAAATGGGACGGACAATAAAATAGTCAACATTTTATAAATAATTCATCTACTGGAATCCAACTAGAAAGTTTGGGCTTTTATCTGTTGAGGATATTTCTTGGGATTTATTCATGTTGAGCAATATTCTACCAATATTAATTACGGGTCAGATGAAATAAATTGTGTACAAAATAAATTCAAATTAAAATAAATACTTACATATAGTATTGCGATGGTTGACGAGTATAATTTATGTAAAAAAATATTATTTATCACATACAATTAGGAATGCTATATTATCACAATTTGAATATGGAAAACATTCAAAACTGAACAAAAGTAAAAAGACAGCAGTACGGAGAGAGGGGTCACTATTTAGTATACAGATAGTTAAAACCAATGTGTGGATTGTCATGAAAAGAGTTTGCTTTGCATTCTCTACCTATTTACAATAATACATAGGTTCCTAACTTTATATCATTGATTGTAATATTGCTGGTATATTAACATTATTTAATTGTGTCATAAAATAATTCATGTATTTGAATAAACATTAAAAATGATAATATCATAGTACAAAATATGTCTAAAAATATAAAATTACAAAACAATATTGTATATTTCACAAAATAAGGAATGATTCAATATATAATTTAACACATATGTATTGAAACAAAATTTATCAGTAGCTGTAAATGATTAGAGATCAAAAGTTGGCCATGTATTCTGGAATTTAATGTATTAGTATAATGAACCCAACATTGGTATTACAAGATTAATCCCGAAAGAACATAAACAAATTAAGAATTATCATGAAAATCTTCAAAAATTATAATAGATACTAAATAAAAATTAAAATCTAAGTTAATAAGTATATTTTGTCAATTCCTTTTTCTACTTTCTTATAAATATCTAACATTCATCCACAATAAATTGAGAAATACATTATATTATTAAACAGCACATATTTACTTAAGCAATAACAATATTTTATTCAACACTTAACAAACAAAAAATAAATAGAAACAAATATGTATCTGAGTGCGTCAAATTTTATTGCACGATTTCTACATTTATTTCTGACGTATTACAACTTATCTTACTTTGCTCAGGGGTTCATTCTGGATCCGTTAATTTTCACTCAGCTAGTCAACGGGCGATTATCGCAGGAAGCAGAACGCATTTGGGTGATTGTTCCAATTTGAATTGTCAGAGATAGAGGTATGAGAATACTAATAAGAGTGAGTTGATAGATATACATCGAGATAGCGATATCGCAACACTCTTCTTTGGTAGAAAGGAATAGTCATATTGCGGGTTAATAAGAGTGAGTGCGGACCACTCTATTATCTATGGCGAGCGAATGTCACCCAACAAAATAGTTGAGTGTTATTCGCAACAACCGAGCGTGTCAACTGTGCACATAGATCAGGTTGAATTGCACAACGAGTTGACTCACACCAATGATAGAACGGGGAACAATGGAACCATAAACAATCGAACGAATCACTGAGTGAATTTTAACAGATGCAGAACGAACCCTAGCCTCTAGATGTCTAAGGCCCGGTTGCTCGACGAATAGTGTCGTCGTTTGGTAACGGTAAGGAGACATAAATCGTTGCTCCAAAACAAAAGTAATGTGCTGCCATAAGATTTCTTACTATTCGATTACCGCTGCCGCCATGTCATTAGTATGTGATAGTATGAAATCTTAGATCGCCAGATTTCATACTATCCCAGGTCAGTACTATTAACGAAGTGTACGGGCGCACTTTACTGGTAGACGCGTTCTCTCTTATCTATTGCTATCTTGTTGCGCGCGTAACAAAAAGTTAAACTTCAAACAAAATGTTGGTGCGTGTTAATATAGTTAGCTATTTTTTACCTGGCATCATTGGTATTTTGAAGTAACCCATTTAATATGTTTACTGATCAGTAATGGCAATGGTAATCTACTGTTCCTATCGTGATTCGAGCAACCGATCCTTAATGTGCCACTGACTTTGTTACGTGATTTCATATCATGTACACATATTCTAAGAAAATTTACACAACGTAACATACTTGTGCAAACTCTTGATTTCTATAGAGTACACTCATATGACAAGATATAATTAGTGTCTATATAATAATGTAGTTTCTATCACAATACATAATATAAAGTTAATATCAGGTGAAGAGATGAACTGAGTTTAACACTTTCCCTACGAGTCCCTTGGCAGCTCCCACACTGATAAGACCAAGGCCTGGCTTCTGAGTTTCTTCTATAATCTTATCACCTGGAATTAGAATAACAATAATAAAGTTATCAGAATGTGAGAAAATATCATCTGAAATTCCAGTATTAGGCCGGCCACACACTAGCTAACATTCAGCCTAAGTTTCCGGACGTGTGTAGCTAGCTGTCTTAATATCAGTTTATAGACAATACATATGTCATTAGATATCAATAATATCAGTGTGTTTTACTTTGTAATCTCACATAAAAGAGTTATAAATTTCCCACAATATCTTTTTTTTTAAAAGGGAACATAAATCAATATGAATTGAACAAAAATTTGTATGAATCTGTCAAGAGATTTTTGGACCGCACCGCTAGGGGCGCTGCATTCACTGGTTGTATAGAATTCAGGTAAAGATGGAAACTCCCGTAATTTATATATTATGAAGAAAAATGGAATTATAGGATTGGTAAGGATTTATTGCACCTCAGCAGTAAAACGGCATTCATTTTCCCGATGTGTATTCATGACATGACCTCAAAAACTTGAGATTTGCTTGAGTAGTGAAGTCAACACAAAATTGACAAAATAGTTCAACTTACTAATGAGAAACTCTTGGAGTAATCTATTGAAGTGTGAGGGGGCCTCCTGATGAGGATGATGGCCCGCCCCTTCCACTATCTTCAGAGTCACCTGGTTACACCACTCTGCACTACGGATTATACTCTCCAGAGACACCTGCAAGGAACATAGCGTATTTATTTTTATGTACAATTTCTTGTATGGTGTGTCGCAGTTATTTTTTTTTTTAAAAGGATCTGAGCTCGCAAACACAAACCCAAATACTTCTCTGCACACCTTGCACTAGACTAAAAGCCTGTATCGCAAAGTGTGGAATACATAGCCACTGCCGGAGTTTGAACCTGGCTAGGTAAAACAGAATTTGCACTTTTATAATAGAACAGTGAATCTTATAAGTATTTGAAATTGAAATACATATCTGAAATACATTTCTTTCTTTTCTCGGGTTGACTGTAAGATATTGGTTTTGCAATAAGTCCGCCTATGACACACTATAATTGTCTTGTTTTTGTAACTATGCATGTTTTCTCTGGCCAATAAATATTTATTTATTTATTTATTTTATTTTTTATATTTATGGCAACTTACTTGACTATCTTTATTTCCTACAATCAGCAACACAGGAACTCTTACTTTTCCTCTCTCCTCTCTTATCCTCCAGAATATTAAATTTCTGCAAAAACAAACAACATTCAATATTATATAAACATGGTATAATTTATTCGACATGTCGCAAGACAAGACCCCAAATCTTAAGATGGATACCTTGGGAGAATAAAAGAGGCATCGGAAGATCCCAAAAGAAATGGTCCGACGACATAGCCGATGTGGGGGGAAAAAATTGATTGCAAGCAGCAAACAACAGAAAGGAATGGAGGAGTATCGAAGAGGCCTATATCCGGCAGTGGAGGACAGTGGGCTGAAGAAGAAGAAGAATGTATTCGCTTCTGAATTTAAGTAGTAAGTGAATTTCTTATACTGACCTAAAATAATTAATTGGACCCGTCCAATCCTGCAGCCTGGAGAAGACAAACTTGTAAGCCTCCAGTTGCGAGGATCCTATCCCATTCTTTGTTTTGGTCTTCAGGTGTGGGTAACACTTATCCAGGATGGAGATGTCCCCCTTCATGGCCTCGTACTCGGGCAGGTAGGGGAGTTGTGCCGTCCACATCCAATTCATATTGAACGGTCCCGTGGAGGGGAGAGAATCCCAGTAGATGTTGGGATGAGGAGAAGACACTATGATCAGCTTGTCTACCAGCTCTGGATATTCGTGAGCCACATACCTGGAACATTATTTATTTTTATTATTCTTGAGATTGCTGAGAAGAATATGTGGAAAAACCTTGAGAGATAGGATAGAGTTGAGTGAATGTAAAACGGATGTTGTGACTAAAATGACAGTGAACAAGTTGAGATGGGTGGGACATGTAGAGAGGACGTGAAAGGAAAACAAAGAATATATACCTGGGAGAAAGAAGAGTTGGAAGAAAGGGCGGCCATCCAAGAATCATGTGGCATGACCATTTGGACCAGATTCTCAAGGATGGACGTGTTTTGAGTAAAAGGAATCGTAGACCGTGTATGACAGATTGCGTGAATGTGACAGAAGCAAGAAGTGTGTGTAAGGATAGGAAAGTCTGGCGATCTATTTTCTTTGCCTTCCCCTGCAAGGGATGCAGTGTGAGGGGATTGTTCTTTAAGTGAACAATACAATAAGGCCAATATTATTAAGATGGGCTTCTAGGCCTGTGGCATTGTTATATCGGATGGACGACATAATTTTGTGATTGGAAACATTGCTTGTTGTTGGTTGGGTCTCCCCGTGTTTTTTTGAGGAATGTTAATGAGTGAAACAGTGGTGAATCATTTCCTTATAATAATTTTAGTAATCTTTACTCCCTAGAACTAGGAAATAAGTATACAAATAGATTAGATTTAAAAAATACCATGAAACATATAAATACAATGTCATTGCATTTCAGTTGAATCATTTCATTGTAAATCATGACATATCAACAGAACGCCAAGCTCCCCTATACACACGCTTCTGTCACATTCTACAATACATTTTACTCAAAATTTCTGATTGACATGGTCGAGCCATGTAATTTATAGATGGTAGCGTTTTCTTATACCTATACTTTCACTCATCTTATTGGTAGGGTTGCCAGATTTCTTAGAAGTCAAACCGGGACGACTGAAAAATTTCAAAGAGCGGGGGGGGGGTACCAACGCAGGATTCTCATTTTTTTAGGTATAGGCACAAACTTTTTGCCCCCCCCCCCCCCCATAGAAATTTATGCCTTATAAAAACGCATCAACAGTTTAGCGCCGCAGGCGAAATTTTTTAGATAAATGGAGACTGGTTGTTGGTTTATAGTAGGCAAATCAAATGCGTAACATTATTCGTTTTTTACCATATAAATTGTCAAAATTACCACAAATGATTGTAATCCTAAAAATATACCAACTATTCCGAAAACCGGGACATTTAGGCGTCCCGAGAGGTTTGTTCGGGACACCGGGACACGAGGCACAAAACCGGTGACAGTCCCGGTAAACCGGGACGTCTGGCAACCCTACTTATTGGTCATCCTTTCAACATGATCTAACCATATCAAATTGTTTACATTCATTCTAGTTACAACATCGTCTTGCAGTCACTCATCTTGATGATGAGAGGTCATTAAGAAGAATGTGTGGGAAAATGCTGAGAGATAAGATAAGGAATGAGATTATTAGGGATATGAGTGACTGCCAGACTGGTGTTGTGACGAGAATGAAAGTGAATAAACTAAGGTGATTTGGGCATGTTGAGAGAATTAATGATGAGAGGATGACAAAAAATATATATTTGAGTGTAAGGAAACGCGACCGCCCGAGACTGACCTGGTCCAAACATGTCGACCAGATCCTCAAGGATGGACGTGTTTTGAATAAAAGGAATCGGAGAATGTGTATGACAAATTGCATGAATGTGACGGAGGCTAAGAGTGTGTGTAAGGATAGGGCTGTCTGGCATTCAGTTCTCTCTGCCTACCCTGCAAGAGACGCAGCGTGAAAGTATAGATAGATCTTTCATATCATCAGATTTGCATTAAGACATAGTGTTATATATAGCTTACCATGCCAGTAGCCCTCCCAGATCATGAGCAATGATGGTAGCAGGTCTGTATGGAGGTTTCTGCGTAATTGCTTCTAATATAATCTGCAGTTTGGTGAGCAGCTTTCGAGGAGTGTAGTGGATCCGACCCTTAGGCTTGTCTGAGTCCCCGCAGCCTAGCAGATCCAGTGCCCAGACGTGATGCGAAGTGGACAGCAAGTCCATCTGATGTCTCCAGCTCACCCAACAGTCGGGGAATCCATGCAGAAGTACAACTGGAGGTAGTCCTCTTGATCCTGCCTCTACATAGTGAAGTTTCACACCCTGCAATTGTAAAGAGATCATAGTAACTGGAACTTGCTCGAATTATTTTTAATATTTAATTTACAAATCACTCTTGTGAAGTGTTGGATTTTCTTAATTTTGTAGTACATACTGTAATGCAGTATTCATATAACAATGTAGAATTGAAGATGAACATTGTCAGGCTTACCACCAACTTCGGCTGGCTTAAGAGAAACATTCACCAATTCGGGGTGGAGTGGAGATGACCTCTGCTATGTGAGGCGAAGGTCTGGGTTCGATTCACAGCCGGGATGAACTGAAATGGTGAATGTTTCTCGAGTGTGAAGTGATCACTTAAGCCAGCCGAGGTCGCTCGTAGGCCCAACAATGTTCATCTTCAATTCTACATTGCTATAGAAATATTGCATCGAGAAAAGTAAGATTACTCAGCTAATGCTAAAGATATTGTGCTAAGATTTACAACATTGATAAGCAAGAACGTGTTTCAGTGACTCATATTTTTGCATATTTTGTTGATAAAAAATAATTCCAAAGTTACCTCTGAAATTTACTGAAACTTGAGATTATTCTCGTAAGTTGTTGAGATATAAAATGCTGTAAAACGAAGTGATTATAGCAAATATTTTTAATAAAATACGTTGTTCAGTTTTCATAAAACTGTCTAGACGATAAAATAAAAATGACCTTTGCATTGTATGATTTTATATTAAGATGAGTTTCCCAATGTACGTCAAGAATTCCCGACAACAACAATCAGATAAGACTCAGAGGGCAAAGACCGACAAACTTATATAAACAGTTAACACTGATGTGATGTGCTGATAAAATGATCTGATTTTCATATTATGTATTGTTTTGTACTGACTTTGTTATATTAGTTAAGGTTCGCTTACACCAGCGACTAAATTGCTCTACTCCCGGCAATTCTGATCGAGAATACGTCACGAAAACATCAAGCAATTCACGGCAATGTGCAGCAATTAAGTGGAGCAATTATTGCGCAATATTTATTCCATATAACATCGTGTAGGTGACACTAATTGAGAAATATTTAATAGGTTTGGAAAAAATACGCAATTTTATTTCTCGTTTGCACTCAGTATCGTCATCTTGCTTTATATGTTGCCGAAAACAATAGCGTGACACCGCTCCATCAATTATTCTATGCTGATAAATATGAGTTGCCGAGCAATTATGCTTGAAAAATTGACAGTGTAAGAGCACCTTTGGAGTCTCCACACACGTCCGGAAGTTCAATTAACTGAATCGACCGTTTGCAAAAAAGTTCCAACAAAAACCACTTTCTGAATTCAAAATCAGGGTAACATTGAATTCATAGAGAGGGTTTGGTTGGAGCTTTTTTGCAAACGGTTGATTCAGTTAACTGAATTTCCGGACGTGTGTGGAGAGCCTTAGAGACAATAATACATAATATTACGTCACTCTAGATCTGTTGATTATGTTATCACGAGTTTGTATAATAAAACAAAGTGCATCTGAGTACAGGATGTCTATGGAACATAGTGAGTTGACTAGTATATAAAGGGCTGCTCACCAAGGGACGATAGACTGCTTTTTAATTGCTTTTTGGAACGTGATCTCTTTATTTTTTTTTTAAAAGGGTCTGGACTGGAATATATTAAATTCTTGAAATCCGTGATTGTATACAATTCCTAGGGATTAGGCTAAATCTAAATTGACCCGGGATTTTATACATTGTCTAGGATTTGTATACATACATACATACATCTTCTTCCCCGTCTTTCCTTGATTGGGTCGGGTGCCCAAAGCATCTTGTATATCTTCGCCAGAGGCCCCTGTCACTCGCAGCTTCCGCATTTGTATACAATTCCTAAATTTTATACACTTCCGGTAATATATATATAATTCCAAATACTTTCCTGCACATTTCACAGTTAGCTAAAAGCTTGTATCGTAAGTGCAGCATCATCGAGTCAGTATCGGAAATCGAACACTGAATTACTTTACAAAAGTTAGGGTCCATCTGATGGCGTAATATTCAACAGGGTCCTACAGGGAAAATAAGAGGGTGAACATTGTGAATATGGCTTCAATAAATTTCGTCAAATAGTCAAATAGAAAAACATTTTCAAATTTGATTGGATGAAATCGAGCAGGCAAAAGTTTCAAATCGGAAAACACATCAGTTTTTGTATGTTCGTACTTTTTATGCAGGAGATTGTTTAAAAATAGATAACCTTGTTATTCTAAGTTCTAAAATACAAGCGTCTGGTGATTATTTTAGTCATAAAAAACAAAAAAAAACATAACTGTGACAATAATAAAATTTAATCTAACCTTACCTTTATCTTGAAATATGAATGTCTCCCCACATCTGTATCAATCAGAATACCAGGAGGATTATCTCTCAGCTTGTTATCTGTAGACATATTGTAATTCCATGTCCATCTCAAGGCACTCTTCACTAACAACCAAGCTCCCAGTACAACGGAATAAAAATATATTTGTAAAATCTTCCATACTGATATCAACACTAAAGCACTTTCGTCTTTCATCTCCAACGCCGCCGAATGGCAGCGATTTATATTATTTAACCGAAATATTAAACTAAAAATACTACACGCCACAAATCACGTTCAATAACTGAAGACTATTGCTCAAAATATCATCCAAATATACGCAAGATTACAGACTGATAAAATCAAAGGTCAATAGTGTATCATCCCACTTCACCGAATAAACAAAATCACGACATTAAAAAACTATAGTCACTCGCTAACTTTTCAACGAAATTATGACTAAATTATCACTAATCGTGTAACAATGCACGCTAAATGCTAATATTTACAAATAAAAGTAAATACGTCGGTCTGACACATTCGTATAACCTCCCAAACTTTGAAATTCGCTCCATTTTGAAATTATTGAAGGTCACTTTTGTCATTTAACTCCAATATGACCAACATTAAATTTTTGAAATGGTTTATCGATTATTCAGCCCATATATTTCTCGACTTTTTCACCATAATTACGCAATACATGAAGTAAAAAATACATTTTGGGAAGGTTTAGCGTGTAATTAGATTTAAATATAGGTATAATTTCTCTGAAAGGGTTTTTTTTTCTCTCAAATCAAGTGTTTTCTTTTTTTTGCAATACCACCGTCTGATGCGCCCTTTAGTTTAATGTTGCCATACTTCAATTGTATCCCTTACGTTGTTGAACATTGTTTTTCAGCAAATTGTAACTATCTTCACGAACTTCAGTAACATTTCGAACAAAATAACAATCGGTGGTGCCTGCTGGTTGTCAGATTCGTGTTGTTATTTAAAATAAAAACATTATAATGAAATAACACGTACGCTTTAACATTATTTTCCTTTGATTTCGGTTATGTTTTATTGTATCAAACTGCACTGTGTCGTGTATTCGTTAAGTAAATTCTATCTCTGCTTCTTGTACCATAACAATATTATGGGATGACACTTGTCTATTCCTATTGATTTTATTTATTTATCGTAAAAATTGCACTGTTTATCTCTTACAAATTTATTGAATGAATATTGTTGTATTTGTGACTACCGTTAACATTGTGTGTAAACATTTCTAACTTATATTCGCGATCATGAGGTGATTAATCCAGTATTCTCCGAGTGTGTTTGGTTTAAAATGTGTCACGTTGTTTAATGTGAAGGATGCTTTAGTGTAGTTTAATAGATATTGAAAACAACTGTTTATACATGCAGTGATGTTACTTCTAAGTGCCTTATCACTAGGCTTATTGAATGACAACATTGGAAACATCAGCACAACTCCTTCATACGATGTCTCTGCTAATTACACAGATTACTCCACAACAACGACTGATGATTATCTGAGCTATTCGAGCAGCACAGAAATGGGGTTGACAGACACATCCCAGGTTCACCCAATTTCTCCTGTAGATTGGGTGAACTACACAAGTTATGACAAGAGTGTCATATCCGCTGTGTTTGGTTTGAATTACTGCACGAGATGGAAACAACCCAATCATATATACTTCCAGCTCGGTAACGCTTTCTTCTTCTTGTCGTACTTGGCTCCCAATGGGATGTACGGGATGCTCTTCCTCCGCTGTACGCTGATGATCGGCTGTGGCTTTACGGCAATGTGGGCCTGGACTATAGAGTGTTTCTTTGACGCTGTGGTGTGGAATGTTGTGTTTATTGCTATTAACTTGGTGCATATATCAGTGCTACTGTTTTATCTGCGACCCATCAAGTTCTCCAAAGAAGTGGAAGAGGTGAGATCTTTTTAACTTATTTTATTTAAACATTTTTCTTATAAAAGAAAATCTGGGCTCACATTTACAATTCACTGAGTTCAATAAACCAATTTGTTGTCCTGTTTAATATTTCTAGGGCTTCTGTGTTTACCGAGTGGAAATATACACATGTCTAATTACCCGTATTATACACAAATGGTAATATTTTTGGTTAGTTGGGAGATATTTATCATATTTATATGACAATAGGTAGTCCATCTTAGCATACTTGGATATTTTATTATTTAAAAATACTTACTTTCCATGTCTGGAACACTATCAAATTTTGTATCTCCAATGTTGGGCCACCCGAACACCCCTGGCATTTGCCAGTAGTGCGTCCTCGGGGCGTGCATGTCTCTCCTGTTTGGGGACATGAAAACAGGGTACTGTGATCCTGTACAGCACCACACTTACAGGTGTCTTCCTCTTTGTAACCTGTCTGCTAGTAAAGATTATTTATGCGTCCATTTAATTTTGGTTTCTCAAGCAGAAGGCGCTGCGTTTAAATCCCAGAGTTGACCATGTATTCTACACTTCACGATACAGACTTCTAGCGTAGTGCAAAGTGTACAGCAAAAGTATTTGGGTTTGTGCATACAAGCCCAATTACTTTTCCTACAACTCAATACATTGAATACATCGATGCCAATGTATTGTAGACATATGTGTTAAAAAGCACAGCTCCATAATGTTGCAAATTGTTTACAAGTATTTATATACATTGTTTATTATTTACGGTTCTGCCGTACAATACGCCTGAGTATGTAAGATTTTAAAAATAATATGATTTTAAGTGTAAATATTTATTTAATGCAATACAAAATGTGATGCATTGATATGAAACAGTACATGAAATGATAAAAATGCACAAGGCATACACTACACGAATACAACAATCCATATCTTCTTCTTCTTCCAAATCGGTCCCTCAATGCTAAGGATCGTGACCTTCATGCGGTACTTTTCTCAGCAGTCTGGCTCACCCTGGTCTGTCTTCAGCCCGCTGCAATGATTCTGCAAACGTCGTTCCAGTGGCATCTGTCGCCTGGTCGGACCATCTTATTGGTATAGTCCGCAACTTCTCCTGCCTTCAACTCGGCCAGTCAATATCATTTTTTCTACGTTGTCTAGCTCCCATCATACAATATGCCCAAAGAAACCAAGCAATCTCCTCCATACAAATAATTCATATACTGTGTGTATTTTAAATCGCACAGCATTGCTTAGCAACTTCGATATTGTACATTTAGAATGGATAAGACTTAAAAACCAAAATTATTTTGTCTATAAAAAAAATAACTAGGATTATTGGCACCGTATTCCACACTTTGCGATACAGGCTTTTAACCCAACTTTGGGTTTGTGTATATGCAAGCCCAGATACTTTATTTAAAAAAAAATGCAGAATGCATATATAGCTAGATTTGATCACCAAACCTCATGACTCATTTGATTATCGTCAGCTGTTTGGAGTAGAGGCATATTAATCATGTTATACTTAGCTAGTTCCATGGCTCCCATAGGCTTCCACTGTGTGGAACCAGTCAACCATGAATGCTAAATATCACAGCTTCTAAAACATGGACTCAATAATGTGAAATATTACAATTTTATGTAGGTACCCATGTTACATTACAACTTACTAATTATTTCACCCTATCTGGAGAGGGTCGTGTTAAATTAAAGGGGATACCTCATAATTTACCCTCCATATTAAATTAAAATATTCGCCTATTCCATACCTTATATGCAAATTTTGTAACTCCATTTTTGCGGCATGCGAGATGAGACAGAACCGCATTTTGTTTTCTTCAAAATTATCAAAAATTACGCAGTTTTTTGTCCGCCCTGTCCTGTAAAGTTAAAATTTATTCGGAGTTACCAAATTTGCATATTGTCTCGCGGAGACATAAGAGACCAGAGACCTAACATGTGTATTGTGTACTTATTATACCTATAGTAGGTATATTGCTGTCTATAGTACGTTGTTATCTATTGTAAATGATTAAATTACCTACAATATTATATTGCACAGTGAATTATTAATTTCCAATAATGTAGGGTTGCCAGATTTCTTGGAAGTCAAACCGGGACGACCGAAAAATTTCATGAGCGGGGGGGGGGTGAACCAATGCAGGATTTTCATTTTTTTAGGTATAGGCACAAAATTTTTGCGCCCACCCCCCCATAAAAATTTATATCTTATAAAAAACGCATCAATAAGTTAGCGCCGCAGGCGAATTTTTTTAGATAAATGGAGACTGGTTGTTTTTTTATAGTAGGTAAATCAAATTCGTAACATTATTTGTTTTTTACATTATTTTGTACATAAATTGTCAAAATTACCACAAATGATTGTAATCCTAAAAATATACCGACTATTCCAAAAACCGGGACATTTAGGCGTCCCGAGAGGTTTGTTCGGGACAACGGGACACGAGGCACAAAACCGGTGACAGTCCCGGTAAACCGGGACGTCTGGCAACCCTAAATAATGTTATGTTATGTTCATGTCTCTATAATACACATCTATACACTGAATCTATTGTAATTCCTAATTCAGGTTAATCCCCATTGGACAATACTATGATCTATGATCACTGATAATGCATTATATGTATTAGACTGCACATCAATATCTTTGACTGTACAGAAGTGTATGTACATTTTACATCAGTCATGAGACCAACACAAGGTTTTGACAGGTCACAAATTAGGAAAATGTCTGACAACTGATAGAAACACAATTGTAACCATTTGTAAAGGAGAATGCTAAGTGGCATCACCGAAATCAATGGCTAAATGTGTGAAATAGCTATTCGAAGTTTTTCAGGGGTCGCATGAATATATTAGTAAAAGGAGCATTAAACAGTTACAATTATTGTGGTTTAAAAGCGTATTAATAATATGATGAGTAGGTAGCCCGTCTTCTTCTTCTTCATCAGCCTTGCTCCCTCCACTGCTGGATGGAACTAAGAAATAATATTTTTGAAAAGATCGTTGCAACATACGCACTCCTGAATTTATAGAATCTCTGTGTCGCCTGAATACCGAATAGAATAGATGATGCCCCCTATGCAGTATTTAATTACTCATTTTTACCTATTATTTGAGCTACATTTCGTTTGCGCCAGGCCTGGAATTTTTATCCATACTAAATGAGCATTCTCATTTAATGTCGAATTGTTTTCATCATGTTGTAATAATTACAGACATTGTGGTGTTGTGGAAAATCCTGGAATGGAAGTACATGAGATGAATGTATAGTTGTGGAAACTCATTTCACGGTTGAACAAAAGTATCTAACAGGCAGCAGCCGTGAGAAATGATAGTGTCCGACCGAAACTGGTTTTTATGACCGAAACCGAAACCGAAACCGAATTTCGGCAACGCGCAACGGTCTCAGTTTCGGCCGAAACCGAAACCGAAACTTTCTTACAAGAACATGTTTTGAGGGAAAAATAAAGAAAACGTTATTATAATCAGTCAGACTTTACTTTTTTACTTTTAAATCACATAACTATGCAGTCTTCGATATTTTCACTTCGTAATCACATTGATAATCAACATAACAACCCCTTTTTTAATTTTTTTCTGAAGGATTGATACATTTTTTTTAAAATCTGTAAAAGGGATCCACTAGACAAAGGTACAAACTAAATATTCTGCTAACATCTTACTAGCCTATTGTGTACCGGTGAGCAGATATTTATCTTGTAAAAACCCCCTATTTCGTGAAAACACCTCTTAAACTTGATTCTACTATAATCTATGTATTAGTTTGTTGTTATATTGAATTATTTTTTATGTTTGCTTCTTATGAATGTATATGGTATAGCCTATATCACGTAATAAAACTTAGCAAATTCAAAATAAATCACACGACACAAACAAAACGTCACAAACACAAACAAAACAAAACGACCTGCAAACGCTTGCCAGTCGCGACATGAATACACTTCATCGCGTCACAACGCGCCGAACATGACCGATCACAGCGCGAAAACTCCCGAATGCAGTTTCGGTTTCGGTCGTAGTTTCGGCAGGTTTGCCACCGAAACCGAAACTAAACCGAAACCCGTTTTTTTGCCGAAACTCGACCGAAACCGAAACCGAACATTCGGTCGGACACTAGAAATGAATTTATTGACATGTGAATGAGGCATCCTATACCCTATAATTTGTACTACACCACAACATATCCTCACATAGACGTAATATTAGGTACAATACCTACATTAAACTAAGGTAGGTATGTTGCTATTATTGTTGAGTATTCGCTTCGAGTAATGGGTATTTGAGAAACAATGGACTATCGACGCGGTTCCCACATCCTGGAGAGTCTGGTTAGTGGTTCTTGGATGATCACGTTTCCCTAGATAGCTCTTCCTGGCCCTCTGTTCATTCTATTCATCTCTGGCCCGCAAAAGAGAACCACCCGCAGACCAGTTACAAATGAGGAGCAGCCTTGTCCAAAGTGTGACAGAGTGTGCATGTCCAGAATCGGCCTCCATTGTCAAGTCACCTTCGATGGCATCGTCGCGTCGGCAGAACCAATAACAACGTGGCAGCTATTCTTCTGAGTTAAAAGAGATGCTCGGCAAAGGGCTCTTGGTGTTATTGTTAATCATCTCCACATGTACAAACTATCTCAACTTGTTCACATGTACAATTATTTTAGTCACAGAAATCTTCCTCACAATTACGCATCTCTCAAATTACTAGGTACCTACTTCATTTTTTATCCGTAGGTAGATACGATATCTATGATTCACAGTGTTCACCACGAAGTCATCACTATAAGTACCTATTGGTACTATAGATGTCTGCTCAGTGTTCAATGTACACGTATTACTGTTACAATTTCCGACTTGCTTCCGGTGTAACATACTTATACATTTTACACCTAGTAGACTCTGTACTCCAGCTGAGATTCCAAGTTTTGATACCAACAGATATGTCTATCATACTTACCTACATCTAGTACCTATACTAGGTTACTGGTGTATTAGATTCATACGTAAAGGACATTCTAACCATTTTCCTGTTATGTCTCTTACATATTCCTTTCCTTTTCCCACTATTTCCTCGATTTGATTGACATGTTAATTCTATAGCTACGTTAGATACCATGGCCCTTACGAAAGAAAACGCAGAAAAGCTCAAATGCAAAGAGCGATCCATGGAAAGATCCATGCTTGGTATAAGCCTAGGAGACAGAATAAGAAATGAGGAAATAAGGAACAGAACCAGAGTAGCAGACGTCGCGGATTGCGTCAAGCACAGCTACAGATGGTGTGGATGGGTGTTTCGTTGTCCTCAGACTGGGGTGCCAATTTTGAACATATGTTTCAGCAGTCTGCAGTGTCCAGTCAAGGTCCTAGTTAGGATCCTTATTTGTTTTTTGGAGAGCTTGAGAGCTTCGGTGGTGAACTTCTGCGATCTGCGAGTAACCTGTAATTAGTTCCTTTGCATGTATGTTACTAATCTTATAAATAATAAGTCCATCCACACAAAGTGATACAATACAATAGAATGAAGATAATTCGCTGGATGTCATGCGTGGCACGTATGAGACATAACGTTCCTAAGTCTATTGTGTCAATGTATATTGATGAAAGACCTATCTACGTATGTAAATCGATAGAAGTTAAGTCTCATGGAAGAAGATTAGCACTCGTCCATTATAAAGAAAATTGCTTTCAAGTGATCAAAGAATAAAATCAGGATTGGATTATTTTGAGTAGTACGTAATGGTTTCCGAGTAAAGCGGTTTACTTGGAAAGTATTTGGGTTTGAATTTAAAAACCCAGACCCATTCCTTCTTTAAAAAAACGTATGACTGAAATCCCAAAACTTTCGCGGCTATAGAAGAAAAGTTCGTAATTCCATACTTCATATAAATAAATAAATAAAATCTTTATTGAAAAAAATATTTTCTCCAAATGGCGGGTTTATTGCCATATGCAATGTCTGCCAACCAACCATTTATGACATAGAAATGAGAAAATTTGTGCAAATACCAAAAGGAAAAGAGAAAAATAAACCTGATGATGATGTGGTTACAATCTTGCAGATTGGTTTGTATCACCGAGCATTTTTGTTCTTTCTTTCCACGCAGTCCTGTCACTCGCCAATCTCTTCACTTCCGTGTAGATCCTACAGCGCACCTTCTCAATAATCTGGTCCATATTACTGCTTCTTGAGCGACCTCTCACATTACTGCCCTCTATCGTTCCTTCTGCTATGGTGATGAGCAGGTCGGGGTGCCTATTCTTACCTTAATGATGTATACAAAATTGGTAATTCCATTTTTTGTAAAGATGGCATTTTATTCTCTGCATTGCATTTCAATACACATGTTGTGTAAATAATTTGGTAAGTCAAAGATTACTTTAAATACCTTGACAAAACAGGATAAATTAATAATAATCATATTATTAGGTGTAGTGTAAAAAATATGCAGTTTTTTGTCCGCCTTGTAAAGTTAACGTTTGAGTGGTTCCAAATTTGCATATCAAGGCTCGCGACCTAACTATGACGTCACGGTCATTTCCCACGGCATTAAGATTCAAAATCGCGTGAACAATCTTATTCCCTACATTTTAATGCATATTCTATCTATCTCTCTATCTATACCCTCACGCCACATCCCTTGCAGGGTAGGCAGAGAGGACAGAGCGCCAGACAGCCCTATCCTTACACACACTCCTAGCTTCCGTCACATTCATGCAATTAGTCATACACGCTCTCCGATTCCTTTTACTCAACTTTCGGGAAACGAGTTTCTGTTTTTCGGAAAAAAGATCTTAGTTGTTTTTCACGTTTTTTTTTAGATTTCTATACAAGATTACAAAATCTTTTACGGTTATTCCCTAGATAAATGTTCAATGCACCTACTCTATTTTGTTCCAAAGCATATTTAGTAACGGTTGTCGAGATATAAGGTCTCCCGTTTTTAGAAATGTTTGAAATGTCAGTATATGCGTACTCTGAAAGAGTGTTAATATGCTAATCGTTAATTGATTTGGTGTTATTTATAGACGTTGAACCTTAATAATTTTTGCAGCACCTGTCGAATCTGACACACGACATACTAAAGCGCCTATGTTAAACTGTATTGGGTATTCACCTAGATAATCCAAGACGTAATACATTGTACCTACGAGTACACAGTAGATTATGATGAATCCTACTTACCAAATTATCCAACAATAACAAATTACTCGGTACTAAGTACAGCGTGTACTCAATAATAATTTCATGTAGTTGTAGATGGCTGATAGATGCAGATAGGGCTGCCACCTCTCCGGGTTTGAATGGTGTTCTCCGGGCTCAGGGTTAGCATCGTATGTCTCCGGGTCAGACCTGGTGGCGAGACAGTGGCTTAACTATCACCGGGCACTCCCCTCCCGACCTATATCTGAATTATGAAAATCCGTTAAATCTCAGTATAAAAGTTTTATTTTTTATTTTATTTTATTTTCTAGGGCACAGACAGTTAAACTGTTTCATCATTATTTCATTTTATAGAAAATAAATCTGTTTACACCACGATCTTATTTGCTCAGTCTCACTAATACTTTCCACCTGCGGCGCTATTTACAAGTTTTTCTCCCACATTTGTACTGCAATCAAAATTTTCTGCCGCATCTATTATCATACTAGAAATTTTAATTATCTCTCTGGTAAAGGGGACTCCAATTTTAAAAATGATTTGAAAATCAAGCGGGTCCCATATGCTGTCATTGGGCTTCGGCGCCCTGTACCCCTAAAATTTACGGGATCTGAAGATTTTCCGTTCAGTTTTTGAGATATAAAAGTATAATTTATCCAAAATACTGGTAATTATAATCTTAGCAGATCAGCTGTTTTACATTTTTCAATTTCTTCCCAGGTTTCTTTTAAAAATGTGTAATTCACATTATCGCTTACGTTATGCTTATTTCGCGCTAACATTCTCATACAAAATTTAAAAAAGTTTAAGCAAAAATAGAACGATTTTTGCTCAGTGCATAATATGCCCCCTTAACAATTCCTCCAAAAATACGTTTTATTGAATAAAAAATACATTTTTAAGTCTCCGGGCCTGCCCTCTTTGAAAGGTGGCAGCCCTAGATGTAGGTACTGAGGTCACATAGCGGATTCTGGTATGATGTCTTCGTCACCGCGTGCGACGAATAAAATGTACTACGAATTGAGAATACCTAATGCCATCCATGAATGTGGGTAATAGTCCAAGAGCCCATCGTTGAAATCATGACGGATGTGTTTTTTGATCGAAATGTGGTTTAAAAGAATGTTTAGAAATAATATAATACATTGACATAGGGTTGCCTAGCAAAATCTTGCCGCGAGTACCTTTACCATGATGATTATTGACACCAATTTTGAAGCGAATTGCACCCATCTGTTTTTTAAGTAAAATTAGCACCATCAGAAAGAAGACGATTTGAAGATATAGAAAAACATGGGTTGCCTGTCCTCAGTCTGCCGCAACCCTAGGCAACCCAGGCCCAAAGATGCCATTTTTCGAAGTAAAATGCACCCATCTGTTTTTTACACGAGTGACACATCAAATTGAAGCTACTGTCTTCCTCGATACGATGAAATAGGGTTGCCTCCCTAAAACCTGCCGCAAATTAGGGTTGCCTGCATTTGAATGATGATATTTGAATGATGATGACCTAGTGAAAATGTGGTGGCATATCCAGGAAAATACTATATTTGTATTTTTTTGGTCATTTCTTATGTTTTTTGGGGTGCTGAATCCGAATTTTGACTTTGCAAGCTCCTACCTGTAATGGTTTTCGCGAAAAATGTGAAAAACAGAGAGAAAAGTGTTTTTCTTAGAGACTTTTTTCAGAACTCGAAAAGTATGCACTTTAGAGCAAAAAATGTTAGGACAAAAATAATCTGCACTAAATTTTCTATAAATTTTATTACGTTACATTTTTTCGTCAGACGCATGGTTTAGGAGCTATAACGCTTTAAAACTTGATGAAAATCAGAAAATTGTTCCAAATTTGTACTTTATTTAAATTTCTGCCTACAATAAAAAAACTGCATACTTTTAAAGAATGAATTATAAAAGAAAAATGAATTCCCTACGATTATGTCTTTGGGTACTTTTCGGTCAGATGCACCATTTAAGAGATAAAGGGTGCCAAAGTTTTATATAATAATTCAAAATTAGTATTTTCATACATTACGTTGCATTGGTTGATCTGTCGGTAGGTAGGTATTTCACATCATTACTAATACATACAAAGGTATATTAGCGCGAGTATACTATCAGCTAGCGAAGTTTTATAAACAGTCAAGACACTACGTAATAAGAGTAATATCATTTGAAAGTCATTTGTTAAATTATGATGAAAATAAAATAACACTTTTTATAAAAAAACCGTGAAATATTAACATTTGTTTCAATTCTTGAGAAATAGTATGTCAAGCGTGGTTAGTATATAATGGTGGTGTGATAAAAAAATACTGCCAGTAAATAAAATTATTAATTATTTTATGGATGTTAATTATGGATGAAAAAACATAAAACTGAGGGATTTAGGGAGGGGGGGTCGAATTTCACTCGGCTCGGCTGCGGGTGGAGCCGTGCGCGAGCAAACATTATTTGCGCTTGTATATTTTAGCTACTCTTCCAGTACCCATGTCGCAACTTTGGTGGTAATATTTACTGTAGGTACTTGGCATCACCCGCAGCCGAGTGAAAAAAGTTAGAGCAAAATGACAGTGGCCTGTAAAATAGAAAAACTCTTTTAATAACTCGGTAATGTTTACTATATGTACTTGGCATCACCCGCAGCCGAGTGGAAAAAGTTATAGCAAAAAACAGTGGCCTGTCAAACTAGAAAAACTATTTTATCAACTCGGTAATATTTACTGTAGGTACTTGGCATCACCCGCAGCCGAGTGAAAAAGTTATAGCAAAAGACAGTGGCCTGTCCCCCCCTCCCTAAATCCCTCAGTTTTATGTTTTTTCATCCATAATTAACATCCATAAAATAATTAATAATTTTATTTACTGGCAGTATTTTTTTATCACACCAACATTATATACTAACCACGCTTGACATACTATTTCTCAAGAATTGAAACAAATATTAATATTTCACGGTTTTTTTATAAAAAGTGTTATTTTATTTTCATCATAATTTAACAAATGACTTTCAAATGATATTACTCTTATTACGTAGTGTCTTGACTGTTTTCTTCTAGACTCAGAAGACTCAGAAAACTTCGCTAGCTGATAGTATACTCGCGCTAATATACCTTTGTATGTATTAGTAATGATGTGAAATACCTACCTACCGACAGATCAACCAATGCAACGTAATGTATGAAAATACTAATTTTGAATTATTATATAAAACTTTGGCACCCTTTATCTCTTAAATGGTGCATCTGACCGAAAAGTACCCAAAGACATAATCGTAGGGAATTCATTTTTCTTTTATAATTCATTCTTTAAAAGTATGCAGTTTTTTTATTGTAGGCAGAAATTTAAATAAAGTACAAATTTGGAACAATTTTCTGATTTTCATCAAGTTTTAAAGCGTTATAGCTCCTAAACCATGCGTCTGACGAAAAAATGTAACGTAATAAAATTTATAGAAAATTTAGTGCAGATTATTTTTGTCCTAACATTTTTTGCTCTAAAGTGCATACTTTTCGAGTTCTGAAAAAAGTCTCTAAGAAAAACACTTTTCTCTCTCTTTTTCGCATTTTTCGCGAAAACCATTACAGGTAGGAGCTTGCAAAGTCAAAATTCGGATTCAGCACCCCAAAAAACATAAGAAATGACCAAAAAAAATACAAATATAGTATTTTCCTGGATATGCCACCACATTTTCACTAGGTCATCATCATTCAAATATCATCATTCAAATGCAGGCAACCCTAATTTGCGGCAGGTTTTAGGGAGGCAACCCTATTTTATCGTATCGAGGAAGACAGTAGCTTCAATTTGATGTGTCACTCGTGTAAAAAACAGATGGGTGCATTTTACTTCGAAAAATGGCATCTTTGGGCCTGGGTTGCCTAGGGTTGCGGCAGACTGAGGACAGGCAACCCATGTTTTTCTATATCTTCAAATCGTCCTCTTTCCGATGGTGCTAATTTTACTTAAAAAACAGATGGGTGCAATTCGCTTCAAAATTGGTGTCAATAATCATCATGGTAAAGGTACTCGCGGCAAGATTTTGCTAGGCAACCCTATGTCAATGTATTATATTATGTCTAAACATTCTTTTAAACCACATTTCGATCAAAAAACACATCCGTCATGATTTCAACGATGGGCTCTTGGACTATAATGTATTATGGCTATATCCCACGGAAGGTGAATCCTGCTTCGTCCGTAGATTCGCATGCCGTGGGAAGGAGTGAGTCCGTGAATCTACAGACTTTTTCATAGCGATTTGTATGGCGGTACGTGATATCGCAGACGTACACGGATCGTGGGAAATAGGTTGCCTGTGAATCCGCGGACACGCCTTGATGAATCCAGATGAATCCGTCTAATCCATAGCGTTTGGATAACTTGCAATACAAGTGTTGAATCCAATATACATATACGTAGATATTTCTTTAGGAAACATCCCAAACAGACAGTTTTTTTCATTTTATTTCTTCTTTTCTATTTTAAAATGTATTTTAAATAAAATTAAACTTTTTTTTCAATTATTTCAATGTTAATTTATAGTTTGATAATTACAAAATGTGTAATATAATTATGTGTGTGTGTGTGTGTGTGTGTGTGTGTGTGTGTGTGTGTGTGTGTGTGTGTGTGTGCGTGTGTGTGCGTGCGTGTGTGTGTGTGTGTGTGTGTGTGTGTGTGTGTGTGTTTTGATTCTCACAAAATAAAAAACGTTTTATTAAAAAATATAATTATGTATATATTTATGTAGGTACCTATTAGCTTATTACGTTACTTCATTTTCTATAGTATAACTATTAAACGTAATACATATATATTCCATTTGTCGCCGCCCACAAGTTTTTTGTGTATATGAGTAAAAAGGCGTGTGGATGGAACGTTTGTCTTGGCTCGTTTACGTAACAGACCGTTGACGCCTTTTTACTCATGAACGCAAAAAACTCGTAGACGCTCGCAAGCGTGTGGCGGCGACATTAACTTTTACTTAAAGTATTATACCGAATCGGTAGGTATTACCTATATAATTGGCACCAGGAATGACGTCACAGTCTTTTCCCACGGCATTAAGGTTCAAAATCGCGTAACAATCGCATGATAAAATGGTAAAAATAGCGTTTTTTTAATTTTTTGAGGTTACTGAGATTTTGCGTCTATCAAAAAACTTTTACGGTTATTCCCTAGGTTTTAATGCATATTATCAGTACAAAAAAAAATTTTACTCAACGACTTTCAGGAAACGAGTTTCCGTCTTTCGGAAAAAAGATCAGAGGTGTTTTCCATTTTTTTTTGAGAAATCTATACAAGATATAAAAAATCTGTTACGGTTATATACGGTTATATAAAGGTTCAATGCATCTACCCTATTTTGTTCCAAAGCATAATTAATAACGGTTGTCGAGATAGAAGGTCTCCCGTTTTTAGAAATTTTTGAAATGTCGGTATGCATACTCTTAACATTACTTACTGTAAATTAATACTGATTCAAAAGTTATTCATAGGTACAACAATACATAATACAAGAATATGATACTAAATTGATAACATGTAGCTACCTACATTAACTGAAAATAACGTGTTGTAATTTTTGCTAGTCGGGTAATTTGTATATTTTTGTAACAATTTTACAATAAAAATAATTATTATTCGATATATTTTCGGATATATATTCACTAACAACGAGGGTTGTCAACCGTACTAGAGTATAATAATAATATTGAAAGTGAGTTGCAAGAAATATATGGATCGCAAAATACTATATATTTTTTTTTGGCAACATTAAAACTAAGAAAATATCAACCAAATCCGCTTCACTTGTAAAATTTAAACGCAGTTTAAGAATTATATCATTGCCTGCAGTTTTCGACTGACGAATGAGCGTGTAATTTACATTAATTTGAAAATTGAGAAAACCACACTTTTCTAGCAAATAAAAATATTATAAAATTCAAGCAGTTCATAAAATGACAGTTTTTATTTAAATAGATAAGTAGATATTTATTTATTTATTGCACATGGAACAGATACAGTCACAAAAACAAACATCGGCAGGTACATTAATACAAAAATATCAATACACAAGACCAATTACATCCGTTCACAATTAGCACACACGCAAAACAAATAGATTACATTACATAGTTAAAAATATATATCTTATATCTATAAAACATTTATGGTAGGGAAGGAGGAAGCATGGGAAGAGGAAGAAGAAGAGGAAGAAAGGAGGGGATAATGAAGGAAGCAACAAAAAAAGAGTTAAGAACTGATATCAAGAACAATAAGATAATGTGTATGTTTTCTTTTATTTTCATAAAATTATCGAATTACACCCTGATACATATTTGTACACTTCATAACAAGCTTAAAAGCTTGTGTCGTGAAGTGGGGTATGTCGGCATCGAGGATCGAGCGCGTTAGCAACCAGGCTTCCGATAACTTTTTAAAATTACTTATTGATGCAGATGGAATAATCAGCTGAAAAATTTTGACAACCCTACTTACATGTTTCAGCGCGTGTATACACAACGGTTTCCGAAGAAAAACCCATAGGAGTATTTACGATGATGTAGTATGAACCCCAAAAAACACAAAAACCCTTCAGAAATATGACGTACTTAATGTAGTTCTGGACAATTTACATCCAGACCTGCATTAAATTGTACCACAAATGTGTTATAGTTTTGTATTGTCTATGTGTTTATTGCTTTCATTCTTTTTTGTTGTGTTTATTGATTTATTGCATTTGATTTTGTGTTTGTAAACCTGACGATTCCAAGTGCCTTAAATATGGTCTACAGATGATTAAAAACCAATAAAAAATCCTCAAATAATAAAAGCTTAAACTTTTTAGTTGGATTTCAGTAGATGAATTATTTATAAAATGTTGAAATCATTGTCTATCCCATTTTAGATCCGCTTGCTTATTCGTATTTTTTAATCTATTCTAGTTCCTAATATAATTTACTCGAATACTAATCGATACAATTAATTTTATTTACAAAATTCAATTAGATTTGTGCTTTTATCCCTAAAAAAAATCCTGTGTGGCTTTTGTACGGCTTTTGTGGGGTTTATTTATTTTGAGCAATATGCTTATGGGTTTCGTACTGTTACAATATACAACGAGAGTGAAAGAGATGCACACACCCGCATGATTCGAAAAATTAAAATGAAAATAAATAATGCATAAATTTAGATTCCCCAGTTTCCATAGAGTGGGGAACATTATATTTTCTTATTATTTATTCAATTAATTTTTCTGGAATTTTGTTACATCGAATTATAAGTCCATGTGGTGCATTTTATCAGTATGATGCCAATCTTTCAAATGTCTCCCTTCAAAAATTATGTACCTAATCTATTAGTATAAATAACACACGAATGATAAAGAAATTATAATTTTATTTAAAATGAAAAAAAGTTTAAGGTACCAATCATTATATTTTTCTAATACCACGGACCTGAAACAGCACAATTTTTGCACTGTTACTGGGCCGGTATTCTTTTATTCTGATAATATCGACATTAATAATATTAAAAATAAATAAATAAATTATTAAATGGGTTCTCTAATTTCCAGTTATGGCAGACATTTTTTCCCGTACAAAATAAATATAATGTACACCCCGACACATAATGCGCCCGCTACACGCTCGCGAGTCACCGCGACCTTTTGGTGTTCATGAGTAAAAAGGGGTGCGGATGGATCGTTTGTCTTGACATGTACGTAACCGACCGTTGACGCCTTTTTACTCATGAACACCAAAAGGTCGTGGTGACTCGCGAGCGTGTAGCGGGCCCATAACGGGACTGAGAGAGATTAGCAGCTAATTTGAGAAAAACCGGTGTTGAAAAATAACGCGTGATACAAGATACAAAAACTCCGTGTGACAAACTTTAAAAAATATCACCCACAAACAAGTTTAATTAATGCCGCAGGCAATGCTTTCTTTTATTTTTTTTTTACTAAATTACAATTAATATTGGTGTAAAGACAATAATTTATTCTCGTACCTGATCGTTCTAATTTTTAAACACAAAAACAGAATTAGTATATATTCAACAGTATGACAGAGATAATTATTATTATCTATTTATTATATTATATATTTATTTATTTATTGCTTCAACGGACTCAAGATATTTTCAAAATTTACAACGTTAAAGTTAAAAAGTTAATAATATTAATACAATGAATTATTATATTATTATAAAAATAGGGAACTATTTCCCCATACCCCGTGCACGAAATCATCCATCCGGAAGGGATTAATCTAGATTCGCGTACGAATCCGGATTCACTTGTCGTGGGAAGGCACCCTTATGTATTAGATGTTAGGCGATGAGTGAGTGATGCGTGCCCATTAGGCTTCGATCATCGGAATTTATTCGGTGTTACGTGCGGTCACCTAAATCGGTCAGATCTTTATAATAGGTAAGGTACTATGCATATAGTACCTTAAAAATTCTAAACTCAATATCGTTTTATATTGGAATGAATATGTATGCTCGATTTCAAGGAGAATCTCTCGTTTCTTTTATCGTATGGCATTTTTTTACATCACATCTTAAAATCTATATGACGTAGAATAAGGACATATTAAAATAGTAAAAATAGCACAGGTAGGTCTGATTGTCAAAGGTTTAGGTCAGTGTGTAATATAGTACCTACCTATATTCAGTCGCTGTATCCGTTAGTAAGACTAATGCCCAATCCCACCAACTTTTACCTAAGAAGAAGACCCCTGAGAAATTTCCATACAAAAACAGAGATAATATTGTATTATTATTGACACGCAGGCCTACCAACCACACCCTAATTCCATACGAAATGCAACACGCAAGTCACCTAGCCTGGGCAGAGATATTTGGGCACCTAACGTAGGTGAGTTGCGTGTTGCATTTCGTATGGAATTAAGGTGTGGTTGGTAGGCCTGCGTGTCAATAAATAGAATATTATCTCTGTTTTTGTATGGAAATTTCTTAGGGGTCTCCTTCTTAGGTAAAAGTTGGTGGGATTGGGCAGAAGTCTTTGAAAATCTCTCATATTTCTGATTTTATTTGTTCTTCTTGAGTTGCCATGTCAGATCCCCCCGACATCGGCTTTCACCCTGGTGTAGACTTACCTCACGCCCTGTGCTAGCACAGCTGGCTGGAACAACTCCACACCCTCTGAATTCCGTTTATTTCTCTGATATTTCTTAGCCAGAGCATCTGCCATCTTCCCACACCGCGAATGACGTCAATTTTTCCTTCCTTGATGAAATGCAATAGACCGTATTTTTCGTTGTGGAGAATGTGTCTCAAGTATGCCATTTTTCTCATCTTTATCCCAGACAGCAACTCTCTTTCTGATCTAGCCCTTCGCAACACATCATGTGCATGGTGGTGAATTTATACTAGGTAGGAAAACGTACCAATTTCAATATACCTACTCAACCTAGTCAGACTAATCAAAAGGCCAATCAATTATTGTCATTAAATCGAGTTGTGGTCAGCAGGGTCTTCACTTCTCAGAAGATGACGTCAGGCTCAGCCACAGGCCACAGGAAATTGGATTGAATGACCCAACAAGATAGTAATTCCCTAGTACCTATTAATATATTTCTTACATTTTAGGTACCTATATCTAATTAATTTGATGAGTACCACGGCGTTCCCCTTTCTCGATATTAATATTTTCTCCTGATAAAAAGTCTTTCCTCTGCTATATATCTCTTGAGATAATTAGGTTCTTGCTATATTCAACTACGACATGTAGAAAATTCTGATGTTCTTTGAAAAAAAATAGTCTTAGAGAAAGTGTCCTTATTTTTACTTACCTACTATCTATTTCAGTTAGGTGGGCTGTAACTGGGTTAGTAACGGGCTCGACTTTTGCGTGCGTGGGCCCGGGTTCAATCCCCGATGGCGACTTACTCCATTTTGCGACACAGGCCTTTCTAGCTCACTATACCCATCTATGTTTTTTATGTACACTGAAATGACTGAATAAAGTATCAATTTACCTATCTATCTATCACTTTCAAGTGTACAAAAATGTATTTGATTCATCAGAAAACAGCTGTTTTTTTCGATTGATTTAGTAATTACCTCTTTCCCACAAAATTATAATAAGTAAGCTTAAAAAATAAGGTAAGCTTCTACCATCAGATCGCACGGTTCTACATTTTTTGTTACAATTAATAATAAGTTTATTTTATTTCATTAATTAATTTATTTATTTTATATCATACGTATGACACTCACAGAGACGTCAGCAAAACACGAATACAGTATCATACAAAAAAGGAAAACATCTCATGTCGACTCTCCAATTCAGTTTATTTTCCTATTAGGCATACATCATGTGACGTACATTGATATTACGTTGTCTTTGTCAATTTGTCTTCTGTCTGTCGCAGGACTATTAACCTTTATAAAGCCATTCTAATATTGTGTTATGGTACTCTTAATATTAGGCATACAGTTATAATATATTATAGGTACAATCATACTAACGTTATGTAGGTACGTGAAATAGGATTATTTATTCAGAGGTGGAGAAAATAGGTAACAGCTATTTCGTACGTATTCCGGGGTGCTTGGATTCCTTTGATCCAATGGCCACTAAGACTTGGCAGATTCAAAATAAAAAAAAAAAAGATATGAGTTCTACTCATGAAGCACTTTCGTGAGATACCAAACACGGCGACTGGATCCTCTCGAAGGCTTGAGCTAGACAAAATCTTACTTACGATCCGTATTTCTTTTCAAACGCCCTGTCATACGATACCACACATGACACCCCTCAAACGTGTATGTATTTTTTGTCTGTGGAGAAGGTTGAACCAAAGTGGTGCAAAATCGTATTGTCACTGAGTTTACGTATGTTTGCAAAGTTTCAGGTCTCTAAGTGGTCAGGAATTGCTTGAAAAATCGATTACAAGATTTGGTCACGAAAATCAACGGAGTGAAGTTAAAAAAAATCTTGTTAAAAAGTCGCACGTATCATCGTCAGCCTTCCCTCGTCCAGTGTTGAACATAGGCTTCCCTTTCCGACATCCACACTTCCCTGTCCATCGCCATTCTGGGCCACTGCTGTCCTGCCACCTTCCTGATGTCATCGGACCATCTCGTCTGTGGTCTGCCTGGATTTCTGTAGCCGGTTCTCGGTCGCCATTCTAGGGTTCGCTTGGTCCATCTATCATCCGTAGTTCTTATGATGTGACCAGCCCAACTCCATTTTAATGATGCCGTTCTATGTGCAACATCCGTGACTTTTGTCTTGTCTCTGATCCATTCGTTTCGCTTTCTGTCCCGCAAGCTAATGTTAAGCATTCTTCTCTCCATCGCCCGTTGTGTTACGCGGAGCTCAATAGAATAAAAAGACAAACAATATTAACGACATAACAATAAGTGACCAGGAACAGTGATTCTTATGTAAATTTACAATGAAATTCAACAGTAGTTTCCCTTGTAGGTCACGAGGACGTCGCATTGTATTAGGTATTTAAATTAGATTGAGTGGATTGTACACCACAGTACAGTAGACAGTACATGGAGTATGAAGCCCTCACGTCTCACAATCCAATCTCATGTCTCACCCTTGTGTTTTACTGCAGAACGTGGGGTACTTCAGTACTTGATACTACATAGTGCTACACAACAACTGAACTTTCATTATTGTTTCTTTACTTTGTTCTACTATAAACTTCTCCAATATCTAATGTTTTCCTATCAACGATGTCTTGATGTTTTTCATTGAAATTTGACTTAAGAGTAGGCATATTGACATTTCAAATGTTACTTTCAATATTTTTTTTATTGAAGTGAAATTAACCCAAAAAAATGGAACAAACGATATTTTTACCATTTTTTCATGCGAGTGTTGAACGATTTTGCGATTTTGAACCTTAATGTTAGCATTATTTATTCCTTACGTTCAATATTCCTTTTTTTACAAAACGATGGCGATAACAATTTAATATGCGTATACGGAATTCGACACAAGTAGTGGTTAAGATATCTGCTATATGGGGCGGAGATTCTGGGTTCGATTGTTATCATAGCCGAGATGACCTGAAATGACGAATGTTTCTCGAGTGTAAAGTGATCACTTAAGTCAGCCGAGGTCAGTCATAAGACCTATGATGTTCATCTTCAACTATACACTGTTGTAGGAATACTACATAGTTCATCTTCACCAAGCGTACAGTCTCATTACAATAGACCATTCATTTTTCTCGAAATTTTCAGTCTCAGAGATATTCTTGTAAATAAATTCTCCAATAAATGTTCTATATGTGTGCGAGTATAAAGAAAACGTGAACAATAAATTCCAAACCGTAAAAACGTGAACTGAATTTTTCCTCTTTTAACTATAAGTTCAAAGCTTCTTCTAAAATATTATGTATTCGAACTTCGAAGTAGAAGGTTACTGACAAAACATAAGGTATACAAAATGAAGGAAGGGATGTTTTGGAGACAATTTCTTTAGAATTTGAATGAATTAAATTCGTCGAACTACAAATCTGTAAAATGCGACTCTCAAGGCTCGCGACCCAACTATGACGTCACGGTCATTTCTTACGGCATTAAGGATCAAAATCTCGTGAACAATCGCATGATGAAATGGTAAAAAATAGCGTTTTTCCATTTTTTGGGGCTGATTTCCCCTCAGTCAAAAAATTGTTACGGTTATTCTCTAGATTTTAATGCATATTATCAATACAAAAAAAAATGTCTGCGACTTTCGGCAAACTTTTTTCTGTCTTTCGGAAAAAAGATCAGAGGTGCTTTTCACATTTTTTTTTAGAAATCTATATACAAGATATAAAAAATCTTTTAAGATAAAGGTTCAGTGTATCTACTCTATTTTTCCAAAGCATATATTTAGTAACGGTTGTCACGATATAATATCTCCCGTTTTTAGAAATTTTTGACATGCCAATATGTCTACTTTTAAATGGTCCTCATAGAAATTTATTTAGAAAAAAAGGATCGCCGCTCAAATAGTTATTTTACAACATTTTCTTCTTATATACGAGTATATATGCCTACCATTCGATGCTATGTTTCGATTGAATGTTATGTAGATACGTTTA
The DNA here is from genome assembly GCA_963576895.1 of Ceraclea dissimilis. NCBI lineage: Eukaryota > Metazoa > Arthropoda > Insecta > Trichoptera > Leptoceridae > Ceraclea > Ceraclea dissimilis. Next base: position 18,092,172 of record OY756369.1, read on the forward strand.
AGTTTTTATCGTTTATCAATATAATCATATAAAAAGCAATATAAAGAATACGTTATTCTGAAACATTGCGCATCATATACCTACCCTATATATCTTTCTTTTCTTCATTGTGTATTATACACCCGTCTCCCCAACATTCTGATGTGTTTGTGTACCAAAAGCAATTGTATGGTAGGATGGTTTTAATAATAAATCAGTTGTTTACACCATAACCTACCACATAGCGGTCTAATGCTGGATTTCACCAACTTTTTATGCATGCTTCCGCAGATGATCGTCATGGGTAGCGTCCGAGTGGTGTTCGTGAGTAAAAAGGCGTGTGGATTGAATGATTGTCTTGACGTGTACGTAGCCGACGGTTGACGCCTTTTTACTAATGAACACCGTTTGCTCGGAGCTCGGACGGGCGTGGGGCTGGAGCATTAGGTGAAGAATGGCGGAGATAGGAGCCACCTAGCACAAATTTTGCATGAAAAATATCTCCGCTATTCCTCACCTAAGACGTTGGTGAAATCCAGCATAAGTACATTACAAGGTACGGTATAAGAATGGGATATATTTAGATTCGGATGTGTCTAGTCTGGGCTAGGCTAGGAGTATCAGTAGATAGGATAGTAATTGTAAAGAAAGCAATATTTTATACAACAAGTGTATCAATTAGTCCAGTCTAGTTACATTTCTCGATGGAAAGTTATGGGGTAGTCTGGATTTCTTTCATTCTATACGTTTTTTGGGGTGCTGAATCTGAATACATACAAGGTTTTCCAACAGAATTTTGTGACGGAACATGGCGAAAAATGCGTAAGATGGTGAAATTTTTCAGTTTCGAACTCGAAAGGTGGAAACTTTTAAAATTCATGCTGAAAACTTTCTGTATAAGGAATGTATAAGGAAGACGATATTTATTTATTTTTCAATAAGTCCGCATTTTACCCCTGTCTTGTTTATAATTTTTGTATTTTTTTCAATAAAGATTTATTAGGTTGATATTTAAATAAAACAGTGTTTTTCATTTTATATATTATATTTTTACAGAGTAGGTACTTATTTATTTTTCCTAGTATGTACGTAAAATAATGCTTAAAACGATACATAAATCATCTGGATCGTTCAAATGTGAATAATTCTGTTGTTTTAGTATAGACTTTTCAACCACCCAGTACTAGAATATAAATTGCGTATAAATATCACATTGATTTACAGTTCGCCCTGTAGTGTTTTTTTTTGTTATTTTTTCTTCCCTTTATAGCAACATAACCTTTGGCATTTCACTGAAGTTTTGTAATTTGTGTGTATCTAATGCTGAATATATTATGATTTATGTAAAACAGTTTATTCTTGGTATATAATAAGAATTTATGTACAATTGTGTATCAGGGTTGCAAAGGATAAATATCCTGATAATTATAAATAAATAAATAATAAAATCATTATTGAAAAAAATCCAAATGGCGGGTTTATGTCTGCCAACCAACCACTTGTGACATACATTTGATATACACAATACATACAAGTGGATGAAAAGAAGAAAAATATAATTAAATCGGTGGATGGGATGAAGGACAAGGAAGGAATCACGGGATTGTCAGTTAGATGGATTATTTATGGAAAGGTAATGATGCCTCAGTTTACTTTTGAAAGAGAGAATTGTTGGAGCTAGTCTGATAGGAAGTGGAAGGATATCGGATAAGGATATATAGTGGAGGTATATCCTTATAATTATCCTTCATTTTGCAAAATTCAGTTTTGTTGATGTGTTTTGATTTTTAAATGACTGTTTTTTCTAAGCAGTGTATCATTGGTGTATCAAATAAAGGAATATTGAAACAAGAGGAATGGCAGTTACTTTTAACTTTTACGTACATTGTTGGATAAATATCGAATAAATATCGGATAATTATCAGGATAATTTTCAACCCTGATATGTATCTATAACACAAATGTATCACTAGCTACAACCCATCAAAAACGACGAACTTATTTATTATATTCATAAATTTCCAAAAAGAAAAATTGGGTAAAAATCGTGTAGGTACTATTTATTAATACCCATATTACACTCAAAACAATCGAGTAGGGATAAATTTTGTAAAAAATATCATAACAATAAAAAAACATACATTTTCTTATTTCATATATTCTTTCTTCATTCCCCAGGGGTTCTGTAATGTGTATTTTAATAATTTTGATAACATACCTGTATCAATGTGAAATATCTCGAATTACAGTATCTTAGCATTAATTGCGTTGGTGTAAAGATATGTATTACAAATTACAATTAATTTTATTATCTCAGCACCTGTAAGATATACTACCTAGACACCCACCTGCAAGATTTCATCTAGGGGATTTATTCATGTATAAACTTAACATACGTTTAGAGTTAATGAGAAGCGGGGTAAATCAAAAGGTTAAAATGTTCCCCGTGGGATCCTCGGGTTGTAGAGTAGCCCCCACTCTTTATAGATTCTTTTGGAGTGCCCTGTGAAAGTCAGGGGTTCGTATGGTATTTCTGATCAATCAATTTTTTGAAAAACAAACTTAACCGGTGAACAAACTGGCTGGCTAAGTAACGGAGGTCTGGGTGCGATTCTTGGCCGCGTCAGATGGATGGACTGGAATTGGTGAATGTTACTTAATTGTACAGTGATCACATTAAACCATCGACGATCAGTCATAAGCGTGATGGAAAGTCCATCCTTTGCTGTATATCTGTTAAGACAACTGCTGTATGATTTAACAATTGAACCGTATTTATGTTTTAAAAAAATACTATAACTTTAAACCGTCACCTAAAATTTGCAAAATTTCAGGGTGCTCGAACATTGGGAAACTATTAAATATTGATGAAAAAATTTAGATGCAGACAACATCAACGACAACGAAAGATGAAGTTATATAAAAGGGCGATAAAAACATGCCGTGAACTTTAAGGATATATCTGCCAGATTATCCTTAAAGTTCAGGTAGATTATAAAATTTACGTTATCTTGATATTCGTTTTTTTTTTTTCAGAATTTGAATGTTATGCTGTAATATTTACGTGGGATTCCAAGGAAGGCGTAGGTAGTCCCTTATTGCTCCCTCTTATTATAAGTCGAGCTCATCTGAGCTGAGCTCTGTAATTTCCATTCTCCTACAATGTTTAGGTTAGGATAGGTATTCTTCCTTTCATTTTATATTCTTCTTTAACCTTCTATAGATACAGTATTTACTTACTTTATATATCCACCGCTTTGATGTCTTTGATAATATTATCATCATACAAATTATATTATACAGACTATTATTACCTTGCTAACTGTAACCCGTCAAATATGACGCTGCTTGCGGGGTAGGCAGAGAGAACAGATCGCCAGACTTCCCTATCTTTAAACTATAATTATTAAACTGAATTTTTATTTAGCATGATGATGATGTGGTTACAATCTTGCAGATTGGTTTGTACCAAGCATTTTCGTTCTTTATTTCCAGTGCGCCGTCCTGTCTCTCGCCAATCTCTTCACTTCCGTGTAGGTGCTACAGCGCACGCTCTCAGTAATCTGGTCCATATAACTGCTTGTTGGGCGACCTCTCACATTACTGCCCTCTACCATTCCTTCTGCTATGGTGATGAGCAGGCCGGGGTGCCCGATGTTATATGGCCTATACATCGCGCTCACTGTTGGGCAATCTTATTCAAGATTCGTCTTATCTCTCCAGCTTTACTCAACACCTCGCCGTTATCATAATATCTTGTATTCTACTTACCTACTTGTATTCTATTTGTGCTACAATATTTACCAATTCATTTTATAAAACAAAATGAACAAATTAAACATAAAGGATATCAATCTGCTAAACTTAATAATTATAGCCGCGAATTGTAAAAATGGCGACATCTGTCGATGATTACTCTAAAATTTTTTGTAGGCTCGTAATTTCAATGAAACAATGTGGTATTAGCCGAATAATTTTCAATGATAAGTCGCTGCCACCGCGAAAAGTTTTCGTACGTATTCGAACAACTTGCAGAAGTTTCTAGGGTCCTGCGTTACATTCACACCCGGTTACGACGATAATTATGTATGTTGATGTATTTGGATTACTATACTGAACATCTTATTCTGTTTACAACGAGATCTTGAATATTATTAAGGTGACCATATATTTAAAAATAAAAAGGAGGGCACTCAATGCGCAAATAGCGCCGCAGGCGAATTTTTTTTGGGAAAGTGAAGAAGGTTGTTATGTTGTTTGATTTATTTTCTTGAAAATGATTTAATGAAAGAATGTATCCAAAAAATAGCGCCGCAGATGAAATATTTGTCATAAGACATACCAAATTACATATACACAAAAGGCAAAGGTAATTATCGCCGCAGGCAATTTTTTTTTAGGAAACAATTACAATTTAATGTATTTTTATACAATAGTACTAGTTAATTCATGGTATTATGAAAAAACGTGTAGTTTTGAGAATTAACAGATTAGTTTTAAGATGTTAAAAAGTAAAAAAGGAGGTCACTTTTGGAGGGAGGACAGAACCTAGAAAAGGAGGACTGTCCTTCCAAAAGGAGGACGGTTGGTCACTTTAATATTATACTCACTATTTATTTTTATTACAAGAAATCCAGGATATTTTTTCCCTCGTTTCGGCCAAAGTTTAGTATTGTTATTTTTCTTTTGATCATGTATTATCTGTACAACTTTATTGTCAAGATAATTGAATAGAAACGGAAAAATAGAGAATTAGCTTTTAATTCCCATCTACAGTAGTGTCTCACTAATCTGGCACTATGAGTAGCCAGAGGGTGCCGGATTATTGGAAAGTTCGGATTACTGGATTGTGAAGAGAAATTCAAGGTAATAAAATAAAGCACTACACAGGCATAAAAGGATACTATGTATTTATTTAGTACATAATTCAATTTGACAATCGTCTTACACTTAACTAAATTATGTTAAAATATGTGGTCATCGATTGGGCGTAGGAAGGGGGGGGGGGGCTCTCGCGGGAAAATTAGGGGGGTGGTCTGGATATATTTAATTCTGTGTGGTGTTTTTTGGAGTGCTGAATCCAAATCCGAAATTTGCCAACAAAATTTCTTGATGACAAACTGTTTTAGACAGTCATCGATTGATGTCGAACTCCTTTATGTTAAATTTACACATTTTGATTTATAAATGTATTGAATTCTTATGGTAATATCTTAAATAAGAATTAAATTTGCATAAGAACGTACGTACAATAATTACAAGCGTAAGGATAGGGAAGTCTGGCGATCTGTTCTCTCTGCCTACCCCGCGAACCACGTCATTGTTTATTTATTTATTTATTTATCAGCAAGGCACACACAGACATTGAACACAAATTAGCCTAAAGAAAACATTACATTAAATATAGTTCATTCGAAGCCCTATTACAGTGTACACAAAGAATTCATATTATGGGGACAAATACTTGTTGAAAATATTAAAAAAAAAAACTACCTAATCTAAATTAAATTCTCTTAACTACTTTTTCAAAAACCTACCTATTAACCTGTTGACGGGTTATAGCTAGTTATATTTCTCTCTCTCTCCCTGGGCAATTATTAATCCCACATGATGGTGGGGTCTGCCATTTTTGTCTTTCGCCGCCACTCAGCTCTATCCTGTGCGTCCTCCAGGGATGCTCCACAGTCTCTCATGTCGTGCCTCACAACCTCGCGCCACCTCCGCTTGGGTCTTCCTCGGGATCTACTACCAGGGACAACCAATGACTGTGCCCTGTTACCTATGTATTCGGGGGGTCTTCTACTCACATGCCCGTACCACCGTAATCTGCTTTCCTGAATTTTGTCGGATACGTCACGTACACTTACCCCCGTTTTCACCGACTATAGCTATTCCTGCTCCTAACTGGGTGGCTATCCTACCTACCAAAAAATCCTACCTAATTTACGTTTCACCAACAAATTTCCACTTAATTGGGACAAATCCAGCTAGGAAGATTTTTATTTGTAGGGTTGCTACATGTAAAACAAATTGATCAGAAGTAGTTTTTTTTTTTAAACAAAGCTTACTTTATAGAGTAAATAATACAACTTAAACACAGGGATTGTATTTCAAAAATATTTAAATATTAAATATCATTACAAAAATAATTTACAGTCGTTAAATAACCGCGTATTTTTATTTTTCATATTTCACACAAATATTATTACCTAATGGCAACACTAGACTTTGAGATTGACGCATGCGCGTTTAGGGTACGTGGTAAAATGAAAATGGCGCCTAACAGTAAACATTGTTTGTATGCAAAGTGTCATGTTATGATATTGTGTTCCGTTGTGTTCTAGGACTGTTTTGGAGTTATAAAATAACCCCAGGTCGGAAAAAAACACTACCTGATTGACTGAAAATTCAATGTGGCGGCCGATTACGTAGTTGGGTGAAGTTTAATATGACAGATCTTACCGTTAGGTGCCCAAATCTCGTTGCCTAAGATAAGTGGGATTCCTAGCCGTTAGGTAGGTATTTAAGTGTAAGGCGATACTATATAGTTATCAGAAGGTTGTTATATGTAAAATGCGTGTTGTTGGGACCAAGGTTTATTGTAGACTAATTTATAAAATGATAAACAGAAAGATATATACAATACAAATGTCTTAGGATCTATAGAGTACCTAAATAGTTATACCTAGGTAGGGGGTGTTCATACCCCTACAATCCTCCCTGCCTAGTGATAACGTTACATAAAGTTTAGAAAAAGCATGATTATAAAATAGATTGTATGAAATATTAGTCGCTAAAGAATAAGCTAACTAACTTATCATAATACATTGTTTAGTTCAGTATTCATATTTGTATAATAAAACATCTTGTTGATATCGTATAGGTACATAACATATAGATTTGAGATCCGAAAAACATAGTAGGTAATAAATAATTCAAAGATAAACCATTAGAAAAATATTCAGTGTAAGAAATCACATGTTAAGAGTCCTAAAAATATAATGTAGGTAGGTATTTGTAACACATGGCAAAAAAAATAACTTGAAAAGATTAACATTGAGGTTAGAATGGTCAAATTATAACATTATTTTGTAAAGACATATGACATAAAAATATTTGTACCCAAAAGTAGGTAATAAAGTTGCATCACATTTGAGAAAGATAATAAATTTTGTAGATAATTATTAACAGATCAAAACATGTAGTTCCAATATAAACATATGTGTGGTCTTTCTGACCTTCCAAAAACAAATTGATTTATAAAACAAAATAGCAAAAAATCGTTGAGTGTAACATAATACATTTAAAATCATAGTTAAGATGAAATAATATAATCGATACACAAATTTTAAGAATAGCACATAAAAAAATGGTGTATAATATATCAGTGTATAATAGTTAACATAATGCGTAGGTATAGTTATATCGTATGTTAAAGGACATATGGTTTGGTCACGTTGACAAAATAAGGGTCAATAATAATAATAATAATTCACATATGGTTGCATAATATCCCGAGTTAGATACTAGGAAATAAGCATTTTAGTTAACATTATTAATATTAGGTAGATAAAAATGTTGGTAAACATATTAGTTATACAAAAAATTGATTTTGATACAGTATTATAAATAGGCCTTAGATAGGCATAATACAAGATTAAATCGTTAGTACATCTTACGCAATGCAGTTTTATATATTTACTTTATAACATAAGATTTAAAAATAGGTTTTATACAAATTATTAATTGAAATATTTAATTTTTGGAAATGGATTAAAGCGTACTGGGTGTCTGACGACTCTCCCAGAGCGTGTAGTTGTCTCCCTTGGCGTCGCGGTTCCATTGTCTGAATGTGTTGTAGGATTTGTAGCATCGTCATCAGTAGAATCTGGAAGTTCCATATAGGCTGGTTTCAGTCTGTCTATAGAAATATTAGCTTCTCGATTGTTCATTTTGATTTTAAAATATTTATCCATTCGTTGCAGCACTTCGAAGGGTCCTTGATAAGGTGGGACCAATGATCTTTTTACTTCGCGTCGGATGAAAACATGGCTTGCTTTTTGTAAATCATCTGGTAGATAGATTTTTCTGCTATCACAATGTTTTCGTCTTGCAGTTGGTGTCAAGTTGTCGAAATGATCCATTAATCTAGAAGTGTAGTCTGTGTCATTTACGTGTCGTTTCGTTGGAATGAAGAAATCTCCAGGTAAACTTATTGAAGCGCCGTATGTCATCTGAGCAGGGCTGTATCCAGAGTCTGTTATTGTAGCTCGTAAACCAAGTAGTATTAGTGGTAATTGTTTTACCCAGTTGACGTCTCCTTGACATTTCGCCATGAGAGAAGCTTTGAGAGTCCTATGGAATCTCTCTACTTTCCCATTACATTTTGGATTATAGCCACAAGTTCTTCGTCTTTCAATTCCAAATTTTATTAGTAATTGTTTGTACAATATTGACTCTAGCTGAGATCCCTGATCGGTGGTTAAGAATGATGGAGATCCAAATCGTGAGATCCAGTGCGTTAATAGAACGTCAGCTATTTCTTCGGCAATTATGGATTTAACTGGTACGCATTCCATCCATTTACTTTCTCTATCTACCATAGTGACGAGGTATTTATATTCTTCACATATCGGTAATGGTCCAACAATGTCCAAATGAAGATGTTCAAATCGTTGAACAGCTGGAAACTCTCCTAAGGGTGATATCGTATGACGGGTTACTTTTGCTTTCTGGCAGTTAACACAAGTTTTAACCCAATTTCTGACATCACTGTTCATACTCTTCCAAATATAACGTTGTGAGATTAACCTTTGTGTACCTCTTATGCCGGGATGACTGATTTGATGTATGTGATCAAACGCCTGTTTACGTAGCTGAGTAGGTAAGTATATCCTGCAGTTATTAGTAGAAACTTCACAATATAATTCAATATTCGTATTTGGCATCAATATTTTCTTGAATTGAAGATTATCTTGCTTCTTAAGCTGTGTTAACTCTTCGTCTTCTTGTAAATTTGCAATATCTTGATGTTCAAACAGTGAAGGTAATGATATCGATTCTATTCTGCTGAGTGTATCCGCCACTATGTTGTCGTCTCCTTGTATGTATTCTATTTTGCTGCCGAATTGTGAGATGAAGTCGAGATGTCTTAATCTTCGTGGTGTATCGGATGGCGATATTTTCTTATTGAGAGAAAAGGTGAGAGGTTTATGGTCGGTGTAAACAATTAAATCTCTCGCTTCGACGGAATGTCTGAAATGCATTATCGACAAATATATTGATAATAACTCTCTGTCGTACGTAGAATATCTCTGCTGTGTTTCACTTAACTTTTTTGAAAAGAAACCTAGTGGTTGCCATTGATTGTTGACTTTTTGTTGAAGGACGCTGCCAACACAGGTTCCAGAGGCGTCGGTCATAAGCGATAAAGGAGCGTTTGATACAGGATGAGAAAGTGTAGTGGCGCTTCTAAGGCTATCCTTGCACTTCTCAAATGCCTCGTTTGCTGTTGGAGTCCAATTAATTTGAGTCTTGTCCTTCTTCTTTGTATTATGCAGATATAAATTTAATTCGCTTTGTATTTGGGCAGCTTGAGGAATTGAAGTACGGTAGAAATTTATCATTCCCAAAAATCGACGTAGTTCTTCGATGGTTTTAGGTCGTGGAAAATTGATGATTGCTTGAGCCTTTTCTTCAGACGGAGTTATACCGTTGCTGTTAATAGTATATCCTAGAAAATTGAGTTCATTTTTTCCAAATTCACATTTGCTTGTGTTTAACGACAAGCCATAATCATTAAGGCGAGTAAATACTTGATGTAAATGTTGTATGTGTTGTTCTTCATTTTGTGACGCGATCAATATATCGTCTAAGTACGAAAATACAAAATCCAGTCCGCGAAGCATGCTGTCGACGAATCTTTGAAATGATTGGCCAGAGCAACGCAAACCATAATTCATCTTCGTGAATTCAAAGAGTCCAAAAGGGGTTATAACAGCTGTTTTAGGTACATCTTCAGGAGCAATAAGTATTTGGTGATATGCTCTACATAAATCAATTTTTGTAAATATTTTCTTATCATTCAGCATGTACGTAAAATCTAGTAATCTTGGAAGTGGGTATCGATCGGGCACTGTGATTGCGTTAAGCCTGCGATAGTCTCCCACTGGTCTGATTTCACCAGAACTTTTGGTCACTACGTGTAAGGGGTTAGCCCACGGACTTTTTGAGGGCTGGCATATTCCCAAATCCATCATTTTCTGAAATTCATCTTTGGCAGCTTTATATTTGGCCGGGTTTAACGGGCGTACTTTCTCGTGTACAGGTGGTCCTGTAGTAATTATATGATGATAAATTTCATGTTTGGACACTTTATTCAATTTATTAAAATTATTTGGCTTCGATATGTCCGGATATTGCGATAGAATTCGATGATACTTGTTGCTGTTATCCACGACATATATAGATGGGTCCGTTGAAATTATCGTGTAAGCCTTGCGGGATAAGTTGGTTTCCTTGTCTACTAATTTTCTTGAATCCAGGTCGACGATGAGTTTGTGTTTTCGTAGGAAATCCGCGCCGATAATCGAATGTTTCACGTCGGCTACCACGAACGTCCAGCGATACGGTCTACGGAGACCGAGGTCGAGTGCAAGAGATTGTTCGCCGTATGTATTTATTCGAGTTCCGTTCGCGGCGTATAACTGGTAGTTAGATTTATGTACTGAGCTATTGTTCGATTTTGTTTTTGCTAAGACAGATATTTCCGCGCCCGTGTCGATTAAGAACCGTGTACGACTTTTTCGGTCCGTCACGATCAATCGAGATGTCGCTTCGGCGCCAGCTATCTCGTTCACCGGCGTCGACGTTAGTTTTCCGAATTTCGAGTACTGTTACCGGCGAATGTACATAGGTCTTGGCATTTCGTCGCGTTACGCCCGAATTTAAAATGGTAATAACATAGGTAATTCGCGTCGCCCGGTTGCGGTACGCGACGATTACCGCTGTATCGGCGTCTATACGGCGATCGGCTGCGGTTACGGCTTCGGCTTCGGCTTCTGTTTTGTTGCTCGGCTTTTAGGGACGCTACTTCCAAATACAGCATCTCAATGCTCTTAGCTAGTTGCGCCAGAACATTGTGCGTCGGTTCTTTTTGAACTTCTGCAACTTCAGCGGTTCGAGTAGAGTCTACTATTTTATCCGCTATTTGGGCCAGTTTTTCGATGTCCTGGATCTCGCTGACGGCTAAAACCGCGCGTGCCGTCTGTGGAAGCCTTCCGATAAATAATATTTTCAATGTGTCCTCTGTGAGTTTATTTGTCGCAAGTTCCCTCATTCGTCGGAGCAATTGCGACGGTTTCTGGTCCCCAAGTTCTAGTTCGCTTAACAGTTGCTGAAGTTGTCGGGCCTCTGATTCTTCATATGTTTGTAAAAGTCGTTTTTTAGCTGTATCATATTTTTTTTCTTCTGGAGGGTTGGCCAGAATATCAGATATTTGGCGTAATTCGTCCTTCCCTAATTTTGCAATTAGTACGTGGAATTTAGTTTCGTCTGCTAATTTTTGTGGCGTAGTGACGGCCTCGAATTGATGGAACCATAGGCGAGGCTGGTCCCTCCAGAATTCCGATATTTTGGCATTCATGGTGATAGGCATTATCACCTCGGTTACGTTGGTTGTCTTGGATGATTGAGGCATTATACGGATAGATGTGTATGATTTTGTAGGTCGATATAATGTAACACTATGAACATTTGCACACGCACACTTCACTATTGAGTTTAGGGTCAGAGTCAGGTATAAAGTTCGTCAACACTTTTTTTGCACTATATTTTTTTTTGTAGATCACGTCGGGATGTCATCACTTAAGTGTAAGGCGATACTATATAGTTATCAGAAGGTTGTTATATGTAAAATGCGTGTTGTTGGGACCAAGGTTTATTGTAGACTAATTTATAAAATGATAAACAGAAAGATATATACAATACAAATGTCTTAGGATCTATAGAGTACCTAAATAGTTATACCTAGGTAGGGGGTGTTCATACCCCTACAGTATTTTCGCGTGGTGAAACGCAAATGTGGGCTAGGTGACTTTTATCTCTGCTATTCCTCACCTAACCAGTCGGTGAAAACGGGGGCTAGACTTCCACGTATGTACGTATTACGGATTCTGTCTAGTTATATTTCTCTATAGTACCTTTATTATAGTAATCTCCTCCACATGTTACCTTTTGTCTTAACTCCACCTTGTTAGTTGTTATTGTAAACAAGTTTTTCCTTTCCTTCTTCTTCTTCTTGTTCTACTTTCATTTATTTTTCCAATATCTTTTGTTTTTCGTGTCGTTTCTTTCATCTGTCTGTCACATCAAAAGATCTCCCCACATACACACATATAAATATACAAACAAACAAACGTACTGTGTCATTTATAGAAGGTGATTGATTCCGTATGTCAAATAACGTGACCGGACAAAAATCCATAAGAATATTGCTCAACATAAATAAATCCCAAAAAAGACAAATGCCTTTTAGAAATGCTTAAAGGACAAAATATCAAATCAAATTGGATTTTGAAAATAAAATTAATTCTCTCTATTAGCATACGATTTCTTTCAGTGTGTTAGAAACTACCATAGATTAGAAAATAAACAAATAAATAGGCGGATCTAAAATGAGATAGACAATGAAATAGTCAACATTTTATAAATAATTCATCTACTGGAATTTAACTAGAAAGTTTGGGCTTTTATCCGTTGAGGATATTTCTGAAGGACTTTTATCTTTTTTGGTATTTATTCATGTTGAGCCATAGAATTCTTATGGGTTTTTCTCCGGGAACCGTCGAATAATACTGGATCGGATGCTGTGGCTCTAACGTCGGGATATACCTTGCTTTTTCACGTTTGGATAACACATTTTATTGAGAACTCATTAAGGCTTCATTTTTAAATAGACACATGAGACAACTTTTTTTGTTGTTTTAAACGTTTTCGAAAAAAACTTTTTTTTATATCAATCTGAGTTTATCGAAATAAACCCAAATATACCTTTGTACACTTCAAAGTAAGCTTGAAAAGCTTGTGTCGGAAAGTGAAGTTGGTCGGCATCGGGGGTCGAACCCGCGCCCACTGAATTAACAGCGCGTTACCAACCAGGCTACCGACGTACCGACTATTTTTACCTTATATCCAAATATTTGACATACGAAACCAATCATCCTGTAGTTCAGTGTTGTCCGCCGATCACATAAAGTTTTTCTCGTTATGTTATTTCAGTATCAATATTCACATACGGTTTAAAGTTCTCACAACGATATACAATCATATACCCGTACGATGAAAGATTTAGCGAAATGTTGCCTACGTGTTTCAAAAACTTGACTCTTAAACTTTCAAATAAATTTACCTGATTTTATTCAACACCTTATTTAGCTTTCAAAGCTTTCAAACTCAACGAATTCGATTACTGAGGACGGTATGGATGTAAACGATAACATACATTTAATACAATACGAGAAGCAATCCATAGAAAATGATTGTTTTCTTCTATTTCCAATAAGAGTTTAGGCCACAAGAGGAAGAATTTTTAGTTCCTAATAAATCTGATTTATGTAGAGTAGGCAATTATACAAAACTACGTACATAAGCCACAGTCTTTACGCACATCACTGGTCGGTCACTGGTCAGCCAATGACGGGAGTTAGCCAACACTGATAAGATTCATTTTTATTATTTTGTTTGTGACGATCCTATGTGGTGATAAAGAAAAATGTAAGGTGCCCTTGAGGCGATTTTATCGCTAAACGGCGCCCAAAATAGACCAATTATTATTATTATTATCGCTTGCCTCAGCCACATACATCACACTTATCACACATGCTCTACGATTACTTCTGCTCGCCACGCCCTCGTCCGTCTTTGCGAAATTTATTGTTGGTTGATATTTAGACTCGAATTTCGAATTGACTTTCACGTTTGTGTAGTGAAATTGTTGTACAAGGTAAGATTTTGAGAACTATTCACAAGTGTAGTGTAGTAAACAAAGTGTGAATGTAGGTATGTGTATTTAAATGAAAGTAAATTGTACTAATTATTGTGAAAATCACTCGGCGTGAATTCGTAGACAAGGATCTTAATATTAAAGTCTAAAGTTTATTTAATTTGAACTCGTAAAGTCGTAAATTTATGATCACCTTTACGAGGTAGATACGTACTCGTAAAAGGGGCACGTGTAAACTGGTAAAGTTAAATTATATATGGCCTTGAAAATATTACTTAATGGGTCCTCGCACTCGCAGTGAGAAAGTTTATAATAAATGAAAATATCAGGAGTTCTGGATTGAGATTCTGTTCCTTTTTCACACCTGAGTGAAGGTATCCTTAAGTAAGGATACTATCGCTTGCTAAGATTTCTCTAACGACAGTATGATTCTTGACCTTTTTTTTAAAATGAATCAGTGTTTATTGAAATACACTCAAATACAACTTTGTACATTTCACAGTAAGCTTGTGTCGTAAAGTGGAGTAGGTCGGGATCGGGGATCGAACCCCCGCTCACTGGATTAACAGTCGAGCGCGTTACCAACCAGGCTACCGACCATCTTTTCGTGTTAAGAATGATCCTTACAACCCATAGTAAGGATTAAATCCTTATTTATACTTTTTTTACCCGCGATATGATTGTTGTACTATTGTTTACCTTCTCTGTTGTTTCACAGAAGGATTTCTCAGAATTCTCCATTTTGGCCTTCAACCCGTGGTTGGGTAAAGTTTAAACTGTACAATAGTCTTCGCTAAGGAATTCATTTGTCATCGATAATTGCGAAATTCTAACTTAAAGATTGTATCCTTAAATATTCGCCTTAAATTAAGGAAAAAAAGAACGTGAATCGCATCCCAGATTAGCTAAAGGGTTGCCTAAGTAAAGTCTGTGGGTGGCAGAAATACTTTGATATTAAATGCTTGGATAAAAAGTGGTCGACGTCTTCTCTCGTCAAGGTAGATAGTTTATTTTTGAGGTCATTTATTATGGACAGGATAAGATTAGGACGACAGGTATTTGGCTTTTACGCAATCTCTTCCCCCCGACAGACCTAGTGGTGGGAATACCGCTCTATAATATTCAAGTTAAATTTGGTCTCGAATCTAGGATACATTTCTTTATTATTTACGACATACATTCTAATAATAAATTGTGAAGAAAACTAACAAGTTTATAACGATTTTACGTTATTATTTGATTCTCCTCGGAACACGAGTATCTTATTCATATCCGGAGACACTAGCAGATCCAGGGGAGGGGCTAGGGGGCTGAAGCCCCCCCCCCCCCCAAAACCATGAGTGACAGTACTCTATATACAACAAATCTAGGAGTTTCAGCCCCTTAGCCCCCCCCCCCCCCCCCCAAAACGTTGAGTGGCAGTACTTTTTAACATGTGACGACATTCAGCCCCCTCCAAAATTGAATCCTGGATCCGCCACTGTCCGGAGAGTAACACTGGTATGAATATAGTCATATGATACCTACTGTGTATATATTTATTGTCGTGGATTATATCTAGTGAATAAATAAACAAATAAAGTGGGCCCATGGTAAGCGCAATACGTGCCCTAGCACGTATATCCAATTTAGAGATGGCAAGTTCGAATCTCTCTGTTGACGATGTATTCTACATTTCACGACGCACACTTGCTGTGAAGTGTACAGAAAAGTATTTGGCCTTGTGTACACATGCCCATCAGATTCTTTAAAAAAAATCTGTCGTAGTGTGGTAAAATTCATACATTTTATGAAATGGGTCATAAACATTGATCCATGCCACTAGTCCTCTAAAATATATTTGTAATATTCGAACGTCACGTGACAATAGTAGTGTGTTTACACTGTTTTGATGTTAGAAAGTCTTGATGTATTATTTTCCTTTCGAGACCAAGAACGATGCCGATTTCCCCCATCACTATGCTGTCTCTTACCTTCAAAATGAATTGGTCTCCTGAAAAATATATGAGTTTGGTTAAAGGAATCTGTCTGCTTGTGACACACAGAAAGGGAGAAAGTTGATTGAGGTTGAAGTTATCTTCACAAAGCAGACCCGATTATTGTTATGTGACAGGTGGATAATTTGCTTAACAATTGGTCACTATGATTACTGGTTATATAAAATATAGCATGAGGGGTGTTTTGTTACGATTTCGTAAAGTTCCCGATGGTCTGTACTGTATCATATCTTTGACCGTACAAAAACCCATAAGAATATTGCTCAACATGAATAAATCCCAAAAAAACAAAACCCCGTAAAAATATGCTCGAGGGACAAAAGCTCAAATCTAGTTCCCGAAAGTCGCGGATATTTTTTTTTGTATTGATGACACGCATTTAAATTTTGTAAATGACCGTAAAAGTTTTTTGAATGGAGCGAAATCAACCCCCAAAAAAATGCGCTTTTTTTTAAAAAATCATGCCATTTTGAACCTTAATGCCGCTGGAAATGACCGTGACGCCATAGTTGGGGTCCGAGCCTTTAGCCACAGCATCCAATTTTATTTCCAAGCCAACAATCCACCTACTGCCGACTCTACAATCCAGGATGTTTACTTCAAGGAAATTTTACCATAGACCTCATACATACATTACTTCGTTTTATGATGTGTTGCCGTCGTTAAAAGTTTGCTGACATATTTCGATGGTTGCAACATTTTGCCTTAAAATCACACATCGGGGAAATTGAAAAGTTTTGTCAGTCATGTTCTGGCAAATGAGCACGATCATTTCAAAGGTGGATACGTAGCCAGTGGCGAAGGGTGAATTTCTGCAGAAGGGAAGCCGGGCCTAATATTTCTTATGGGATTACGTCAGATTAGACATTATTGAACCTATCATTTTTTGCAAAAGGTAACTCGATGGGAATCGTGTTCTTAGGTAGCTTCGCGCCTGATACGTACTATATAATTTGTTGCATGTTTGTGAGTGAGCTTAGGAACATTTGATACAAACTTTGTCTATAGTTAGGGTTGCGAGACGTGTAGGACAAAAATCGGACAACTTTTAATTTTTGTCCCCCCCCCCCCCCCCTATAAATAATATTTTTCAGAGATGCATTCACAAGTTGTGAGAAATTTTCGCTGAGATGAGCTCTGACGAGTGATATTTTCCCTTACGTAAAAGGAATCGGAGAGCGTGTATGACAGATTGTATGAATGTGACGGAAGCCAGGAATGTGTGTAAGGATAGGGC
The DNA here is from genome assembly GCA_963576895.1 of Ceraclea dissimilis. Taxonomy (NCBI): domain Eukaryota; kingdom Metazoa; phylum Arthropoda; class Insecta; order Trichoptera; family Leptoceridae; genus Ceraclea; species Ceraclea dissimilis. Next base: position 18,109,387 of record OY756369.1, read on the forward strand.
TGTCTGACGCTCTGTCCTCTCTGTCTACCCTGCAAGGGACGTGGCGTGAGGGTATTGATTGATTAATGTATGTGTGTGCTTACTACGTATGAAAAATGAGAACATGATGGAAATAATCAAGATTGTATTCCCTTGAAGGACTTGATGAAAAATAGCTAAGTACTTGGTAGATACAGTTGATCGTGTTGAATTTCTTGAGGTCCGATCAAAAAAACCGGACAGTCTTGCAGTACTTGCCCGGGTGGGTCATACCCTGCCACTCCAATATGCGGCGATATACATCGCCGTGGGTGCAGCGCTCTTCCATCAGGGGATATATTAGTAGATGGCTGTCGTCCTGGGTATTTTTATAAATATTTTCGACCGGACAAATGTAATAAAAACCGGACCGTCCGGTCCGAAACCGGACATCTGGCAACCCCTTCCTATAGTATATTGACGTCAATGTTATTATCTATTTTAAAATGTAGTTCGGATATTGTATTACTAGGTATTTGGGACAAAACGAAATTGGCAATCGGTACAAATTACACCCCGGAGGTAAAAATACGATTGATACAAAGCCAAATAAATTCATATTTTATCAAACTTCAATACCTATTGTCAAACTGCAGTTAAACAAGAGTGTGAAAAATTGGAACATTCCATTTCCAATTACAATGCTTTCTTTAATAAAATTGACATACATCAACACACACAAGGTAAGTTCAAAGGTCTGGTTCTGAGAAGTATGTGTGGGCAAGTGGTCGGTTGAAAAGTGCAAATATTCTTACAAACTTTCCTTTTCCTCTTTCCTTTTCCTTTTTCCTATGCCTGAGCATATGTAATGTAACTGATACTATATTGTTGTATTATCTTTCTTTATTTTTCTTTTTCTTTCGTGTGTAGATTCGCTTTCTATCATTGGTATTAACACATAGAGAATAATTGCCATTGTAGTAAGATTGATAACAAACATCTATTGGTATACTTGACTAGTTACTATTTTTAAGATTTTTTGTATTACTGTCTGTTTGTTTAATGAATAAAATAAAATTAAAAAAAATATAAAATAAAATTATCATCTAGATGTGATATTTGGAAATAATAGCAGATTTTTACAAATTCAAACGAGTACATGGTTGGCGCAGTTGGTTGAGGCGGCAGTCTCTCAAGCGGGAGGCGCCAGGCTCAAACTCCGGCGCTGACGATGTATTCCACACTTTGCGATACAGGCTTGCCTAGTGCAAAGTGTGCAGGAAAGTATTTGGGTTTGTGTATGCAAGCCCAGATCCTTAAAAAAATCGTACCTTAAGGAGAGAGAATTGAGTTTCAATCTTTCAGATTCGTGCGCTTTTTACAAGAATTAATTTAACTTACTTACTTTACGGGTCCGGACTCTAGACCTTGCCACTCCAATGTGCAGCGACAGATATCGCTTTGTGATTTGCCGTTTTTAAGTCCTCCATATTGCATGCCATCCGCATCAGCGGGCACGACAGCAAATGCAAATCGTCCTGCAGCGCCCCACAGTCGCAACTCGCGTCATCTCCCTCGAGGAAGCCCCACCTCCGTTGGTTCACTCTGCACCTGGTCACCCCCACCCTCAGTCTGTTCAAGGTTTTCCAGGTTGGAAAGTCGAAACTTCACTCCGTCCTTAATTGGAGTGTCGACATGAGATGTTTTTTTTATTGTATGATAATGTATTCATGTATTGTTGATGTCTCTGTGGGTGTCACATATAAAATAAAATAAATACTTATATCAGCTCAACTTGCCCCTACAAACATTTCAATAATTCAAGTTATTTACTTTCAGCAACTCACCTAGCGTCTGTGATTTTATAGTAGCAGTGATAGCTAAATCCAATTGCTTTGTATTTGTAGTTAAAAGTTGTACACGTTCAATTATGTTATGACAGTTAAAGTTTTCCATTACATAATACTCGTATTATCCAAGTCATGTAGGTATGTAACGCTTGCCCATTGGAAAATTTTGCAAGTTCTATGAATATGTATGTAAATTTAAAGCAGCGACGCCTTCGTGGGTGGCTAGAAAATTTCGTCGAAGTCTCTTTCAAAATAGTAAATAAATTTGAAAAAGTTTGAAAAGAATTGTAGGTAATAAACCGGACAGTCCTCTGATAGTCCGAGATATTACTTACTTACTTACTTAACGTGCCCGGGTGGGTCATACCCTGCCACTCCAATATGCGGCGATATACATCGCCTTGTCGTTTCCTAGAATCAGGTCCCCAGGGGTGCAGCCCTCTCCCATCAGGGGACATATTAATTGGTAGCTGTGATCCTAAGTATTTTTATATATATTTTCTACCGGACAGATGTAATAAAACCCGGACCGTCCGGTCCAAAACCGGATATCTGGCAACCCTACCTATAGTATATTGACGTCAATTTTATAAGCTATTTTAAAATGTAGTTTGGATATTGTATTACTAGGTATTTGGGACAAAACGAAATTGGCAATCGGTACAAATTACACCCCGGAGGTAAAAATACGATTGATACAAAGCCAAATAAATTCATATTTTATCAAACTTCAATACCTATAGTCAAACTGTAGTTAAACAAGAGTGTGAAGAATTGGAACATTCCATTTCCATTATCATCTAGATGTGATATTCCACTACATAATACTCGTATTATCCAAGTCATGTAGGTATGTAACGCTTGCCCATTGGAAAATTTTGCAAGTTCGATGAATATGTATGTAAATTTAAAGCAGCGACGCCTTCGTTGGTGGCTAGACATTTTCGTCGAAGTCTCACGTTTTGTGTCTAGACATAAACTTTTATGAATGAAAAATTTGAAATATCGAATGATACCGTACCTACTAATGAAATTATGAATGAAAATAGTTTTGAAATATTTCTTTCGCGGAAATAATCAAGTAAGTACCATTATTTTATACAACGTGACAGAAAATGAAAATAGAATTCTCATACATACTATATGGTACGTACCTATACACGTAAAGATTGCAAATCGAACTATTTAAAGTACCCACCATCTATATGTGTGTAAAGTATGTATGTAGATAGACATGTAAGAGGAGTTTTGTGGCTTTCAGGGGTGGGTGCCAACTAAAAAAGTCGACAATATGAATCTGGTCTTACGACTTTCATGACAATATTGGAGAGACGGGGAAAAGACGGAGCCTTGTGATCTTCCTGTGTTTACTCAAGGAACTTTGAAGGGTGGAATAGTAATAGGAATAGTAATAAGCAAGCCTCCGTGATTATCACGGGTAGGTACCCTCTAGTTTGGAAATAATAGTAGATTTTTACAAATTCAAACGAGTACATGGTTGGCGCAGTTGGTTGAGGCGGCAGTCTCTCAAGCGGGAGGCGCCAGGCTCAAACTCCGGCGCTGACGATGTATTCCACACTTTGCGATACAGGCTTGCCTAGAGCAAGTGTGCCGGAAAGTATTTGGATTTGTGTATGCAAGCCCAGATCCTCAAAAAAATCGTATCTTACGGAGAGAGAATTGAGTTTCAATCTTTCAGATTCGTGCGCTTTTTACAAGAATTAATTTAACTTACTTACTTTACGGGTCCGGACTCTAGACCTTGCCACTCCAATGTGCAGCGACAGATATCGCTTTGTGATTTGCCGTTTTTAAGTCCTCCATATTGCATGCCATCCGCATCAGCGGGCACGACAGCAAATGCAAATCGTCCTGCAGCGCCCCACAGTCGCAACTCGCGTCATCTCCCTCGAGGAAGCCCCACCTCCGTTGGTTCACTCTGCACCTGGTCACCCCCACCCTCAGTCTGTTCAAGGTTTTCCAGGTTGGAAAGTCGAAACTTCACTCCGTCCTTAATTGGAGTGTCGACATGAGATGTTTTTTTTATTGTATGATAATGTATTCATGTATTGTTGATGTCTCTGTGGGTGTCACATATAAAATAAAATAAATACTTATATCAGCTCAACTTGCCCCTACAAACATTTCAATAATTCAAGTTATTTACTTTCAGCAACTCACCTAGCGTCTGTGATTTTATAGTAGCAGTGATAGCTAAATCCAATTGCTTTGTATTCGTAGTTATAAGTTGTACACGTTCAATTATGTTATAACAGTTAAAGTTTTCCATTACATAATACTCGTATTATCCAAGTCATGTAGGTATGTAACGCTTGCCCATTGGAAAATTTTGCAAGTTCTATGAATATGTATGTAAATTTAAAGCAGCGACGCCTTCGTAGGTGGCTAGAAAATTTCGTCGAAGTCTCTTTCAAAGAAGTAAATAAATTTGAAAAAGTTTGAAAAGAATTGTAGGTAATGAAATGATGGATGAAAATAGTTTTGGAATATTTCTTTCGTGGAAATAATCAAATAAGTACCATTTTATACAACGTGACAGAAAATGAAAATCGAATTCTTGTACATACTACTACTCTAAAAAAGACGGAGCCCTGTGATCTTCCTGTGTTTACTCGAGGAAATTTGAAGGGTGGAGTACTAATAGTGGTTACACAAAAACATATTTTGCCAAGCCTCCGTGATTTTCACGGGTAGGTACCCACTTTTTTTTTTATATTTTCCAGCAAATTCCTGGTAACGATATTTTGTACATCATGACATTGTTGTCGATATCCCCTCGTTGCGTTGTTGACAGATTTCATATATCTTTTAATTCCCTCACGTCAAATATTATTATCTCAAAAAAGTAAACATAGTTGTAACTATGTATGAAAATAATATCTAGCCATATTTTTTCCAATTTGTGTGTTGAAAAATATTGACGGAAAATCTGTATTCTATTTTTTTTTCATTCACTAAGCTAACATAAAATTAACAAGTAGTTATCTCAACAGACATACAGCAGAGGATGGACTCTCCATCAGGCTTGTGACTTATCATCGGCTGGCTTAATGTGATCACTTTACACTTGAGTAACATTCACCAATTCCAGTCCATCCATTTGCTGCGGCCGGGAATCGAACCATATTTTTGAGTTAAAGGAAAAAAATTGTAAACGTTGACGGTTGCTTTAAATCGGGAAGGGGTTTGTTGGGGGGAGCCCTTCAGGTGATCCCTGAGCCCTCCTCAGTATGTATTACTTTGCACAGACATTTGATGAAGTAGGAACTGGCGTTCCTGTACCATCCAAGGGTAAGTGGGAGGGAGTAACAAAGTAAAAGGAAAATATAAAAGGTGTATGATGAATTGCAAAAATGTGACGGAAGCAAGAAGTGTGCGTAAGGATAGGCGCGAAAGTCTAGCGGTATGTTCTCTGTGCCTACCCCGCAAGGGATGCGACGTGAGAGAATAGAATATTAATAATAATAGATATAATAGAATATAATATTTTTGAAATGATCGAGTTTTCTGTGAAGTAGCAAAGCACTTGGTACCCCATAATATTATTTTGGACTTTGTCATCCCGAGGTAGATTTATGGATCTGTATTCTGTATTAGGGTTGTTTTCTTGCTGTGGAAGCGCGAACATAATGATATTATACCACCGTACTAAATCAGATTACTCGAGGTCGTCTGTGAATGTGCAACGGTACGACCCTAAATATGCGAGCAAATATGCAATGTGCACAAGCATAAAATATGCAGTGCTCTCACTTATTGTTATGGAAAAAAAACATATGTCGGATTGTTTTTTTTTTAATATTTTTAACGATATTATTCACAAATCTGGTGAATTCCCTGTTTTTATAAAAGGTTCGTGTTTTCCTAGTTCGTTTAATTAATGCGCCCAAAAACTAGTGAGTACACCAATTATTTGCAACTTTTGAAAACACATTTTTGCAAAGTTAGAAGTTAGCTGGCAGAGATCCCAGCTCGCCGTAGTGAGCAAATGTGATAATATCTTTACTCATATTTCTGTATATTTTTCACCAAAAGTGTAAAAAAACAAACAAATAATGTTAGAAAGAAACTAGACTAAAATGAGTAAATACGATAAAAAAAAATTCCTGCACATTTCACAGAAAGCCAACTTCTTGTTATAAAGTTTAGAATATATCGTCAAACCCAAAATTTAGGATTCCATCCCACAAAGATTGGATTCCACCTCACTATGCCATCATTTCTTACTGCAAATGATTTTACATTCCATGTATTTGATACAACAATATGCGTGAACAATGCATATTTGCATGTGCATATTTTAACCACACCTTACAGCAGATTACTATGTACTATCATTTTGTGTTGAGCCTCGTCATATCTCTAATAAAGTTTGCCAGACTAGATCCAACGCTGCGAGGATGTTTTGTTATTATATTATTATTATGGAGGGAATGACCGAGGGGACAACTCACAGAGGGCGACCCCGACAGGAATATATGGAGCAGGTTCTCCAGGATATGAGCTGCTCCTCATACTTGGAGCTGAAGCGTTGTGCGGAGGACCGGGGGGAGTGGAAAGCGAGGTGTTCTTTGCTGCAAACAAATCCATTGGATTGAAACCTGAGAAGAAGAAGGTTGGTACTACTGCATATTATTATATTATATGCGAGTATGTAGCGTATCCCCTACAACAAAATAACAAAACGAGCCTTTTATCACTTCTAACCTGACTAAGAATATGACATATTGCTGTGTTTTTGTTACTTTCCTAAGATTTTGACACGTCATTATGATTTAACAGATAGTGCTGTATCTATCAGTTGTCCGCTTATACATAGGCTGTTACAAAATTACATTTGACTGGCAGATGATGATGTGGTTACAATCTTACAGATTGGTTTGTGCCAAGCATTTTAGTTCTGTCTTTCCACGCCGTCCTGTCACTCGCCAATCTGTGAAGGTGCTACAGCGCACGGTCTCAATAATGTGGTTTATACAACTGATTCTTGGGCGACCCCTCACATTACTGCCCTCTACCATTCCTTCTGATGCTATGGTGATGAGCAGGCCGGGGTGCCTGATGTTATAATATGGTTCATCCATCGCGCTCGCTGTTGGGCAATCTTAATCAAGATTTGTCTTGTCTCTCCGGCATGACTCAACACCTCGCTGTTTGTGATGTAGTCGGTCCAGTGAATTTTTTCAAAGGCTGAAAGACTTTCGCATTCTCTGTTGCTCATTGTCCATACTTAGTGTGACTAGAAGATATTTCGAGATAATCTTCAGATCCATTCCATCCACTGACTCTATCCCTCGTTAGGGTAATCAAGCATCTCACCTTTTGGAAATTTTCAAGGCGATCCTGAAAATCGATACTTCTGTTAAAAAAAAAAACAAGATTATTGGAGAAAAGATAACAAAGGATTGAATCTTTTGTACAAGATCAACTTTCAAACTTTTTACGTTTTAAAATCTGTTTCACCTCATTTTTCTTATCTATAATCAAATCTACCTTCCTTTTTACTCCTCTTCCTTCATTCCCCGTCCCTTCACTGGACCCATCACCCTCCCTTTAAGCTACCTTCTATACTCTAACCTTCCAAACTAATTTTCTTTCTTACGCTTCACCTAATAGTGATGGACTTGTCTTTTGGAAACAATTCGTAATCATCGATCGATGTAATATTTTCACTAATATCTTCTCCGATAGACCTTATGCTGGATTTTACCAATTTTTTAGGTGAGGAAAACGGAAATAGGAGTCATCTAGTCACCAAATTTTGTATGAAAAATAATGATAAGTGGCTACTATCTCCGCTATTCGTCGCCTAAGAAGTTGGTGAAATCCAGCATTAATCTCTCCTCTGCCAACTGATGTTTTCTTTTGTATCTGCCCTGATTCTTTCACATCCAGGTTTCAGCGTTCTGGACAATGTCATCGGTCCACCTTTTTGGTGGTCTTCCAACATTTTGTTTGTCCAGGGTCTCCGTACAAATATTCGTGGCACCTGTCTGATGTTCTGTTGCCTAGCCATTATGTCCTGCTCATTGCCACATTAGTTTTGTACTCGGTTCATGACACCAGAAATTGTGATTCTTTGTTGCTTACTCTATCCAAAAGATTCGCACCAAGCATCTGCTGTGCTATGAACCGTTGTGTGCGCTTTAATTTTTGAACACTCTTTACTGTAAGTTTTCGGCTATCTAAATGTGAGAATATTGCGGACTTTTGACAGCTCGTGTGATGACTAGGTTCGACAATCAGGGCTACCAACAATACAGTCTTGCAACTACACTTGCAGCTAACTGTCGTCGGTGGCCAAGGTATAAAAAACACACTACACTTGTACAACGATTTTACATCTTTATCGTCTTTACATTAGGTACCTACCCCTTGCTTCGTTCAATACGTATCGTTAGTAATGTAGGTACAGTTTATTGTGTTACTTCAACTTCATAGGTTCCTCCATTAAATATTAATATGTTACATTATAAGTGTATCTAATTACATACGTTATCGACTTTTCAGATGTAGACCAAATGCCTATCTATAAAGTAGTGGTGGGCTATAGTTAACTTTAACAGATGCTAATGTTAACCTCGATTAATAGTTATCGTTAACTGCTATCGTCGCTGATCAATTTCGGAAGATTCCCCGTTGATGTCCCGCGCGTCCAAAGCATGTCGCGCGCGTAACAAATCTCGCGATGTCATTGGTCACCGGACAACAGGCGCTACTGTTGTTGACCTGTGACATCGCTAGATAAATAACAGTACCTGGTCGTTCATTCTTCTGTTGACATTAATATTACTGTTGACGGTTTAATACTTGCGGGAATTCTGCTTAGTGTTATTTTCGTGCGTTTGATTGTAATATTTACATACTCACTCTGGTATTGGCGTGGATTAACGTTAGCAGACATTATTAGCAAACACCATTCACGGAATGTCGGAAGTCGTTACGAATTTCGGACTTTTTATTTCCGCCCAAATTTTGCATTTTTCCGTCACAAAATACAATTTCCTAATTAATTTACACTACGCGAGGCGCGTCTATTTAATTGACCCAGTTTTGAAAGCGATTTCCTCCATTTTCTACCCCCGAATACTGTTTTTTGAGTGTCCTGTAATGCAATCAAAGTAACATTTCGTAGTGATCTCAACAGATATACAGCAAAGGATGGACTTTCCATCAGGCTTATGACTGATCGTCGGCTGGCTCAATGTGATCACTTTACACTTAAGTTTCAAACATTCATAAATTCCAGCCCATCCGTTTGCCGCGGCCGGGAATCGAACCCAGACCTCCAACCCGACAAGCCGGTATTCTAACGCTGTGCTATGATGTAAATAAAGTAAATAAATGTCGTAGACAAATGGATCCCTGTCATTTTTTTTTCTCAGATCTTATGATTTTAATATAAAAACATCGACTTTAACAAAATTTATCATAAAAATTTGAAGGGCATTTCTATGATGATGTCTTGTATAATATTTCCATGGTCATCAACGTAATTATTGTTGACACATCCGATCTCCCATCTGTCCTTCTTATCTTTCTCCTGATCCTCTCCCATCACCCAGAAACAGGATGCTGATATTACAGGATAATTAATAATCTTATTCTCATTTTCTCTGCGATCACAGAAACATTGACCTATTTTTTTAAATTTAATCTACTAAGTATTGTTTATTGTTGTTGTTCATTCTTCTCTAATCATCCTTAGGCCCCATTTAATGCACTTGGAATCGTCAGGTTTACATATTAAACAAACATCATAGAATAAAATGCAGCAAATTAAAATGCAAACATAAAGGAAAACGCTGAGAGATAGGATAAGGAATGAGGTTATTAGGGAAATGAGTGACTGCAAGACCGGTGTTGTAACTAGAATGAAAGTGAACAAACTGAGATGGTTTGGGCATGTTGAGAGAATGAAGGATGACAGGATGACAAAAAAGATATATCTGAGTGAACGAAGAGGTGTGAGGAAACGCGGCCGCCCCAGACTGGACTGGACCGATCATGTCGACCAGATCCTCAAGGATGGGCGCGTTTTGAGTAAAAGGAATCGGAGAGCGTGTATGACAAACTGTATGAGTGTGACGGAAGCTAAGAGTGTGTGTAAAGATAGGGATGTCTGGCGCTGTGTTCTCTCTGCCTGCCCCGCAAGGGACGTGGCGTGAGGGTATAGATAGATAGATAGAAATTAATAAACAGTTACGGCAGAAAATAATACAATCAATAAGCACATGGTGACAAAACAAAACTTAAAACAGGTGTGGTTTAGTTCAATGCAGGTCTTATGGATGTAAATTGTCCGGAACTACATTACGTCAAGTATCAAGGGTAAATCTACAATCATCAGCCCAGAAAACCAGCTGTCAGCCGGACTTTGGGTATTTTTTTTTCTCAGGCTTCCCCAAAAGAGTTTACGTCCGCAACCTCTTGTCAACCACTACATTACTTAAGTAGTTATCTTAACAGATATCTACAGCAAAGGATGAACTTTCCATCAGGTTATTAGTGATCGTCGGCGGGTTTAATGTGATCACTTTACACTCAAGTAACATTTACAAATTCCAGTCTGCTAGTTCACTTGGGCGAGCTGTTAAAAAATATTATGTAGTTATTTGAAGAAATGGGATGAAAATGATTAGCTGTTGTATGGGATGATAACTGTTGAAAGTAGGAACTGTCAGGAGAAGAACTGTCATAGAACGAACTGTCGAATGGGTTAGGTTAGCTGTCGGGGGACTGTCAAAGGGATGAACTGTCGGGGGAAAAACTGTCACCTAATCAATACTTCAAGCATTGTGCCCGAAATATCAGTATTTAGAAATCTTCTTACAATGTTGTATGTATTAATGAGTCACCGTTTTCTGCATTTTTATGTACCCACAAATTTACCGCCAAATTTAATTTACCTATTCCGTGTTTTATGTTCTGTACACATCGCTTATTTTATCTCTGTATTGTGTTGTACTATAATATTATCATTATTAGATACGTACGCTGGTACTACGGCGTAGAATGCGTAGTCTTTAACGGCTTTAACGGATCGTAACGTATAATGAAATAGTCGTAAAACTGTATTACTAAATAGGTTTCCGAGAAGTGCGGCGTTCGTATCGGAACTCGGAAGACACTACTTACTCGCGTTATTACCGTAGTTTGATATTTACTTGGTATATATTTATATGTATTTATATATCAGGGTTCCCATAAAATCCGATATTTATTATGAAGAACGGATATATATCAAAAGTTGATCCGATTTATATCAATAGCAAACCGACTTTTTGAAATATGATGGTTGCTCATTTTACGAATTTTAATGTACTTACAGGATGGTGTTATGTGACTATACAACAGACGTCAATCATTTACACAAGGCACACATCTGAAAAAAGATGAAAAATCTGAAAAAAGGTTTGTGGGGTGATTGCTATTTGAAACTGCGACCCCTAAATTCTTCGGCACACTAACTTCGCTACTTGATTTCGTACTCTGTTTTGGAGCTTAGACAATGTGTTCCTTGTGTAAATGATTGTCTACTCATAAAACAGTGCATGAATATCCAGGATTGAGGTGGTCGGTAGCCTGGTTGGTAACGCGCTCGACTGTTAATCCAGTGGGCGCGGGTTCAATCCCCGACCTACTCCACTTCACAACATAATCTTTTAAGCTTTCTGTGAAGTGTACAAAAACGTATTTGGGTTTATTTCGATAAACCTAGATTCATTAAAAAAAAATATATTTTAGCAAAAACATATTTGGTATCAGTTAATAGTGTAAATCACTTGATAAATATCAAGGTATATAAGTCGGATTTATCTCACGATATATATCAGTGATATATATCGGCGAACCCTGACTTATATGGAGGAAGTAGAAGGCCCCAGGAAGTGGAATGGAGACTTTATTGTAAGCATAACATTGTACGGAAATTTGCATTTGTATGTTCATCCGAATGGAAAAACTTACCGAATTGTGAATTTCCTATCTGTAACTGGAGTTTATCGAATTCTCCAACATGTTTTATTTATTTATTTATTTACTAGTCCTTCTGTCCGGCGTGGCCCAATTAAATAAATAAGCACACAAATATATAATACTAGATGTACCCTGCGCACTTTGCTACGCCACAGACATCAGTAAATGTGTGTAAATTTATGTGCAATAAAGGTTTTATTTATTTATTTAGTAAATCCGTGAAAAAAAAGAAATACACTTGTTTAATATGATCGCACCCCCCATACTGCCTTCCCCTCCTGCACTCTTGCTGGTGTTAGAAGTGTTACTATTATCTTATTCATGGATTCGACACTAATATCACTTTTTTCATTGTTCATGTCAGCTATGACAAAATACGAATTGGTGTAGTTACTCCTATTTGCGTATTGAGATGTGTCCACTGTCCATCCTCAACTCACCTCATATAGGCATATAATAGTAAATAATAGTCGGGCGCCATGACGCCATCACAAGACATTGTATAGTGTATATGAACGTTGGTAGAATAATTTGCATGAAATACTCGTTTCATATTAAATTAAAATCTATTCATCATTATCATTGAGCCCACTACATCATACCGTATTATTCTATGCTATTGCTATCTATGTATCAAATGCTCTGTAATTTAATATACCTCTACTAGCTACTTTATTATATCATCACGTCACGTCCATGTGGCAGATGGTCGCCTAGAATCCTGAAGTGGAGGCCCAGGAACAACAAAAGGGAGATGACATTGTCCAGCTTACGGGTCGTAGATGGCAGCAGTAGCCCAAGATAGAAGATAGTGGGAAAGCTTAGATGAGGCCTATGTCCAATTACTTGTTTGAGCTTGCCCAGAATAGCTCCATAGTCACCTTGGCATCGTCGGCAGGACCAATAACAATGTGGCAGCGATTTTTCTGAGTAGAGACATGCTCGGCAACTGGCTCTTGGCATAACTATTGTGTAATGTAGTTCCGGACAATTTACATCCAGACCTGCATTGAACTAAGCCACACCTGTTTTAAGTTTTGTTTTGTCACCATGTGCTTATTGATTGTACTATTTTCTGCAATAACTGTTTATTGATGTATCGCATTTGATATAGTAATATTTGTTTAATATGTAAACCTGACGATTCCGTGTGCCTTAAATGGGGCCTACGGATGATTAGATAACAATAAACAATATTATTAATTGAGTGATTGAGTCAATGAATCTACTCGATTGTAAAGCTGTCGATAAATTTATAACGCAAGGTTTACAATGACGCTAATAAAAATAAAGTCACTATGTTGTCCAGTTGTGAAACAAGCGTGGGTGCTCTACTATGTAAACACACCTTCTAGGTATACCTTGTAATAAAATATAACATACATTTCTTCACACACATGTGGACATATATGGAAACCCGCAGATAAATCTATATAGTTAAAATAAAGTCGGTTTTTTGTAAGTGTTCGCATAACTCCCGCAATTAACGATAGATTGCCGTGAAAATTCACAAAAACTTTCATACAGATCTGCTTTTTATTTTTATTTAGAAGTAGACATGTTTAAGTACAATAAGTTGACAGATTATAGATAATTTACAATTGAGAATAAAAATCTCAAACCGTAACGCTTTACCCCCTCCCCCCCTTACTTTTAAAGTAAAACTTGTGTTATGGGGGGGGGGAATAGATTTTAACGTTTTTGGAAAAAAAAAACTTTTACTAAGAGGTGCCATGATGATGAGAGAATCCAAGTGTTGTGTGGTATCGTATGAAAGGGCTTTGGAAAATTAGTTCAGACCTTAAGCAACATTTTGTCCAGATCAAGTCATTGGGAGACACTGAGAGGTGCCATGATGATGAGGAGATCCAAGAGTTGTGTGGGGTCATGTGTATACTGTATAGAGCCTCTAAAACTCTTTATTTTGGCAAACAGATGGATGAACGCGTTTACTATCCATGTTTGCCGTTGCAAAGCACGGGAAACTCAGCTAGTTCTCATATAAAATAAATTATATGGCAACTTACCCAATTATTTCGCATGTTTCATTCTATCTATCTACAAATTATATCGTCAGTTCATTAAGGTGATCATTTCCATAAACGTTTTATCCAGTTGGCGTACGATTTCCTCATATGGATTTTCCGATTTGGTATGGGAATCTAGTATCTATGCGTGTGTATATGTGAATTATTATATTCGACCCGTATCTAACCAGGTAATTTTTAATGTTGAGAAAGTAAAATGCCAGACACAAAGTACATCCTACAGATAACGTCAGTCGTTGCCAAACTGTGGTACGCGTGCTGGCTGAGTCATTTTTACATTCAGTGGATTTAATAAAAAGTAAAATAAGTATCTGCTATTGCAGAAAGACGACTTTCTTTTCCTGCACGCCATTCTGAGATTTTCTGTTCTGTGCTAAAAATATCGTCCTCGGACTTTAGAGTATGCATATTGGCATTTCAAGAATTTCTAAGAACGGGAGACCTTATATCTCGACAACCGTTACTAAATATGCTTTGGAAAAAATAGAGTAGATACCTTGAACCTTTATCTAGGAAATAACTATAAAATATTTTTTTATATCTTGTATAGATTTCTAAAAAAAAAAGTGAAAAACACCAGATCTTTTTTCCGAAAGACAGAAACTCGTTTTCCGAAAGTCGCAGAGAATGTTTTTTTACTGATAATACGTATTAAAATCTAGGGAATAACCGTAAAAGTTTTTTGATAGACGCAAAATTAACCCCAAAAAATGGAATAAACGCTATTTTTACCATTTTATTGTACCGATTGTCACGCAATTTTGAACCTGGCGTGGGAAATGACCGTGACGTTATAGTTAGGTCGCGAGCTTTAATTATCAGAATAATTATTTTTATTTTTTATGAATAAGTCATGTTTTCTTTGTGATTGACTACCCATGGTGTGTTCACTGTGTGGTTTGATCGAGTGTGTAATTCCTAATGTGAATTTGATTGCACAATGTGCGTTTTTTAAATAAATAAATAAATACATTATTATTATTATATGCAATTACATACTTTATTATTTAGGTACATTGTTATATAAATAATTCGTATTGCACGCCATTCTAATAAAATAACTATACTTATTTCTGGTACTAGACGTTACCTTGTTTCCATGCCAATTCCACGTTTTTCTTAGTTTTTTTTAAACTCTATTCTCAGTCTCATTCTCAATCTAGAAACAAGTAATCATAAAAAAACTTTGTAAGAATAACGCTCTATAAGAAAATTTAATAAATTAATTAAAATATGCCTAGATTGAAACGTGTTTATGATAAAACGGTACTTTCTACAATTTTAAACTGTCATCTGTTTATTTATTATAAAATATAAGGCAACAATGTGCCTTTGGTACTACATATATAAGAGTTACAGTTTAACACGGGAAAAGTCAATAGAAATATGAAATAAACAATCAGTAAAAGACAATAATCCGATAAAAACAACAAAATACAAACAGATATACATATTATTAAATTATTAAAGTTTTCAGAGGAAAATGTAGACGCATACAATGACAGATAAAGTTAATGTAAGGTTGGTAACAAAATTTGACGGCTAGTTATATTAAGACTAGGGTTCCATGTCAAAATCTCAAGTGACAAAAACTTACATGTCAAAATGGGTAACCTGCTATTGCCAATGTTTTTTTTTGTATTGTTTTTGTGTGTTTTAAAAAAAAAACAACCTAACGAACCTAACCCAACAATATTGAAATTGGCGGCAACAGGTTTTCCGGCGATGAGTTGCGATTCTGTCAATCCTTTTGACAGTTGAGATTTTGTCATTTGAGTTTCTGTCTGGTTACCTAAGACGAGCTTGTAAAGGCCAATAAGTCAGGAATATTAGGTAAAAAAAAAAAACCCATTTTTGGTCATGTTAATTTTAGGTTAGGGTCAGTTCATCAGTATCGTATTTGGCAAATACGTAGGAGGATGCTGTAGTAGGCAGACCAAACATGGACAATCCATATTAATTTGGTGCATTATGTAATGTAGCTAATGTAATCCATTGTTATGTAATGGGATTGTAAATGCTTGTAGTGGGAACTTACATGATTAATCCATCACCATAAACCAAAATACAATTAATTATTGTTAAATACTTAGTTGTATTATTAATTTAACGTTCAACAAGTGTGTGGGGAATCGGGGGAATTGTGTTTATAAAGACATTCAAGAAACCCAAATGACAAATTAAATAATCAGTCAATGTAGCCCAACCGAGAAGATTTTGACAGGATGCTATCACTATCAAATTTCACCCATATTTTGAGATTAAATTTTACCCTTTCTTTGTATTAAACCTGTTCATACCACAAGAAGGATGTTTTTTTTAAGGAACAATGAGTATTAAAAGTATGTAATATTGCCGATATAATTGCGCAGATAATTGCTCCAGTTGGGGCAATACGAGTTGCCGGGCAATTATTGCTCGAAAAATTGCCCGTGTAAGGGAACCTTAAAGTTAGCCGAACGAGTTAAACATTTCTCTGTTTATTTATATTTAAAACATGACATAAGTATCTGTTACATACCGAATTATTGTTCACCGACAGAATAACTAAATTAATAAATTACCATCAATGTTACAATATGCCATGTGCCATGCCCTAAAACCTGGATCCAGAATTATCATAAACAGCGTTATTACATTAAATTCTGTACAGATAAAACTTCCAAATTCCATTAAAGTGAGATCGACAAGTAATCGTATTTCGATGTTGTGGTTATTGGCCTAATAACGAACTACATTAAGTAGACTAGATGCCTAGCAAGATAGATACTTTAATCTGCTGTAAATTTGACGTCTAAACCTGTTACAATAAAATCAGATGGATATCTTCTTAGGGACACGCCCTATCCGTCAACGACTTTTAGGATAAGTTCTTGTCTTCGTCAGACCATGATATCTCCAGTTGCAACGCATGGAAAATAATGGATAAATTAATTCCCCTATGAAGTATTTACTCAGTGACTCATGGCGAATTTCACTAAAGCAATTTATTGAGTGCATATCAAAGTAATTTCTCTCTTCTTCTTCTTCTTCTTCCTCAGCCTTCCTCCCTCCACTGCTGGACGTAGGCCTCTTCCATTTTCTTCCACTCATCTCTGTTTCTCCCCCTCCGCATCCAGGTTCCTCCGGAATTTCTCTCAGTGCGATCAAATCCGAATCGATACACTATAATGCATTTCTTCTTCGAGATTTTTTCTTAGATGCACTCGTAGTAATCTGTTGAAAGCCCTCATTCTTGGGAAGCTGTCAACTGCCCCTCCATCGTTTTGGCGGTCTTCCAGGTAGACGTCGACCTGCTAGGATTTCATTGGTCATGACATAGAATTCTGGAATCATCCATCCTATTTACGTTATCTTCCAGAACCTCTTTTTGTTTCTGCTCCGTCGCCCATGTCTTCGGTTTCACTTAACACCGTGTGTCCAAGAGTATTTTATGAGGAAGGAATGGCGGCTAGTCACAGTCTGGAGGTCACTTAACTGACTGAGAACAAGTGTCTCCCGTTGTTACAGTAACCTCAATAAATGGGGTTACAGAGAGGAAGACACCTGTGAGTGTGGTGCTGTATAGGATCACAGTCACCTGTTTTCATGTCCCCAAACAGGAGTGACATGCACACCCGAGGATGCACTACTGGCGAATGCCAGAGGTGTCCGGGTGGCCGAACATTGGAGTTACAAAATATGATAGTGTTCCGGACGCGGAAAGTAAGTAGCAGTATTTTATACCATGAAGCATCCTGTTCCCTATAACAAATTATGACCAATGAACATGTAGTAAACACATTATTACGTCTATGATTTACGTACATTAAATATGATAATGACGGCTCTAGGCCTAGCTTGTGGGTTTCTGAATGCATCTAATGATAGGTACTTGCCTCGTATGTTTATGATTATGTTCTCTGCCTAATTATATTCACTAGAAACACGTACTTACTTGTATGTACATTTACATTCTTCTACCCAATCATCTGTGTGGTTATACAGAACAATGTAATGGATTTTCGTGAGTACATATGTATTTACCTAAGTACTCATATATCTTTATCTACATATATGTTGGGTCATAAAAAAATTTCATACATTTCCATATATTTAGAAAATCTATTACGAATATGAATTTACCTACACACTACAGCCTTAATTTTATTTTGTGTGTTTTTGTTATTTCCTTTTCCTGTTTTTAGGTGTTCGGTATTCGGCCGAATACTGGCTACTACTCAGCCGAATACTTCAAAAAGGGGCCGAATATCGAATAGTAACCGAATATTCGTAACATCTCTAGTAATTTTACTAAAAATGCCGCCGTCGAGACGCCAGACACTATTGAATAATCATCATCATGTATTTGTAAGTACGAGTGTGTATATCTAACGGATTTGTAATGTCATGGTGAAAATAGTATTACTATACGCAATTATGTTCATACTAACACAGTAATTCATACAAAATCTATAAATAATTTATACGTTATTTAGGTATAATTTTATTGTAATTATGGAAATACTTATTGTTAACCAGTAGTCAGTCAGTACAAACAATTCTCTATAGATTGTACCAGTTGAGTTACCCGTGCTTCGCAACGGCTCGGTGTCTCCCGATGGTTTGAGCTAGACAAATTGCCATATTTTGAAATTAAGATTTAATAACTTTATAATAAAAAAAAACATACAAATTATTTTGAAATATGCGTTCAGTCTATGGTTGAATTAAGTGAAATAAATGTAGGTAGTAAGTTTTCTACGCTTGGTACTAATTACTATCTAAGGTCTGTGACATCGGACATCGCCTGTCTACTAATAATAACCTATGATTATAGTATGGATTCCAAGATGGCCGCCTTGTTTTAGCGTTCTTCATATTTAGATTTTACAACATAGTATCTATTAAAAAAAACTTTTTATTCAAAAATAGCGACGTTAAAACCTAAAGCAGATCGCTAGGAATTTTTTTGTAAATTTTCACAGCAACCCATCGTAAAATACGCGAGTTTTACGAACACTTACAAAAAAACGGACTTTGTTTTATTATATAGATAAGGCGGAATCGTTGCAATATTGCTTTACCTATACGCGTATCTAATAGGTACTAAAATCACTTTTACTGTTGCTATCAGAAAGCGTGCCGATTAGGTATAAATAAAGTAATGGTTGGAAAGTAAAAGTCTTTTAACTGCCTATTAAAGAAAGGAATCTGAGTATTTTCTAGTAATTTATAAAATTCTGCTGTCAAATTCCATTTTTTATTATTTGTTATCCGCCTTGTAGTAGGGGGGTATCCTCCCGGCTAACCCGTCTGAGTAACTTTGGGCTGAAAGAGCGAATAAAAAGGCGCCTAACTGGCGCTTGTGTTATTCGGGTGTGCGAAGGGATCTTCAATATAATATAATTGCAATACATAGGAATTTGAGTTCCTTTACCATCTAAGGCCGGGTTTCCACCTGCAAGAAGTGTCCGACACTCTGTCAGAGGTCAGACAGTGTCTTGCACTCTGTCTGTCGTTCTTGCATAAGTTTTCTTGCAGGTGGAAACCCGGCCTAAGGGTAAGTGGAAGGAAGCAATCCCTTAACGCGTATGTAAAGGTAACTTGAACAAACACTTGTGAACTTTGGGCATTCAGTCCTTTAATATTATTTGATATAACCCGCTCTTCTCTATTGAATGAAATCGCGGGGTAACATCGCTAGTTTATAGTTTGTTTGAGAACCAAATTTCATAATTAATAATTCGACCTCGCCGGCGTGTTAGTCCTTCACAAATAATAATCCTACATTGTGTTGGATGTGTGTCTGTGTGTGAATTATTCCTTGGAACTACACGATTGTGTAGGGTAGGGTCATGAGCGACGCCAGCCTCGGAGCTAGGGGGGGGGGGCAACAAAATTTAAAAAAATGATGCAGCATTGCAGATGCAGCACTGATCACAGTCTGTGTTTTTATTTTTGTTTTTTTTTGTATATATGTTAATTGTATATATTTTTTATGTGTTTTCCGTTCATGGTATTATACATAATTGAGTGAAATGTAGAATCTTTACTGGTTTGTTTGTTGGTGATGTGTTTGTTCTATTGTAAAATTTACTACCATAACTGTTTGATTCTGTTAAGAAAATAAAAGAAAAAAAACACGTAAATAGCGCCGCAGGCGAAATTTTTGTGTGCGACATAGTGAAGAAGGTCGTGATGTGGTTTATTTATTTGAAAATCTATAGGTATAACACTTTCCACTACAATATGTATGAAAAATGGTTTTTTTTTATAAAAAAGGTAATAAAAAATAGCGCCGACGGCAATTTTTTTTTATGAAACTGATTGATTTTCGTACTAAATTTAGAAATTTTATGATGTGATGAAAAAATGTTCGGTAGAAATGTGATTTTTTGTGAGGTTTTATTCTTCTTCTTATTTCGTATGCACACGACCATTGTACAAGTTGTCTTGGAGTCAAAGCTCCGCGTCAATATTCTGCAGGTAATCTATTGCCCTTGGCGTCACCTTATGGATTTCCTCAAGAACCTCTGCAAACTTCTTGTCTTGACACCTCTACTATATGGTCAACAGTCTCGATCTGGCCACATTCACAAAGGAGATGGTCTCTCTTGCCCCATTTATGTAGCAAGTATCCGCATCTAGCGTGGCCAGTTCGGATCTTATTATTATTATTTAGTATCAAAAAATATATACTTATTCTAATCTCTAGCGGGGAGGCAGCTGACCCCCCTTGGGGACGCCCATGGATAGGATAGTTAGATAGTAGTTGTGGGTAATAGTTACGTTATGTAGATGTGTTGTGTAATTTGCATTGAATAACAAACAATTGCTGATGCTATCGTGCGGGCTTTAATTCTAGTCTCTCTCTACTCTACAACTCTACACTTTATATACAATTCTACATAGTTTCATGTTTATATAGGGATGAACGTACTACTTACTTTGTAACATAGAATGGAAGGAATGAGGTTATTAGGGAAATGAGTGACTGCAAGACTGGTGTTGTGACAAGAATGAAAGTAAACAAACTAAGATGTACAGGGCGTGTTGAGAGAATAAATGATGACAGGATGACAGAAAATATATATTTGAGTGAGCGAAGAGGGATCAGGAAGCGCGGCCGCCTGAGACTGACCTGGACCGATCATGTCGACCAGATACTCAAGAATGGACGCGTTTTGAGTAAAAGGAATCGGAGAGCGTGTATGACAAATTGCATGAATGTGACGGAAGCTAGGAGTGTGTGTAAGGAAAGGGGTATCTGGCGCTCTGTCCTCTCTGCCTACCCTATAAGGGACGTAGCGTGAGGGTATAGATAGATAGATAGAACATAGAATTATCCCGATTATCCAACTGAGTGAATGTAAAACGAATGAAAGTGAACGAGTTGAGATGGTTGGGTCATGTGGAGAGAATGAACGATGAATGGATAACAAAGAAAATATGCTTGGGAGAAAGAAGAGGTGTAAGAAAACGCGGACGTCCAGGAACCGCATAGCTTGACTAAATATTTAGTCTTTCATTTTTACCATAAAATGGACGTCCACCATGTAAGGACGGTCCTTGAAATTAAAAATATGTGTATCTATGCCTACCTGTTTAGATATAATAATCAATGATTTGTGTATTCAGCGTCTGAATAGCTATCCATTGCAAATACGTAGAATCTTCACATTTTCACGTAATTTGAGCTTAGTTTTATGTACTCGTAGATTTGACTTTTTTGTATAGACCTACGTCTCCAGAACAAAACAAATGGAAAAAAACTATCTTTATTAAGTAGAGAAATGTGCGGCGATTTCTTCCAGTTATTCAACTCTCTAATCACTTCAATTCTTATATCTTGCCTCTTAACGTTTTTCCGCTTTTGCATGGCATGCATCTGAGGTATGTGCCATACATATAAAATTACGTCGTATTTACTAATCTACTGCTGGATTTCACCAACTCTTAGGTGAGGAATGGTGGAGATAGGACCCACTAATCATTATTTTTCATACAAAACTTGTGCTAAGTGGCTCCTATCTCAGCTATTCCTTAACTAAAAAGTTGAAGAAAACTAGCATAAAGCGTTCTATCGTCTTTAGTTAAAAGTATTAAAACTTTGCTGCCTTTGACGAGCCAGGTGCGCGTCTTTATATAATTCAAAGTCTCCGTATAGTCCCTCCTATAATCTTAACTGCTTTGCTCGTGTATTCTGTATATTACTGTATAGTGTATCTGTATGCCATACGACCATACCTAGTAACTAGTAATAATATTTTAATGAAATTCGTATAGTCCAAGAGCCCGCTGCTTAATTTATGACGTATCTGTTTTTTGATCGAAATGTGGTATAAACGATAGCTTACCAATAGGGTATTACATCGCACTAGAGTTGCCTATCAAAATCCTGCCGCAACCCCCCTTGCCCCCCCCGAAAAGGTCCCTCTTCGCGGTTTTTCGCATTTTATTGGATGGTAAGAGATAGAAGAAAGTAGTCAATGACAAAAATAATTCTTGCAAAATTCTCTACAAAAAACGATAATACAATTTTTTCATAGGACTAGTAGTTTACCCGTAATGGCCGGTCAAAAAACAGGATATTTTTTGAAAAAATAAAAAAAAAAGTTTGATTTTTTTTTCTTTCACATTCTTCCACCCATTACTACTAACATTTTATGGAAAAAAATTTTTGGCCTGCGGCGCTATATCACTGGTTATTTTATGAAAAACTAAATTTTAAGAATTTTCGTCACTGAGTTTTATTGTAATAACTCCTAAATTATTAGATGTATGAACATAAGTTATAGCTCGTTTTGTAGCTAAGACTATGGTAATTAATTCGTCTTTTAACTGTTTTCCTGTAGCTCTTGTCAATTTTCAACCAATTTAGTTTAAATACATTTTTTTTTGTATTTTTAATGAATTTCGGTTTTGGGCCGGCCATTGCGGGTAAACTGCTAGTTCTACGAAAAAATTGACTTAATATTTTTTGTAGAGAATTTAGCAAGAATTATTTTTGTCATTGACTATTTTCTCCTATCTCTTACCATATTCCTATAAAATGCGAAAAACCGCGAAGAGGGACCTTTTCGGGGGGGGCAGGGGGGGTTGCGGCAAGATTTTGATAGGCAACCCTAGTGCGATGTAATACCCTATTGGTAAGCTATCGTTTATACCACATTTCGATCAAAAAACAGATACGTCATAAATTAAGCAGCGGGCTCTCGGACTAGTAGAGTGCATTTCGTACAACATTGTACGTCATACTCTGCCTGATACGGTATCCAGAAAATTCGACTAATAGCTAATTCGACTAATATCTAATTCGACTAAAACTAACTCTACTAAGTACATTTTTTTTCATAAAATGTTAGTGATGATGGGTGGAAGGATCTAAAACAAAAATAGAAAGTTTTTTTTTTCAAAAAATATCCTGTATTTGACCTCCATTACGGGTAAACAACTAGTCCAACGAAAAGGATTATTTTTGTCATTGACCACTTTCTCCTATTTCTTACCATATTCCTATAAAATGCGAAAAACCGCGGGACCTTTTCAGGGGGGGCAGGGGGGTTTGCAGCAAGATTTTGATAGGCAACCCTAGTGCGATGTATTACCCTATTGGTAAGCTATCATTTAAACCACATTTCGATCAAATAACAAATACGTCATAATTTTAGCAGCCGCCTCTTAGACTATAATAGCTAATTCGACTAACGATCGATTCGCCTAATAACCAATTCGACTATTTTCATACATTTTACATTATGTTTAAACTCAGTGCAATAGTACATATTTATTATGATGTGAAGAAGAACAATGTAAGACATCGATTTTTAATCGCATCATAATAATTAGAATTATTGTTCTGAATTTGAAAATAATGTAAAATGTATGAAAATTGTCGAATTGGTTATTAGTCAAATTGATCGTTAGTCGAATTAGCTATTAGTCGAATTTACTGTAAATCGTCTACAGTAGGAATATTGACTAATAGTGGTGATATATATACACTAAATAGTATAACCATCAAAGTTCTTATGTTTTATATGAGGACGGAACTAAGGATTGTGCATTAAAAGTAGGCATATTGACATATCAAAAATTTCTAAAAACGGTAGACCTTATATCTCGACAATCTTACTAAATATGCTTTGGAAAGTAGACTAGATACATTGAACCTCTATCTAGGGAATAACCGTAAAAGATTTTATATATATTGTATAGACTTGCCAACACACTCAGTATTATCAGCCAGAAGAGTCTACATATTATCATTCATAATTGACATACGAGTATAAACTCATCAGCCTAACACTGGGAAAAATTCACCTATTCCAGATAACACGGATATCACAGGATTAGGCTCAACGCGGTGCCTAAAATACAAGCATTGTGCCTGAAATTAGTGATTTTTGCATTAGCGATTTTGGTATTATACCTGTAACTGATAATACTAATGGAATTATAGTATGTACCGACCTAGAATGCCAAATATTTTTTATTTCACCTGTTAATTCTGTATATTTACGATTTTTTCTGCGATGTTTGTTTGAATGTTAAATGTATTTGGTACAGCGATATCAATTAAATAATAAATTTTCATGTATTGTTCTATCAGTTATAATTGAATAACAATAGCATTATTTACGAACAATTTTTTTTTGTCGACATGAATTTTGTGTTACTTTGATATAATCCTTAATTCCGCCCTGCTTCTATCAGACGGGCTGCTTGTGACTGAGTGTAAAACTAGGCCGGGTCACCAAACTAGGAGAATATTCATTGCATCGTGGTGCAGTATGGGAATACTCGTAGGTGCTGTGCTGTTCTAGACGTAGTAGTAATGTGCCATATAATATGCCATACCACGGCGTGTCATGCTACGCCTATTGCTGGCAGGGTTGGAAGTTATCAATATTCTTAATTAAAACAATGATACTTTGTTTACACCACTTTTATTTTGACCAGAGTCCAGAGTCAACATGTTTCGGGAACAAAGTTCCCTTCTTCAGGACTAATACAAGAATGTATTAAAGCGACATCCCACGGTGTGTGAATCTACGTACGAATCGGGATTCGCCACCGTGGGAGGCCGCTTTTAGATTAATTCTTGTATTAGTCCTGAAGAAGGGAACTTTGTTCCCAAAACATGTTGACTCTGGTCAAAATAAAAGTGGTGTAAACAAAGTAACATTGTTTTAATTATATAATGTCGCCACAAAATAAAGAAACCTTCAAAATTAAAGAAAATAATTATATCCATTGATGAATATCCGGTAATCATCCGATATTTATCCGATAATATACTCAAAAGTAAAAATACTTGTCCTTCCGCATCTTTAAAAGTATTTTTTTATTTTTTTTTTTTGGGTCAGGGGACCGTTTATCCCCTGCGTCACTGCGACCAGAGTAGGTCTATTGTGACACCCTTCTTACACGCTACATCTCATCTTCAAGGCCGACGTGTCTCATGTAGCTCACGATCTGTCTTGGTGCGAGTAGTCTTGCCTTCTCGGAGTCCAGTAGGGGCCCTCCAAGAAAGCGACTTCTTTTGTGAGCGAGTGCCCCACAGTTACAGAGGATGTGAATAGGTGTTTCGTTGTCCTGTGAACAGAATCTACAGACTGGGGTGTCTGAAAGTCCAATTTTGAACATATTTTATTACTTATGATGGCAAATATCTCATTCTATAATTAGATATCAGATATTTATCATTTAATATACTCAAAAGTGAAAATATTTATCACCCATCGTCATCTGATTTTATGGTCCATTTTCAGCAGTGTCTACGTCGCTCTTTGTTTTTTCTCTTTACTTTTTTTTTCATTTTCATTTGTACTTCGGTCTTTCGCTACTTTGGTAGAACTTTAGCCGCATTCAGGGATGCGTTGCCCGGGGTGAACCAACTTGGAGGCATTCTACCGTCTCTCCCCATTCTACCGTCTCATCTTCTTTACTATCTTGATTAAAATACTTGGATAAAAACGCAAATTTTGCAACCTTTTCGTTTACCAGTGTTTTTATCATGATAATTATCAATATGTTGATAAACGTATCGTTTATTATCATAATAATTATCAGGATAATTATTCCTAGCAACCCTGCCGGCCTGCTCAAATACGTCACATGGTTTTTATGTTAAGTAAATTGAGTCTTGGATACACAGACACAATATAAAGACACAGGGGACGTGTATGACTGTTTTCCAACAATTTCACCTCATGTTAGATTTTCTCGTTCGTTCGTTTGGTCAAAGTCAAAAGAATTTCAATAGCCAAGATTTTAAAAGGCCGTTCGGCTCTATAGAGAATACCTATTAAATGTTTACAACATATTGTGCAGTTTATTATGCAACCCTTGTAAACTTTGAGACGTGTGTTTTTACATGCAAATATTCATGATTTTATGAAACCACAAAGTATGTTTTTTGGTTTACATACATACATATCTACGTCCGCTCCCTGTGTGGAGCATGTGGTCGTCACCCAGTTTTTCCAGGCTTTCCTGTCGTGGGCCAACTCCGTTGCCTGTTCCCATGTCATTCCAGCCTGGCGCAGCTCTGATGTGTACAGCCTCTGGATGGTCATTGCAGATTGCAGGCCTGCCCAGACGTCCTTTGCCTTCAGGGCGATATTGGAGATAATTGTTGTTAATGCTATCAGCGGGCATACCTGGTTCGATCATGTCGACCAGATCCTCAAGGATAGACGCGTTTTGAGTAAAAGGAATCGGAGAGCGTGTATGACAAATAACATGAATGTGACGGAGACTAGGAGTATGTGCAAGGATAGGGCTGTCTGGCGCTCTGTCCTCTCTGCCTACCTGGTATAAATAGATAGATAGACCTATAAAAAATTACCCTGTTCAATTCGTGATGTTTCCCATACATTAAATTTTAACGATCACATCCATATGTGCTTTTTGAGTTCAGCGCTCACCATCAATTGTATCAAATTGAAAAAGTAATATACTGACGAGAATTTTATCAAATTAAAATGACATCAGGCAATAATTAAGTAATTAAAAACATAAACACGACATGACATTCTCTTAATGAACAATACAATATTTTATTGTGTTCTGTAGGAACTCAGTATAATGGGACGGTCAGTAAAACATGACCTTATGTCAGTATTGTATTGTAATGTCGAGACACATCTCATTAAACTCAAGTCAAAACTTGATAATATCACAATGCTTCGGTGATATACTGTTCAATAAAATGTGGTATAAATTGAAATTCCACATAGCTGCTATGTAAAAATCTCTCTACTTTATAAAATCATATGATCGATAACTGGATTTTGACGCAACGTTCTCTATTTTGAGAGAGCGTCCGACACTTTTTGTTCGTGCTTTAGTCACTCCGTTTGTCTTAGCTGTAATTAATTTTCTGGCACTACCCCTACTGGCACTAGTTGACCATGGTAAGACAGTAACATCGGTTGATCCTTTGTGTATTGAACCTACCTACACCTACTGCTCTCCTTCCTACAAGAGGTGCACCATGAAAAAAATAACAAGCTTGGAATAAGCTGTGTCAAGATGCCAGTATATGATATTTAAAGATTAATGTACAACCGTATTATATTTAATGGGTGTAAAAGGTGTTATTTAACACCATCATAACAATTAAGATCAATTATTGACAGTTGTCGAAGTGAGAGATATAAAAATCTGACCGTTTTGACGCTATAGTGTCAACAAATTGGCTTCATGTTGAATTTGTATGGACTTGTATTAAAACAGTCTATGTCAAATTGAATTATAATAACTTTTAAAAGCAGGGTTGACCTAACAATTGCCTTCAGTTAATCAGTATTTTGCATAAAATACTGAACGCTTGCATTCTCATCAAATACTGACTGAATGATATCAAGCTTTAATTGCTGCTATATGTGTATTTGATATTATTTAATTTAGTGTTTTACAATGCAATTAAATGGTAATATTAAATAAATTGTCGTACTACACAACTTTATTATATCAGATAGATAGTATCTGTGGACTAATTGCATGGTTGGTGTTCACTTGTGATGTGATGTTAACAATATAATATTTCTCTACAGGGTCATCGAAAAAGAATACCCCTATTTTAATTTATTTTTAATAACTTTGGAACCATTTACGATAAATGAGTGATTCTTTCACTTTATGATAACTAATGAATGTAAATTTTGTTTGACGTATGACACAATGAGTTAGCGCATGTGTAGAATGGCTGCGCTGTCGACAAACCCAACAGACGCTTTTTATCTACCGCCCTTGGGAATATAATGGTGATTGTGCAACTGTAAGCATTGCATTATTTGGTTTTCCAAGTCATAGTCGATTGTCAATGTACAGGGCTCTTTGTTGAAACTTATTAAGTTGAAACCGTACCTCATAGAAAAACAGGCGGCGTGGAAAAAAACATTCAACTGGCCGACTACGAGCGTCAGAAGAGAATTTTTAACGTATATGGCATTCTAGTGTTAGGAACCCACAAAAATCATTTTTTGGCCAAATTACAGAAACAACAATTCGAAATTGCAAAAAAATCAACGCACTGTGCTTTGAGTTGCACGACCAATTTGGAATATTGGACGATGTAGATGGTTAACGCCGGTTGGCTTTCTCCGCTAAGCAGCTATACTGTGCATGCGCTAATCACTATATCGTGCATCAAACAAAAAATTACATTCATTATTTACCACATAGTGAAAGAATTAGTCATTTAACATAAATGGTTCCAAAGCTATACATACCTTTTCAAAATGAGGGCATTACTGTTCACGATCACTATTACGTAGATGAAAAGCGACAGTTGACTTTGTCGACTGCGCAGCCATTTTGCGCATACGCTTACGCATTGTATCATACATCAAACAAAATTTACATTCACTAGTTATCAGACAGTGAAAGAATCACTCATTTAACATTAATGGTTCCAAAGTTATTCCATTTTAAAATATGGGCATTCTTTTTCGATGACCCTGTACATATAATAATAATATATTAAATTAATATAATAACACGATAGCATGATGCACATCGGAGAATGTGGAACTTGGTGGAACTATACAATGTAATAATTAAAATCCATGTTGTAGTACACCTAACTATAACACTATCACTTTGTAAAAGGTTGTTATTATCTTGGTGATATATTATGAACAATGTACAATAAATATTATTTGTTAAGGATATGCTGTCATTCGGCTTCGGCGCCCTGAATTATTCTCAGCCAATACTGAGAAAATCCTCTTGAAACTGAAGACAGTGATAGATGAAAGTATGGACTACAGATTGGCTGTTTTAGAATTACAATATTTGGAAATATTACGAAAGTACCTTCCCCTGAAATTTACGGGATCTTCGTACGAAGATTTTCCGTTGAGTTTTTCTTTGATATAAAAGTATAATTTAGCCAAAATACTGGTAATTATAATCTTAACAAATTGACTGTTTTAGATTTTAAATTTCTTCCCAGGTTTTTTTTAAAAAGGTATATTCCCTTTGTCGCTTACGTTATTCTTATTTCGCGCTAACGTTCTCATACAAAATTAAAAAAATTGATTTAAGCGAAATTAACCCCATAAAATGGTCAAAACGCTATTTTTACCATTTTATCATGCGATTGTTCATGCGATTTTGAACCGGGAAATGACCGTGACGCCATAGTTGGGTCGCGAGCTTTACTGTATACGAATCTCGTGTATCTTATATTTTAGTTGAGCTTTGAACACAATTTTGGTCTCAGAAATCAGCACGTACCTTTTATAATAATGTACCGTTTGAAATTTTATGTAGTAAGTAATTCGTTTTTATGCTTTTGTACCTTAAAATTCTCATGAATAAAATAAAACTTTATTACTCACATAATATAAATCTTCCTTCCTTGGCTTAACACGGATCATCTCTATCCTAAGTTCCCAACCTGTGGGGTAAAACAGCTATTTGGCGGTAGTAAGTAGTATATTTTGTTGTTTTTTTTGAAGTTCATACACATTATAAGAAACCGTGAAAAAAAAACTAAGTTACGTATCTTGTTGGTTGATAAAATTTTCGATATAAAAATTACAAGTTCAACAGTTATTGCTCCAACCCTCCGCTCAATATTTTTTTTCCGAGCGAAGGTAAAACCAGTTTTTACGATAGACCTCAGGGGTAACGCGACTAAAAAGGTTGGGAACCTAGGATCTATATACTCGTACTTACCTACCAGTGGCGAAGGATGGATTTCAGTAGAAGGGAAGCCGGGGCTTACATATCTTATAAGATTACATCAGATTAGACATTATTTTACCTATCATTTTTTCCAAAAGGTAACTCGATGGGTAAATCGTGTTCTTAGGTAGCTTCGTGCCTGGAACCTAAGATCTATATACTCGTACTTACCTAGACACTACATACATATTAAATGTTATGCTTTTTTATCATTTCTTTACGAGTGTTTTTATTATTATGATATTTTCATTTCATCCCCTTTATATAAAAGTAATATGACGCAACTCTATTATGTAAGGTCAGTGGCTTTGTGAATAAAATTCTCTCCCGAGCTTTTAATGGCTCAGAATAAATTCACTTTGCCGGTTATACTCGTCTATGGAGAATGCATTAAACTCTCAAACATTAATTCGCTTCACTGTCTAAATTAGGCGTGGGAAAAATGCAACCGATGGCCAACCACTAACATTCTTCAAAGTGGGGCAATTACATTGCGATTCACCGTTTTGTTTTCTAGAGTATTCTTCTGCCTTGTTCCCTCCACTGCTAGATATAGGCCTTCTCCAAGAGTTTCTACTCATTCCTGTCGCGCTCGCCTTTCGCACCCACTGTCTACCCAGTACCGAGGTCACGTCGTCCGTTCATCTCTTCTGGAGCCTTCCGACACCTCTTCTGCTTTCCTATGGTCTCCACTTTATTAGTCTGGGTGTCCACCTTATATCAGTTTGTCTTGCTTTCTATCGCACTGCTAATATTATGAGATTAACGCTGGATTCCACCAACTTTTTAGGTGAGGAATAGCGGAGATAGGAGCCACCTAGCACAAATTTTGTATGAAAAATATTGATAAGTGGCTCCTATCTCCGCTATTCTTCACTAAGAGGTTGGTGAAATCAACATATGTCTCTTGTACGAGTATTTTCGATATCTCGGTTTTTAGTGTTATTAATTTTGCGTTATCGTAGATAATTTCATAATATGTAAATCATTCAAAATGTGCGTTGATGGCGAATGAAAAAATACACAAGTAAACACTTAGGAACATTGTTATATCAGTAAAATTATTGCATTTGTATGTGTTGTGCTGAAAATGTCGAATTAATTCAGCCATATAGCGCACCGTTTTCCCGAAAGCAATTCTCGATGTTATTTTCACGTATGTATCATCTATCTACAGTCTGGGCCACGTTCTGAATCCGTTAAAATTCACTCAGTGATTAGCTCGATCGTTATGATTCCATTGTTCTCCGTTCTATCATCGGTGCGAGTTAACTGGTTGTGCGATTCAACCTGTTCTATGTGCACAGTTGACACGCTCGGTTGTTGCGAATGTCACCCAACTATATTGTCGGGTGACATTCGCTCGCCATAGATAATAGAGTGGTCCGCACGTTCAGTTCACTCACTCTTATTAACACGCGATATGTCTATCCCTTTCTACCAAAGAAGAGTATTGTGATATCGCTATCTCGACGTCTATCTATCACCTCACTCTTATTGTATTCTCATATCTCTATCTCTGTTTGACAATTCCAATTGGAACAATCACCCAAATGCGTTCTGCTTCGAGCGATAATCGCTCGTTGACTCGCTGAGTGAAAATTAACGGATACAAAACGTGGCCCTGTACCACATTATAAAAGCACCCCACCAATAATAACATAACATAATAATAATAAATTGTACCATACAGTGTGAAATAATAAACCATTTCTGTGGCAGAACCGACGGTTTTGCTTGTGTATCGCTTCCTTGTTGTATAATCTATAAGTCGTGGTTAGTTCGTAGAGTTGGACCTTGCATAATATGCCCGGCCACATGGAATACCTG
This sequence comes from Ceraclea dissimilis, assembly GCA_963576895.1. Classification (NCBI taxonomy): domain Eukaryota; kingdom Metazoa; phylum Arthropoda; class Insecta; order Trichoptera; family Leptoceridae; genus Ceraclea; species Ceraclea dissimilis. The sequence continues at coordinate 18,141,257 of OY756369.1, forward strand.
ATTATTTTATGATATGCCCGACTATCTAAATAATAAGACCATTTCATGATATACCTGACCATTTCATGACATACCCGACCATTTCAAGAAATTCCCGGCCACCTGATGTAAAATGACAATGTATTGACCGCATAACGATGTGTAAATATAAAAATGTTACTTGCTTTTTGTAACCGAAAAAACATCAAATTTGTGACCCCCAATATCCAGCATTCGGATTTCCCTGGTATTCGCCATTAATGCATCCTCAGACGTGCATGTCGCTTCTATTTAGGGACATGAAAATAGCTGATTGTGGTTCTGTACAGCACCACAAACATACATACATATTCACGTCCGCTTCCTATGCGGAGCATGTGGTCGTCACCCAGGTTTTTCTGTCCTGGCCCCTGACCCAACTCCGTTGCCTGTTCTTATGTCATACCAGCCTGGCGCAGCTCTGATGTGTACAGCCTCTGGATGGTTATTGCAGGCCTGCCCAGACGTCTGTTGCCTTCAGGACAATATTGGAGACAGCTGTTGTTAATGCTATCAGAGGGCAAGCAAGTAGTCGTACCGTTTCGGCCACACGTTTTATGACTAATCAAACCACACTTTAGCTGCAATTTTTTTCATGTCTGGGCCATATCTGGGCGCATTATGACATGACCGTTTCGATGATACGGCCACGACACAGCAGGCTACCCGTAATTAATAATATGATTCCACCCTCACAGCAGATAGCCTCCCTGTGGCTGTGGCTGATGTGGCCGGTGGTGCATGGAGCGGAGAGTCGAGTCAATCTAATTTGTTTGTTTATTATTTGCTCTGTGAAGAGTTTATTCTTCATACCTATAGTTACTTAGTACTCCTCGCCACTCCTCGCTTGCTTTATCAGCAACTCTCGTTCAATATTTTTCTCAATTTATCAACTCGCAGTGAACAGAACTTTCGCAATTTTCTTCTACCATTGAAGTCTTCTCTATAGGTATTAAGTAGGTACTTAATATTCACTCATCGATCTGTAAATATTTTAATTATACGATACTTTAACTATCTCATTGTTGTTGCGATCCTCCCCGGATCACGAATATCCGGCAAGTAACAGCAATTTATAGTTTTTTGCAATTTCAAATCAATTTACGTAATTTGTAGGAAAGCATCTAAATCTATGTTTGTTTTTACCTCAACTATCTTAGTTGTTGGTGTCTGAGTCTGCATTTTTCTGTTCAAATTTCAGTAATTTCCCGATGTCCCAACACCTTGAAATTTTGTACACATACCTATTTACGTAAGGTGACAGTTTAAAATTGTAGTAAAATTTAAATAAATAAATCTTTATTTGCCACAGACCAACTATAAATAACAAATTAATCTAATTAGACACAGAAGTATGCCAAAGGGCGGACTTATTGCAAAAGCAATGTCTTACAGTCAACCCGAAAATCACCTTATTTAGTTTTTATATGGACAAATATTAGGGTGGTGTTTTACATTTACTAATTGTCATAAATATTAATTTTATTATGACTATAATAGCGCATACCGTATTGGCATTGAGGCATGATGTATCATGCATGTTACTTTTACTTGTCATAATTTTATGTACTTATTTATTTTATTGTTTGTCCATCTCTTGTTTGTGTCTCTTGCATGAATGTAAAATTATATAAAAATGTAGGAAATACGTTCGCTCTAGTGAGCAGTCACTTCGTACCATTGTTCCATCTGTATCTGATTGTTCACTTGAAGAATAAATAAAGATCGTTAAAGTGGTAGGAAATGAAAATTCTCGTAATGTACAGAACATTTGGATCTTTGCTTAGTATGGAAAAAACAGGCCCAATAAAAATAAGTAATTAAATACTGCATAGGGAGCATCATCGAAATCAATGGTTAAATGTGTGAAATACCTATTCGAAATTCAGGAGACACAGAGATTCTATAAATTCAAGAATACGTACATTGCAACGATCTTTAAAAAAAAATTTAAGATGAATTAGACGGGTTACCTTACACTAATAATTATATACGCTTATAAACCCTAATTGAAACTGTTTAATTTTCCTTTTACCAATACATTAATGTAAAACTTCGAATAGGTGTTTTACACATTTAGCCATTGATTTCGATGATGCCCTCTACGCAGTATTTAATTGCTCATTTTTACGTGTAATTTGAGTTACATTTCGTTTGCGACGAGCCTATTTTCTTTTTAAAATTCTCCTTTGAAGCAATAAATATTTGTCTATTTTTTTTTGAGATGCGATTGAGAACCGAACAGGAAGTAAGGATATTGGATATAGTTCATTTCTGAAAAGAATATTTTCCGGATATTGATTCCGGAGGCGGTAATAAAACATTTTACGATTTCCTATTACCTTTTGCTGTACATAAAATATTGAGGCTCTATAATTAAACTATATGAGTAGATTTTATATGACCGCTAACAGTTTTAGAGGAGACTACTTTTTACGACTTTGATATCAAAATTTAATATTTTATTCCACAAATACTGCAGTGTAGTTATTAAATCTTCTCTGTTTCTTAGTAACGTTGTTAACTTCTCAGGCAAAATAACTTTTCCACATTTTCGTATAGTACATCTCATTCAGCCTCTCAGATCCATCGTTGGACATAGACCCCCCTTGGTCCTCTACAACCCCCTGTCTTGAGCACACGTCAGACCTCCTTGTCTGAGGACTGCTGACTCTTCGTCGGCTTGTTCATGGTAGCAATTCCATTATCTTTTTAGTTCCAGCCCAGCTCCATTTAAGCATAGTAACCCTTTATTCCACAACGGTTACCTTGATTCTCTTTCTGATTTGAATATTTGATAGTCTGTTCCTTAAAGAAATGCCCAGCATCTTCTTTTCCATATATTTCTACGTCACGGCAAGTCCACGTCTTCGATCTATTTCTGCCTCATGATTTATAGCTAGAGACTGGATTATTTCGCGATCGCGATAAAACGAATTTATTCGCGAATTTCATGTTTTTTACGCGAATATCGCGAATTTCGACTATTATTTTGGAAAACATCGTAATTGAAACATTATCAAAAGGAATGTGGCTTTGAAAGTAAAAAGAACCACACTGACAAAATCGTGCAAAAAGGTGTTTTTTGTTTCTCTCAAATATTTTTGTTTTATTTTATTGTTTTTGGGATTTTTGTATAAAATATTGTTACCGATCGATTTTTTTGTATTCTTGTATTATTTGTACACCACATTTTGTCAAAATTGTGAAAAATAACACCTCTTTTTGCAAAAATCTACACCAGATTTCCCGAAAACTAACACCTATTTTTCCAGTCCCTATGTATAACACAGCTGATTAATCGTTTACGTTTTGTTCCCCAGGTATACCAAGCCTTATTCAGACCTCTGCGAGTGTCCCGCGCGCAGTTCCGCAGGGTGCTGTCGTGCATGAGATCCATCAGACGACTGAAGGGGCAGGAGGTCTACGCTATGGAGAAGGTCACCAAAGTGGACAGCTTGTCCCTGGTGCTCAGTGGGAAGTGAGTATAATGCAATGTATTACAATCGTGTTCGGTTTATTTAAGGGAAAAAAGATACATTAAGTAGTTTTATCTCAACAGATGCACAGCAAAAGATGGGCCTTCCATCAGGCTTATAACTGATCGTCGGTTGGCTTAATGTGATCGCTTTACACTTAAGTAACATTCACCAATTCCAGTCCAGTCACTTCGTCTGAGCGCACATCATATGCCTTATTTTCATTTGCACCACCTATAATTAATTCCGATGACGTTTTGACTCTTGTGATTAAAAAAATAAAATTATTGGATTGAGTTCGACTTTTGGACAGGGGCACTGAAGCAGACATCGAAGCCGAGACGTATTTCAGCCCTATTGTATTATGTAAATATCGTACCGATAAGTGAAATAAAAAAAAATAACTGCTCTATAATTATGTCTTCTAATTAGGTATAACGTTTTTCTAACGAAATTGAACCTGTTAAATATTTATAAGGTGGCTAAACTACATAATCAACACGCATAGATCAAATTTCAGCAATATGTTTGTTGACAGCGGTAATGATGCGTGAAATCTCTACTTTATACCTACATATTATATACTTACTTACTTACTATTTATACTGGGGATGTAATATTATATGTAGACGGAGGGTTAACTCTCTACTCTCTCTATCCCTCCATCTGTGGTGCGTGGGTGTGATTTTAACATTCCATTACATAATACTGGTATTATCCATGTCATGTAGGTGTGTAACGCTGGCCCATTGGTAAATTTTGCAAGTTCTATGAATATGTGTGAAAATATAAAGCAGCGACGCCTTCATGGGTGGCTAAAAATTTTCGTCAAGTCTCACTTTTTATGAATGAAAATTTGAAATATCGAATTGTACCATACCTACTAATGAAATTATAGTATGACGAAAATAATTTGATTAGGTACTTCAATAATCAAAGGAAATTATAGATTGCAAATCGAACTGTTTAAGTACCTATGTATGTAGGTAGACATGTAATAGGAGTTTTGTGGCTTTCAGGGGTGGGTACCAACTAAAAAAAGTCGACAATATGAATCTGGTTTTACGACTTTCATGACGATATTGGAGAGTCGGGGATAAGACGGAGCATTGTGATCTTCCTGTGTTTACTCGAGGAACTTTGAAGGGTGGAGTAGTAATGGTGGTTACACAAAAATACATTTAACCAAGCCTCCGTGATTTTCACGGGTAGGTACCCACTAGCCACATAAATAATACACGAGTATGTGAGTACTCAATTTAAAGGTTAAATATCGCTTCTAGACACATTATATTTATTGGTAGGAGCTATTTGAACTACATACATACCTACCTACAATTTATTATGTACGTAATACAAATAGCAGATTTTACCAGCTTATATAGGTGGAGTAGTGAAAATTTGGACCACTTTTTTATATATAAATAGGCAGTTCATATTTGTGCCAGTATACATCTAAGAAAACTTAAGATAATATGAAATTCAAAAGTTCAAATCTGTTAAAGTTTTGAGTCGAACCTCCTCAGAAATCTCGCAATCACGCGATATTATTCCTTAAGATTCATTGATAGAAGCGAAACAGAGCTCAATGGTCTGGACAAATCATGTTAGTGGAAGTCCTCACCACAACCCCGCAATGGACAAGCAAATAGGACATGGTCTATTGACTCATCGTCCTCTCCACACTGACATGTAGGATCAGATACGACACCAATTCTGCATAGATGCTGAGCAACCATAGAGTGACCGTTTCTCAGCCCGGGAAATGTGGACCACTTGTCACAATAATTGTAACCAATTTTTTGACAAATAACCCACATTTTCAATATTCCTTACCTAAAAAGACGGTGAAATCGACGGACTATGGTGTCAGGATCCAATATTAGTTTTAATGGAAATGTGCTACAATAATTTCCCTGACAAAGATTTTGCCAGTTACGAATACCGGCGCTGACGATGCTTTCTGCACTTTACGACACAAGCTTTTGGCTTTCTATTTATTTATTTATCGAATGGTCATTTCTAGTACATCACATCAATTATAACATTAATTTACAATAATAGCTCATGTTTGATTGTCAGAAATTAAAAAAATACAGTACCTATTATTTTTCAAATACTCAGTCGCGGATTCATTTAGTGTCAAGAAGTCTTCAGGTTTTCCTCCATTCTGTGAAGTATGCAGGAATGTATTTGGATTTGTGTATAAAAGCTTTGATCGTTTTGAGTATTTAAAAGAAAATATTTCAAGGAAATCTCAACAGATATACAGCGAAGGATGGAGTTTCCATCAGGCTTTTACATGACATTTAGAAAATTAATGTTTTCTCAAAAAATAACTTGCGGCGCGGCGTTAAGAAAATTTTCGGTTGTTATACCGACTTAATGAAAATGTTTGAGAAGCAGAGATTTTAATAATTTAGCACATTGTAAGGTATTATGTCGGGGACCATTTGGGATTTATGGTTTCGCGGTTGACCTCCCTGCCCACCCCCGCCCCCGCCCACCTGTCCACCACAACCTTCCCCCTTGCCTAAATACATCAACCATCGTTAATGCTGATGATGGTGGTATATTAAGTGGAGGCAGGTCGAAAAATAAAAAATAAAAATTTTCAGACCTTTGATCTTGACAACCTTAGTAAATATGCTTTGCAAAAAAATGGGGTAAACACATAGATCCTTCACATCTTGTATAGGTTTCATAAACAAATGTTTAAAATACCTCTGATTTTTTTTTTCAAAGACAGCAACTCGTTTCTAGAAAGTCACAAAGAAAATAATCTACCTAAAATCTTTTTCGCAGTGATAATATTATGTATTAAAATCTAGATTTGCGAAATTAACCCCAAAAAATGGAAAAAAACGCTATTTTAACATTTTATCGTGCAAGTTTGATCCTTGTGCCGCGGTAATGTTAATATCTGTTTTATCTTATTTTGTGGTATATTATTTCTGTTTTATTATTGTTGCACATTTGAGGGATTTACCCAAATACAGGTTGTACCTTATAATTGGGCAATTCCAGCGTAAACTATTTTGCAATCTAACAAGTAGTTATATCTCAACAGATATACAGCAGAGGATGGACCACGGCCATCTATTGAGATATTTTAGGTATATTTTAGCGAACGATCCAACATATTTTGAAAAATAAATAAATTGTGTGACGTCATAGTTGGGTCCCGAGTCTTAATCCCAACACCTCACTTGACCTTTGCGTGTAGGCCTGAGCCCGTCACATTGTCCTCCCAATCTTCTTTGATGATATTATGATTGTAATATAATTGTGGGACGATTTACAAAGTTCAACTCACTCGTCAGTCAAGCAGATTTTATTGCGGGAAGCCCTTAAATTAATATGTACATCCCTGGCCATATTATTAGACGCACTGTAGTTTTTTAATAATTAAATGTTTTTTTAAATAAAATAATCTTTATTGGACAGAAAACATACAACGGGCGGGCTTATTGCCAAATGGTAATTTCTGCCAGCCAACCCATAAACGATTTTTTCTGAAGTACCTACATTTACATTTAAACATGGATATAATAGATTTTTCTGTTATGTACCTCCTATGTGTGTATATTTTTAACGTATGGTATTACAATGTTAACCAATTGTTACACGAACGTTTCAGGCGCTTTCGCGCGTGCAACAGTTACGGACGTGTTTCTGTGGCTTTATGCGCTGTTTTTATTTGTTTCACAGTTTTATGAAGTTATTTGGTTAAATAATCAATTGGAACATTTTCATAATTGGTAAAAAAAGCGATGTTACACCATGTAAAAAAGCTGAAGTAAAGGCCCTCGTGAATGCTGAAACATTATCAAACCGCGAAATATCACGAAGAATTAACGTTTCTTCTATTATACGAGTATCTATGTTTAAATTTAAAAGTACTTCAAATAAACTCGTAAAAAACATTTAATTATCAAAAAACTGCAGTGCGTTTTAATAATATGGCCAGGGACTGTATAACCTCAGTGACATTTATAATTTATCAAGCAAAATATTAATATTCTCTTTTGTGTAGTTTCATTTTTTATATTATTATTGAGATGGTCGGTAGCCTGGTTGGTAACGCGCTTGACTGTTAATCCGGTGGGCGCTGGTTCAGTCCCCGATGCCGACTTACTCCACTTCACGACACAAGCTTTTCAAGCTTACTGTGAAGTGTACAAAGATGTATTTGGCTTTATTTCGATAAACACAGATTTTTTTAACTTCGCTGTGGTGTTTTGCTAGGTTTAGGTTTTTTACTGTGCGCAAATGTTGTAATCGGTTTTACAACCTCTTCCTGACTACTTACAGACCTGAAACATTGCAAACGCACGAAAATTCGGTGACAATACGATTCTGCACAAAAATAGATCAACTTTCTCCAGATACAAAAAAGATGTTAAGGGTTTCAGGGGGATCCAGATTTTGTCCAGATCAAGCCTTGGAAGACACCGAGCGATCGAGAGGATCCAGTCAGGGCATCCCGTCGTGTTTGGTATCTCACAAAGTACTTCACGTGTAGAACTCATATCTTTTTACAATATTTGATTCTGTCTATTCGTGGTGGGAGGCGCCACTGGAATGAGGGAATCCAAGCGCCCCAGAAGGGCGTGATTGGTATCGTTTGGAAGACCGTGGAAAACGGATCTAGGATGTGAAGTCGTGAATTCTTGGATTAAAATATTCTTTTCACGATTACTTTTATGTCCAACGCACATCATTCCAACTTAGAAAAATTAAAATTAGATATACGAGTAATTATGATAGGAGAAAATCGGGATAGAAGCCAAAAGGAATGCGATTGAATTACGTACAAGGCCTCATCCATACTAAATTACTCCACAAACGGCTAGTTATGTCACAGTTAGTATTTCGTCTGAACTTTAACAGAATATTGAAGATATAATATAAAGAATATTATTTCTAATTGCAAAACTTTTCCAATGAACCGAGTTCTTGAAAGTTTTCCAGCTGCCATTATATGACGAATAATCAGAGCTGGGCAGAAAAGCGTTAATCCGTTAATCGTTAATTAACGAAGTTAACATTTTGGTTAACGAATTAACGCTTTTCTCACCTCCAAAACTTGTTAACGAATTATTTAACTTCCGTTAATTAAGTCCGTTAATATTTGATTGTTTGCATAGACATCATCCACTGACGGCGCTGGCATTAGATAATCAAAGGGTTGTATGAGGTTATGTGTGGTATCGTATGTGGGTTGGGAGTTGGAAAAGAAATTTTACTTTGTTGGGATACATCGCGATAGTGTAAATGTGATAGTAGTTGTACTAATGTAGTTCTATTGCATGCCATTTAACCGCGATTTTTTTCATTGACGCTTTAACGTTAACTTCCGTTACATTTTTCAAAATGTAACGCTTTAACGATTAACGAAGTTAACTTTTAAGTTAACGGATTATCGATTAACGAAGTTATCTTTTTGATTAACGGTACCCATCTCTGCGAGTAATACATTCTGAGTTTCATACTACATGGGATAAGATACTTGAATGTATAATGCTGACATTATGTTCTGTCTGTTACCAGTACTTACCATATAATGAAAGAATATTACTACTTTTATGTAGTTTTCTCCCGCATATGCAAAACTAATATTCAGATATTTGAATTTTTAAGTGTCATTAAAAAAATGTCTAAAAAACATTATTGGGGTTAACTGGAAGAAATCGCAGTTCTGCGATAAGTTCGCCCTAGTGAACAGCGTTTTATAATCTGTACTATGTCCATTTTGTATATTTATATGTGTTTGTTGTTTACTTTAAGTTTAAATAAATAAAAATAAATAAAAAAGAGATCATAGAAAACTAACTTTTCCGCTGTTGACTCTTGTAGTCCTACAAGACGAGGTGGCAGTGTTGAAATTTGTATTAAATAAATAAATCTTTATTGGCCAAAACAAAATATGCATATTAATTACAAAAATAAGACAATCGTAGTGTGCCAAAAGGCGGACATATTGCAAACGCAATACCTTACAGTCATATTCAACGCCCCAAAAACATAAACAATGTTGGAGAAAAAAATCTTTCGTATTTTTTCCCGGATACGCTACCAAATTTGTATTTGCCACTCGACTACGTAATAAAAAAATTACCAAGATATTGGGAAAGATGAAAATGTAGAAAAAGGACTCAAAGGCAGGGGTTGAAGATAATAATTACGTGCTTTTGAAAGAGCAATGCTGGATTTCACCAACTTTTTATGTGAGGAATAGTGGAGATAGAAGCCACTTATAATTGTTTTTCATACAAAATTTGTGCTAAGTGGCTTCTCCGCTATTCCTCACGTAAAAAGACGGTAAAATTTAACATAGGTCTCCCTTATTTGTAACTCAAACTAAATCTTCGGTATTTGACGCGTTATTTTCCCTCGTTTTACAGTTTTAGAATAATTTCTAAAAGTTGGAAACACTGCTCCGATGTTTCCTTCTAGTCTGTCTTCTCATCTTCTTAGTTTAAGAATTCTTCATTATGTACAGTGAGCTTAATTAACTTATGTTATATTACGAACGTTTCTCTTGCAAACTGAAATTCTTTGAGACGCTTCTACTAAAACTTTAAGCGAATTATCATAGCATAATAATATTATCATCAGACATTATATCTTCCTTTTTAATTGATTTAAGGAGAATGCTAAAAAAAACAGGTCTGACGCAAACGATATGTAGCTCAAATGATAGGTAAAAATGAGTAATTAAATACTATCGTTTGCGTCAGACCTGTTTTTTTTAGGCATAGGGTATCATCGAAATCAATGGCCGAATGTGTAAAATACCTATTCAGGAAAAATCATATAATGATGAAGAAGAAGACGGGCTACCTTATACTCATCATATTATACGCTTTTAAACCATAATTGTACCTGTTTAATGCTCCTTTTACTAATACATTCGTGTGACCCCTGTAAAACTTCGAATAGGTATTTCACACAATTATTCGTTGGTTTCGATAATGCTGTAGAGCTGCCACCTCTCCGGTTTTGACCCGGAGAATTAGGGTTTCAGTGGTGTTCTCCGGGTCAGAAATTTGACAAAAATTTGAGAAAAATGACAAAAAAAAACAAAAAAAAAACTTCCCCATAGTAAGACCGGGGCTCCGGGTCAGCATACTATATCTCCGGGTTAGTAATTATGGTGATGACCGAAAAAAAGGTCAATTTTACAAATTATAATTACAAATTCTTTTTTTCCGAAATCTCCGGGCCTACGCTCTTGCAAAGGTGGCAGCCCTACCCCAATGCAGTATTTAATTATTCATTTTTATCTCATATAGCATTTGAGTAACATTTCGTTTGCGCCGGGCCGTTTTTTTTTTAAATAAACATTCTCCTTTATCAGTATTAAGACAGCTCGTTCTGTTATTATTATACTAATGTAGCTGGTTACCCCATTACCACTGCCACTAGAACAACGATTATTATCACTCTCTCATTATATTATGTGCTAAGCTTTTTGGATTCGAGCCAAGCTTGTCTGGAATCGATTCTAGCTTTACAAAATGGTAATTTCGCGGATCAATGGTACGGTTCAAATTTGATTATGTATGTGCTTTTTGGATTAAGGGGCGATGTGCTCTGAGTAAAACTGTTTCTATTACCGCTTCAACTTTTTTAAATTTCAAAAAGAAAACATAGCATGGTACGGTACAGATGTGACACACTAGAAAAAGTAACTACAGATCGTTTCTTCTGACTTGGCCGCCGACGGATGTTAGTTGCAAGTGGAGTTACGAATGGTGTCGTTGGTAGCCCTGATTGTCGAATCTTGTCATAAGAGCTGTCAAAGGTCCCCAATATTCTTACATTGTATATTTTACAAGTAACCTACGGTGACGAAAATATTACAGAGCAACGCTAGAGAAATCATTTTAAAGGCAAGATAATTTTTCAGTTGCAAAAAGAAGAAAATACTCCGATAATCCCTTTAAACAGCCATTGCTAGTTTGGAAAACAATGTTGCAAACAATCCAAAAATTGGCCAAATATAATTTGAAAGTAACGAAAAATGTAACCTTATCTTATTATCACATCAAGCAACACGAAACCAAGTTTGCTCCGTGAGACTTCTGAAATAAAAAACATACTAAGTATATGTTATTTATGTACAAGCTATGTTATTCGCAAGGAAAAGAGTTTTTACAATAGCTACATACTTAGATAGTTATTAGTTAAAGACTTACCGATTCTTGTATAGTCGCAATTATTTCACGGTTGGAAGGTAATTTCAGTTTCCGACTCATTGAGTTCATATTACTCTGTCTATCTATTAACCGATACTGCGATATTCATTTCTAATTACTACACTAACTATCATGGGCATCTAGAGAGCTAGAGATTGGAATAGATATATATTTTTCCATACTAAATGGTAAAACCTCACAAAAAATCACTATACTACCACACATTTTTTCATCATATCGTAATTTTTCTAAAATTAGTATGAAAATCCATCAATTTCTTAAAAAAAATTGCTTGCGGCGCACTATTTTATTACTTTTTTTATAAAATAACCTTTTTCATACACATTGTTGTACATTTTCAGATCGAAACAAACCACATCACGACCTTCTTCACTATGTCTCACAAAAAAAGTTTTTTATGCTGCATCATTTTTTTTTCTATTTTTGTTGCCCCTCCTAGCTCCGACGCTGCCGACGCCCATGCTAACTATTTAAAACCAAGTCCAGGCACACTGGAACTGGCCGATGTTTTATACACATTGGTACCAACCGTTTAATAATAAATTTATTTCATTCATTGGGCGGCGTCGTAATGTAACGGAAATCCATTTATTTCGATCCATATCCGTTTTTTTATAACACATATTCTCTTTTATAGCATACGATCTGTAGGTATGAAGGCCAGTCCAGACGCTATGTTTTGTACAACCTTTTGTCTGCACAGTTCAAAACGTTGCGTGTAGACTGGAAAACTGCGCAGTTTTGAATCCCGCGCCAAGACTGCACAGTTGCAGCGATAACTGAGGAAAAGAGCATAGATATCTGTGACATTCTGTGACCTGCATGTGGACGGTAGCACCGTTTTGCGATTCATTTTGTTCCTCAGATTCAATTCGTCAGGCCAAAATTGACCACAGCAGTACCTTCTCCATGAAGGTATCCACAAAACTGAGCGAAATATACAGACATCACTGCACCGTGTGGACGCTCTATTAATTGCACCGTTTTCATTCCGTCTTAAGACTGCGCAGACAAAAGGTTGTACAAAACATAGCGTCTGGACCTGCCTTTAACCCACGTTACTGTACCGTAACTAATAACTATTATTCTAATGCTCGATTTCACCAACTTCTTAGGTGAGGAATAGCGGAGATAGGAGACACTTATCATTATTTTCCGTTCAAAATTTGTGCCAAGTGGCTCCTATCTTCGCTATTCCTCACCTAAAAAGTAGGTGAAATCCAGCATACGTATATTCTATCGCCTCACGATGGGTCCCTTGACTTTTAGAATTAGTGAATGTCACTTAGGTTTAAAGTGATCACATTTAGCCAGCTGACGATCAGTCAAAAGCCTGATGCAAAGTCCATCCTTTGCTGTGTATCTGTTGAGATGTAACTACTTGTTATATTCGACTGCGACATGTGGAAGATTCCGATGTTCTCACAAAACATAAATTGTGATTTTCAAAATTAACCTAATTCATTTTGACAGTATTTCCGCATTTTTGTATGTTTGATTATCTAGTGATGTTATGTGTATTTATTTTGTATATGTTTTGTTACCAGACTAGTGATGTTATGTGTATTTATTTTGTATATGATTTGTTCCCAGACTAGTGGTGTTACATTTATAGTCCGAGAGCCCGCTGCTTAATTTATGACGTATCTGTTTTTTGATCGAAATGTGGTATAAACGATAGCTTACCAATAGGGTATTACATCGCACTAGGGTTGCCTATCAAAATCCTGCCGCAACCCCCCCTGCCCCCCCTGAAAAGGTCCCTCTTCGCGGTTTTTCGCATTTTATAGGAATATGGTAAGAGATAGGAGAAAGTAGTCAATGACAAAAATAATCCTTGCTAAATTCTCTACAAAAAACGTTAAGTCAATTTTTTCATAGGACTAGTAGTTTACCCGTAATGGCCGGTCAAAAAACAGGATATTTTTTGAAAAAATAAAAAAAAAAGTTTGATTTTTTTTCATTCACATTCTTCCACCCATTATTACTAACATTTTATGGAAAAAAATATTTCGCCTGCGGCGCTATATCACTGGTTATTTTATGAAAAACTAAATTTTAAGAATTTTCGTCACTGAGTTTTATTGCAATAACTCCTAAATTAATTGATGTATGAAAATAAGTTATAGCTTGTTTTGTAGCTAAGACTATGGTAATTAATTCGTTCTTTGACTATTTTCCTGCAGCTCTTATCAATTTTCAAGCAATTTAGTTTAAATTCATTTTTTTTGTATTTTAAATGAATTTCGATTTTGGACCGGCCATTGCGGGTAAACTGCTAGTTCTACGAAAAAATTGTTTTAACATTTTTTGTAGAGAATTTAGCAAGGATTATTTTTGTCTTGGACTACTTTCTCCTATCTCTTACCATATTCCTATAAAATGCGACAAACCGCGAAGAGGGACCTTTTCGGGGGGGCAGGGGGGGTTGCGGCAGGATTTTGATAGGCAACCCTAGTGCGATGTAATACCCTATTGGTAAGCTATCGTTTATACCACATTTCGATCAAAAAACAGATACGTCATAAATTAAGCAGCGGGCTCTTGGACTATTATGTTGTATATGTTTTGTTCCCAGACTAGTGGTGTCGCAGAACCAGCGAGCTCTTCACATAGTGTTTCCACATCACTTCCTCGACTCGCCCGAGTGGTTCGGAGTTTCCACTGATGAATATTTTCAGGTGAGTTGGACTGCCAGGTATACTCCACAATAATGCACTGAAATTGATTATTAATGAGAGGTGGTCGGTAGCTTGGTTGGTAACGCGCTCGACTGTTAATCCGGTAGGCGCGGGTTCGATTCCCGATGCCGACCTACTCCACTTCACGACACAAGCTTTTCAAGCTTACTGTGAAGTGCACAAAGGTGTATTTGGGCTTATTTCGATAAACCCAGATTCAATTAAAAAAAAAATTTTTTTCAATCTTCCCTAGACCTTGCTTAAGGCTCTTAAACCAATAATTACAATAAAAGTAAACAGAAATTAAAAAGGAATCGGAAAGCGTGTATGACTGCATGCATTAATGTGACGGAGGCTATAGGAGTGTGTGTAAGGGTAGGGCTGTGTGGCGCTCTGTCTTCTCTGCCTACCCTGCAAGGGACGTGGCGTGAGGGTATAGGTAGATAGAAATCAATGAATTCACGACGACATCCAAAATTTGAAATTAAATACAGGATTACAAAAACAGGTGTGGTTTAATTCAATGCAGGTGTGGATGTAGATTGTCCAAAACTGCACTCTGGCAAGAAAGACATGGTCTTCGATGAGGGCGCCACATGTAGCTTTTTGATAACCATAATGGCAACACTTATAGAATTTGAAATTTCAGTAGAAATATCATTGTTGCCAGCACATAAAATTGTTATTTCAGTTTAATCCTGGATCATCTCTTCTTTGACAGACTGACAGACAATAACATTAGAAATTATTCTGGCATAGATCACCCAGTTAGGGTGGACTGAGTAATTATTAAAAAATAAACATTAGAAATATGTGTATAAAAAAAGAAATTTATTTATTATTTAAGTGAACAAGAAATACATATAAACATGAAAAAAATGGACATAGTTCAGATTATAAATCGTTGTTCATCACTAGGGCGAACTTATCGCAGAACTACCGATTAGCTACAGATTAGCGAACTACGATTTAAGTTACCTAAATCAATGTTTTACTGATTAACGTATGTGACATTTACGTGGCTATGTGACTTCCAGGTATCTATAATGTCCATGGAGGAGTCCAGGGTTTTAATATGGCACAGGGACAAGTTAAAACTCTCCATCATGACTGATCAGTTCCTCCAGGCGGTGTTCGATCACATCCTTGGCAGAGACGTCGTTCATAAACTCATGCAGGTAAATATTAATTCTCAAAATCTAACTTATACTCCTACCTAGTTATTCGGTTAGATTTCAATATATCGCAGTCCATCAGGCCAATAACTTCATACATAAACTTTAACTAACGACTTATTTGTTTACGCGTACCATAAAGCACGGAGAGGGGAGGGGAAGGGACTAGAGGGGACCACTGCAGTTGCCGGCAACGTTTTTTTTTCGTTGTTTGGAATCTCAGGAATAATAATCCGAGCATAATTGCCTGTCCCTCCCCCTTTGCATCGACAATTAGGACATCTGAATGATGGAATGTATCATTTTCATCTTTGTATTATTTTATTAATCACAAAGCCTTTTTTTATTTTTTTTTATTTCACTAAGCAACCCAACCATTATAAAAAAATAAAACTTATAACTGAAATAGTCATTAAAATGACTTCATAGAATGTACCCCATCGACTACCTTTGAGGGGCTGTAAAAAAAATGGACCAGAAAATGGACCGGCGACATCCGATTGCTTAATCTTTGATCTATCCCCAACAATAATCTATTGATGGAATTCGGTCCTCATATTGTTCATACGAAACTGCATGCTAATTTAAAGTGCTGTCGAAAACCATTATCAGATTTTTAGAGGAATCGATTAAAATACAAATAGAAAAGAATATCAAGTATTTTGTATTTTGCTTAATAAAGATTAACTCAAAATATCTGATGGAAACATATTACTTATAACTTAAGTTATTTCTGATGGGAACACATTATCTCTAAGTGAAACTTTATGAGTTAATAGTAGTTAATAATGTGTCCCGAGTTAATTAATATAATAAACGTTATTAGTTCGTCAATGAGATTAATCAGATTGTTTGATCAGCTCAAATCAATTAATACTGTGACCTCTTACAATTATTATTCATTAAGGCAATCATTATTATTGGCGTGTTGGACTGTTATATATAGTAATCTATAGGTTTATCTCTCTGTATTATATTTCCAATTATTTCCTTTATTACATATCAATCTAGAAATAGAGAATTTATATTATGTCTATCGTTCTGTAATTATTTTTCTTCCTTCGGTGATGTTTATGTATTGTATCAATAATATTATCTTCGATGTTTTCTCCCCATAGGTGAAGGAAGCTGTATATATTATGACTTCAGTTATTAATTATTTTTTATTGTAAATATTTTGTGTTTATCACATTAGCTTTTATCCTTGTTGGTGTAGCAAACACGTCAGGTTTCGAAGTATAAAAATGACGAAGAGTCAGGCTTCTTTGCTTGTCTATTTAAGGGCCCTTGGAGGAGGGTGTTGAAGTTGAATGTTTTAGAATGAAAGTCAAATCCAAAATTCCATTAAATATAATCTTGTAGGCTTTCGCAGCGTGATGAATCCATTTCTATGTTGTTGGTTCTTCGGGTTTCCTTACTGCGAGTCGAATGGTTGAGTAACCAAGCTTTCGGCAGCGATACTACTGCCAGGGTGAAGTCTCGGTTATTCAACCACTCTACACACAGTAAGGAAACCCGAAGAACGAACAATATAGAAATGCATCCATTAAATACTCGTATGTAGCAAAATTGAAGACATTTGAAATTTGTTAAATTTAGCACTATTTTTAAAGCTCTGTATCACGATTTCTTTGTGAGCAGTGAAAATTAACTGAAATTTAATTTTCTATAACTTTGTAATGGCATGTGTTATACTAAAATTGTATGGTTTAGGTTTAAGAGATATATAAGAAAACTTAGGCACAAATCTAGGGTGGACTGCATAGTAATGTTAAAAAAAAACTTTAAAAAATGTTGGTATTTTGCAGTTTTTCGCCCTTCCCCAAGTTTGCACAAGGAAATTTTGTTGGATAAATTGAGATTAGCTCCACTGGCTATCCATAACGACCCCAAAGTTTCAATAACTTGGGAATTTTTGCAAGATCTAAAAACATCTCGAGACAGGCAATGGCCTATTGGGGGTGTCACATTGTATTAACATATTGTAAAGAGTGAAAAGAAAAATAAACATTTTATTATCTCGACTGGGCTATATCAGTTATGGCCCAACGTAGGTGGTTAGTTAAGCTTGTCAGCTTAGTGCGCAGTTTAGTGAAATTGTTTTCTGTGTGTACGCCAGGTGAGCGAGACTATGGCCGCCAGCAACGGCCACCTTCCCAACTCGTACGAGGAGGGCGAGGACAAGCCAATGTTGATTGTGAAGAAGTCGGGTGACGGGCCCGGCATCACTGCGCTCATCAACAGGCAACTCCAAGGTACACATCAGCAGAATAATTGCCTGCTTTATTAGACAGCCCTCCCCATCCACCCACACCATCACCACATCACAGCATCATTGCAACAATACTATACCCATTCATTTACTAATCATATTGAATGTTTCACCATTATACCCCTATGGGCTCAAATCACTCTGTGTTGCAAGACCAAGGAATATCCACGTCCATATGTAAAGCGTTGATATCACAATTTTATGCCATTTTTATCCCTGATCAATGTTGCAAAAAACAAATGTATAAACTGTAAATATGGCTTTTGTTTTAGTATTCGTTAGTGATGGGCCGACTATGGATTTGGCAGACTAGATGACTAGTCGGCCGACTAAAATAGTCGGCATTTTTGCCGAATAGTCGACTTTCCCGACTATGTCGGTAGATCTTTACCAAAAATGAAATGTAATTACGAGTACTTATAATGATTTTTAGCTCTTGCGTTTCCCATATTAAAGTGAATTTGATTCTCAAAAATATAAAACGTATTGATTGTTAATACGCTTTATTTCCTGTATTCCTGTAGCTATTAGGCATCGAATGTAGTCGGCATCTTTTGCCCTCTAGTCGCCGATTAAAATAGTCAGGATCTTTGGCCGGATAGTCGGTTTTCCCAACTAGTGGGTACATCTCTAGAATTTGATTTGTTTGTGCTTTGCAGAACAGTCACTGTATGCTATCCGCGAAGCCTTGTATCCTCCCTTTGTTTCCAGGAAAAACATTACAAATCAAAATAGTAATTCCTGGATCAACACAGTTAAGATCTCTTTCAATAATCTCTACATCGGTGAATAATTCCTTTGTCTTGCACTTGTCAACATTTTGTTTGTACGACACATAACATTATACATTTCAATGCATGTGTGTCTCCCTGAATGTTGTATTGATGTTATATAATATACCTAGGAGTAATATTTCTACTAATCAACCATGTTACTAATCAATAATTACGTATGTAAGTTGTTTAGATCCTTAGCCTATCCATAGACGATACGTTGTCCATAGATGTTATTTACCATGTTGTGTTTTAGCTGCTGTTTTGCTAGTATTTAAAATATTACTTATGAATTCGCAATTAAAAGATATGAGTTTTTTATTAATGTTTTAAAATATGATAGATGCAGCTAACATTGTGTTAAAGAAGAATGCTCATTAAGTGTGGAAAAAAACCCAGGCCTGGCGCAAACAAAATGTAGAAAATGAGTAATTAAATACAGCATAGGGGGCATCATCTAAATCAATGGCTAAATGTGTGAAATACCGATTCGGAGTTTACGGGGGTCACATGAATGCATTAGTAAAAGGAGCACTAAACAGTTACAATTGCTGTTTAAAAGCTTATAATTATAATATGATAAGTATAAGTTAGCCCGTCTTCTTCATCATCAGCCTTGGTCCTTCCACTGCTGGATATAGCCCTAAAGGAAAATGGTATCTCACACATTTAGCCATTGATTTCGATAATCCCACCTATGTAGTATTTAACTACTCATTTTTACCTATCATTTGAGTTACATTTCGTTTGCGCCGGACCTGTTTTTTTTAAGCATTCTCCTTTGTGGCCAAAATTTACGAGGATTCTTAAGAATTTTTTCCAAACCTCTCTTCATTTTCCACTGGTACAATGTTTCAATTTAAGGTGAAACAAAGAAGTTATATTATAGGAAAAATTGTTCAGAATCCTTCGTTTTTATGTTTCAAGTTTCATTGTATATTTTACAATCATCATGTTTTACTAACTAATGTTGTTCATAGCAGCAATTAGCAATGTGTTTTTTGATAAGACGTTTGTTTTTATTTAACTAATAAATTGTCCACCTCTGTGCCTATACTCAAGTATGGAAGTGAGGCGTGGACTTGGTTAAAAAAAGAAAGTAAATAAGGTGAAAATGAGATCACTGGGAGAAAAGAGTGAGAAATTATGTGATGTGATTAGAATGAATGTGAATAAGTTGAGATGGTTTGAACATGTGGAAAGACTGACAGAGAAAATATACAAGCTTGAAAGAGATGGTGTGAGAGAGCGTGGTCATTCAAGATTCGCTCAGAGTCAACATATTGACAGATGGGTGTTTTCTGTAGCTCTCTATCCTCTTTGCTTACCCTATAAGGGACATGGTTAAATAGATAGGACATCAATTAGTCGTGACGTTTCAAAATTTATGTGTCAAGGGGTGTATGGATAGGGGAGGAAAATGGTTTTACAATAAGTTGAAACCTTATTTTTAGTATTACTTTAATAATACTCATGATTTATTGAAATTATTTTTGATGTCGCTTTAAATTTGTGCAATTTTGTAAAAATATAAAAAAAAAATTTTTTAATTTAAAATTCATTCCACCCTATTTGTTTAAAACAAATTATTTTATATTTTATTTATATATATATATATATATATATATTGAGAATTTTCTCAACGAAAGGCGGCAGATATCAACATTCACATAATAACTTATGCGAACTCCCTTGGGGAGGGGAGCAGGATGGATGTTCCGACGCTTACGAGTCGGCTTTGGCTGGCTTAAGTGATCACTTTATGCCCAGGGCAACGTTCACCCATTCCACCACATCCTGCTACCAAAATGAAATTTTCTGGCTGTTGAATATATAATATTCAACAACCTATTTCATATGCACCCAATTTCAGATACTACCGCCATCCGCTGAGGAGCGGTGTAACCTTTAGCAACCTATATTATAGTGAGATCTACCCACTTCTATAGGCGCCGGGAGCATTACAGCTTCCACCTTTTTGGTTACTGTGACCAGTGGAATTATGAGAATAATTCTCATAATTCCTCTCATATATATATATATATATATATATATATATATATGTTAATTGTTAGTTTTTCGCATCGCGGAATATATGATTTTGATTGGTTTTCGGGTACGACGCGTGAGTTTGCTTTTGGGCGAGCTTTCGACATCTCCCGGTTGGCAGTTAAAACTTGTACATCGTACTGTTTAGACGTATTGCCTGATGATGACGTCCCGTGAGATGTCGAAAGCTCGCCCAAAAGCAAACTCACGCGTCGTACCCGAAAACCAATCAAAATCATATATATATATATATATATAAGGGCCCAGCATATAATTAGGATTCCATACCATTTATTTAGCTTTTATTCATTGTTGTGTACCATTTATTGCCCATAGTGACATTATTATTGCCATATTACAGGAGTGACCAACATAACGAAATTAAATCCTATTTTTTAACATTATTAATTATAATACTCTGAAGTTGCATACATGTTGTTCACTTCCATTTTTAATTTTTTAATACTACAAAAGAGCACAGACTTCATATATTTAAATTCCGCCAATGGTACACTATGTCAAGGAAGAGATGGCTGTCAATGAGAGCGCTGAATGTTTATTTCCGGCAAGTATAGTGACAACAGTTGTAATGTTGCCGTTAAAAAAAAAATGAATTTCCAAATTTAATTTTAAATTTTAAAAAAAGAACAAATTTTATTTTCTGTGCTCTTTTGTTAAATATGTGTTGCCATATGTGAAAATAACCCAAATATGTAATTATTTACTCGGTATTTACTATAATAAAATGTATATTATTATGTTTAGTTGTATTATTAATATTGTGTTTTTGTTTTGTCATTGTGGCTGCCCTTCTCTTTAATGTGTGTGCGTGTGTGTGTGTGTGTGCGTGTGTCCTATATGAATTAATATTGTATAGAGGAACACGCACCGTTGCTGGACCCCAGGACCACACACGGTACGAAAATAGATTAAATCACAACACTTAATTTAATTTTTAATACGAATCTCTCTTCTATTTTCACTCATTATTGCTAATAGTGAATGACACCATTGCATATTGACATCTTTAAAAATATCACCATTTTTTATTTACATTCTCATGCCTAATTTTTTTCATTGTCTATGGCTCGATTGTCGTTTTCTTTTCTTTTTACCTACTTTGTCTATGATAATTTTAATTTAAGTGTTATGGAATGAGAATGTTTCTTTTTTTTTTAAATAAAGAATGATCCGCTGTTCTTATATTGTTTTTATTTTACGTACCTAATTACATTTTTTTCCAATTCATTTATTTACATTTTTTACTATAAAGCCATAAAAGATACTAATGTAATTGGAACAGTGTTAAGCTCGCCCAAGTGAACAAATGCTGACACTAAATCTATTACTTGTAGTGTTAACGTATTTCTGAATTTTGTTCACTTTAAGTTTAAATAAATAAATAAATAGAAATTATTTAAATTAAGTACTTATTTATTCATTATATTTTTTACCGACTCGAATAAATCAATAAGGTGACTAGGTGTTCGTTCTGGGTCTGTTAAATTTCACTCAATGATTCGCTCGATTGTTTATGGTTCTATTGTTCTCCGTTCTATCATCGGTGCAATTCAACTTGTTCTATGCACATAGTTGACACGCTCGGTTGTTACGAATAACACCCAAGTATTTGATTGGGCAACATTCGCTCGCCATAGATAATAGAGTGGTCCGCATGTGCTGTTCACTCACTCTTATTAACACGCGATATGTCTATCCCTTTCTACCAAAGAAGAGTATCTCCATATATATCTATCAACTCACTCTTATTAGTATTCTCATATCCCTATCTCTGTTTGACAGTTCCAATTGGAACAATCACCCAAATGCGTTCTGTCTTCGTGCGATAATCGTCCGTTGACTCGCTGAGTGAAAATTAACAGCAAAAAACGCAGCCTATTTTGTGAATCTAATCTTTATCGGAGAAATACTATCTAAATATGTATTACATTTTATTTTCATTTTGTTCAAGACTGAATTTCCACCGAGAACCTTGAGTTGAAACACTTTTAACAATTTGTTGTCACCGTGCATCTATTTTTATTTTAAATTTAAATTTAGAATAGAAGGTATGGTGGTCTCATTCACTCGGCCTTCAGCAACCATAGACAACACAGAAAAATAGAATAATATATGTTCCAAAATCACTTACAAAAAAACATGGCACACAATGACACAATATTTTGTTACATAGATTAGTTAGTTTACTAGAGTTTATAGTCCAGTCTAGATACATTTCTCGATGGAAAGTTGTGGGGTAGTCTGGATTTCTTTCATTCTATACGTTTTTTGGGGTGCTGAAATTTATGTTCTTTCATTCTGCTAAAAAAATAACCGACAAAAAGTAGTTCAAATCCAGAATTCTCCAGAAAAAGGAAATTTTTGCCATGTTCCGTCACGAAATTTTGTTGGCAAACCTCGCATTCGGATTCAGCACTCCAAAACACATATAGAATGAAAGAAATCCAGACTACCCCACAACTTTCCACAGAGGAACTGCATTGAGTTTGTTTTGACTGGATTATTACTTCACATTTGGAAATTATGCATGAATTTTAGATACAATTACACCTTACAATTTTACATAAAATTAGATTCTTTCTAGAAGATTTCGTATTTACTCGTACATTTGAGAGTTTTAGAATAAAAAAGTAGTTATATTGTAAATCCGTGCACAAATAAAATAGTCATCATTGGACAGACATAAATTTTTCACTTTTGCCCGAATTTATGTAATTTGAATCTGTTTCCAAAAATTACAAAAACATTATAGAGTTTGCAAATCAAACTAGCTATTTTATATATATACTAACGTAAGGACGTAGTTTAGTCCCGATATTTTTTTATAAAAAAGCGACCCAGTTATTTTGTTTTAAAAAGAATCTAGGCTTGTATATACAAACCCGATTCCTGTAAACTTTACACTAGACTAAAAACCTGTATTGTGAAGTGAAGAATACATTGTCAGTATTGAGATTTGAGTCCAGCACCACCTGCTTAGAAGGCTGGTGCTCCAACCAACTGGGGCAATTCCAATCATGGAAATTTTAGAAACAAATTACAGATAACATAAATTCAGGCGGTAAAAATCACATCAGAGAAGGATGTAATATATTTTGCAATGGCTGAATTTACTACATGCATAGTTATCGTTAAACAATTATGTAGTCTCTCAACTGATGTACAGTGTAAGATGGGCATGCTGGACTTGCGACCAGCCATCGGTTGGTTTAGGTGATCACTTTACACTTGAGAAACGTTCACCATAGAGAATTCTTCACACTAAGCCACAGTGGGTAGTGTCGTTGCCTCACAGTTGCAGGATCGTGGGTTAGATTCCCCCACAAGGAACATGATATACTCTGAAAAGGTGTAAGAATACACAAAAGTGTTAAAAGCTGAGTGGTGAACGTTTCTCGAGTGTAAAGTCGTGCCCATCTTACACTGCGCATCAGTTGGGAGACTACATAATTGCTAAAAATCACTTGAATTTTAGTTTAATTGCAAATGTGCAATTATTTTTGTCTCACATTATTCACATACCTAGTCTAACACTTTCTAGAATTGAATGTTACCAAACTCACAACTAATTACAAATTACAATTAATACGTTTTATAGGTTAGGATAGGATTAACTTAACAATTTTTCAAACTATCATCATGAGAAACGGTATTTGACGCAACTGTCAACAGTTTTTTACATTTTACAAAAAACTAGATTTGTCGGTTATGGAAAAATGCATTTACGTCAAACTATTTTCTTTTTTATTGGTAAAAAAAGAGATGATTAAAATATTTTGAGGAATATTCATTCATTTATAAAATTGTCTAAATATTTTTGACTCATGGGAAATAGTATTTGACACAACTGTCAAAGATCATTTCTTTTTTACATTTTCCATTTACATTTTACAAAAAAATATGAGATTTGACAGTTGTGGCAAAATGCCACTTTCTTTTTTATAGTATTTTAAGGATTATTAGGCAAAGATGCCTTAAAATTTGAGATTTTTGTATGTATTTTGGCTTTCTGTGTAATGAACTTTGTAACCCCTAAATGTGCTGTATTTTTAATGTTTTTTCCTAATAAAAAAATGGCTAATATGTTTTATACATACATAGAGATTGTTTGCATTTATTTATTTTAACCTAAAAATTCCCACAACAACAAATCAAGGTAAGATTGTGTTGCATAGTACCTACCTAAACAATATTCTTACAGTCACTACCACCTAGAGTCTTTCTCTAGCCATGCTGTAGAAATTTGAGACCACTTCGTTTTGCAGCGTTGCCATTACCGTCGCTAAGGAAATGTATGGAATAACAGTCCCTTAACAACGAGTATGATGGACCATGTATTATATTCTGTTACGAAATTTGACAGGAGTAGTGGTCCTGTTTGTTCATTTTGCTATGTTGCCAACTGTTACAGCATGGCTAGAGTACCTACTCTAGGAGGCAGTGTTACAGTCCGTCAAGAAGCAGATGGTCTTAGATGAGAGCCCTACGTGTAGCTTTTTTGACAACCATGATGGCAACACTTACAGAATTTCAAAATAAATGTCATTGTTGCCAGCAAACAAAATAGTAGTAGTTCTAAATTAATCAGAGACCACCTCTTTCTTGAGAGACTGTATATTTACTTACTTACTCTTATTTTAAATCTACTGTAGATATTCTGTTTAGAGTTTTAGTTTTTTTTTGTAACTGCTTAAAAAATTATATCCATCATTGTAGACAGTATACATAATTCTATGTATTATATGGTGTATGTATGTATGTATTGTATAATATCATATTTTAGCTGCTTCTTTATGTGTATGTATTTATGTAATTATTATCATAGTAGTTGTATTTATGAGGTAAAATGTGGCAACACTATATCTGCAGTCCACCATTTTGATTTAGGATGACAGACACACACTCTCTCTCCGTTATGCAATTATAATAACTTGTAATTATGATATTTGTGATATAAATATATTAAGTGGCCATATGCTCTGAGTAAAAATAGTTATCGCTGCATATTTTTCAAATTCTGCATAAGAATGTAAGCGATACAGATTGTCATCTAAAAAGGGGAACGAATATCAAAAAAACATCCGCTACAGTCACTGTTGTTTAACATTTGATCAACCAAATTAAAGCTTATTTTTTAATCACGGGAATAATCTCAAGCTTCAGACAATTTCAGAGGTAACTTTGGAATTACTTTTTATCGAGACATTTTACAATAATCAAATTTCTAACTCCTACGGTCACTAAAACATATTCTCATATATCCATGTTTTAAGTCTTAGGGTAATATCTTCAATATTAGCTGAGTAATCTTAATTTTACCGATACTATTTTTTACATATTCAGTTCCTAAAGATGTCATTGACATAATCCTAAATAAAAATGGCGGACTACGGATACGGTGTTATAGTCAAATTATTTCAAACTGTCAAACACAGTCATAAAAGTGTGACAGAAGAGGGACGACTACCTGCTTTATGCGCACTTATGCCAAAGCCTTAAGGTGCGAATAAAGCAGGAAGTCGTCCCATCTCGGTCAAATTTTATGACTGTGTTCGACAGTTTGAAATAATTTAACTTTACCACATTTTACCATCATCTAATGAATTATTATTTTCTGTTGTAATATAAAAACCCCTGTGATTGTAAATTACTTTTGTATAATAATATTATGTATGTATTATATTATTCTCCCCCCCCTTGCCCCCCCCATAGTTTTATAGTTGATGATGCTTTGGCCTTCTGTTTTTTTGTGTAGCGCTCCCCCGGATAACCCAGTTTTATTATTATGGTAAGGTTAATTATTATAATTCAAATACTAATACCTTAAATCATCTCATCTCATCAACAACACCCTAGGGTTAATGTGTGGGTTGTGGCCATTTCGATGTTTTGCACGCTTGGGGAAATCAAACGAAAAACTTTATTTTTTTTATAAATAATGAATCTGGGCTTATTGAAATAAACCCAAATACACCTTTGTACACTTCACAGCAAGCTTAAAAAGCTTGTGTCGTGAAGTGGAGTAGGTCGGCATCGGGGATCGAACCCGCGCCCACTGCATTAACAGTCGAGCGCGTTACCAACCAGGCTACCGACCACCACATTTCGATGTTTACATTTTTTTTTTAATGATCTGGGCTTGCAAACCCAAATAATTTCCTGCGCACCTTCCACTAGGCTGAATGTCTGTATCACAACGTGTGGAATACATCGCCAGTGCCGAGGTTTGAACATGGCACCTCTCGCTTGAGAGACTGCCACCTCAACCAACCGCGCCAACCATGTACATCCTTGGGAAAAAGCAACAAAAAACAAAAATGATGATTTTTTTATGGCACTATATTCTATTGTATATTGTCTTTCATGACAAATTACATAATTGCAATTATATGCGCTTATGGCATTCTTAGACGACGTTATGTATAGAGCGTACATACTTTCTTATTGAAATTTAAACCCCTGGCTTGGTAATCAACTATAATTTGTAAGTCCTTATGATTTGTTATTTCCAATGATGTTTTATTTATTCAAGGGCAATCAAGGAATAGACTTTTGAAGTTCTTTTACTTGAAAAAATTACCTACGTACAATAAATTGACTTTAAAAGTGGGCAAAACTGTTGCAATCTGCCATATTTTCTTTAAAGTTCTCTACCAAACTTAATAATATATTTTCATTACTAATATATTTCCATGTGGAGAGCTAAATGTTTGCACAACATCTTCTTCTTCTCAGGTTTCAATCCAATGGATTTGTTTGCAGCAAAGAACACCTCGCTTTCCACTCCCCCCGGTCCTCCGCACAACGCACAACATACTGAGATATAAAAAATATTAATAAGTTGCAACATGTTTGTCAAACATGAAAAAAACCTTAAAGTGGCCACAACCCACACATTAACCCTATCATTACGTAAACACAATTCTGAATGTTTTCTATCCTAAACTAAATTTTACCCTATTAGTGTAGTGTACCTTGTATAAATATTGGAGACATTTAACTAAATTTAAGCAGTCTAAATTTCATTTTATTTTATGAATTAGGTAGTGTACATATTTATGTTTTATTAAATTGAGAAATATGTGCCTGTAACCACAAGAAAAAAAGCTCTAATTGGTTTTTCCCTTTCCCTGTTGATAAGGCTTGCACAGTGGTATTCTGGGTGCCTGCATCTGATGTGGGCGTATTTCATTTTGCCCCGAATACTTTCTCCTAAGCTTTTAATGTATAACAAGTAGTTTTATCTCAACAGATACACAGCAAAGGATGGACCTTTCATCAGGCTTATGACTGATCGTCAATGATCACTTTACACTTAAGCAACATTTACCGATTCCAGTCTATCCATCTGCAGCAGCTGGGAATCGAACCCAGACCTCCAACCTGACAAGCCGGTACTGTACCGCTGTGCTACGAAGGCTGGTAGTTGAGTCGAGATGAAACGTGTATACATTGTACACGGTACTCTATTGAGATTGTTTTTTATTTTTTTGTTACTTAAGTGTAAAGTGGTCACTTTAAGCCAGCCGACGATCAGTCATAAGCCTGATGGAAGGTCCATCCTCTGTTGTGTATCTGTTGAGATATAACTACATGATATATTTTGCGTTTCCGTAATATATTTAATTGAGTTTGAATTTTCAGCAGGTGACCCTAACGCATGGCGACTGGGAAGAATCGAGGAAGCTGATCACGAAACACCGGTCTAGTAGAGGAGCCACCACTACGGAGCCTCCGTCACGAGACGAGACGCTAAAGTCCTCAAACACCACCGCAATCGTTGTATCAACGTAATTGTATATTATCAGGGTTACCCAGTTACCAATGGACATAGACTAATTATTATATAATACTGCATGCATAATACACCCAACTTCACATGCATTGGGTTCATCTCAGACTAAAGATAGTATAGACTGGTCGACGAGTGTTCAAAATGCCCCACACTTTCCCACACATTATATGAAAAGTTGTAGAGAATTTGCCTATGAAAAAGGCAGAGACTGAAGTTCCCGCAAATGCTGCAACAATTGGCAGGAATTCCATACATTCTAATCATTAGGTTGGCAACCTTCTGGCAACATGGTAGCCACATAATAATGGCGTTCCTCCTCCCACTCCCCCGCTCTCCCTCAAATTTACTATTATAAGTTATTTACTGAAACTTGAGATTATTTCCATAGTTAGTTAGTTATGATGCTGTAATTTGGTTGATAAAATGTTTAACGAAAGGCGCAGTGACTAGTAAATGTTTTTTTTTAATATATTTGGTCCCCTTTTTATGCAATAAGCCAAAAATTTTCTTGTCGCTTACGTCATTCTTATTTTGGGCTTGCATTCTCATACAAAATTTGATAAACTTGTTGTCAAAAGCTTAACGATACAGTCTTTTAACCTACTTTAAAATGTACAGGACAGGCTCCGAGATTTGTATATACAAGCCCGGGTCTTTTTCAAAAAAATATAGCAATCCCAATGAATGTGAAGTTAGTTGTATGGTGTATATATTTGATTGACAATATTATGGACGAGGTATTGCCAATATTATAATAATTATGTACTAATAAATTGATTATTGTTAACATTCACATACTCATACATTCTCCATTTCTTATGAACTTACAAAGTTCCAAATTACATATTATAGTTTAACTTAAAGTTATATATTCTTATGTGTTTATTTTATTTATATGCGATTTTTCTGCTTATAATATATTTAAAAGATGAATCTCTCGAGTTCAGGCTGTTAATTTAATTTTCTTATTACCTGAGAATAACAGGGTTGTAATTGAAAACACAAAAATACTGAGAAAACTGAGATCAAAGATGGAACATTATTAATTTTGTTACTATGTACAAAACTACCCCAATTCTGCGTGTTGTTGTTAATTGTTCTCATGCAAGATTTAAGTACACGCTAGACAAGCTATAGCTTCGGGCCCCTACTTTCTTGGAGGCCCCCAAAAAAATATTGTCATCGGTTTTTGGGGAAAAGTCCAAATAATTTTCGCTGCTCAGTTTTTTTTTCTAAAAGTTATCATTGCGGTTGATGAACAAAATTATTGGACTTTGAAAACAGTGCTTGTGTATGACTTTGTCCCAAGGTACCGAAAACCCTAGTTAAGCCTCTGCTCTAGGTATCCGAAAATCATATTTGCCACTGACATAGAATATCTGGACTTATAATCGGGCCCTACATCTCAAATAGCTTATGGCCTCATCGAGTCTAAATCCGGCCCTGCTCATGAATCATGTTGGTTAAAAACATTTTCACTCGTAAAGTCAGAAATCTCCTAATTTGCTAGATGGAACATTGTTATTCTCAGATGAGGATGTTCAGATTCATTGTCTACACATTCCACTATTTGTCATTACAATAAATAAATATTCTTAACCCTCTCACTACCAGTGTCCTTCCTGGAGGACAGAACGCAAAAACAAATAAAATTCATTTGAAGCAAAGTCTTATATTTAATCCATGGTAAACTTATTATAGAATGTTTATTGTCTATAACTGAATATGTTTTACTAGTAAAGAACTACCAGTGTCCTCCGTGGAGGGCATGGGGCGAAGTCCTAAACGGAAAAACGCAAAAATTTTTTTTTTGTTCTAAATTCATATAAAAATATATAGATATTAAATCCATAGAAAAAAAAATTCTATGACCCCTCTATTATATTCTGGTAGTGAGAGGGTTAAGCTTACAACAGTATTTTAAGTAATGGTGCTAGATATTGTAAAACGTTTTAAATTTATTGTAGACGAACATCAAACTAAATACTGTGTAAATGTATTGTGTATAAACTAGCTGTAAACCTGGACTTCACTATTTATATAGTTTCACTACCGCCATCTATTGAGTCATTTAATAATCAAAGCTATTACTACTGCCATTGATCCTAAGGAACCTTAGATTATATATGGTCTAGATACCTAGTCGGTGCGAAGATAGAATGCCCAATAGATCCATGCCACTGTGGCATGGATCTATTGGGCATTAGTACGATTTGACTTTCGTTAGGGGTGACATCTCCGGGGTGCGTGAAATAAAACTGCTAAGAATGACGGTTTGTGCGGTTTTATGTTGTAAGCATGTATCAAGCAAGAATGTAAAAAGTACGGGAATCACATTTCATTTGTAAGTACTATCTTTTAAAAGCTGTTTGTTTGTTTAATTGGTAATTATAAGTTATCCGAATAATTTCCAACGAACCGTCACTACAGGGATGAGAATGTTGTCACATACAATTTTTTTTTTCGCCATTTCGCCATTTTTTTTATTTTTTTTGCCAGATTTCCCGCTGATCCTATAGTTTGTAGCCGATGGACTGAGACTGTAAGAAGAAGCCGAGGTGAAGTAACATGGAAACCGAGTAAAACGACCGTAATATGTTCAGCACATTTTCGTGATGAAGATATGTACCTCACTAAACTTGGTTACCGAAGAATTGTTAAAGGCGCCGAACCCAAAATGGTATATTTTCAGTTTTAATATTTATATAATTTAAAATATTATATGTTGTTGTGAATCGCTAACCATTTTTTAATTTAATTTATGTTAATATTAAAACACAATAAATATTTTTTAAACAATAAATATTTTAGTTTTATTTTTTATGAATACCTACTCCTTATCCACCATATCAGAACCACAGAAGTAATTTGATTTTGACAAATTTATTTTCTTAGTAATATATTAATTATTCCCATTAAATTATAAAAATGAGTAATAAAACCAATGTTCATAAATTTAATAACGATACCCACCTAATAATTGTTATTGTTCTATCAACCCGTAATTATTTTCAAAATTTGTTAGAAGTCCAAATTTGTTTAAGAATTTCTGGCGAAAAATTTATTTTCTAGCAACATTATTTTTAAAACGCACACAACTGAAGGCAGTATACGTACACAACCCGCCCGTTGGCTCACACACACATGTAAACAAAAGCGGTCGCATGTTTGTTGACTAATTTTGTACTACACACGGCTTCTGGACCATTATAATTCTATGTAAGGAACCTATATAAAGGTGGCAAGAACTACTCCTGGTTTCAAATAACTTGGCCACTGGCTACATAGTAATTCTATAGAAAAGTAAGGTGAAACTAAATGTATTGAACATTGAGCCCCTTCTATTATCTATGACAAATCTATGGTGGACGCCATTGGAACTACAAACATATGATTGCGTGTCATATTGCTTGTCCACAATTGCGTTAAATCTGGTGACATTTCAGTGATTTTTGCGACTCATTATGTATAATCAGTGTGGAAATTACCTTTGGAATATAACCTATGTAATTAAATGGTAAATTAGCGTACTTTACATCGAGAAAAAATGGCGTATGCCTAGCGAAAATGCTAGTCACGAAAATGACGGCGGTCAAGTTTTGTTTATGGCTTCCTACATTTATATAAGTTCCCTAATTGATCCTATCAAAAACTTGTAAATACATTTGAGTATATCGAAGCATTACATTCATACATCGTTACCTAGTGAATTATATATTGATCTCAATAACATTTCCTATCGAGTTCCATTACCATTCATTACAATTAGTGATGGGCAAAATTAATCGAATGACACACTCGATTATATCAATAGTAAGAAATATCGAAACTAACTGAATGTATTTGAGAAAGTTAATTATTATGATCAATATCTACAAGTTGATTGTAATTGGCTACTAATCGACTTGTGCACATCCATTGTAATAATGTGCACATCGATTGTAATAATCGACTTGTGGAAGCTGTATAGTGTGTATGTATTAGTAGAGATTTGGCAGGAAGCACCAACAGCTAAAACATTGTTGACACACCTACCCAACGATAACCGTAGGTAATATTGCTGGTCTAACGAAAATAGTCATCTTCAAAATAGTCAGCATACAACTACCTATTTCAAAATACTAATCTACTTCAATTCTGTTGCTTGTGCGTTGATTATTCAATAGTTGTTCAATAGTTAAAATGACTAGCTTTTGCGACCAGTATTCGAGGATTTGCACCCTCATCATCAGGTGATTGTGAATAAAGTTAAAACAGTCTCTGTCTCTGTAGTCATGTTTATTTTATTCACAATTGCTTGATAATGAGGGTGCAAATCCTCGAATACTAGTCACAAAAGTTAAAGTAATTTTTTTGTGGATTTTAATCTAAATATTTAGTTTTTCATTTGTTCCTTAAAAATGGACTTCCACCAAGTACCGACGGTCAAAAACATCGAGATTATTATTTTGACAGTAAAAAATGGTGCCCATCACTAATTACAATAAATCAGATATCATCATTACTAAGAACTGTGTTACATTTTATAAACTAAAATTTCTTTAACTTAGCGGTACGTATTATAATTAGGTTTATTTACAATTTGATTTAGAAAAATTCTTGACTAATGTAATCGACGATTTAAACATTACGATGTACCTATATTAAAATATTTAGATATTGTATAAATAAATATATAAGATGACATATTGCTAAGGACATTGAATATATTAATAAGATAATTCAGCGCATTACACCTAAATTCATGTCATTTATATCTGACTAACTGAAACCTGTCAAAAATGACTTGTTTTGCAGGGTAGGCAGAGAGAACAGATCGCCAGACTTTCCCATCCATACACGTATAATTATCGTACGTACATTCTTATGGTAAATTATTTTTTTTATTTAGCATAGTATTTTCTATTTACTTCATATTTGAAATTTTATTAAAAAAAAAATTCTCCACGACTTTCGGAAAACGAATTTCTGTCTTCCGGAAAAAAGATCAGAGGTGTTTTTCACTTTTTTTTTTGAGAAATTTATACGAAATGTAAAAAAATATTTTACAGTCATTCAATGTATCTACTGTATTTTTTTCCACAGCGTATTTAGTAAGGTTCTCGAGATCTACGGTCTACCGTTTTGTGATTTTTTTTAATGTCGATACGCTTAGCGTTAACTTATGTTTGATCTTATGAAAACCGTAAAAAGTGATATAAATAGCATGAATTTAGCTGTAAAATAATGAAACATCCTGAATAATATACTATGTACCTATTATTATTATAACCCTGTTTATTTATATGAAAATAATATAGACTTTTATATTAAGTACCCTAGACGTCTGACTCCATGTATTTTCAATAGAAACGAAATGATGCAATTACATGCTCGGCACTTTTTGGTATTTTAGAGTCGCAAAACTCACACTATTAACAAGATATCAATAATAAAAACTAAAACATCTTTAAAACTATCACTTAATTCCTAAATAACGTTATAACTAATACAGTTTTTAACTATGAGAACAAAATTTCGAAAACGTTGCCCACGAAATGTCAAAATTCTCCATACGATGTGACAGTTTGTAGGCACCAGTTTACTTCACTACTAGCATTGATTACGCCATCTAGGTACTTAATATAAAAGTTTATGGAACTTAATGATATAATATTGATGTTACCAAAGTATTAATGAATTGTGTGCCTTAAATAAATCAAAAGTCATGTTAATTTGTAACTAAATCAGAGCAGACACAATATCTTTCTATCTATCTATACAGAATGTTACATGCAGCTTGATATAGCAGCTATTACATGCTATAAAGCTAGGGTTGCCAGTTTTACGCCTCGTGTCCCGGTGTCCCGAACAAACCTTTTGGGACGCCTAAATGTCCCGGTTTTCGGAAATGTTGGTATGTTCATTGATTTTTATCATTTTGTGGTATTTTTGACAATTTATGTATAATATGCAGTTATATAGTTATGCATTAGCGCCATTAGCGGTTCGTAAAATTTTCGATTTGAAACTTCTAAAAAAATATTCTCTTCTTCCTAGTCGGCCCCCCGATTCCGGGGATCGTGACCATCACGCATGTGGATGAAATTTCTCCATCCCTCTCGGTCCTCCGCCACACGTACAGATTCATAGAGTGTGGTATAAAAAAATATTATGTTATAAAAAAATCAGAGCGCTAAAATAAAAAAATGCATCAAAAAACTTTTTCATCGATGAGGAGGGGGGGGGGGGGGGGTTGTCCCGGTTTGACTTGCGAGAAATCTGGCGACCCTATATAAAGCAGGTTTTTGGAGTGTGCCCATACCTGAATGAAGCGGCATGGGTTTGAATCTCACTGCTATTTACTCGGATTCGTATTATAGTTTTTCCTCAGCAGAACCTAGCGGTGTGTTATCAAGGATGTTGTAGATGTCATTTTTTAGACGAATATTTAATTCTCACATCAGCGGATGCGGAAAAAATCCAGGATTTTGAAAAATCTTCAAAAAAACATAAGATTCCATATCAAGGGTTATACAGCATAAATGCTTTGTACCATTTTTGCCAGGGATATTTTAGAAATCACGATCAGTGCTGGAAAATTTCTACCATGGAAGTCCAAGGTTTTTTTTGCTTTCTGCCACATACTGCTGCCAAAAGTGTAATTGTTGAAAGTTGTAAGAACATTTCACAATTAACCAATTTTTGATGCTATCGCCATCTGTTGGGAAGTGGATGCAACATCGCCAACTGGACAATGCAGATTAAATCCAGCTGTAATGACTACAATAATTTAGGCAAAATATTTGGGTTTGTATATAATACATTACAATGTATGCTGGCACCGCCTCCTAGAGTAGGCACTCTAGCTGTGCTGTAACAGTTGGCAACATAGCATAATGATCAAACAGGACCACTACTCCTGTCAAATCTCCTAACAATATAATACGTGGTCTGTCGTACTCGTTGTTAAGGGACTGTTATTCCATACATTTCCTTAGCGGCGGTGATGGCAACCTCGCCTATAATGTTGAATGTATTAGTCCTACAGCATGGCTAGAGAAAGAGAGAAATGTCGAGGTGGCGGTGATACTGACCCATGTGTTTTTTTTATTTATCCTTCCCGTAAATGAACTGTTTTGGACGGCTCGCTTTAATTTATTTATAGATCTTATGTTAAACTTTATCTGAGATTATAATATAGACGTTGGAATTAAATAAAAAATGAGTGAATTGTTACAAAAATATATAATATTTAATTATGCTTATGAATATTAATTATTATATAAATATGAATTACTATATTATAAAAATCTTGTTATGTGTATAAAATTATATGTGTGTTGCTTATATATTCCATTGTGATAATATATTATATGTTTATAAATAAATAAATAAATATTACGTACTATTAATTAAAATGTCGAGAAGTTATACATAGATATGCTGAATTATAAATGTCTTTGATTATTTATTAAATGATATTATATTCCTAAGTCAATTGTTGATTGGAAACAAAACATTGTAAAGATTAAATAATATTTGCCAATTTCTATATTCAGTGTTTTATTTTATGACATCCTAATCCTTCTGAATCTGTGCATACTTTCCCCATCCATCCTTTTTGCACAACCAACGACAAGTGTTTGTTAAGGTATAGGTGTTATGCCTATCTGTTTCCACGTATCGTATAGATTTTTCTGGGAACATCCACATTAAAGAAGCAGGAATAATTATATATATGTAGCAGGACATTTATTCGAGGTAATGAGGAGAAGGTTCACCAAGATGGGGAATGGACTCCGAGAGCTGACCTATGAGGAACGTCTAAATGTGTTGGGCCTCACTACTCTTGAAGATCGGAGAAAAAAAGGGATCTCATAGAAACGTATAAAATATTAAGCGAACACTATGACTGCCCTGAACTGAAGCTGATGTTCTGCCTCAACCAAAACACCAATTTAAGAGATCACAGTTTGAAGTTAAACAAGCACAGTTTCAAGCAGAATCCCTTGAAGCATTTCTTATCCAATAGAGTAGTGGATGTATAGAATGGTCTGCCGCCAGAGTTAGTTGTTGCCGAAAGTGTTAATGTGATTGAAAATGGACTTCACAGACTAAATAAGTCAATACTGTTGTGAGATCGGCACAACTGCCTGTCTGATAACGGCAAACAATAATTATAGGACAGGTATAGGAACATGAAACAAGATATAAAGACGATACTTATTTTTATTTAATATATATCACATTAACGACTTAAATATGCAAATCACAACATCATGTTATAAAACTGATTAATTAATTATAATATTACATGTATGATAGTCATAGTAGATAAAAAAAACAACAATTTTAACATTACTACTTAAAAATAATTGTTTCACTGTTATACAAAAACACATACCTATTACAAAAAAAATACATTTAAGAGTATGCATACCGACATTTCAAAAATTTCTTAAAATGGGAGACCTTATATCTCGACAACCATTACTAAATATGCTTTGGAACAAAATAGGGTAGATGCATTGAACCTTTATCTAGGGAATAACCGTAAAAGATTTTTTTATCTTGTATAGATTTCTCAAAAGAAATATTAAAAACACCTCTGATCTTTTTTCCGAAAGACGGAAACTCGTTTCCCGAAAGTCTAGGAGTAAAATTATTTTTTTGTACTGATAATATGCATAAATCTAGGGAATAACCGTAAAAGTTTTTTGATAGACACAAAATTAACCCCAAAAAATGGAAAAAACGCTATTTTTACCATTTTATCATGCGATTTTGATCCTTAATGCCGTGGTAAATGACTGTGAAGTCATTTTTGGTGCCAAGCCCTTAAAATCTAATTTTACGTAAAGGTGTTCACTAAAGCGAATGTTCTCCTCCAGCTATCCTTGACAAATATAAGTTTGATAGGCATCAATTATGAAGAATCATAAACCATGAAAAATACTATTTATTTACCTATATTTCAGATTTTTAGTAGTGCTGGGCTAACTATGGAGTTGGCCCATTAATCGGCCGACTAAAATAGTTGGCATATTTGCCCGGATAGTCGGCTTTCCCGACTCGTCGACACATCTCTAATTTTTAGTAGTTATCTTCCAAACAACCCATACTGCCAATCAGCTGAGTCATTGTTTTAAAACATACCTAGTTGTTGTTTTTTTATAATTCACTGGGTCCTTTTAGGTAAACAACAAAATCATACACTTTTTTGATATTTTTGTGATATCCTCCTAACTACTTTTGTACATAAAACATATTATGGAAGAAGTTATGTACAATAAAATATAAAAATAGGGAATTCGGACAAATATATCCAAATAAAAGTTATTATAAAATGAAAATATTACCATCCTCAGCAAGAACTTTTACGCCACCTTTAGGTATTTTGAGTTTTTCATCGAAATGAGTACATATTTCCACCTTAGCTCCACCTATTTCAATCATAAAAAGTCTGAATTTCCATATCCAAGCCTTATTTTTTAGGCCATCTATGTCACGCACATGTATGAAGTTATATGGGCGATACATCATTATCTCAGTTTCAACATTTTGGTTTATACGCAGTTCTTCCTTAGGATGGCAGAATAAATGTAAGTAGGTACTTGATTTTACGGCCACGTTATCTTGGCTCTGTGTTTCTTTGTTTCCGGCTGCCCAATATCATTATGATTATTCTGTAACATAAAATTAAATTATTTTACATTTATGTATTTTTATAAATTCCCAAACCGATTGTTCGTGTCGCCGACATCATGACAATTCTCTTTAACAAATAAGAAAGTGATGAAATGAACTCACATTGTATCTTTTACAAGTAACCTACAATGCCGAAAATATTACAGAGTGGCGCTAGAGAAATAATTTTAAAGGGAAGATAGTTTTGCGAATTGGAAAAAGAAAAAATTACTCCGATGATCCCTTTAAACCGCCATCGCAAGTTTGAAAAACAAAGTTGCCAGTTTATCTAACAATCCAAAAATTGGTTAGTTTCTTTAAACAACAGTTCTGAAAAATTATTTCAAAGTAGTGAAAAAATGTAACCATATCTTATTATCACATCAAGCAACAAACTAAACCAAGTTTGCTCCGTGAGATTTCTGAAAAAAAATAGACTGTAGTAATAGTATTTGATATTCACCTGATTGTATTTCCGTTTATTATTATCTGAAGACTCTAATTGTGTTTCACTAAACTTTCTCTTATTACTGTCAAACCCCCTGCCGTCCACAGGCCCCTCGAGTTTACTTGAGTTCAACATTGTGATTTCCTGTGTAATCTTCTGAATCTCTTTACTTTGTTTCTCCTTCTCTTCTTGTTGTTTACTCAACAACTTCCCCCGAGGCGTGTCTCTGTACTTCCTCTGTTGTTGCGGACGACAATACTGATTATATACTTCAACTAATTCCAGTCTAGACATCTTTTCCAGACCATCTATTTTTAGTTTTCTCTGTAATGATAAATTAACATTTAGAAAAGGAAATATCTAATAATAAACAAGAGCCTAAGTCCGTGTTTTAACATCAGGTACAAATAGGTCTGCCACTTTTCAAAAAGGGTAGGCCCGGAGATTTGGGAAAAAAATGATTTTTTTATTCAGTAAAACATATTTTTTGGAGGAATTGTTTACTTGCGTATTTAAATTGGATGAGTTTTACAAATTAAAATACAATCTAAACAGCAAGCAAACTTGCTTGATTTCGAAGTCCTTTTTTACCTTGGGGTCCCCTTTATTAGAGAGATAATTAAAATTTCTAATATGATATAGATGTGACAGAAAATTTTACCGTAGTACAAATATGGAAGAAAAACTCGTAGAATTTTTTTGTCAGTCTGAGCAAACATGATTGTGGTGTAAACTGATTTATTTTCTATAAAAGGAAATAATAATACTAGGTGCATTAAAAAGGTAGCGCCGCAGTCGAATTTTTTGATGAAACAATTTAATTTCTAATGACATTTTCATAATATATAGGTCGGGAGGGGACTGCCAGTGATAGTTAAGCCACTGTCTCAGTACCCAGTCTGACCCGGAGATACACGATGCTAACTCAGAGACCGGAGAACACCACTCAAACCCAGAGAGGCGACAGCACTAATTACAAACATAAGAGTGGTCAACTAGATATTGATAACAGCAATCTAATCTCGAACTGATTCGAAATAAATAAAAATACGTTTTATCTAAATTGCTATTCTAGACTCTCACATATTGCAGACTGGTGTATTTGAAATCATGTCACTGTTATATTAAAATTTTCATTTATAAATAACTAGTTTAGTAAACTTAACCTCAAATAAAATTTAGAAAGTCCTACCTCTTGTAATAACCTTAATAAAACATCTGGAGAGAGGAGTTCTGGATGAAGTATCGTCTCCATTTCTACACTACACATCCTTATCAATAATTTTATACAACTTAATCTATTTAATTGATAATTTCGTTAGATAACAACAAATCAAAACATGTTTACTAACAACTGTCACATTGACATTAAATTTGACAAGCTAGAGAGAATACGTTGTCTATGGATTTTTAATACACATTGTCGTCGTGTAAAGGAGGCTTTATATGTTAATTTTGATTTTTGTACCGATTTTTTAAATTTTATTTATCTTATTGATCCTGATGCAGTAAAAAAATATATCATTGAGGACACCAATAAATAATCAATCTTTAGTATCTACACGGTGTAGTACCTAACTATTAATTTCATATCTCCCCTGTACTATTTAAATTTCTCTCACTGCGTTTAAAAAATTAATGTGTAGTTATTTTTATTTTCACGTAATGAACTAACAAACTGCTGGCAAACTAACATTGTGAATCTGTATAATATTCTTGATAGGTGTATCAAGCAGCAACACTGGTAAAATTTCAATAGAAATGTCATGGTTGCCAGCAAACAATATTATAGTTCACAAATAATTCGAGGCTAACTTATTCTTGACAAATTGCACTACTATACCATCGTGGAAAATCCCAGTAGTTGTCTAACGGTCGTATAAGCTCGACTATGTTCATCTTCAATTCTACATTATTATAGGAATACTGCACGATGAATATTGTTGATTCTGTCACTGAGAGTTCCCCAGAGCACAGAACACATATACTCTAACGAGAAGAACTACAACTACATAGAAAACATATGCATACACGGAAAATGTATAGCACCGCAGTTGTGGCCAGTGCAAAGCTCCTTGAAGAAATTGGCGGCAGATTTGAATGTATTTCTAGACCATAAAGAATATTTTGATACCACTGGTAACTAAATAATTCCACTCCAGTCAAAAAAATGATGTTAATCAAAATTTTTAACTGAAATGAAATCATTTAATTACTAGTGTGCACCAAGCCCAATGTTACCGAAATGTAGAATAAAAGACACTAAATCCATCAAACTATTTATTGTTTAAATGGTAATAACACAGAGTATATAATATATATTTTAAGTGAATGTAGGATTTTTAGGATAACTGTGTTTCAAAATTTCATCATATTCATCATCAATTTCATCAAAATCAAAATTAAAAACACTTAAAAATAATAGGAGTCCTTGTCTCAGTGCAGTTAGCAATAAAAGAGTCTATTTCTCACAGTTTTAACACTTAAAAATAATAGGAGTCCTTGTCTCAGTGCACTTAGCAATCATCATCATCATCATCATGTGAGCCCCCCTGCGTCCATTGTCGAACATAGGCCTCCCTCATTGATCTCCACAGCTCCCTATCCTGGGCAGACCGCATCCAACCGCCTCTCGCAACTCGCCTTACATCGTCCGATCACCGTGCTTGAGGTCTATCAACACTTCTTCTGCCTGTTCTAGGTCGCCACTCCAGGACTTTCTTTATCCACCTAGAGTGTGTGGGTCTGGCCACATGACCAGCCCAACTCCATTTCTGGCTGGAAACTCTGTGAACGACATCGACGACCTTGGACCTCTCTCTGATCCAAACATTAGTTTTCCTGTCTCTCAGTGAAATACCCAACATTCTCCTTTCCATGGCTCTTTGTGTCACTGATAATTAGCAATAAAAGAGTCTATTTCTCACAGTTTTAACACTTAAAAATAATAGGAGTCCTTGTCTCAGTGCAGTTAGCAATAAAAGAGTCCATTTCTCACAGTTTTAACACTTATAAATAATAATGAGTCCTTGTCTCAGTGGGGTTAACAATAAAAGAGTCTATTTCTCACAGATTACACCTTGTAACTACAATACGAAAATGATGGAGTCTTTCAAAATGAACATTTGTTTCAACCAGTGATATATATCACTGGTTTCAACGCATAACAGAATCGTCTCATACACATGTTTACTATGAGGCAGTAATGTCCACGTGAACAAAACGAATAACAATCTACCAGTACGTCACACTTTAAAAGATATGATCTAAAAGTCTATTTCTCACAACACATATAGTTTATCTACAACACAACCATTAAAAACAAAACGAAAACACGAGAATGAACACGAGACGCCGATTCGTAAAAATGGCTGACATCAAAACAACGATTACAAACAAGCCAGAACGGCGTCATTTCGTGTGCGTGTTGCCAGCTGTAAAATTTAAGATAACCTCACGGAAAAATTCGCCGTCAACGATTATTAGGCAGTAAATACAGTTTTTGTTCCCAAAATATATAACAAAATCTTATGATTATTATTTAATTAGGTTAAATTTTTATTATAATCGTAAGAAAACAAGACTTCTGAAAACCAAAAACACATTTTTTTCATATGTCCACATATTCCCATATGATTGTGTGAGAGTAAAGAGAGGCGACTATATTCTTATTCAGTTCATCCGTTCATGCCAAACGGATCCTATACCTAAGTATGCAAGTGCCTAGAACAAAGTCGTACCCCCGTGCCCCAGAGGGTTTAAAAATTGATAATTAAAGGAATATTGAATTAAATTAAACAATAATATTATGACAAAGAATATATTTCATTATATTCTCTCAACTTAACATAAAATTAACATGTTTTATTATACAGTACATAAACTTCAATACAAACATTCCATATTACATATAATTATTATATCAACAAACATGTCTTACATTTCACCCATTCCTAACTTGAATATGATTTCTTGGTTACTTAATAATACGGTGTACTTTTGATTAAGGCTGGCCGCATACATTATGAAATTGAAAGTCTGAAATTGGTCGTTTATAAAAAAGTTTCGAACAAAAACTCCCTCTGAATTCAGAATCAGGGTAACAATGTGACCTTGACATGCGACATGATTTACCCAATTTTGATCGAACTTTTTTACAAACAATCCTAATTTTAGGCTATGAGTTTCATAATGTATGTATGCGGCCAGCGTAACTAAATCATCGATAATGACAAATTATTCACTCATGGTTAGATCCACAAACTTTTATATTAAGAACCCTAGATGGCATACTCAACGTTAGTAGTGAAGCAAACTGGCGCCTACAAACTGTCAAATCATATGTAGAATTTTGACATTTTGTATGCAACGTTTTCAAAATTTTGTTTTCATAGTCTAAAACTGTATTAATTATAACGTTATTTAGGAATTAAGCGATAGTTTTAAAGATGTTTTAGTGTTTATTATTGAAATTGCTTCACTTCCATTTTATTGAAAATACTGGAGTCAGATGTCTATAGAGTCCTTAATATATAAAAGTCTATGGTTAGATCAGACATGTATGTAGTTTACAAAGATCCTTTTTCCCTCTCAAATGATAAGTATTCAGAAAATAATATAATTATATTAACACATCAATGACTTTTCCTATAAATACAAATATGCATCATGTCCGCATCCAAAATTAAAATAATAATTTAATTCATATTTTCTTGCAGGCAACACTTACATCGAGCAGATGACAAAATATTTTGACAATCACACAAACAATTTTTTCTAATTTTTTTAGTTTTTCCCTCAGACTAAGGATAGTATAGACTGGTCGACAGGTGTTCAAAATGTCCCATACATTTTTTCTATGAAAACAAGGTAGAGATATTTATCTATGAAAAAGGCAGAGACTGAAGTTCCCGCAAATGCCACAGCAATTGCTAGGAATTCCATACGTTCTAATCGTTAGGTTGGCAACATAATAATGAAATTTCTCCTCCGCTCTCCCTCAAATTTACTGGGACACAGCACAATCTTAATCAACTAGTGAAACTTATATTTGTCTCTTTCTCGTAGCGTATTTTTAGCAGCAACTAAAGGGAGATAGCACGAGTCTACTCATGCAGGGCTTAACCGTGTCATCTCTATACTATAATTACTCTGAGGTTTTGTCCCAAGTGATACCATAATCAAAATAGTAAGCAACATGAATTTGGAAACGGCAATACCTCTAATTTGTCCAGCCGACTGTTTAAAAGAGCACTCTAAATATAATTCAGAGCACATTGTTTAAATCCTGTTGTTCGGTTATATATTTCTGATTCGTCTACCTTCTTATGGATTGTTCCATTGTATTAAACTAATTACCCTATAACAGGGAAATCTTAAATTCCTGCTTAAACTATATGCCAAGCATAACTGCATACCTTTAGTCTTTAACCTGAAGAATGTACTGTTTATTAGAAATATTTTTGCATTTTAACACGCTGAACGCCATGAGGGTCACCGATGACCTCGCCTAGCTTACTTTATTGCACCATGGGGGTCAGCGGA
This sequence comes from Ceraclea dissimilis, assembly GCA_963576895.1. Lineage (NCBI taxonomy): Eukaryota > Metazoa > Arthropoda > Insecta > Trichoptera > Leptoceridae > Ceraclea > Ceraclea dissimilis. The sequence goes on from OY756369.1 coordinate 18,185,406, forward strand.
GACCTCACGCAAAAAACATAATTTTTTAAATTGAGCGATTGACCCAAATACAAGTTGTACCTAGTTGGGCAATTCCGGCGTAAACTGTTGTGTAATCTAGTTTGAAAATAAAGAAAAAAAAATGCTTTTTGGCGCCGACGGTCGTGCTTCTTGTTTATTTAGCGTACGTAAACTCCAGAAAAACATTTTCAAAACATCATAATAATGGAATTCTACACCCGATTTATTTTGGGTGCATTTCAGATTAAAATACGTCGAATGCCGAAAAAAGTTTTTCGTGAAATTTCATATTTCTTCCATGGCGTTCAATTTGTTAAGATATGACAAATAAAGATTAAAAATACGCGGTGTATTTAGAAGTACTGAGTGTAAATAATAAAAATTTCAGTGTAGAACAAAAGATATAATATTGAAGTATTATAACGAAAAAAGATAAAAACAGCCAGAAAATACCTGAGACACATATTTTTACTTTATTTTAATACATTTACGTATGCAATTATATAAAAATGCAAAATAAAATAAAATAATAATAATATTGTCATATTGCATTCAAAATACTTTTACTATTTGCTTAACAAATAATGCTGATCAAAATTATTATTTACAGACAAAAGTTGAATTTAGCCTTTAGCCCTAGGAGAGTTTGCTGAGCAATACTCAGAGAGAATGACAGTATTAATACGTCTCAACATAATAATATCATACATTTATAAAAATACTAATTAATATATAATGTCGTGGCGTAATACAATAGCAATGCAAACCCTATATTTATTTATTTGTTTTATAATAAAGAATCTGGGCTTTCATACACAAACCCAAATACTTTCCTGCACACCTTGCACTAGGCTAAAAGCCTGTATCGCAAAGTGTGGAACACATCGCCACCGCTGCCGGGGTTTGAACTTGGCACCTCTCGCTCGAGAGACTGCCACCTCGACCAACTGCGCCAACTATGTATTCATAGAAATGGACGAGAGGTTATATATTGAATACAAATTCCGCTATAGTGTTTGAATATCATATATACTAGAGTATTGTCCCACGACATACAGAACAAATTAACATTAAAACTAATTTAAGGCCGTACAACCCGAAATTCAGATTACTCGATTCGAAATAATTGTGTTGAAAAGCATTTCACGAATATCTATTAGATTTTTTTTAAAGAACATGTATACTTATGAGAAATCCCGACAGATCATGGACTAAATAAAGGTTCAAAGTAACTCTCCTATTTTTTTTCCATAGCGTGCTTGAAAAATGGTTATTTCGGGATGCAGGCCCCTCAAACTCGGGAATGAAGTTTATTATACTAATGAAATAAAACGTACAGTCTGCAAGAAAGACATGGCTTACTACGGTTTACCTTTTAGGCAACCATACTGGCAACACTTGTAGTATTTCAATATAAATGACTTGTTACCAGCAAACAAAACTGAAGTTCCAAATTAAACCAATTCTTTCTTGACAGCCTGTAATATTGTTCAAAACCAAATTGTCTAAAAGTAAAAATTCATTACAAAAACTAAAGCAACAGAGAAAAATCATATAGTAAAAAATAACTAGATATCTTATTATGAATTTAACTCGTAATTTTGTTGCCAGGTGTAAAAAAAATCATAGACAAAACTACTAACTATTATTTTGAATATTTTGGTCACAGCTAAATGAGTTTTTTTCAGGAATGCAAACAATAAATATGGACATAATTTAAAATTTAGACTTAAAAACAAAGAGTGCTGAGGATTTAACAAACGTTTCAATATTTATATTAGGTAAACCAATGCGAATAGATCATAAAATAATATAATTATAATATAAACCAAACCTACTTTATGTATATGTTACAGTTAAAGCGTTCATTTAGTGAATGCATGCATTAACTAGCCAATGTATGCATTGACTGACACAATCAGTTAATGTGTTCACAATCATTCCAATTTACGCTTTGAATAGTTAGTGCGTACATTTACAAAGGAGATTCAGTCAAAGCGTGCACAATGTTTTGAGCGGATTTTAAAATGGCCGCCAATCGCAAACAGCTGTTTGATTACAAACACTGTTGTCAGCTGTCAGTGAGTTATGTTTGATTGATTTTTATATTTCTTAGCACGATTACGTCAACAAATATACTATTTTTCTATCTAATCTAGAATACTCTTCGAAAATTCATCTTAGCCTATAAAAAATAGCTTGTTGGTTGTTGTGTATGCTTTAACGAATCCACAGTAGTTAATGCACACATTGACTAGCGAATGTGTACACTCTCTAGTTGTAGCATTAATTTTTATACGGAGTTCATACTTTAACTAAATTCACCAGTTAATGTATACTTCGACTAGTGAATGCACACAGTAATGGCTGTTTAAGCTTAACTATAACATATACATACACAATTACTATATACCACAGATATACATAACAATGCGAGAATAATTTTTTGATCCAATAAATCTATTACAAATCAACTGTAAAGAAAAAATAGTAAGTAAACAATGTATTAAAAATATCAGTACGCCAGTATATGTCAAACTTTCTGCACTTCATTCCGTGACAACATGGTGGATATTAAACTTACAAAAAAATAATATGTCTATCTATGTTTAGCGAGATAATATGCGACACACAAAATATAGTTTCACAAATAAATAAAATGTTGCGAGACGTAAAGCGGAGACCAAATAACACAGTTGGAAAAGTAAATGAAATAGAATAATATTGATAATTGATATAATATTTTCCAATGCCGACTAAGAAGGGGTCTCCCTCATCTTATGTGTTCCTTATCTTGCCGGGGACGTAGTTCTTATCGATGGTCGCTTCCTGGAGGAACATGTGAAGGCATCTCTCGTTCTGCGCCAGGGGGTGGCCGGCAATCTTATTTATAAATACTTCCAAACCTGAAAGAGATACAACATCGCAGGGTTGAATTACATTGGGACTTAGACACATCTTTAGAGGGCCAGTATTAGAGTCTGAGAAGAGACGAGAGAACCAACACAGATCGTGACTTACATGGTGAGTTTTGATGGCGAGATGTACCTAATCTCATGGATGTCACAATAGATCTGTTCTGATCCTTTTAAAAAAACTGTCAACATGACGATATAACTAAAGTGTTATAAAACATATGGAAGCCTGATACTTTTTTTTTATATAAAACAATCTGGCCTTGCATACACAAACCCAAATACTTTCTTGCACAATTCACACTAGGCTAAAAGCCTGTATAGCAAAGTGTGGAATACATCGCCACTGCCGGGGTTTAAACCTGGCACCTCCCTCTTAAAGAGACTGCCGTCTCAGCCAACTGCGCCAACCATGTACTCACGGTACATGTAAAGTTCACAAATAAAATCATTTCCTAAATCTCATGGCATTTGATATTTCTGCTATTATGGCTGATCCTGTATAACAAATATGAGATAAAAAGGAATATTCTTACCTTTTCTTCTATCTTCAATAAAATCTTCTTCAAATATTCCGTCATCCCCTCTGAACGGCATTTGCCTCTTCCAAGCTTTACCAGGTAAAGGAGGAACCACAATCTGTCGGATAATACAATTTCGTTACACAACAAATACTAATACATATGAAGGGGGGACTATACAAGGTGTGTATGTATGAGCACTGGGTAGTCCTGTGAGATACTACCAGCTATGTTCACCATGAGCTCTAATGTGCACCTGAGAGGGCATCAACTGAAGCTATAGACAACATTATACCTACACATCCAACACACCACACAACCAATAGAGCTGGCAGTGCTTGGAATCAGTTGCCAGAGTCGACTATCATTCAAAAATTTAACTGTGATTTGGGTCAAATCAGAAACTAATGCTGACTACTGTATACTTCTTCTTAATCTTAATGTAGGCCTGGTGGCCTGTTATTTAAGAGCGGTTAGCCTCCTGCGAGGTCGACTCCCAGCTGTTAATCCATCTCTTTGGTCTGCCTGGGGGTCGCCTACTTTGGGGTTGGCCATGGAGCACAATGCGAGGGAGCCTGGATGAGGGAGACTGTATACTAACAATACCAATTACTAATACGCTTTTATGTTAGATATAACTAATTTTCAATGGGTTTCTGTGAATTTTCACAGTAGGTAAAGTGCGAAGCTCGAATGTATGCCAATTCTGAAAAGGGTGACCATGGTGTAAAAATATTATAAAATTTATTTCATTTTTATCATTAGTTATACGATAAATTAACTGTAACCTGCACATACATATAACTTCAAAATTATGATTTACGCTAACCAATACCTACTATTAGTATCATGCGCCTTTAGTGGGCCCACATTTTAGGAAAAATTCTGAATACGCTTTGTGCATATTCTGGAGAAAGTAAGATTTAAACAAAATATTCTGTTTCAAACCCTTTGTTGTACATAAAATAAAATAATGCGAAGATTATTCTTTATTTTATTTTTTCTTTATTTATTTATTCCATATTACTTGTCCACACAAATGTTTCACCGTTCCCAATTTCGAACACATGGTCACCGTAAAAATGGGTATGTTGATATTTTTTGCTATTGTCTCCAAAAGGTGTTAACCAATCAGGGACCAGGATTCTACCACACCTTTATCTACGTAAATAGTATACAAATTATTTGCATATGTATAGAATTGGCATACATTCGAGCTTCGCACTTTACAGACAGATTAATCTAAGTATAGGGGAAGTGACACTTACTTTGCTATCTCTTTCTAATTCATTCCTCAGCCATTCGAAGTCACTATATCGTCTCCGTACGCTGGATTCCTTCACTTTAAACACTGGGAGATTTGTCTGAAACATAATCAATACAACAACATTACATACAGCCTTCTAAAGTGACAGTTTTTGTTTCAAATACCGATTACAGAACGTTTCTTCTATCTTAGCCGCCGGCGGATGTTAGCTGCAAGTGGAGTTGCAAATTGTATTGTTGGTATCCCTGATTGTGGAATCTTGTCATAAGAGCCGTCAAAGGTCCGGAATATTCCCACATTATACTTTTACAAGTATGCTACAGTGCCGAAAATATTACAGAGCTGTGCTAGAGACACCGAGTCTGTAATGTTGTTAGTGGCAGACACCGTTAGAACAAAGTATATGCTGAGAACCACAGAAATGAGGACACTGCGAGCTATTGCCGGGAGGACTCTGAGATCGGATGAGAAACACTGCAATTCGAGAAATCTGTGATGTCCAAGATGTAGTCAGATGGGGACGACAGCGGCGGAGATTCTGGCACCAACATGTGTCAAGAATGAACAACGCCAGACTCCCATACATCGCTTTGCATGGGGCGCCTGATGGTCAACGCCCACTAGGATCTACTAGCTGGAGTTCCATATAACAGGAGAACAATCCTGCCAATACAGACTCGCTGAGTCTAGATGCAGTTTAAGAAGAAGAAAAAGGATGTGCTTTTAGAAGAGACTGGTGAAGTTATAACAATAAATCTAAATCGTTTAGTTAACAATAAATCTAAATCGTTTAGCCATCGCCAAAATGACAGATCGCACTTGCAAATGTCAAAACGGAACATGCATTTGTAAATCACGCAAATCAGAAAGAGGCGAAGGAGCAAATCTGGATTACTCGTGAATGATAAGTGTAAGAAAGTTATAAATGTATTAGATACATGTAAAAGTAAAGATCTAATGTTAATCTGCTAGTGATTGTGAAGAATTGTTGTAACAATGAATAGTGGGCAGTGAACATAACACACATGTCATACTACCTACTAATCATCCAATATGTACCCTAAATGTGATAACAAAGTGATAATTTGGTCACACACATTGCCAGCAAATTAGTATTGTTAGTTTGATATTGTATAGTCAGCAAATTATTGGCATTTCCATGGCCTTGCTGAGGGAGACTTTCAGTCATGTAACAATGTGTTCAGCATGATCCTGAGTTAATCCAATTACTGAATGTTAAATTCGAAGCAATAATCTGATAAATACACTATGACACATACCCTCATGCGTACTTCGTAATCCGTATAGCGCTTCTTCGCAACACCCATCGTTGTCAGAGGATTCACAACATCTATTTCCAGAAAATTCGCGGGAGCCGCATATGCATCGTCGAGTGTTTGTTTCTTGACGTTGAGTCGTCTTGTCGCTTCCACTGTCGCGTCAGATTCAGCCATCATAATTGCTTCTTTTATAAACGAAATAACAACACAACGGACGCCCACAGGCTTCGAATCACAGAATAAATGACATTTGTTGGCTCAACAATAATTTAATTTTTGTGATGTTGCCGATATTGGCACAAATGGAAACGTTTTTATCGACCATCTGTTTGACACTACTTTTTCTTCCGTATTTTAATAAATATTTCCGTAAAACTTCAATAGATGGCAGGTAGTGTCATTGTCATCCTGATTGTAGTGGAAATTCATAGATTATTTTATTTTGCAAATCGCGCAATTTTTACTTTCCTCCAGGATGAACAGTAATGTTATGTTATAAGGCTTCACAGTTTTTGAGCAGTTTTGTGCAATTTAAATACCTTCAGAAGTGCAGCAAAGTACATCGCCAGCAAATTCGAACCCGGCTCCTCCTGATTAGAAATCCACAGTCCAACCAACTGCGCAAACCATATAAATTTATTGCTATGTAAATCAAAATTTCTTCGAAACAGCTGCGAAAGAAGTCAAGAAACTAAATTCAGGTTTGCCTTTGGGGTGCCTTTGGGTTTGCCGCCCTGAGTTGTTGTTTCTGAAATATGTTCTGAGTTCCTGAAAGAATGTGTTTAACCCACAGTTATAACAATTTCAAGTAGTGTTATTTCATGTCATTATTCAGTTGGAGGGTTATTTAATTATATCGTAGGTAATGTTGGGTAGGAATTAAGTCAAACCCAGTGATGTCTAACATTCTTCATAGACATTTGTTTTCAAAGGCAAGAGTGAGGTTCATATTCTGTAAGTATTTACATTTTTACATTTTTTTTTTATTAGGTACACTTTACTAGAAGTTGATATGATAAACACACATAATTGTACTGTTTGAGTTGCAGGTTTACAGAAATTATACAAAAATGAATAGTAGATACCTACACCTAGATAAATATGCAAATGCTATACTTTGGTTTTGCAGTCAGTGGCGTAGGGTGGGTTCCTGCCACCCTGAACAAAAGTCAAATTCGCCGCTCCCTTATTTGAGTGCTTAAATCCACAAAAAACTTCCAGGCTGGAGTGGTACAACTAACGGAGAGAGAAAATGACGCCACAGGCAAAAAAATTGTGGGACAACCAAAATCGTAGATAGTGATAGTGGGACTTAAAAGAGAAAAACAGCGCTGTAGGCGAGTTTTTTTCGAGTTTTTAATAAAACAAATGTAATTGAATGTATTTTTGATTTTTTTTTAAAAATTGCCGCCCCTTAAAAAGAGCCGCCTCATGCTGCTACACTACTGTTTGCAATATTTCCGGAAAGCCCAGCTCATTATATTACATGTAGTACACATACTCCAAATTTTGATGTTTGATAATATCACTGCAGGTGTCGATTGTATATAACATGCTGTGCCAAATGGTTTCAAACGAATTGGAATTCAGTGATAAAGCAAATATTCCTGTGATATCTAACACTCTATACCAGGTAGTAAATTATAATAATTAATCAGAGAGAGAGAGAGAGTGTGGCGACATAGATTCACCATGATAGGGGCCCCAGTAGGGGGGCCAAAACTACATTATATGTACAAGGAGATAATAGACACTGGCTGAAATATATTCAGAACTTCGTTTGCTGTGGACACCACCATGAATTGGAGGTAAGTAAGGACTTCGGTAGATGACTTATTTACCTGTAGACAAATTTATTCAATATAATATGTCATCTAAAATTTTATCGATCCCATTGCGTTGTCTCCCTTGCGGGGTAGGCAAAGAGAACGGATCGCCAGACTTTCCTAGCCTTACACACACTTCGAGATTCCGTCACATTCATGCGATGCCTCATACACACTCTACAAATCCTTTTACTCGGGTATAAAATGAAAGACTAAATACTTTGTTTAAAATCCACAAAAATGACTTTAGATTATGCGACTAGTGTTAGAGGATTTGCACCCTCATCATCAGGCGATTGTGAATAAAGTTTGTTGTGAATTGTGAATCAACTTTAATTCACAATCGACTGATAATGAGGGTGCAAATCCTCGAACACTAGTTTTATAGATTATTTATCAGAGATTCCCTCCACATGCCCATCTAAAATTACTTATCATCATCATCATCATCAACTCGCGTTTGCCCACTGCAGGACATAGGCCTCCCCTCTCCTCCTCCACTTCTCCCGCTCCTGTGCGATTCCCCTGCACCGCTATCCTCTCAACCACATCAGTCACTTTAGTCTGGCTGCATATCCAGCCAGTCCTCTTCCTGTCTTGCAGTTTAATACCCAACGTTATTCTCAAGAGAGAGAGAAAATTACTTATACTACCTAATATATTTTCAGAACCTGTCTACTGTGGACATATTTCAACATAATATGGATGTCGGTTGATGCCTACAGGCTTCCACGAACTACGTTGCCGCGTCACTATGAAATCAGTCTGGACGTAGATCCCAACCCCGGAGAGAAGTATACTGGCAGGGTTGTTATTCTGGGTACAGCACAGCAAGACACTTCAACGGTGGTGTTACACGCTCAGAATCTCACAATCCAACAGATGAATTTCTTTGTCAAAGATAGAGACATCTATTCGACTCACGAGCACGCTTCTAACGACACAAACTTTCTCTCCATAACTCTCCTGGACAAGCTACATCCTGGTGATGATTTCACTCTAGACATTACTTTCCAGGGAGTGTATTTTGATTCACAGAATGGAATATTTCGGGACAGTTACGAAGATAAATCAGGAAAAACCAGGTGATCTCATTAATTTTATATTTTTTTAAATTTCACAATTCTATTTTTTCTACATGTTGTAGTTGAAATGACAAGTAGTATCTCAACAGATAGATGTACTGGAATTGGTGAATGTTACTTAAGAGTAAAGTTATCAGTCATAAGCCTGATGAAAAGTCAATCATTTGCTGTATATCTGTTGAGATAATTATTACTTATTATAATGTTTCATTAAATTGTTTTATTGTCACTCCAACTTTTTCCAATTTTTTGGAAAAAAAAACCTTGGTTTTTCAACCACTCTACACACAGTGAGGAAACCCGAAGTACAAACAACATAGAAATGGATTCATCACGCTGCAAAAGCCTACAAGATTACATACTCATTTATGCATGTTTAGCATGTAGTCTTAGCATGAAATTTTTAATACTAGCCGAGTAATCTTATTTTTAATTTTTTGCATGTTCAGTCACACATGGCCTCGTTACTATAGCTGTTAGTTAAAATAAAAGACAAAAATATAATTGTTTTCTAATATATTTTGATATTAATATTCAGATATCTCCTCGGGACACAAATGGAAGCAACATACGCTCGCTCCGCATTTCCCTGTTATGATGAGCCTGACCATAAGGCCATCTTCTTAATTCACATCACATGTCCCGATACATACCACGCTGTCTCCAATGGTCCCGTGACATCTGTCAAGCAATTGTAAGTAACTAGTATATTAAATTGTATATTCACGTCGATTCAATACAACAAAAAAATCTCCATACATTGATCAGACACCCAACAATCATTCTTTTGTATATGAATCACGGTTTCATTATGTTTCGTATATTTTTTGTGATCCGCAGGTCTCCGGAAAATAAAAAACAGTTTTCTTTCAAAGCATCCCCACTGATGCCATCATATCTGGTAGCGTTTGTCGTATCAGAGTTCGATTACGTGTCAAATTCAGACGAAGACGTCGAACAATTCATATATCCCAAAGATTTCAAATGCTTCGTTCGACCGGATGAGAAGAAAGCTTTGAATTTCTCGTTAGATTTCGGACAACGAACGTTGAGTATTTTGGAAGAATTTACTGACGTGGAATATGACATGGACAAAATGCACAACGTGGGAATACCGTCGTTTGGTGGCGCTATGGAGAACTGGGGACTTGTAATTTACGGGTAAATTTTAATCACTATGTTTTGTTTTTATAGTCACATCTTATATCGAACATTACCATTTTTTCTGTACCTCTGACGATGACCCCGGGTGGCACTTTTTCGAAAAAAATTCAAAAAATTTATTATATTACATTTGTTTCATTAAAAATTGGAAAAAAAATCACATGTGGCGTTATTTTTTCACAAATTATACTATATCAATATATAAACCTTAGTTGAACCACTCAAAAGAGCCCGATAAAATTTTGCCTGCGGTGCTGTTTTGTCTCTTTTTATGCCATATTGATGTCAAAATTTTTGTCGTCACACTCCAGCCTAGAAGTTCTTTATAATCCTTGCAAATTTTCGAGAATATTGGATTTATATGCCTAAATAAGGGGGGCGGCAGAAACCCACATTACGCCACTGGAATTTGGTGTCAATTTCATAAGAATATAAAAATATAGAGGTACAGAAAAATTGGCAATGACCGGTATAGAAACTTTGTATACTAATTAAACTAATATTGTTACGCAGAGAATACGCTCTAGCAGAGAGGAGAAACCAGAATGGAGAAATAAGAAACAAGCAGACTATTGGTGAGATTATGTCACACGAGTTTGCTCACATGTGGTTTGGAAATGAAGTGACTCCCAAGTGGTGGGACAATGTGTGGCTGAGTGAGGGATTTGCCACATACTTCCAGTACTACGCCACATCGCAGGTACAAAATAGAAATATTTTTTTGCATAATTCTCCAACGTGTGAAGTAATCCTGCGCTATTTAAATATTGTACTATCAGATAGGTGAAATTTTTTTTGTAAATTAATGTACATGAGGGTATCAAACATTCCTATACACACATTATGCAATCATAATTATAATACACAAGCCCTCCCGATTGAATGAAAATGCATATTGTCTGATGCAGCCCAAGTCATAATGAACACCTGCAGTCACCTATGTTGTCTAATTAAAGTACTAGCTTTTGTTTTGAATTTTAGGTTTGATGCAACCACTGTGTCATACATACACATTGTTTTGTAATTAAACATTTTTTTCTTTAGCCATAAAGATAAGTATTTAATTTTTTAATAATCCCCGTCAAACCAGGATTCTGCTCAAACGTTATTTAAAATATGTCTGAGAATTCTCCCTTGCTAAACTGATTCCTGGATGTAAAGTGAGAAAAAGATTTCTGTAAGAACGCTAGACTGTTCTATTGTTAAACACACACCTTTCGTCACATTTATGAAATTTATCATGCACACTCTCTGGTTTTTTTACTCAAAATGGATCCGTCATTGAGGATCTGGTCTGTTGATGGGTCCAGGTCAGCGTCAGACGGATGAGCTTCCTCAAACCTCTTCTTTCACTCATTCTGTCACCATTCATTTTCTTAACATGTCCAAACCATATAAGCTTTTTCACTTTTACAAGTGGTTTAGTGATAATGGTATGAATTTATAATGCAGGTTCAGCCGACATGGAAGTCAATGGAGAAGTTTGTGACAAGAAGTCTTCAGGATGCTTTGTATTATGACAGCTACAAATTCTTCAAATCAATGAATGGTCCAGCACTGACACCACGAGAAATTAGTCGCAAGTTTAATTTTGTGTCTTATCCCAAAGGTTGGTTTCATACATACATACAGCTTAGATCAGCCATGTCAAACTCAAAGTCACCGGTGGGCCAAAAGCATGAAGACCATAGACTAGGTGGGCCGCAAAACATAATCTTAAACAAGACAAACTACTGAAAATCTTAACGAAAAAAATACTATTCTAGGAAAAATATATTTATTAAATTTCCAATAAAAAGGACATTACAAAAGTACAAACATTAACTTCTTTTGCCCGACATTTGACATCTTTTATCTATTTAATTAAGTTGTCTATTTGTGGCGTGAATTTATCAGTGGAAATAACTTTTAAAACTGCTTCCATGTGTGTGTCCGTCTAATCGCGATCTTGCGGGAGTTTTGTTTCTTTTATTCAAATTCTTAAAACAGCCGCATTATCTGGCTGTTTTCAAAATTGATTCGGGCCGCAGAAAAATGCTCAGTGGGCCGCGGACCGCGTGTTTTACATGGCTGGCTTAGATTATACTTTTCTATTTTTCTCAATTCTTGATGTGAAGCTTAATATGTAATACATTTACAGCTGGATCAGTCATTAGAATGATGCAACACGTTCTAGGGGAGGATACATTCCGTACAAGTCTGAGAAAATATTTAAAGAGTATGTAAGTATCACATACAGAGTGTCCCAGGAAGTACGACCAAGCGGAAGTCCAGAGATAGAGCACCTTTGGGGGTACCTAAATACCCCAATTTATGTTAAGCGGTTTTTTGTAGTTTTCGAGATATGATTTATTTTCTTTTTTTTTTGTCATCAAACTCTGACTTGCAAGACATTATTGGTCACAGAGGCACCAATCATTAAGATAGTATAAAACCTTGATATTTTTTCCAAAATAGGTGAATAGCACACCTTGCTGATGCAAAAACAATTGTAGGTGTATCTGGTACCATTGGATCATAAAAAATGTTGATCTCAAAATTAGTCACAATACGAAATTTAAAAAAAAAATTAAGGCCCATTTATAAAAAATTATCACTGCAAAACTTTGTCCCAATTATGTTCGAGAACTTACTAATTTTATGGACTATTTATCTTACAAATTTCATTAAGCTCTCTCTAAACTTATAATCATAATTTTATTAAGTCAGATTTGCTGGTAATTCTGTACATAAAAATTATTAATACATGCAATATTGAAACATGATTTCTATGATGTCTCAGGCACAATGCTTGTATTTTATATAGAGCAGTATATCTGAGCCTATTCCTTTGATATCCGTGATATCTGGATAGGTGAATGTTTCCTAGTATTAGGCTGAGGAGTTTATATGTCAATCATGAATGATAATATGTAGACTTTTTTAGCTGATAATGCTCAGAAGTGTGATGGCTCCACTTTCAAAAATGTTTGGATGTTTTTTAGACCCAAAGGAAGCACTGTACCAAGTTACTTGTACAACGCAATGCAGAGTTCTGCGGAAAAGAGCAAAGAAGCTGTTCTTCCCGAGAAGGCCACTGTGAATGAAGTGATGGGCTCCTGGGCGGATCAGGCGGGCTACCCACTCATCACAATCACTAGAACCAAAGAGGAGGATGTCTTTAATGTCAATCAGGTAAAACACACCACATGAAACTTTATTTTTACACATTGAATTGAAAAAGGAGAATGCTATAAAAAAAACCGGGCCCGGTGCAAACGAAATGTAACTCAAATGATAGGTAAAAATTAGTAATTAAATAAAAAAAGAGAAACTAAATATTTAGATTGAATTGCAAAAAAAATTGACTTTATTACAAAAATTGATGCCTGATGATTAGGGTGGAAATCCTTCAATACTAGTCGCAAAATCTAGTAATTTTTTTTTATGTGGATTTTAATCTAAATATTTAGGTTTTCATTTTTTCCTTAAAAATTGTTCCACCAAATACCGACAGTCAAAAACATCGAGATTAACCTCATGTATATTTGTAGCAACGTTATTACCGGGATCAGGAGCTCTCAACTAACGAACTGTGGTGGGTTCCACTGAATTGGGTGACGGAAAACTCCCTGGATTTCAGCAACACTTCGCCACAGCATTGGATGTCTCCAATTTCTAATATTTCTCTCACCATTCAAGATTCTACTCCATATTTCATCCTAAACAAACAGCAGACAGGTACATCTCTAATTAACTCGTAAGATTATGTCCCGTACAGAGAGAACAGGATGCCAGACTGCAGACTGGTCGCAACCTAGTCACCACACTTTGTGTGCGTGTTCGATAACGGCGACCAGATTGAAACTAGAATTGTTGCTTGGGCTTTTTACCTCTACCACACTCCTACTGTTGTTAGGAGTGTCACTATCCATTTCATCGATACCAAAAACTATAAATAAATAATTACCACGAATATTTTCCCCCCTTTTGTTAGGTTCAATTCCCATCCTTTATTGACATGATCGATTCAGGTGAATGTCAGATGATCTTATCTATATATAGAAAAACTATGAAAAAATAATAATTTACTGCAAATATTTTCACTGCTTCGGGTTGACTGTAAGACATTGCTTTTGCGATAAGTCCTCCCTTTAGCACGCTCTTTACATGTTTTGTAATTAATGAACATTTTCTGGCTAACAAAGATATATATTTTTTGTTAGGTTACTACCGCATCATGTACGAAAAAGAGAACTGGGAAGCCATTAATAAAGTACTTGACGAGGATCCACAGCAAATACATGAACTCAATAGGGCACAACTCATTGATGACAGTATGGAGTTCTCTGCTGTAGGAATCCTGGTTAGTAATCGATTCATCTCATAAAATAATCTCTTAATAATATAATGATAATAAAATAAATAATATGCCAATCGCTGACTTGCAGCCCTACAACACATCCATGAGACTCTTATCTTACTTGTCTCAAGAGACTCAACTCGCACCGTGGACCGTGGCTGAGAGAATATTCAGGAGACTACAATTTATGATGAAAAACTCTGGACAAAATTCCAAATTTGAGGTTCGTATTTAACATTATATAAATACAACAGAATTACACAAGCTCGCACATATATTGTTCTGTACATTGTTTTAACAGAATCACCGTTATTTTTCGGTTCACAAACGGTTCGGTTTTCAAACACAGTTCAACTAACAGACATCATGTATAAATTATGATGCATAATAAAAAACCACAAAAACAAATTCAAGCGACGTCCATTACATGTGTACGCATATGGTCACAACAGGGTCCTGAGTCAAAACACAAAACGTGACGAAAACGTTGGCATTAAACGGTCACGTTTCATGGTTTGACTCGAGACCCCTGATATGCAATATGCACAATGAAGTCAGGTAATTCGATAATAATAGTCAGGTGAAACAGTAGTTTACAGCATAATTGTCTGAGAAAATAAAGTCAATACTCGGGTCTCTGAATACGTAGGGACTCTAATAAGTAGGGACTGGAAAAAATCGGTGTTATTTTTCAGGAAATGTGGTGTTATTTTTTGCAAAAAGGGGTGTTATTTTTCTCACTTTTGGCAAAATGTGGTGTTATTTTTCATGCATTTGTATCATTAAAGTGGTCAATTTTGCATCTTTTAATACAAGAATATAAAAAATTTTTGACCATGAACAATATTTTATACAAAAATCCCTAAAACAATAAAATAAAACAAAAATATTTGAGAAACACAAAAAACTCCTCTCTGTAAGATTTTTTTTCAGTGTGGTTCTTCTTTCTTTCATAGACGCATTGCTTTTGATAATGTTTCAATTAGGATGTCTTCCAAAATAATGGTCCAAATTCCAGTCAAATATGCAAAAATTCGCGTTATTTGTGTAAAAAGCACGAAATTCACGAATAAATTTGTTTTATCGCGATCGCGAAATCTTCCAGTCTCTACATATATGATGTCAAAAATAACAAGTCGAAAAGAATAGTCAAGCAATGCGAGTAAAAAAAAGGAAAAACAATTTTATTTTTATGGTTTGTTATAGAAAATGGTACAAAATCTGAACGCAAAACGTCTTAAGAGTCTTGGTTTCACTGACCGGAAGGGAGATGATTCTGTCACAATGTCCAATCGTAAGAGTGCCGTGGAGTTGGCATGTTCTGTGAATTCTCCCGAGTGCATATCGAGGGGTGTCATCAGTCAATGGCTGACACTTCGAGATACAAACAATTGGGGAAGTGTGCTCTGTGCTGGGCTGAGGAATCTGCCTGTACTCGATATACCAGCACGATGGAATTTACTGTGGAATTTCTTCCGAAGCTCCAATGATTTTGTATTGAGAGGAGATCTACTCGATGCTTTGGGATGTGTAGCCGATACCTCTATTCTCAGCAGGTAGGTATTTATTTATTTATTTATTCATCTCAATATACTAATTACATGCATAAATAATATGTACATCAATACATTTGTACACAGTATAGTATATAATTGCCAACCCCACTAGGTTATGACCTGTATCCGGGTTGACAATTATTCAAAATGAAAACATCTTCATCCGATGATAATATAAACTTATATGGTTTGGGGATGCTGAGAGAATGGTTGGTTGACGATAGGATGATTATAAAGATATATGTGGGTGAAAGAAGAGATTGATCTGGATCAATCATGTCGACCATATCCTAAAGGATGGAAGTGTTTTGAGTCAATGAAATCGTAGAACGTTTATGACAAATTCACCAAGTTCAGCAGTACCATGGAGGACATACACAACCTGTCTCCAGAGGCTCTCCAATACCTGGTCTCCCACGATCTTAAACTCTGACTCTGCCTTCTTAGCGCCATACGATATAGATTGATAGATAGTAGAGCAGTCGAGTATTCATTGTTCTCTTTGCTTACCTCACAAAGAATGCGGCAAAAGGGAAAGATATAGCCTGTCCAGAAAGATATGGTTTTTGATGAGAATTTAACAGAAATACAATAAATTGTAGAGTTCCTAATTAATCCGAGATCAAGCATTTCTTGACGGAGTGCATCCAATATTTTTATTTCATATATAAAAAAACATCGTCATCATATGTTCCTAATTCAGCGGTTTCGTATGAAGTAAAATTTGTCCTTTCATTGTATGTCATTATTGTATTGTATAATTCGCAGACTACTGAAGTACAGCCTCCACGAAGACATCCACACCCCCGAGGTAGCATCCCTGATGGAACGTATCGCCTCCTCCACCGCACAGGGACCACAACTCACTCTTGACTTCA
Organism: Ceraclea dissimilis; assembly: GCA_963576895.1. NCBI lineage: Eukaryota > Metazoa > Arthropoda > Insecta > Trichoptera > Leptoceridae > Ceraclea > Ceraclea dissimilis. The sequence continues at coordinate 18,202,240 of OY756369.1, forward strand.
TCACAACACATCTACGACTCATAAAGAAAAGGTACAACTTACAGATCATTTACCCTTACTCGACAATCCTGATTTTATCTGCAAGTGACTTGTTGCAAAATTGTATTGTTGGTGGCCCTAACTGTCAAATTTTGTCCTAAAAGCTGTCAGAGGTCCGTAATTTTCTCATATTGTACTTTTTACGAGTGAGTTACAATGCCGAAAATATTACAGAGCAGTGCTATAGTTTATTTTTTTTCAGAAGTCTCACGGAGCAAACTTGGTTTAGTGTTGCTTGATGTGATAATAAAACAAGGTTACATTTTTTCGGTACTTTCAAATTATATTTCAGAACTGCTGTTTAAAAAAACTACCCAATTTTTGGATTGTTAGATAAACTAGCAACTTTGTTTTTCAAACTTGTGGTGGCGGTTTGAAGGGAATATCGGAGTGTTTTTTCATTTTTCAATTCTCAAATCTTGCCTTTAAAATGATTTCTCTATATATTGGCGCTCTGTAATATTTTCGGCATTGTAGTTTACTTGAAAAAAATACAATGTGGGCTACCAACAATACAATCTTGAACCCCACTTGCAACTAACATCAACCGGCGGCCAAGGTAAAATAAACACACTGTACATTATGTTTTAGTACCAAAATTGTGAAGTTAAGATAGAATTAAGGCCGCAGTGATAGCTTTTTTTGGCATCCAATAGATGGCAGTAGTAATCCATCACTTGCTGAGATTATTATTTTATGAAAATAATCAATGTTTAATATAGAAAGTTTATTCTATTGTAACCATTTGCAGGCTACGTGGAGAGGATGGAATGTCTAATATATTTAAGACTATTGGTGAACATATAACATCTGTAGCTGAAATAGCAAAGGTATAAACAAATGTTATTTATCTACTGATTAATTTTACCTTATGGCAATCTATTCGCACTGGACTGTTAAAATCCGGCGGGCGCGGGTTCAATCTCCGATGCCGACTTACTCCACTTCACGACACAAGCTTGTCAAGCTTCATTTCATTTAAAAAAATAATTAATTAATCCGAGACCAGCACTTTCCTGACAGACTGTAGGTTATTTTTTCAGGTTACTAATTTTATTCGTAAATTTACAGATGGAAAAACTATTGAAACTGTGGAGTAAACAACTTTCTGGTAAAGAAACGGAAGACATTCTCGCGGCTGTAGAAGTTGGCCGTCACAATGTTAAGTGGATGGACGAAGGCAGACCTCAATTGGACCACTGGCTTAAGAACAACATTGTATAATTCCCGTTACATTCATAGAGGTGGGATAAGATAGAGGGGTCGACAACATGTGCAGTAACAAAATTTTGTAAACCAACATCTTTATATGGATTGGTCTCGTGGAGTTAGGCAAAATATCTGTCATCATAGTAGAATTTGTGTGGAATTTGAATAATATTCGTTGAAATTTTAGAATATATTTCTTACTTATAAGTAATGAATAAGAATCTGTTTATTGCCAACCCCTGTATCAATATTATTAATACTATTCAAGGCAAAGGAGAATGCTCAAATGATAGGTAAAAATGAGTTTATTGTATTCAATCATACGTAGACCCGAGTCGGGCACTTGTACCTGTCAATTTTTATGTATCATAAACAAACCATGAATACAAAACACAGAGTTTATCAAATCTGTCAACGCCGATTAGAGCGTAAAGAGTTCCAATTGGCGTTTCGTCAGAGGCATACATGGTGATAACAGGATCGAATGCTGAACTGAAATATAAGGATCAGGTCAACATTCACGTCAAACGGTAATCGGCGCTAACTTTGACCACACATTCTGGCATCAAGAGGAGACCTATACATAGTAATTAAATTCTGCATAGGGGGCATCATCGAAATCAGTGACTAAGTGTGTGAAGTATGTATTACGATATCCAATTATGAAGCGTAAATATTGGCTCTGGTATGAAATAATAAGCATAAGTTGTGTACGTACATTATATTTAATATCTTTCACTTAATAGTTTCAATTTGATTTCATCATAACCTACAAATACATTAATTCATTATTATAATAAGTAATATTAGTTAAACTATATTAAAGAAGAACAATATAATTACTGGGACAAAATAACATGTCTGAGACATCATACAACACAACACAATATAATATAATATAAATAGTAGGTAATAACTTAATAATAAACACGACTAGTTACATTGGCAGGTGTTACGCCTTCATTAAAAGCGCACTTCATCTTTAAACAGAACAAGTAGTAGGTGAATAATAATCTTACGTGAATGCAGCGCCCCTAGCTAAATTCTATGGCATGGAACACCGCCTCCTAGAGTAGGTACTCTAGCCGTACTGTGACAGTTGGCAACACGGCATAATGATCAAACAGAACCACCACTCCTGTCAAATCTCCTAACAGAATATAATACATGGTCCGTCATACTCGTTGTTAAGGAACTGTTATTCCATGCATTTCCTTAGCGACGGTGACGGCAACCTCGCCTCTATAACGTTTTATTAATCCTACAGCATGGCTAGAGTAAGAAATGTCAAGGTGGCGCTGCATGGAATGATTCTAGTTGGAGTGATAAAAGGCAGAAATTCAATATTTACATAAAGCATTCTTATACATTAGGTGCACTGATAATTCGTCCCCCACAGTTCGCCCCCAACAGTTCACACCCCGACAGTTCGCCCCCTGGTCAATATGTTATCCTTTTCAGCCCATTTCTTCAACATGCATACTTGCATAGATACATATCTACTTTTAATTTTAGATATCTTCTTTATATTATAGTCGACCAAGCCTGCTTGCGAAATTTAACATTACCCAATGTCCAACCTTCAAACTTTTTCCTTTGAGGGATGTGATATACTTCTTTTGACCATACGATAAATAAATTATATAGTCGTTATTATATTTCTGGATGAACTGTCGGGGAACTATCTGTGACCCAATGGTACATTTACAACAACAGACTATAATAAATGAGATATGTAGAGATTACGAGGTATTCAATGACTTATAGTATTTAGATTTCAAAGTGCACTTGAGTGATGGAGGCGTTCTTCAGGCAATGCAGGAGATGACGGCGCTCGAGGGGGACGAGGTAGAGTGCAGGAGGAGCGAGCCACGTCCGCCTCCGTAGTTCTCTTCCCCTTCTTCTCACGGAAACTCCGATATCCCTGAAGCGAGGACAGCGGGCCCAGAGGTAGAAGAGTATTTGGTGCAGTCACGTTGCTTCCACTTCCGCTGCCTTCGCCACTGGATGATATTAATCTGAAATGTTGAAACGTGATGTAAAAAACTATTGTAACATTTATTGTATGAGGATATTTATGCACTGCGAGATGGCTTTGGTCAGGCGTGACCGGTCGCAATAGTATTATATCATACAGGCCACGACAAGGTGACATTTGACGATGATGACATCACAAGAGTTGGCCAATTATAAGACATGAAAAAGACATAGATGCACTATTAAGCTAATGTATGAGGACTCTCGTGAGGAGGAATGTCATAATGTTGCCAGCATGCGCTGCGACGTTGGCCAACCTAACAATTAGAATGTATTGTTATCCCATCGACATAATATATTAAGTACTTGTTATCCTCACAGAGATAGCAATTTTTTTGGTACCACTTGCAGGCAATTTCACGTTTGTATTTAAAAAGTGCTTGGTGTCTCGCGCATTCCTGTCAGTTAGTTTTGATCAGTCCTGATAATTTATTCATCTATTTACACTTCAAGTGAACAAAATACAGCAGTAAGCTAACATAGCAAATAATAGATGCTAAAACATTTGTTCACTAGGGCGAGCTTATTGCAGCGCTGCAATCTCTGGCATAATTATAACAATCAAAGAGACAGATGCAAACTCTTACCTTCGTTGTACTCTACGAATGCTTCTTCTAATAGAATTGGTGAAAAGTTTTGCGAGGCGAGCACCAGTGGCTGTAGAATATGATGGTGGGGGGGTATACTTGGGTGGAGGATCTTCTGGGGGTGCGGGAGATTCCGCTCGTGGTGCTGTGCTGACTGGAGCTGGTGGAGGATTCGCCGGAGCCGGGGGTGAAGCACGTACAACTCGCCCTCTCTCGTCCAGGATGGGTCGGTATAACAACTGGATACGCTGAAATATTATGACTTGTATTTAATACACATTTACAGATCATTTACCCCATAAACTTTTATACTGAGTACCTAGATGGCGTACTCAATGCTACTAGTGAAGTAAACTGGTGCCTACAAACTGTCAAATCGTATGGGAGAATTTTGACATTTCATAGGCAACGTTTTCGAAATTTTGTTCTCATAGTTAAAAACTGTGTTAGTTATAACGTTATTTAGGAATTAAGCGTTAGTTTTAAAGATGTTTTTACTATTGATATCTTGTTTATAGTGTGTGTTTTGTGTGTTTGTGTTTCTCGAGGGCTTTTATCTTTTTTGGGATGTATTCACGTTCGATGTATTCATATGGGTTTTTCTCCGGAAACCGATAAATACATAGATAAATATGGTGATGAATTTCTTATGTTATTTACTCACATCAAGAATATCGGGTGGTCCTTTGGAGAGATATCTCCAGCATTGGATGACAGCGAAGAAAGGAACCAGTAGAGGCGGCAGGAGCTGAAGTAAAGCAATGGCGGCACGAGCCCCCCCTCCCCAGTAACCCACCCCTCCTCCGCTCACCACTTGCCTGTAGCGACCCACCCTGAAGTCCACCACACATTCAACCTGAAATTAGTAAAAGAGCAATATGTATATTTCTACTTGAATTACATATTATTTCTGATTTTACAAATTTATTCTTGAGACGAGGGTCTGGGTTCGAATCCCAGCCGAGGTGAACTGAAGTGGCTAATGTTTCTCGAGTGAAAAGTGATCACTTACGCCAGTTGAGGTCGGTCATAAGCCCGACATTGTTCATCCTTAATTCTTCCGCACTGTTGTAGGAATACTGCATTGTATATTTCATTGGTTCACAGTTTGATTTCTTAGTAGTTACCTTAACAGATATACAGCAAAGGATGGGCCTTCCATCAGGCTTATGACTGATCGTCGGCTGGTTTAATGTGGAAAATCTGAAGTCTCTCACAAAATAAAAATTATGTTATTCAAAACATTTGTAAAAATAGGTAAGAGTATCAGTGTGTTAGGCTGGAGGTCTGAGTTCGATTCCCAGCTGGACTGGAATTTGTGAATGTTACTTAAGTGTAAAGTGATCACATATTACACCAGCCGATGATCGGTCATAACCCCGATGGAAGGTCCACCCTTTGCTGTATATCCGTTGATATAACTACTTGTTATTTTAACTACGACATGCAGAAAATCCGATGCTTAAATTGTGATATTCAAAAGGCAAATCAAAATTATAATACTTACAATCATAGCAATGGGAAGAACAACATTCCACGTGAAGGCCAGTAGAGGAACAAGACTAGATGTTGGAGACAGGAAGGTTGAGGCCAGAGCATCTGCGGCGTAGGGCCGACCTCTAATCAAGAAGATTGCAGCAAGAGTGAGCACCTGGAGTAAACACTGCCACCATATCCCCACCACACCGTAGTCCAGCAAATGAACGAGTTCCAGACCACGAGCTAGCGGTAAAGAAGCCAGCAGTAACCCCGAACAACATGCAACTGAAAGTACTCCTCTCCGGCAACGAAGAGCTCGAGGGCAAATCTCAACAATCCCAGCCGTGATACCCCAAGTTAACGCAGACAACTGCGAGATGCTCAGAAATATAAGAGAGCCGTAGAATAATATGGACCAGAATGATGACACTTGAGAGGTCGTAAGTAATGCCATAGCGGCCGGGAAAATTTCCGTCGCTAAACGCAACGGCTGCAATCCCGAGGCTGCTGCAGGGTCTGTGCCGGCACGGGCGACACAAACTCCCAACAACAATGAGTGGTGAGTCGCGTGTCGCGGGTAGGATCCTCGTTCTCGAGTTAAAAACACCCACCACGAAGGATGCTCGTAGCTTGTTGTCGTGTAGTAGTAGTGATGTTCTCTAATGACGGTATCTGCAGCACCGGTGAGTAGTATGCAGCTGAACAGAGCTAGGAGTGTCAACAATACTGCGGAGAACAGTACTCCGGCAGGGGATATAGAGGCTGATCGATGGCGGAGAGGTGATCCACACAAAGACCACACTGTGGGGGCGAGGAGGCCCCATATCATAAAACATTCTCCAGCTGCAGCGGACCAACTCTGTAAACAAGCAATATAATATTATTGTTCACCCTGGAGTGTTTGAGAGATCATGTAATAAAAAGGCAAATGTAGTTAGTTACCTTGCTGTTGATGAAGAATTCGCCCCAGTTAGTATAAGGCAGGGCGCCACGTAAGATCGTTGGACTGATGCATAGTAGTCTCACACTCACTGCACAAAGGCACGTTATGGGAATCAGTGTCACCACAAACACCACCTAAAAGAAACAGTATCGAAGATTAAGTAAATCCATTCAACTTTACTCAATTATTACTTTAAAATTTTTGGGCTCATTGTATACCTTTCCATATGAGGCAAGTCCCTTGCTGAGTATAAGTGCCACTGCAACCCACAGGAGGCAGATGTGGAAAAGTGATTGAAAGGGGAGAGTGGGAGATTCACTACGTCTCAGAACCACCTCACTCAAGTAAGCTGGAATGGAGAGGGGTAAGTGGGCAGTGGTATTCAGTGGTGGACTGTCAACTGCCGAAGAGGCTGGAAAAGGATCCGCCCATCTGTAGAGACCGTTCTGAGAAACGAAGGAGTCTCTGAAGTAGACTAGGAGCCATGCGAGTCCGGCAACATAGTACGCAGCTATGAGAGCTTGTGAAAGAAGCAGTGCTGCTCCCAGTCCTCGAAATAACGGAGCTACACGCCATGATCCTAAGGGACCCGCATTCAAAGCGCGACCCAAAGAGGCGAATAGGCAGAGTAGTGGGATACCAAACATGGCGGAGAGGAGAAGGAATTGGACTAAGAAATTGGCACCAAAGTGTAGAGTCAGTAAAGAGAACCGGCATATGGAGTAACCGCTTAAGACACAAGACAACAGTCCTAGAGCCGTCCCGCCTCGCACTGGCCATCTCTCCTTAGCATCTTCTTCATCATCATCCTCCCTGAAATCATAAAATAAAGTCATGTAAAACTGTGTAGGTACATTATATAAGTATTAAATGTATCAAATATACTCAAATCAGTGGCACAGTGTGGGTTTCTGCCGCCCGGGCCTCTGCTGAATCCCCCCCCCCCTTATTTAGGCATTAAAATCCAAATAAATGCTCGAAACTTTACTGGAATTCTAAAGAATTTCGAAGCTGGAGTAAGACAATTAAAATTTTGATATACCATACCAGCATTTTTTGATTTTTGTATTTTTGCTTTACATCCACAAGGCCACCCCCAACGCCCTTGAATAGCTTGGTGGCCTGGATGTTGCTTTGAAGGGTACATGGTCTCCTGCACGTAACAGCATAAATTATCTTATCTTCTGACGTTGTCACTCACCGAAATTCGAAATAATAAAGAGTAAGATGACTGATGAAAAATCTACTATCTAAAACAATCTTTATTTACCGAGACCAAAAACTGAAACATACGCAGATAACAGAATAATACTCGTATATAGAGAACAATGTAGGTGATGCCTTTACCTACATAGCCACATTCCTATAAATAAACAGATATTACGCCTAATCTCGCGTATAGGTAGAAAATACAACGCAAGTGCGAACATACGTAAAGGGACTTCCCCGGACGGTATATAGGTAATAGAGGTGCGTTCTAAAACTATCCCCTCGCAACTAGAAGATAAAATACGCAATATCTTTAACACTACGGGTATTGAGTTTCAAAAATTTTCTAAAAACGGGAGACGTTGGATCTTAACAACCTTGCTAAATATACTTTGGAAAAAATAGGGTAGATGCATTGAACCTCTATCTATAAAATGACCGTAAAAGATTTTTTATATCTCGCACAGGTTTACCAAAAAAAAGTGTGAAAAAATACCCCTGATCTTTTTTCCGAAACGCTCGATTCCCGAAAGTCGCGAAGATTTTTTTTGTATTGATAAAATGCATCAAAATCTAATGAATGACCAAAATAGTTTTTTTTTTTTTTTTAAAGCGAAATTAACCCCAAAAAGTAAAAAAAAAGATATTTGTAACATTTAATCATGCGATTTTGAGCCTTAACGCCGCGGGAAATGACCGTGACGTAATAGTTAGGTCCCTATATTATGAGTTAGATATATAACACCTAGATATTTTTCCTTCCAGACCCTCATCCTATCATATCATCATTATTGGTTCTTCGTCTTTCGACAATAAACACGATCATAACGTTTTTTTTCCTTAACCATTTATTTTCAAAATAGATTTCAGAACAGGTTACGCCGGAATTGCCCAACTAGATACAACCTGTATTTGGGCAATTGCGACAAGTAAGAGGGACTTATGTATTATATTATGTGGCGCGATTTAGTGATGCGTCATACATTATTTATTGTGTTTGGTGCATGTCAAAAAAACGTGACGAATATGTTTACTTTAATTAGTATGTGTATGTCTGTTTGCGAGGTTTGCATAAATTCTGTATACAGGTATACATGGGCGTCGCCAGCCTTGGAGCTAGAAGGGGGCAACGGCAACAAAAAATTGATATAGTTTGAAACAAGCCTAAATACCGCCGCAGGCGAAATTTTTGGTGGGACATAGTAAAGAAGGTCGTGGTCATTTAAAAATGTATATAATACTTTACATAATAATATGTACTTATAAAAAATGTTTTTGCAATTTTTATAGGGAACAATTTTATTTTGACGGATTTTCATACTAAGTTTAGAAAATGTATGATATAATAGGAAAACGTGTGGTAATAATGTGATTTCTTATAAGGTTTTATCAATATTATCAAGAAATATATACCTACTAGAGGGTACCTACCCGCAGTGGCGTAACTAGGGGGGGGCGGGGGGGGCGGTCCGCCCCGGGCGGCGCATTTCAGGGGGCGGCAAAATGGCACAACATATAAAAAAACATCTTGATAAAACTCATAAATTTAAAAAATCCCTGAATTTTCTAAAATTATTATGAAAATCTATTAAATTACAATAATTTTCATAAAAACATTTGCCTGCGGCGCTAATTAATCATTTTCGCGTCTTAGGTACGAATTGTTTACGGGTGTTCAAATAAGATAGATTTTCGATATTTCGGCTAAAATTTCGTTACTTCTTGCATAGTCGCTTCCCCTATACAATACCTGTAACCATATGTGTTACCTACTACAGGAAGATAACCAGGTTCATCATTTCACCCATTTGTCCAAAAAATTTCGCCTGCGGCGCCCTTTGTTTGATGTTTTTTGTCTTTTTTTGTGGTATGTACTTATTTTTTTAATCTTTTTATTTAAAGAAAGTAAACAAAACTACAACATGACCTTCATTTTCATTTAGTTTTATGAAAAAAATTTGCCTGCGGCGCTGTTTACGTGCTTTATTATGCCACATCTATAATATAATTTTAGTTGCTCTGGCCTAGCTTCAAAACTGCAGACACCAATGGGTAGGTATGTACTTGTATAGGTACTTTAGAGGTTGGGTGGGGCGGCATTTTCAGACTCCGCCCCGGGCGGCACTAATGCTAGTTACGCCACTGCCTACCCGTGAAAATCACGGAGGCTTGCTTAAATATGTTTTTGTCTAACCACCTATTCCTATTTCACCCTTCAAAGTTCCTCGAGTAAACACAGGAAGATCACAAGGCTCCGTCTTTTCCCCGTCTCTCCAATATCGTCATGAAATTCGTAAGACCAGATTCATATTGTCGACTTTTTTAGTTGGCACCCACATATAGATGGTGGGTACTTTAAATAGTTCGATTTGCAATCTTTACGTGTATAGGTAGGCACGTACCATATAGTATGTATGAGAATTCTATTTTCATTTTCTGTCACGTTGTATAAAATGGTAGGTACTTACATGATTATTTCCACGAAAGAAATATTTCAAAACTATTTTCATTCATAATTTCATTAGTAGGTACGGTATCATTCGATATTTCAAATTTTTCATTCATAAAAGTTTAAAAATGTGAGACTTCGACGAAAATTTCTAGACACCAACGAAGGCGTAGCTGCTTTAAATTTACATACATATTCATCGAACTTGCAAAATTTTCCAATGGGCAAGCGTTACATACCTACATGACTTGGATAATACGAGTATTATGTAATGGATTCCGATCTCTAAAGGGGGCAGCTGTCCTCCCCCCCCCCCCCAGGCGACGTCCATGTATACAGGTATACCTACCTACCTACAAATTAATTACGTTTATGTATCAAAGGCAACCCATATGAAAATTGTGACCTTGAATGTTTCTTTGTAAGAAGTATATTGCCTACTATCGTTACCGGGCAAAGACCCATAAGAATATTGCTAAACACTAAATTCTCCCTTCCCCTGTGTGTGTATGTACTACGTGTTTGTCCTTTTGTTTTCAGTAATAAAATACTGTCTAATATGTCATAGGGCCAATTCGTACTTATTTACCATTAATAAGGCAAGGTGTGAACTATGCAGAATTGTTTAGAGATATTGTATAATGTTGTACATACACACCTTGCCTGTAGGTGAATCTCTGTGTGAATAAATAAAAAAATAAAACATGAATAATTCTTAAAAAAGACAAAAGTCTTTTAGAAATATGCTCAAATCTAACTGGATTTTGAAAACAAAATTAATTACGATTTTTTAGTACGTTACGATAGATAGTTTACGATTTCTTTCAGTGTGTTAGAAACTAACATAGATTAAAAAATAAACAAATAAATAGGCTGATCTAAAATGGGATAAACAATAAAATAGTCAACATTTTATAAATAATTCGTCTACTGGAATCCAACTAGAAAGTTTCGACTTTTATCCATTGAGGATATTTCTAAAGCTTTTGTCTTTTTTTGGATTTATTCATGTTGATCAATGGGTTTTTCTCCGGGAACCGTCTGCTACTACCGCCCCGCAACTTACATTAGGAAGGTACCGAGTTTGAAATAGGTAGATAAAAATATATCTAAGCTATACAATATAGGTTAGGTATGACTTTACGAATAAAACTACATACGAATACAGAGAACATTATAAAACACAGCTAACTCGATGTAGGCTGTACCGCGGCCGTTAGATTTATAAAAGATCCGGTAAGATTTACGGAACTATTTCACTTTGTAACCTACTAACTGATGAGGAAAATTAGTTTAATTATTATCTCTACTCATATACGAAAGCGCCTGACTGACTGACTCACTCATCAACGCAGAGCCCAAACGGCTAATCCTAGAAAAATTTAATTTTGAAGACGGGTACGTTTTAATACAAAACCTTTCGCTAGGAAGGGATTTTTTGAAATTCTGCCCTTAAGGTGGTGACACATATGGTTCATTTTTTTTTACCGTGTACGAATATCTCAGAAGCCAGACGTGGTACGTACTTGAAGTTTACATACATACATTCTCCTATCAAAATTAGTATTAATAGGGTGTTTGGCCGTTTTTTCTCAATTTTTATTAAAAGGGGTGAAAATGGGCTTAAAGAAAAGGGATGTTTTTTAAGTGTCTCTTAATAAGGTAAAAAATAGTTTTATAGGAATTTCCAGGAAAGTGTGCTTTTTACGCGGAGGCATGACTTTGCCAACACACTTCTCAGTATTATCAGCCAGAAGAGTCTACATATTATCATTCATGATTCACATATAAACTCATCAGCCTAATACTGGGAAAAATTCACCTATCCAGATATCACGGATATCACAGGATTAGGCTCAGATGCGCGGGGCCTAAAATACAAGCATTGTGCCTGAAATATCAGTATTTAGGAATCGTCTTACAATATTGCAAGTATTAATAATGACCGATTTTTGCATTTTTATGTATAAATTTTCCGGTAAATCTAATTTTTTTAAATTGTTTATTAGCGATTTTGGTATTATACCTGTAGCTGATAATACTAATGGGATTATATATACCGACCTAGAATGCCAAATATTTTTTATTTCACCTGCTAATTCTGTATATTTACGAATTTTTTCTGCGACGGTTGTTTGAATATTGAATGAATTTGGTACAGCGATGTCAATTAAATAAGTAATTTTAGTTTGTTTGTTATGTAAAACTACATCGGGTCTATTATGATGTATTGTTCTATCTGTTATAATTGTTTTATCATAATAGAGCCTATAATTTTGATCTTCTAAAACCGATTCCGGGTTGTATTTATAATATGGAATTATATTTCTCGAATTTATTAATTTATATTTTATAGCTAAATTTTGGTGGATTATTTTTGCCACATGATTATGTCTATATGTATATTCAGTTTGCGCGATTGTTGAACAACCCGAAATTATATGTTGTATAGTTTCCGGTTTAGCGAGACATTTCCTACATGAATCATCTATTATATTTGTATCTTTTATTATATATTTTTGATAATTTTTTGTTTTAATTACCTGATCCTGAATCGCTAGCATAAACCCCTCAGTCTCCCCAAACAAATCCCCAATAATCAACCATCTGTTTGACGCAAATTCGTCAACATGAGACTGGTTAAGATCATTGAGGTGTCTGGAGTGAATCTCTTAAAAAAAGTAAATTACGATTCTCGACTAAAGGGGTGGGGGTGGGGGTGGTTTGTTTGTGGGGGTGGAAGTATTTCTTAGTAACCAATACAGCTAGTAGATATACGAGGAATAAAATGATACTCACTGTTGCCGATGTGTTGTCTCCGCAGAACGCGTAGGACGGGATACTGTAATGTGGAACGGTGAAGAGTGTAAACTGGACGAAGCAGAAGTGGAGGTAGAAGGTGACTCTATACAACGAGGCTGGACGTGTAAGGAGGTGCACCGACGTGGCGTCGAAGCACGGCGGCCTCTCTCCCGAGGAGCTGCATTTGCGCTAGACGGTCGTAAATTACTGTAGCGTTCAGGATCCTGTGTTTCTAAAAATAGCTGCGCGGAGAGACTCAACTCCTGCAGTGGTGGCGGTGGTGGAGACGGCGATGGAGCACTGGGCAACTGCATGGGACTCACCAACCTCATAGAACTCCTCCTATCTCTCGTTCTACTTCTTTCTCGTCTTCCCGATTCTCTGATAGTCGCACGTTCAATATCAGTAGAGTTCTCCACTGGTATCAGTTCTTCTATTCTGCTCTGTTCAATTTCATGAATTGGTATAGTTTCTATAGATGATCTTGCATTGCCGTATTCTTCAGAAAGCGACTGTTGCAGTTCATCGTCGACCTCAACGAGTTCTCCTTTGATAGTATCTAAATCATTTTTAATATTCGCTAAATTATCTCTAATCGTCGACAAATTTTCGTTTACCTTATCTATTTCGATGTAATCACTATTCGTTTCGTATTCTAGTCTATCATTTACTTTCTCAGGAGTAGCGTGTTCTGAGGCATCTGAGCAGTTGGCGAGGATTGAATTATCTAGAACGCTATCGAGATCAGAAAGTATTTCCATTATTTCTGTATTTGAGCCTAGAGACGGGTAAGAATGTTCGTTATTGATTAACGTACTGACACTATTTGGATTATTATTTGTAAAATTAATAATGATTGAATCACTCATCTCACTCCCGTTTCTTTCTCGATCGTTTTCAATTATTGGACGAACTTCACATATTCCTATGGTATCTCTAAACTCGTTAATACTCGTACTTATGTTGTTTATACAGTTAGCACTGTTAGCACTGAACGGAGATAACGGAGCACTCTTTGTTGGACTCACAATCTCTCCGTTACAGTTACTACTGTTCCTAGATGTTTGTGTATGTGATGGACATCCCGGACAATTACACACAACACTGTTTTTAACACAAACGTTTACTGATTCATCACCAAATTCACTTTTTTCTAAACTCCATTCACTTTTATCATTATTAACACACGACTCCTCGTGGTTATTCACTAATTTATTACAATAGCACTCCTCAATATCTTCCTGATTCTTGAGATTATCCGTTTCTCCTCCTCCCTCTGAAGTTAGAAGACACAATTCTTCTTGCTCCGTCATGTTTTCTTCGTCTGCATTAACTGACAGTCTTATAATATGCTCAGGACGCCTCTCTGCAAATTCAAAATTAAGTACATTAGACTACAAATTATTATAAATGCATAAAATAAAATAATCTTTATTGTATGTAGAAACATACAAACGGCGGGCTTATTGCCAAATGGCAATTTCTGCCAGACAACCCATAACGGAAACCGCAATGAGACAAAACTAATTATAAACTTAGTACCGAAAGGGTACCTTAACTTAACAATAATTGAATACATAAACATATTATACATATATAAATATATACATAAATGGTATATGGGAGGGATGCTGGGTTCAGGAGGGACGGCTAGTGGGATTTGAAATAGAAAGGTAATGCTGCTTCAGTCTACTCTTGAAAGTGGAAATAGTTGGTGCGAGTCTGATGAATAATGGAAGGTCATTCCACAATCGCGCAGCCTGTACGGTGAAAGAATTAGTGAAAAACGATGTATGATGGATAGGGATTAAAAGCGTACGTTGTGCACCAGAACGGAGTGGTAGACCATGAGATGCCAGTGGAGTGAAATTCGTCTTTAAGAGTATGCATATCGACATTTCAAAAAAATCTAAAAACGGGAGACCGTTACTAAATATGCTTTGGAACAAAATAGGGTAGATGAATTGAACCTTTATCTAGGGAATAACCGTAAAGGATATTTTTTTATCTTGTATAGATTTCTATAAATAAATAATTAAAAACACCTCTGATCTTTTTTCCGAAAGACGGAAACTCGTTTCCCGAATGTCGCGGAGTATTTTTTTTCTGTACAGATAATATGCATTAAAATCTAGGGAATAACCGTAAAAGTTTTTAGATAGACGCAAAATTAACCCCAAAAAATGGAAGAAACGCTATTTTTACCATTTTATCATACGATTGTTCACGCGATTTTGAACCTTAATGCCGTGGGAAATGACTGTGACGTCATTCTTTGTGCCAAGCCCTTAAATAATCATTATTCACGGTGACAAATATAGAGAAACTGAGGTGTATTTGTAATACACTTTGTCTAATAATAATTGACAAGATGACTATAACAATATAAGCAATTGTGTTTACCGAATATGCTGTTGCAATATGTTTTTATTTTCTGCATTCTGTATTGCACTATTAGACTACTACTAGAGAGTGGTACACAATGAAGTATTTAATACTACAACTGATTGATACTAAAGTACTAACTAATCTAATAAAATAACTAAAGTTAACTAATGATAAATTCACTTCACATCCTAGTGGCAATCACTTCACAGTATGACTGGAGATCACGAGGATCAATTATAAGCAATGTGTGAAATGATGTAGTAAATGTGTCTAAGTATATAATGTAAATTATTGTGCAGGTGAGATATCTAGGTACGCATATAGATGCATATTGGGGCATGGACGTCGTCAGGGGGCAGCTGCTCCCCCTAGAGATTGGAATTGGTGTATTTTTTTCATACTTAATAATAAAACTTCACAAAAAATCACATTATTATCACATATTTTCTCATCTTGTCATAGATTTTCTAAAATTAGTGTGAAAATCCATCAAAATACAATTGTTTCATAAAAAAATGACAGCGGCGCTGTTTTTTTATTACTTTTTATGAAAAACATTTTTCTTACATATTATTGTGCAAATTATTATGTGGATTTTTAATAAACCAAACCAAATCACGACCTTCTTCACTATGTCTCACAAAAAAATTTCGTCTGCGGTGGTATTTGTGCGTTTTTCACGCTATGTATTTTTTTTTAAACTTTCTTGCCCCACCTAGCTCCGAGGCTGGCGACGCCCATGCATGGTAATAATTTTTCCTCGTATACTATTGTTTCATCCCATGTTATCTCTTTGTTTCATCCCAATCAGAACCATAAGCAATCGAGCAATCGAGCGATCGACCGAGAAAAACAATCCACGGAAAACGCACTCCAGAGTTTCTTTAACGACTAGAGAAAGTACGTAACTCCACAGTATAGGTACAAATCTTATAGGAAGATTGGTACCTACTTCGCAACCAACAATTACAATTTGATGGAGTGATGATGATATCAAATTCTAATAATACTTGTAACATTGTTGTAAACTGTCTTGACCTCAATCATTCATGATAATAATGAAGTAGGCAAAGTATTTATACCTACTTTACTGTGGACTGTAAGACTAGAGAATAGAATAAAACATGGAGAGATGTAACACACAGCGGTGCTTTGTAATAATTATATTTTTGTATACCCAACAACAAATGTAACACAGAACAACAGTTTTATTATGAAGGGAAAAAAGCATTGGAAATCATTAGTTTACGATTGCGCTATATGCACTAAATTGGCTTTGGCTATACATGGTTTTCTCAGCCAATATGGAGAACGTCGTCTTGATACTGAAGACAGGTAAACATGATAGTATTGACTACAACTTGACAGATCCAGAATTACAATATTTGAAAGCCCTGAATAAAAATTAACTTTGAAGTAGGTACCCCTGAAAATTGCGCGATACATCTACATGAGTTATCTGCTCAATTTTCAAGATATAAAAGTGTAATCTAGCAAAAATGTTGGTAAGCATATGAGATCAACAATTTGACTGTCTTGTGTGCAGGAAAATATCAATGAATCATAGTCTAACTAAGAGATATAACGAATATTCGGTTAGGTGCTATTAGGTATTCGGCCCCTTTTTGGATCGAGTATTCGGCCAAATACCGAATACCTAAAAACAAGATAAAGAAATAATAAAAACACACAGTAAATTAAGGCTGTGTACCATGTCTAAGTAAATTCATATTCTTGTCGTAATAGATTTTGTAAATGTATGGGAATGTATCTCCGTGCAAGTAAAGACCTAGACATGTGCGCCGGCTGCAAAAAAGCCGGCGGCGGCGCCCATGTCTAAAATAGCCGGCGGCGGCGCCACGCCGGCGGCGTGGATCCAAAGTGGGGGAAAGCATTGGATTTTTTTGCAATATTGTTTTAAATGATTAAATACGTATATGTGAAAAAGATAATGATAAAATCGATTTATTTATTTTGAAAAACTATGATTATTTCAATAATAAAGTGAAATAAAAGCTCATATTTGAAAAATAATGGAAAAATTCATTATTGCCTTTTTATGGTGCTGGAGGGCAGGTCAAAAAAAACAAATCCATAAAGTCAAATGCGTCAGAATGAGCCTAACTATGGGCAGTAGTGCAGTCGAACAGGTTTCTCATTTGGCAATATTTGGGCTGTTAGCTAAACGGTGAGTGGAATTCAAACTCTGAAATAAAGTCCAGAATTGCGATGACGAGGTCGACCTTCCACAAAATGCAAAATTCCTATGTAACTAAGAACTACGGTTCAGCATAAGCTGTAAAAACATATGTGTTATATGTGCTGTTGCTTGGAGTGGAAGGGTAATTATCTAATTTAAGTTTTGAGGTGGTCTGTAGCCTGGTTGGTAACGCGCTCGACTGTTAATCCAGTGGGCGCGGGTTCAATCCCCGACCTACTCCACTTCACAACACAAGATTTTAAGCTTTCTCTGAAGTGTACAAAGATGTATGTGGGTTTATTTCGATAAACCCAGATTCATTTTATTAAAAAAAAAACTTATTTTGGATGTTATTTTAGGTGTAAAAATAAAGAAAATAAATAAATAAAGATATATTGTGGTGTTTTTAGTCGAAAGGTGCATAAATTAATAATGACATCAACCAAAATACGTAATGATTATCGGTGGAAAGATAAATTACAATTTGAGAGTAGTCTGTAATCACAGTCCGAGAAACCACGTTAAGGGATAGTAAATTATTATTTTTTTATTAAAATGCAGCCTTGGATGAGCGAAATAATTGGATTTTAACGTTAAAATATCTAATATCAAAATATAATCACATTTTGACACTTTGAAGATCGTAAACGTAAAAATTACCAAATGAATATCGTTTTTTGTCAAGAGAAGAGGAGTCTTAACTATTTCTACAGTACTTATTGTATTAAAATAAATTTAATATAGCATCTCTCTCTCTCTCCTGTCGATTTCCTCACTGCTGAGGGTCGCGATCTCCAAACCCAAACACCCGTTGCTTGACCAATCCCCGCCACGCAGCTCTGTCCTCGGCAAGATGCACTGCCCTGTAGATGGAGGGGGCAACAGTCTGCGTAACTTGGTCCGTCCATCGCAAAGGTGATCGTCCTCTGGGTCTCCATCCCGGCGTGTTTCCCGTGATTATTAGCTTCTCGAGACTATCTCCCTCTCTGTGAGCGATGTGTCCAAAAAATTGGAGAATTCTTTCTAAGCATGGAGATGACGATCTAGATGTGATTCCAAGTTCCTGAAGGATAGAGGCATTTGTCCTTCTTGAAGTCCATGGGATCCGCAGCATGTGCCTCTAACACCACATCTCGAAAGCGTCAACTCTAGCTTTGTCCCTCGCTCGCAAGGTCCAAGATTCCACCCCATAGAGGAAAATAGAGAACACAAGCGACCGCACCAATTTAATTTTTAGCCCTCTGGATATTCTTCGGTCTTTCCATATTTTATCAAGGCGTTTCATAGCGTTCTTTGACATCCCAATCCGTCTTCTGATCTCCGCCTCGCATCCTCCTGCGTCATTTAGCACGGATCCGAGGTATGTGAAACTCTCGACAACCTCCAGGTCAGTGAGTGCACCTGTTATCTGGAGAATAGCGAATCTAGTCAAGTGGAATGAAAATAATTTCGATTAGGTACTTCGATAAAATCAAAGGTTAAACTAATGAAAAGATAGAACGGTTGACCGAAAAGACGAAAGGCCGCATATTTTGGTCAGATATTCCTGGAAGAAAAATATAGCCTTCTGCTAAAATTTACGTGGTAAAAAATTTCAGCGTGGTATGATAAAATCGACCGGTGTCCTAAAAATCGATCAACTATAAATTCTGAGTTTTCCTTGTGATTCCCAGTTAACATAGAATAACGTTTGTTCATTTAATTTCCACCATGAAGAACCAAATTATTAATGCCTCCATCCCATCCTATTTCTTGTTTTAGAATCAAATAAATAAGGTACAGAAAATTCCCCGATTTTTTTTTATTCCAAACCAAATGAACGAAATATGTGAGACGTAGGAGTGGGTTAACTAGTTGTTATTCGACATCTTATATAATTACTGAATCTTAGCGTCGCCACAGCTGAATGCTTCATTTTTTTACCTGGAAAAGTACTTATTTCGATTTCTGTCTCAAAAAACACAGGATAAATATTTTTGGTCACGCAGTTCCCACGCCGCCGGCGTGAGCGTTTTGTCGGCGGCGGCGCGCCGACCATGATTAGCGGCGGCGCGCCGGCGCGGCGCTCATGTCTAAGACCAATCATTATTAGGTACCGATATAAAATTCAGTAGTTAACGGTCAAATATTGGCAAGTTTTAGGCGACTTATTTCAGCGGGCCAGTCAGAGAGCAACAGTGGCGGATCCAGGATTTCATTTTGGGGGGGGCTGAAGACTAGATTTTTTTTCCGAGATTTCTTTTTGTTGACCTTTTTTTTTTTTTTTTTGGTTCTATATATACTACTGTAATCCATGGTTTTGGGGGGGGGCTTTAGCCCCCTAGCCCCCCCCCTAAATCCGCTAGTGGCAGAGCAAGATAAGCGATACTTGGAATAATGTAATTTGCGCGTCAAAAATATTACGTGCGTTAATCAGGCCGAATATAGTATGGCCAAATATTCGGCCATACTCCTGGCCAAATATTCGGCTTGAGGCCGAATAAACTATTCGTTGCAACATTACTCTTTTCCTTATCCTTGACTGTTACGGGAAATAAGGTAGTCTAGTCAGAAGGCAATGACTACATCGATCTTGCAACATTCATTACTACCTAGGCCTAGACATTTTGTGTAGGTTGTAGGTAGCTGCATTGAATATAACTAAATACGATACCACCACAATAGAATATAATAATATAATGTGATACGATACACACTGCAGTCAGTAATAGAAAGGAAATGATAAGCTCGGGACCCGGATATTAGACTCTATGATTCATTCATATTAAGTAACTATATCCTCCTAATATAAATACAATAGCCAGTGGTAGTAGGCTTACGATTTATTTCTGCGGTCATATAAAACATCATACAGTTATAGGTTATAGGTAGATACTTAAATATCAATGTAGATATCTACAAATTACGTACGGAATAGTCATAACAAATCTATTTATCTATAGAGGAGATAAAACCTTAAAGTACCCTATGTTGTACAAGCTCTCCGATTCCTTTTACTCAAAGCGTATCCGTCCTTGAGACGACATGATCGGTCCAGGTCGGTCTCTGATAGCCGCTCTTTCTCACGTCTCATCATTCATTCTCTCAACAAGCTCAAACCATCTAAGTTTATTCACTTTCATATTCATTGTAATCACTATACCTACTACGCTCGTCTTACAGTCATTCATCTCTTAAATAATACGAGTATGTAATCTTATTTCTTATCCTATCCTCTCATGATGGGACGATTTCATTTCCACGGCATTCAACCCTAATCGCCCTTTCTCAGCCATGTCCACGTACGTCTTCAACCGGTTATCTATTTACACAGAAATGAGATATTTTTACTAAGTATGACTGTCTACAACTCAATTTTCATTTAAACAAAAATGGTTGGCCTTAATAAAGTACTTTCTTCGCAGTTTTTGTTTTACATTTCGGGGAGAGGGGGAGGGGTCTCTCGCCCCCCTATACGCCCGTGCTCAGTACTCAAATATTTGAATCATAAATAATAATTAAAAAAACACAGACAATAATTTATTTATTTTCCATTCTCAGATTTAAACTCAGTCGATTTATTTAATTGTTTACATTACATGCGAGATTGTCATCGTTGGTTCATGATGGGTGTGTGGAGGGATCGCCACTGGATGCGGTTAAGTGAGGTTAATGAAATACAAATATGTATTGCACCGACCAAGTACTTACATTGTATTTATATATAAAGTATACTTCTACGGTTCCCGGAGAAAAACCCATAAGAATATTGCTCAACATCAATAAAGCCCAAAAAATACAAAATCCCTTCAGAAATATCCTCAGCGGATAAAAGCCAAAACTTTCTAGTTGGATTCCAGTAGATGAATTATTTATAAAATGTTGACTATTGTATTGTTTTTATCCGTTTTAGATCCTGGACTGATGCTGAAATCGTATATACTATAATAGATACAATTAATTTAATTTTCAAAATCCCAATTAGATTTGAGCTTTTGTCCCTTGAGCTTTTTTTGGGATTTATTCATGTTGAGCAGTGTTCTTATGGGTTTTTGTCCGGTCACGTACTTCTACAATCTATGTACAACAATAGCTGTTAACTTAGATGCAGTTGCTGTTACATAGTACCTTATCTTCCAAAGAATATATTATAATATGACTAGCTATATTACCCGGCGTTTCCCAGTGGGATAAAAAAAAGGAGTAGGTCTGCCACAGAAAAGATGGGCCGACGATATTATCCCAGTCGCAGTTAGAAGATGGATTGGGAAAGCTATGAGGATAGAGAAAAATGGAAACAAATGGAAGAGGCCTATATCCAGCAGTGGAGAGATGGCTGAAGGATGAAGAGAGAAGAAGAAGACTTTATAGTAAAATCTTGTATTCCAATTTAAGGGCATGGCACCAGGAATGACGCCACAGTCTTTTCCCACGGCATTAAGGTTCAAAATTGCGTGACAATCGCATTATAAAATGGTAAAAATAGCGTTTTTTCCATTTTTTGGGCTTAATTTTGCGTCTATCAAAAAAGTTTACGGTTTTTCCTTAGATTTGAATGCATATTATCAGTACAAAAAAAAATTCTCCGCGACTTTCGGGAAACGAGTTTTCGTCTTTCGGAAAAAAGATCAGAGATGTTTTTTCCAATTTTTTTTTTTGAGAAATCTATTCAAGATATAAAAAATCTTTTACGGTTATTCCCTAGATAAAGGTTCAATGCATCTACCCTATTTTGTTCCAAAGCATATTTAGTAACGGTTGTCGAGATAGGTCTCCCGTTTTTAGAAATGTTTGAAATGTCGGTGTGCACACTCTTAATGCAGAAAAAGGCATATTATATAGTAGGTACGAGTCTTACATTATAGAGTATACGAGTATATACATAAATACAGATTACAGATATTTAAATCAATTATATACCGCAATGCATGAGAAGATATGATTGACTATTGTTTGTTGTAACTAAGTGTATATCTACATACAATTTATTAGCTATTGAATAAATTAGTAATCGCACACTTTGGTTACAATGAGTAGGTTGCCAATAACAATAATATTTATAGATAATGGTATGTAGGTATATTATATATCTATCTAAAGTTGTTGTCTGTTTTGTGCTTTTGTTTGTAATAAAATAAAAATAAATTAAAAATAGATAGATGCTAGTGAGATTTGAACATGGCTTAAAAAGGATGATGAAGGGTTGAATGCATCAGTATAGAAATGAGATCGTTGGGAAAACACTGAGATATAGGATAAAGGAATGAGGTTTTTAGTAAGATGAGTGTGTGTAATATAGTTGTAGTTTGTTTATTTATTATTTTAAGTGAACAAAGTACTTAGGTATAGTATACCTACATATAAAAAATAGACATATTATACAGATTATAAAGCATTGTTCACTAGGGCGAACTTAACGCAGAGCTGCGATTTCTTCCAGTTAACCCCTGTAGTGACTAGAACGAAAGTGAATAAAATCAGATGGTTTGGGCATGTTTAGAGATTGAATGATGACATGACTTACTAGACTGACTATGTCGACCAGATTCACAAAGATGAACGCGTTTTGAGTAAAAGGAATCAGAGAGCGTGTATGACTGCAAGCATGAATGTGACGGAGGCTAGGAGTGTTTGTAAGGATAGGGCTGTCTGACGCTCTCTGCCTACCCTGCAAGGGACGTGGCGTGAGGGTATAGAATTATAGATAGAGAGATAGACATCAGGGGACAAGAATTTTTCAGAGCAGTGTGTATAAAATAAGAATTTTATTATACCTATTCGTTTCAATGCTAAGTTTATGACGTGACTGTTGTACAACCATGAAGGTTGTATGTACATTTATATATTAAGATGCATGTGGCAATACAGCACATCGATAAAATAATATACTTTACTTACTACCTTTGCCATATAATAAGTGTATGGGGCATCCAGTAAATTAGACTAATAGCTAATTCGACTAACAGCTGATTCGACTAATTTAAAACATTTTACATTATTTTAAAATTCACACCAATCGTTCTAAAGATGGTCTGACGATGTGAAGCGAATCGCAGGAGGCAAGTAGATGCAGCATGCCCAGGATAGGGATCTGTGGAAAGTCAAAAGGGAGGCCTATGTCCAGTAGCATTGGTATTAAAACGGCCGAGAAAGAAGAAGATTGTAAATTGTAATTATGATGTGAAGAAGAACAATTTACGACATCGATTTTTAATCGCGTCACAATAATTACGAGAATTATTGTTCTGAATCTTAAAATAATGTAAAATGTATGAAAATAGTCGAATTGGTTATTAGTCAAATTAGCTATTAGTCGATTACCTATTAGTCGAATTAGCATTAGTCGAATTTACTGCAAATCTTCTTAAAAAACGTACTATTGATAACAGAATTATATTTTTTACTTACTTTATAGAAAGAAATACTTCACAAAAATCCGATATCACAATTATTCACTTCACATTTTATTAAAATAACATCAATATTATTATTGATAGTTTGCGATACGAATTCAATTTACACTTCTCGAGTTAACCCTACACGTAATGAGTACCATTTCACTATACACAACACACAAGATAACAAACAGTACGACCCTCTTGTTTCATAAGTGGAGGATGGTAGTTTAGTCACACTATGGGAGACACTATTGAAGTCAATTTAATTGAATAAATTGATAGAAAGTCTGTTAATTTAACACGACTATTATTGACTCAGCATTCGGCGTGTTCTTTATTCCTCAGACGAGACGAGTTGACGAGCGCCGCACGACGTACATTGCGGTGGTGTTATGCTATACTAAATATACTAAGTATTAAGTATAATATAATCTAACCTATGTTATATTATATGTAGCCAGCAAAGCAAGCAGTGTTGTGGCAACCAGTCAGGCCGGTGGCCCCCGTGGATACCACGGTTCATTATATGTACCATACTTATACTGTGCAGTCACCGAGGCAGGGCTGTTCAACCGAACGGAACGCAGACATCCTGAACTATTACCATATCGTCTGTAGAAATGATTATGTTTAGGTAGTATCAACTTAACAATGTACAATACATTTAGAGATGCTGGTACCTACTCGTTATGTAGCAGCTACTATCTTCAAACGAATTAGAATGTTTGTAGATTCAAATTCGAGACCAATCGTCGCTCCAAATATCAGATTACTAACTGAGTTACCCGTGCTTCGCAACGGCATGGTGTCTTCCAATGCTTTGAGCTGGACAAAATGTGACTTAAGGTCCGAACTCCTTTTTCAACGCACTTTCACACGATACCACACATGACCCCACACAACCCTTGGATCCTCTCATCATCATATGGCACCTCCCAGCAAAAGCTTTTTTTTTCAAGAATGGCGACGTCAAAACCTAAAGCAGATCGGTACGAAAGTTTTTGCTAATTTTCACAGCAATCAATCGTAAAATGCGGGAGGCGGGAGTTATGCGAACACTTACAAAAAAATCGTCTTATTTTTATACTTATGTTAGATTTCTGAATAAACCGGGACAAAAGGGCAGGACATATGTCAGGGCCATACTAGAACCTTCTAGTAGGTATATGTAGAGGAGGGTGATATATGCGAAGTCCCTTATCTAATAAAAATTACCTATACATATTATTTAAAAAAATAACTAAATGTACATAACTCATAGAAATTCCAAAAATAACACCGATTTTTTTTTTGCAATAGAGTGAATTTTTAAATTTTTATTTGCAATAGAGTGGTGAATATGTGGAACCGTTTACCCGAAAATGTAATACAAGCACCATCAGTGAACGCTTTCAAGAACAGATTGGATGACTTTCTCAGAACGACAGATGGCACAGACATTGATTTGGGCCCATCAGCCTAGGCTGCTTGCCCAAAATTGATAATAATAATAATAATAATTTTTTCGAGTACCTAATTATCAATTGTCCGCCGCAATAATACTATTAATTTATTTGCTTGATAGAATTTAGCGATTAAATAGGTAGGTTTTGTTGGTAATCACTGATGCACTTCCCTCTCTCTCCAACAGCCTAAAAGCCTCATGTCTTCGGCTGTGCTGACTGGAGAGCGAGACTTTATAGGATATGTAGGTAAATAAATATCATACAATACAATGGAGGTTGTATCGTATTGTTATAGTATGGAGGTGATATACTTACAGCTGTACCCTTCTGCTTTCAATTTAGAAGTTCTAAATAAAAATAGACGATATTACGTCCCTTTCTTATTAAGGGCCTATACTATGCACTGAGCATAAATCGTTCTATTTTCGCTTCAACTTTTTCAAATTTCGTATGAGAATGTTAGCCCGAAATAAGAATAACGTAAGCGACAATGTGAATAATACCTTTTTAAGAAGAGCCCGGGAACAAATTAAAAATCTAAAACAGCCGATTTGTTAAGATTATAATTACCAGTATTTTGGCTAAATTATACTTTTACATCTGAAAAACTGAACGGAGAATCCTCAGATCCCCGTAAATTTCAGGGGTACTTTAGAAATATTATTTTATTCAATAAATTTTTAAATATTGTAATTCTAAAATAGTCAATCTGTAGTCCATACTTTCATCTATCACTGTCTTCAGTTTCAAGACGATTATCTTAGTATTGGTTTAGAAAAATTCAGGGCGCCGAAGCCGGATGACAGCATATAGGACCTTATGTATTATTACATGATGTAGAAATTACAACTACTGTTACAATAACAAAATAATGTATTATTGATGGACAATATATATTCATGAACTCCCAGGGCTGCTATTAGGGGCTGCTCCTGGAAGATCATATGCCTGGAACTTCTGGAAGTGTCGAACATCTTAGAGCACTCAAGACAATTTGTTTTTATAAAGTTATTAAGGGCTTGGCACCAAGAATGACGTCACAGTCTTTTCCCACGGCATTAAGGTTCAAAATCGCGTGACAATCGCATGATAAAATGGTAAAAATAGCGTTTTTCCCCATTTTTTGGGGTTAATTTTGCGTCTATCAAAAAACTTTTACGGTTATTCCCTAGATTTTAATGCATATTATCAGTACAAAAAACAAATTTTACTCCGCGACTTTCGGGAAACGAGTTTCCGTCTTTCGGAAAAAAGATCAGAGGTGTTTTTAAATATTTTTTTTGAGAAATCTATAAAAGATATAAAAAATCTTTTACGGTTATTCCCTAGGTAAAGGTTCAATGCATCCCTAGGTAAAGGTTCAAAGCATATTTAGTAACGGTTGTCGAGATAGAAGGTCTCCCGTTTTTAGAAATTTTTGAAATGTCGGTATGCATACTCTTAAGTACTTTCACTAATCTGGTACCAATTAGACCATCTTTTCTTGGCGGACTGCGTTGTGTAAGGATAACATAATAATTAGGGAATCCAATCCCGCATCGAAATCGCGATCCCGCAAGCCTGCGGGATTGAGGTGATCAATCCCGCGGATCCGCGGGATTTGCGGGATTGCGGGATCACTCGATTCTAATAGAAAAATAGATATTTACGGGGTACGAGATAAGGAAAAAACCCTTATTTTAGTCATGCCTTGATAATAGATGCCATCTAACAGAAATTAACAATGTCAGATCTATAACAGCTCCTAGTGCATTTGGATTTGCAGTACTACAGGGGTCAATCTTCTTCTCAGTCGGTCCCGCGGTTACGAGGATCGTGACCACCATGCTCACGGATGAGTCTCGCCCATCCTTCCCGGTCCTGCGCCATACTTGTGGATTTGTACAAATTGGCCCCCGTGACCCTTTTGACCACATATGTCCACCTATCTGTAGTCGTCCCCCTCCTACCGTCAACCGTCCCAAGCATGATTTGGCACTCCAGGCTGTCTGGACCCGCTCTCACAATATGGCCAAAGAAACGGAGCATACGCTGCTCACACTGTGGACAGGCGAGTGGAGACACCGAGCTCTCTCAGGATTGATTCGTTGGTTCTGTGCTCAGATCAATGCACACGGAGCAAACGTCTCCAGCACCACATCTCGAATGCGTGAATCCTGTGAATAAACAATGTCATTGACCAGGTCAATGTTTGCAGGACGTTATAATAATATTAAAAAAATATTTTAAAAAAAAGGATGCCTCGATGAAAACCTCGAAATTGAACGGGGTGAAAAAATGAACGGGGCGAGAGGGTGGTTTAGTGACAACGGTCTCGAATTAAATATGACGAAGACCGGTGATATTCACTTCTCTGTTAAGCGACCGTTGGGGGTGGATCCAGTAATGGACTCACTTTCTAGTCCATCTTTTGAACCAGTTGACTTAAATAAGTTTCTTGGACCGAACTCTTCAGTGGCCTCCGCACATTGAGGTACTTTGAAGGAAGGTAAATCCGGCTATATTTGATATTAAAAAAATAGGCTCACCTGTGGACTTGAAAAGTCTGTACATTTTACTTATACTTCCACAGCATTATGTCCTATGTCTGAGGGAGGGGGGCAGACGCGTGTTTTTATATTGCAGAAACGAGCAGTGAGAACCATGCTGGGCATGAATCGCAGAGATTCCTCTCGAGATTCCTTTAAGTAACTCCTCACCAGTGCTCACCATGCCTAGCATCTTCATATTTGTTTGTTTATACATAATACTCCCCTGAACTCAGAGTATCACAACTCAAGGGTCAAAAGGTACCAGGTCAAAATAAGACATAAGACCATTAAGGCACAGACTAGCGAAGATGTCTAAAAGCTTCGTGTGTCTCAGTGTGCGTATGCTAAACGTGTTTCCCGGAGAGTTCAAATCGCTGGATGATCCGGCTTTCCGCGAAGGGGTGAAGAAGTACCTACCTCGTTGGTAAAGTATTTAACTCAATTGACGAAATGTTAAAACGATTGATTTTTACATTCTGATTGGCATTGATCTGATGGCATAGGATTAGGAATGGTACCTCCGAGCTTTCTAACTTTATGTCTGATAGTGATGATGCGATTATGTTAATTTTTTGTTTACGATATGAATTGTAGTAATGTATATATGGTGATAATTGTAAAAACTAACGACAGCTGTCCGGATGGGCCTAAGAACGATAGAAAATAATAAACTTTTTGGATCCCGCAAACATGCGGGATCCCGCATGACTAATCCCTCGTTTTGAATCCCGCAAAAAAAGGCGCGGATCCAGCATTTGCGGGATCCCGCGTTTGCGGGATTGGATTCCCTAATAATAATAAATAAATATTTTTTTATTGACCAAACAAATGTGTACTGTGCCAAAAGGCGGACTTATTGCAAAAGCAATATCTTACAGTCAACCAACATACTTTTTTTAAAAATTTCATTATGTTTTTTATTTATATTTATTATTAGACCCCCTAGTCTCAGTGGACCTGGACATATTATATTAATGTTTAATTTTGTTATGATTTCGAATATTTTATGTTTTTTTTCGTAGATATTTATGTGTTAAGAAGTTCTGTCTAGCTGAAATAATTTGGATTGTTTGCTGTAATTATTTTATTTCAAAAATGTCTTGTAAAACTGTTTGTATTCGTGAAAAAATAAATAAATAATATAAGTACATTTTGATTTTTTTCGTGAAACCCTGGTTGTGCAATGAATGACGAACTCATATATTATGCGATCATATCAGTATTTGAATACATATATGTAGCCAGTGGCGAAGGGTAGATTTCTGCATAAGGGAAGCCGGGACTAACATTTCTTATGAAATTACGTCGGATTAGACACTATTATACCTATCATTTTTTCCAAAAGGTAACTCGATGGGAATCGTGTTCTTAGGTAGCTTCGCCCCTGATATGTACCAACATATTAATTAACATAGGTTCAACATCATATTACCCGTATCTGAATAAAAAACACCTGTGTACCTAACATGTGAAAACGTGACCAAATTTTATGTATTGAGTTTGAATTGGATGGCTATATGCCTGCTTAGGAACTTTTCTGTAATTCTGGCACAACTTGTGCGAGGGAGACACATCGATAGAAGTATGACAAAATTCTATTATAATTTCATTTTTTTTTTTAATTTCAATAATAAATTTTATACACATACATATCCACGTCCGCTCCCTATGTGGAGGATGTGGTCGTCACCCAGTTTTTTCAGACTTTTCTGTTCTGGGCTAACTCCGCTGCCTGTTCCCATGTCATTCCAGCCTGGTGCAGCTCTGATGTGTACAGCCTCTGGATGGTCATTGCAGGCCTGCCCAGACGTCTGTTGCCTACAGGGCGATATTGGAGACAGCTGTTGTTGTTGCTATCAGCGGGCATACGTACAATGTGCCTGAGCCAGTTTGGCCTACGAGTCTGTATCACTTGGTTGATACATTTTATGAAAATTTTACATGGGTATTTCATATCAATCATTCACGCATTCATCTGGCTCAGTTGGCAAACATTGTACAGCCTTACAAATTTGGCTATTAGACTAACAAAAAGCCATTTCTGTAATATTTTGATATATATCTCCCCAACATACACTTGTACCAATTCATTCCATGGGCCTTGAAATAATCACCTAATTAGATATGTTTTTTTATTCAGAAAGACGTTATTTTATTTCAGACCCAAACAGGTTCAAACCCCAGCGCTGGCGATGTATTCCAAACTTTGCGATACAGGCTTTTAGCCTAGTGCAAGGTGTGTAGGAAAGTATTTGGGTTTGGGTATGCAAGCCCAGATCCTTTAAAAAAAATCGGTTGAAAGATTTTGGTTAGGTACATGATGTGTGACCTACGCCTCGAAAAACTTAACCCATGGGCGCCAAAGAGGCTAAAGACGGCACCATGTATTCTTTGTTGCTTGAAATAGAATAGGACCAGCTCCCCTCCCTCCATATTTTCGTGTATTTTATACAAGACAACAATTAATACGACTTTCAAGGTTATTATAATCTACCTACACTAAGTACATAGTATACAATAATTTTATGCAATGATTGTGATTAGGAACTTCCTATTTGGTTCTGTTCACTACCGCCCCGCTGTGCAGTAATTAATTATTTTTGCGGCTCTGCATCCAAAATCTAGTGACACAGCTCGTCCAATGATAAAAAACATTTTACTCCATTCTGATGCCTCACAAACTCCTGAAACAGCTGAGTTAAATGATACTGGATTTGGGAATCTGGGAAATCTTTGCAACATTTTGATGGGCGAATATGCTTTAAAGAAGAAGAGCAAAAGAAATCGGGAATTATACACAACGGATCTGTAGCATACCGTGGGGGAGAATTTCAAAAATCCACTAAATCACAACTGTTTTATGAAACATACGAAAAATAAAACGTGCGGCGTATTTTCCTCTTTCTGTACCATATCAAGATCAAAATTTTAGTCCCACTCGATCCAGCTTCGAAATTCTTTAGAAATTTTGTAAATTTTCGAGCGTTTTGGATTTTATTCCTTAAATAAGGGAGGGGCGGATTCGACTTTCGGCCCCATGCGGCTGAAACCCACGCTACACCTTTGCAAGTTCTAAAACGAACAGGACATTTGCTTTTTATTATAACAGATTGGAGCAGAAATGACTAGTGATCTGATCACATTAGTCCAGCGTCCAGTCAATGATCACTCGTGAACCTGGGGTTAATTCACTTGCACTGTATCTGTTAAAGCTCTCCGGAGAAAAACCCATAGAAATATTGCTCAACATGAATAAATCTCAAAAAAGACAATAAATAGCTCTTCAGAAATTAGCTCAACCGATAAAAGTCCTTAATTTCTAATTGGATTCCAGTAGACGAATTATTTGAAAAATATTGACTATTTTATTGTCTATATTCCATTTTAGATCCGCTGATTTATTTGTTTATTTTCATTGAAAGAAATACAATTTTAAAAAATGGAATATTTTATTTTATTTCCAAAATCCAGTTATATGTGAGCTTTTGTCCCTTGAGCATATTGAGCAATATTCTTATGGGTTAAGGAAAAAAATGAAAAAACAAGGAAAAAACTAAATATTTAGATTAAAATCCACAAAAAAAGACTTTTTTAAAAGTTTACAAACTTTATTCACAATCGCCTGATGATGCGGGTGCAAATCATCGAATACTAGTCGCGGAAGCTAAAATTTATTTTGTGGACTGTAATCTAAATATTTAGTGTTTCATTATTTTTCCTTAAAAATGGACCAAGTACCAATTGGTCGAAAATATGGGTTTTTATCCGGTCACGATCTGTTAAGATAGCTACTCATGTCTTCCGATTTAATCAATACAAACATATTTCATTTAACTTATTTTATTAATAGTGAATTCATTCAGTCTTTCTTCTAACAATTGCATGTCGAGAAAATGTTTACAGAGATATTCTCCGTCTAAAAAGAAAACAGGCACTTGGTGTTTGTAGAGCGGGAAGAGAGGGACATTGCTGCCCTGGGTGATGTCCTGCTTCTGCAGGAGGATCCTGCCAGAGTGGAGCAACGGAGCCAGCTGTTCTTCGGCCTCGTGGCACAGACTGCAGGCAGAATGCCCGTAAACACTTAACACAGGCACCTGAGATCCAGGGAGAGAGCGAGTAGCCCTGTAAACCAGTTCAAACAATCCCAGATATGAACATCAAAATCCTACATAAGGACCATTCTTATCCTTATCCAGATTGGTTTTAAGCATAGTCTGTTTGCGAAGAGGTAGGCTTTTTTTTCAAACATTTCTGCAAAGTACGAAAATGTCGCCCACTGAAAATATGTGTATATTATCTAATAGTTATCTACATAACCTCTGTAGTAACAGTTTTTAAATATATAGGTAGTAGAGAGAGCAATTGAGTATTAACATTGATCTGGAATGTAGACAAGTAAATAGCGCTGCAGGTGATATTTTTTTAGAAAAAATGGGTGTGCTAATGAACATGTTTGCATCTAAAAATTATATTGTACAAGACAAATGACGGTGTAATTAGCTCCGCAATGAAATTTTGTTATACAAAACGTAAGTATTCATTGAGATTGGCGCCTCCTCGATTTGCCACCCCTTCAATGTGCCACCCTTAGGTTTTGTGTAACGTGCCTATTAGGTAGGGACGGCCCTGAAAGGACCGTGCATGGTGTGGAGAAATGTGCAACTGTACCCATTCTCTCCGCGAACAGACTTTAATTTGTAATTCATTAAACAAATTTAATTATCAACATGTTTAATAAAAAATTTAACATTTATATAAAATATGGCTTTTACAAAAAATACAAAATATACAATCATGATTAGGTACAATAATATACTCCTAAGTAGGTACTTATCACTACACTATATATGAGTATATAATATATATATACAAGTGTTATATATACATAAATGACCTTCAAAAAATACATGGCTTAAATTAACAAAAAAATATTATGCTGTCTGATATCTCCTAATCAGTTCATATATTATCTGTACGTGAGAGCCAAACTAACCCAACTCCAATTCTGGTAATAATGATTCTTAGTACCAAAATAATTGTAATTTTATGATCTATAATATACGATTATACATCGGGAGATCTGATGCTCTAGGCACCTGGGACTAGGAGATGTGCAGGGACGTAAAGTGAACAAAAATATTAAAATATTATACAGTTTATTTACTTGGCAAATTTTGTTAATAATACCTGCATAATGCACGCAGATACAAGTTATGTGGAATTTATTGTTTACACTTCACTTATTGTTGTATTCACCTACAGATATTGATGGTTGTACAGAATTGAGGTAAAGATGGAAACCCCCGTAATTTAAATTATAAGAAAAATAATACAGGAAATAAAATTTACAGGCATATTTTTTAGATGAATATGGCAGGTATAAAAAATATTATATTCCACAAAAAAACGTATTACTTCATTTTTTCGTTCTCCCATAAAATCACAATTTTGGAGATAGTTTAGTTTAGCTCTGAGGTATAGTTTTGAGTATATTATTATCATGAATTAATATTAACTTTATACATACGTACATATCTACTCACATGGATGGCACATTACATAACACACTGATTTCACATACATACGTCTGCATGCGTAACTTACAATTTCTCAATCATGATAGAAGAGGCTCCGCCCCCACCATTACAGATGGCAGCCACCCCCTTCTCTCCAGGTTTTAGGGCGTGCACAAGATGCGCCACGATACGCGCACCAGACATGCCAATGGGATGACCCAAACTAACAGCTCCTCCGTGGATATTCACTTTATTCCCATCCAATTCTAACATCTTCTGATTGGCTAACACCACCGCACTGAACGCTTCGTTTATTTCCCAAAGTGCGACGTCATCTTTCTTAACGCCCGTCTTCTCCAAGAGTTTAGGAATAGCGACGGCTGGGGCGATGGGGAAGTCAATAGGGTCGCAGGCACCGTCTTGGAAGGCGACTACACGCGCTAGTGGCTTGCAATTGAGACTGGCGGCCTCTTCAGGAGACATGAGAATCAAAGCAGCAGCTCC
This sequence comes from Ceraclea dissimilis, assembly GCA_963576895.1. Classification (NCBI taxonomy): domain Eukaryota; kingdom Metazoa; phylum Arthropoda; class Insecta; order Trichoptera; family Leptoceridae; genus Ceraclea; species Ceraclea dissimilis. The sequence continues at coordinate 18,235,955 of OY756369.1, forward strand.
GTCATTCAGCGTTGAAGCATTTCCAGCTGTAACAGTGCCGTTTTCTTTTTGGAACACCGTAGCTAATTTAGAAAACTTATCAAAATCTACTCTCTTGTATTCTTCGTCCTCTGCAAAGGTCACAGGGGGTTTCCCTTTCTTCTGTGGAATATCAACGGACACTAACTCCGCGGCAAAAGCGTTTTTCTTCCAAGCCTCTGCACTTCTCTTATAACTCATAATGGCAAACTCATCCTGCTCTTGCCTCGTAATGTTTAGTTTCTTAGCAGTATTCTCCGCACAGTTTCCCATGTGGATCTTATTGTAGACATCAGTGAGACCATCAAAAACAATGCCGTCTATCAACTGTACTCCGCCGTACGGAGAGGGTCCGCGGCGCATGTAGTAAGGAACGTTCGACATGGATTCCATGCCTCCCGCTAGCGCCACATTCGCTGATCCTGTCTGAATCGCCTGAGCGGCGAACATGATACTCTTCATTCCGGAAGCGCAGACTTTGTTGACTGTAGTGCATATTGTGGAAGTAGGCATGCCGGCCCACAGTGCAGCCTGTCTAGCCGGAGCTTGGCCTGCCCCTCCCGTGCACACCTGCCCCATGAAAACCTCCTGGACACGGTTAGGTGGCACACAACCTCGTTCTAGTGCTGCACGCACGGCCACAGCTCCCAACTGAGTGGCGGATAGCCCTCCCAAGGCACTTTGGAAAGAGCCCATGGGGGTTCTGACAGCAGACACTATGACTACATCTCTCAACTGCACCTTACTGCTATAACTTCTCCTAGATACCTGTAAGAATTACCAAATAAGTTTCATGTATTAGAAATATCTTTAATGTTTTATTGAATATCTTAATAAGAACGATAACAAACCTTGAATACGCTTCTATATGCCATAATATTGCGCTTAGAATTAATTTTAAGTTGTGTATCAAAAGTACCGGCAGATGCGGGATGTTGACAATATTGATAAGAGAAAGAAAAACACTCGACACAATAGACGAAATAAACTTGAATCGGACTTTAGCCTAGAACCCGCCTACAGCTCTGGCCGGAATCTGAATATAAATTGAAAATATATAAAACATATGTAAGTATATAACAAAACCCAACTTCCATTTACGACGACCAACTAAACGTCAAAAAGTAATGTCACATTCTTCTTCTTTTTCTTTTAAAAAGTTTATTTACTAACTACCAGAGTCAAAGCAAAAATTACGGTCTTATTAACGTTTTTTTTTTCATTAAAATAAATACTGTAAAATAAATAAGTCCATTATAAGGAGGTAGTTCACAAAATGAGTTGTTATGTGCAAATTTTCTGTAGATAATAATTTTAAAAACACAATGAAAACACCGGAAATATGTTGGACTTTTTTGTGACAGTAAAACTCAAACTTTTTACGAATGGCAACATTTGTGTTAGCTGTCAAATGTCATACGAGAAGTGAACGTCAAAAATTATGTCGAGTGTGTCGATGTTTTATTTTTGTTTTTTCCTTATTAATAATTGATCTCAATGTAAAAAGTAATAGAATAGTTAAATTGAAAACATTCTATAATATTAAATTCACGTGAAGGGCAAAGAGTAATGAAAGGACAAGAGTTGTGGAGTGTTTAGAAGAATAGATGTTGAGATGGACAATGAAGAGAGTAGATTGCGCACATTCTCCGAGTGGCCGAGCGGAGCTCCCATGGGGGCTGCCGTGGCTGCTCGATCAGGCTTTTACAGCACGGGACGAGGACTAGAGGTACAGTGCTGGCGATGCGGAGGTCGTATAAGTGAATGGACGACTGGAGAAGTTGAAGACGTTGGAGAGTTACATAGGCGATTGGATCCTTTGTGTCCTTATGTAAGGGAACCACCAACTTCTGCTCCCGTCTCTTCCGCGACGCCACCTCCCGCCCCTGCCCCTACCACTGCATCCCCAGTACTCCAGGATGACACTAATGACACCATCTATAAGATAGATGTACTCCGCTTAATCTCTTTCACTGACTGGCCGGTGAGTAAGAATTTAGACTATCAAACAATTAGGAATATTGATGCTGGGATAGCGGAGATAGGAGCCACCTAGCACAAATTTTGAGTGAAAAATAATGACAAGTGGCTCCTATCTCCGCTATTCCTCACCTAAGTAGTTGGTGAAATCAAGCATGATGATAATTCTAAACAGTACAAATCTACTACTACTACATGTGAGGTTTTTACTTCTTTGTAAATAAATGTAACTTCTATCTATAAAGTGCCTGACTGATTGACGTACTCACTCATCAACACACAGCCTAAATGGCTAATCCTAGGGTATACATTATACATAATTCATACTTTTTTTTCTCTTTGCTCATTAGTAGGTTTCATGTTTTTTTTCTGATACTTCGTAATGTTTGTTGTAATGATTACTTGTTGATAATGTTTTACCCTACTGAGTGCTGAAAAACATTTTTGTTTTAATGTCAATAATTTATGGGGAGTGAATTTTATAGGCTTTAAGGGTAACCAGAAAAATATTTTAAAAATCTCGGAAAGGAAAATGTGAATTTTCCATACGTACTATATAAAGTACCATGGTATCCAACACCATCCAGATGTTAATGGGGGATTGTTAAAGGATTGTTTTGTTTTTTAAGTACTATGTGTAGGACCAAATCACTCAGGAGGTTTGTATATATGTACCTTGATATATGTATTTGTGTCCTATAGAATAATAAAATTAAATTTGATGTATTGTAGGTGAGTTACATATCCCGGGAGTCTCTGGCGGCCGCAGGCTTCTATTACATGAGAGAAAACCAGGGAGGGGACAGGGTAAGGTGCGCGTGGTGCGGAGGCGAGCTGATGAACTGGGCCCGAGGAGACAGTCCACTGGTGGAACATCTCAGACACTTTCCACAATGCCAGTATGCCAAAGCCAAACAGAGGGGTTACCACAATAGGTATGTATTGTATTACAGAAGTTATAAATTGTTCATTGGTGTAGTTCGTAATACAACCTTACTAGAGGAATCCCCCACTCTGAGGACGGCTTCAAGTGTGATCCAATTTGGCTTGTGTGTGACTGTCGTTGTGTTGGACAGGAGAACTCTTCTGTGTTCTTGTCGTCTTTCTCCCTTGGAGGAGGAATGGTATGTTTTTGATGTCCATGTCTGGGAGGAAACTTCCACGGCGTGCCTGTGGCTGCGGCGCCGACCCACTGCCCTGTGGGACTGGACCCTGAACTTATCTTTCTGGACCACCATTTATGTAAATTGTATATGTGGTTTTATTTCCACTGTTTTCTTTTTTGTAGCCATGTATGTATCTGTAAGTAATTGTAAATATGTTTCCATCCTTGGACAAGGACACTGAAGGAACGCAAGTTAGGGGTGGGGTTTGTCGGGGGCTCCCTTCTGGCTAACCTTGAGCCCACCTTTTAAAAATATTTTGCCAAGAAGTGCGAGTAAAGAGGACGCTATATGCGCCTGTGCTACCCGGGGATGCTGAGGGCCATAAGCCCGTGGGAGTCCTTCAATGTTCAGCATGTATTGTTCCTTAATGGCAATAAGCTTTTCGCCCTTTGCTATTAAAAGTAATAGCATATATTGTATTGTTTTTGTATGTATACTATTTATAATATAGATATATTATGTTTAATGTCGTTATGCATATTATAATATGCACTTGCGTAACATTTTTGGCAGAATATTAATACCTAAAATAATATCTGATGTTAGTCATTCATTGCACCTGCGTATAACAAACCATTTTATCATGTTTATTGTTTATATTGATTGTATCATTTAGAGTTGACTGTAAGATAATGATTTTGCAATAAGTCCTCCCTTTAGGACACTACTATTGTCTTGTTTTGAAACTGCTCATGATTTTTGGCTAAGAAACGTTTATTTATTTTTGATGTCTAGCAACAGTGGAGGTAGTAGCGTGCAGAACACGAGCGTGGTGCGAAGCAATGAAGCCCTGCTCGAGGGGGCCGTGGAGGGGGTGGTGCTGGGTGTGGGAGGCGCTGCAGAGAGCGGCATGGCCAACAGGGAAGTACGCGAGCGCACCTTCGCCAATCGTTGGCCTTCACACTTGCACCAGAAGCCTGAGGATTTGGCCGCAGCCGGTTTCTACTATGTGGGTCCCGATGATCAGGTATGTAAAAAGTACTATAAGTTTAAATAAAATTAAATACTCCCTATTGAACAAGTTATATCTCAACGGTCTAGGGAGTTTCTTAAATATCTAGTCCAAAAGTAATTACTGACTTAAGGAAGTGTTTGGAGTTAAGTTGCTCACTGTATACACAAACCCAAATACTTTCCTGCACATTTTGCTGTAGGCTGTATCGCAAAGTGTGGAAAACGTCACCAGCGCCAGGGTTTGAACCTGGCACCTCCCGCTTGAGAGACTGCCGTAGTATCCAACTGCGCCAACCTTGGGCCCACCTCTTAATAATATTTTGCTAGAAGTGCGGGTAAAGAGGTCGCTATTAATGCGCCTGAGCTACCTGGGTATGTGGAGGGCCTTAAGCCCGCGGGATTTTCCTTCAATGCGCCAACCATTTACTACTTAAGTCACTACGTCTAATAACTTTATTCCCATCTTTACGTATTTTCCAACACATTCTTCTTAGTGATCTCATTGTTTATGATATTTTATATTTCAGGTGCGTTGCTTCCAATGCGGCGGGGGCCTGAAGGCTTGGGAGACGGGGGATGATCCCTGGATAGAGCACTCCAGGTGGTTCCCCTCCTGCAGATATCTGGCACTGGCTGGAGACAAGCAACGCTGGGTGGAGGCGTGCATGGGACAACCCCCCGCACTGCAAGCCTTGGCTTGTGGCCTGCAGCCACACACTCTGCGGAAGGCCATCACTAATAGATTAAGGACTACAGGTGAGAACAAATAATCTCCATTCATATATGAGAGTGACTGACAAACTCACTCATTAATGCTGAGGCCAAACGGCTAGTCCTAGAGAAATGAAAATGGGCTTAAAGAAAAGGGATGTTTTTTTATCTCTTAATATAGTAAAAAAATATTATATAAAATTTTCCAAAAAAACGTTTCTTAAAGAAAAAAGGATTAAAATTTGTTATTCCATTCTCCAAAAAAGACTGTCATCAAGGCTAAATGGGTGAGAGTAGTTTGTTTTTCAAAAAAAAATTCTCCTCCAGTTTTTTCCTAGTGCCAGATTAGTTAGACTCTACTGTATTAAAGTGTTTGCAACACAATAACATCAACTGTCTGTTTGTCCATTACAGGTACACCATTTCCTGATACAGAATCTCTCATAGACGCCGCCCTTAATGAACAGCTCAATGAGCAGGGCTTCACCCCCCCAGAGACAACTGCCCCCATCCCCCCCACACCGGCACCTGTTATCTACACTAGTTTTACGGGGTGAGTGTTATACACACAATTGTAACAGAAAATCTTATTGTCCTTTTATTCTTATCATTTGCCTAGTGAAAATACGGTCCTTGCATGTTTTTTTTTTTATTTTGGTTTTCGCTACATTAACTACAAATTAAGGTTTTCCAAAAATTTGAGATTTTAATTTTGTATCTTTGTGGATATATTTATAAAATAATGTCTCATATTCGATTCCAGTGCAAAAACAGGTTTTTGACTGGCCGCCATATTGTGTCGTCACATTCCCCAACTCGTCCATACATAACCCACAAACAATCCAATTTCTGACTATAAATTTCATGACGTCACAATCATGTTAACCGATGAGCGCTCGTTTCAGAGCACCTGAGAAAAATGGTTCAAATTAACATTTTCAATTAATTATTATAAATTAACGGTGAATTAAAATTACATTTCATAATTTTATTTGTAATTCTAGTAAGTAGAACTACTGATTTAATATATTTTTCGATTGATAAAAAAATGCAAGTACCCTATTGTGTAAGAAAAGTATTTGGGTTTGTCTATCCAATCCCAGACCCCTTAGCGACAAATTCTGTAATATTATATTAGAGTATATATTCCTAAACTTCATTTATTACAGATTGGATTCAGGGAGTGAAGCTAGAAGTGAAGTTAAAAGTGAGGAAAGAAAAGAGAAAAGTAAAGAACAAGTGGAAGAGGAAGATAAGGAGAAGGAGGTGGTGGGGGAGGGGGAGGGAGATGCAGTCAACTTGGAGGAGGAAAACAGAAGACTTAAAGAGGCTAGGATGTGTAAAGTGTGTATGGATGCTGAGGTAATCACCTCTATTCAGATTATATTTATCTATGGATTTAAGATTGCTGGCTCTTGGAGCACCATGTTTCCTCAGGGCTGCGTTTTTTGCCATTAATTTTCACTCAGCGAGTCAACGGGCGATTATCGCACGAAGACAGAACGCATTTGGGTGATTGTTCCAATTGGAATTGTCAAGCAGAGATAGAGATATGAGAATACTAATAAGAGTGAGTTGATAGATATACATCGAGATAGCGATATCACAGCACTCTTCTTTGGTAGAAAGTGATAGACATATTGCATGTCAATAAGAGTGAGTAACAGCACGGGCGAGCGAATATCACCCAACTAAATAGTTGGGTGTTATTCCCAACAACCGAGCGAATCAACTATGTACATAGAACACGTTGTATCACACAACCGGTTGACTCGCACAGATGATAGAACGGAGAACAATAAAACCATAAACAATCGTGCGAATCACTGAGTGACCCCAGATTATATTTATCTATGGATTTAAGAGTGCTGGCTCTTGGAGAAACATGTTTCCTCAGACTTATATATTTTCTTTCTCATTCTGTCCACAGAAATTATTAGCATTACCTCTTTAAATAGAACAAATTATGTTTGTACGTACACAATTGTAATAAGTTGTCGTATTGTTGTGTTTTCAGGTTGGCATCGTATTCCTTCCGTGTGGGCACCTTGTGAGTTGTATACAGTGTGCTCCGTGCCTCACAGCATGCCCGCTGTGTCGTGCCCCCATCAAAGGTGTCGTCAGGACGTATCTCTCATAACACACCCTCAACACCCTGTATATAATAGACCTCTATTGTGTAAATAGTAAATTATGTAAGAACATTATATCAACAATAGTGTAATATCTTCAAACTTTGAATGTGAACTAGCTGAGATGGTGTGGTCTAAGGAACCTATATAAAGGTGGGAAGAACTATTGAACATTGAGCCCCTTCTATATCTATGACAAATCTATGGTGGATGCCATTTTCACCGCAAACATATGATTGCGTGTCATGTTGGTTGTCCACAATTGCATGAATCCTGGTGATATTTCAGTGATTTTTGCAACTCATATGTATAACCAGTGTGGAAATAATTTTAGGAATATAACCTATGTAATCAAATGATAAATTAGCATACTCTACATCGAGAAAGAAATGCCGGAGGCGATCAATTTTTGTCTATGGCTTTATCCGTTAGGACTTCCTACATTTATACAGGTTCCCTAGTTTGGGCATGTGGAGAGAATGACAAAAAAAATATAATTCTGAATGAGCTAGTGGACAGTCCAAGAGTTATCTGGAATGAACATATTGAACATACCGGATACTTAAGGATGGGCACGTATTGGGTGGAAGAAATTTTAGTGTGTGATATGATGAGTGTTATGAAGATTGCGGAAACGAGAGACGTATGTGAAAAAGTATGATTTGTTCTGTAGTCTCTCCATATCCCACAAGGGATGCGGGGTGATTGATAGTTGAGTACATTTCATAATAACATGTGTTGACACTGGGTCAATAAAATATCTCATGTGGAAAAAATGTTTTTATAGAAAATATAAAATAGTACTTTTGTAGAACTTAATAATTTATTATTTTGTGAGAAATTTTAGAGTTACATTGTTCAAATCAATAATATAAAACTATTAAATCATGTTTTGTGTGTATTTTTTATTGTTAAGGTCCTATATGCTGTCATTGGACTTCGGCGCCCTGAATTGTTCTCGGCCAATACTGAGAGAATCGTCTTGAAACTGAAGACAGTGATAGATGAAAGTATGGACTACAGATTGACTGTTTTAGAATTACAATGTTTGGAAATTTGTTGAATAGAAAAATATTCCGAAAGTAACCCTGGAATTTATAGGAAGAATCCATGACTCGTTCAGCTTTTCAGATGTAAAAGTATAATTTAGCCAAAATACTGGTAATTATAATCTTAACAAATTGGCTGTTTTAGATTATTTAATTTGTTCCCAGTCTCTTAAAATTCACATTGTCGCTTACATTATTCTTATTTCGCGCTAACATTCTCATACAAAATTTGAAAAAGCTGAAGCGAAAATAGAACGATTTTTGATCAGTGCATATAAGCCCCCAAAATGAATCTGTAAGTAGAGAGCTGTGAATGGCTGTAAAGTGGCGATTTACAGGATGTGGAATCGTATATTTAAATTTGCCGCTCTCAGTGAGGTTGCCACACGCCAATCTTGAAACGTGGTTAAGGTGCGTTCATACATACTTGAAAAACATAAAAATGGAATCTACTACAAATGGCCGAATGCCAAACGGCCGACATGGACAAACGGCCGACAGAGACAAATGGCTGATACGACCAACTGGCCGACTGGTACAAATAGCCGAAAGACGAAAGGCCGAAATCCAAACGGCCGACATGGACATATGGCCGACAAGTACAATAGGCCGACATCCAATAGGCCGACACGGACAACTGGCCTACAAGGTCGATTGGCCGACAGGACGAATGGCCGACAATGACGTTTTCAATCAAGATAATAGTTAACAAGCATCGCCCAGCAGACATGGGACATTACTGTAAAAAAATAATGTTGACCGGTTATGTTGTTTTTTATTTATACTAGTAAGGTTTAATTAAGCGCTAAAAGGCACCTGCAGCCGAAACAAATGAAAAACCGTTTTTAACGCCTAAAAATTGTGAACCTTTATGTTCGCTGGAAAGTTGAAAAAGTAATGTCCCATGTCTGCTTGGTGTTTTTGATCTAATTCGTGTAGCGGCTACTCGCGGCGCTAGTAGTAGGTAATTCTTTCAAGTATGTCTCATACTTATTAAGTATACAGTGGTTACATAAATTCAGGAGCAGCTATTTAACCTTGGGTGCTATTGGCAAAAACAGTGTTACCGTTGTCTTTTTTTTTCAGAAGTCTCACCGAAGCCTGCGATAGTAGAGTACAAGCCTACATCCTCGAATTCCATCACCGCCATGAGTGGTGACGTCACCTTGTATCGGTGACAAACACATTGTCTCGGTGACAAACACTTGAATTACGGAATATTTTTTCCCATACAATTTAGATGGCGTAACCATCGTCAAATGTCAGTTGGGCCCGGCCTTCATGAACAATATGGCGACGGCCTCGGTCTCACGGAGCAAACTTGGTTTAGTGTTGCTTGATGTGATAATAAGATATGGTAACATTTTTTCGCTACTTTCAAATTATATTTCGGAACTGTTGTTTAAAAAACTAGCCAAATTTTGGATTGTTAGAATAAACTGGCAACTTTGTTTTGCAAACTTGTGATGTGATCATTATTTCAATCTTTTTTTTGTGTCGGCCATTCGTCCTGTCGGCCATTCATCATTGTCGGCCAGTTGTCCGTGTCGGCCTATTGGATGTCGGCCAATTGTACTTGTCGGCCATATGTCCATGTCGGCCGTTTGGATTTCGGCCTTTCGTCTTTCGGCCATTTGTACCAGTCGGCCATTGGTCATGTCGGCTATTTGTCCGTGTCGGCCATTCGTCCTGTCGGCCGTATGTCCTGTCGGCCGTTTGTCCCGATCCCATAAAGAATGTATGTACATACTTACTGTGCGCACGTAATATTATTTTTGTTAATACATAGAAGCCAAGATAAAAGTCCCCAACGATAGTTTTCATTATTATGGTGAAGTATACGATGGTTTAGTGACGACAAAATGACGTCACGGTATTTAAAGTATTTAAGCCAATGATGGTCATCGGGCCTTGCGATCTAGCTAAGAAGGTATTATTGAAGATTATTCTTTTTCTACAAAACGAATTTTAAAATTCCTCAACTCAATTTCAATTTATTATTTAACGTACCTAGTTATTAATTTGACACTAAAGCTGGGGTGAATTTGGTAAACAATAAAAGTGAAAAAATGAGATAAGCCGTGAGGAATATATTATAACACAATGATATAATACCTAATTGATGCTTTTTATTCATGATCACTTCACATTATTTTTTTAATAATGAATAATAAAAATTAATAATGCCAAGAGTGTGAATAAACCTTTATCACGGATGCTCTAGTGGCACACAGCTCAAGATTCACATTTTATGTTTTGAAGTTTTACAAATGATTAATTATTGTTAGGAAGAACATAACACTTGAGAAAACATATAATTTGCAATGAAAAAGCGATCAATTTGCCTATTAAGTATACTTAAAACTCATACTGAATAGTGAATAGGTACCTATTCATAAATATTAGTGCGTAGGTAGGTGAGACGGTGTTGCTAGTATTAGTGGAGTTGTGTTCCACTAACGCATCCGGATCCGGCCATCTTGCATTCTTGCATTGTTGTCAAAGCGAAAAGCGAAAAATTCGTGTTAGTCGCGGGAGTGTTTGTGAGAAGTTTCAATATTTTTAAATGTACATATTGCATTGTAAATAGTTTATATCTTATGTATAATTACATTTTATGTGATACTCCACCAACCCATCAAACCTCACATGTGAGTAACTATAATGTATTTGTGCACGTAGTTTTGCCTTGTAGTTTTCTCACTCACAGCTTCAATGGCGGATGTTGGTCGATCACATTGTGAGTGCATAGTATTGGATGTAAAATTAATCGAAAATCAGTCACACCTTTAGAATTAATAGTAATCGCTTCAGTGCTTGCTTGTGGATTTGGTTGTGTGTTGAAAAAAAGTGTAGATTGTAGAAAAATGTGTGAATTTGTTTGGTCTGGTGCCATGTAGTATAAAAATGGTTGTATAGTAGGTATGTATGATGTACTTGTACACAGTGGTACATAGTTCAGTTCCATTCACTTCACACTCGCGAGTACATTCAACATTGTATTGTGTATAGGAGAGTAAATACAAATTATGTACCTAGCATCAGAGTTTTCTGTTGGAATGTTGGAGAAGGGAGGGGCAGTATGGAGGAAGCGAGGAAGATAGGAATGTGATCATACGGGATGCTTGTGTTCTGTGTTGCTTTATATACCAAGTTATTATATTGTGTTAGGTTTATATACCAAAACAAGAAGTAGGCAGTGAGCGTTGTGTTGTTGATTGTGCTGGTGTGTGTTATATCAAGTTATATTATGTAGTGATGATGACGTATATAGTTGGATTATATACTTTAATATTGGTATGTATACAAGCCAATGTTGTTTATTGTTTGATTCCTGGAAGTGTGAGTCAGGCATTATGGTGATTAAAAAGGGGCATAGGGCTACCGGATGTCGGATGTAATCGTCCTTAAATATATAAACAAAACCAGACTAAAGTTTAACACATACAGCCCTAGGAAACACTTGTGTATAACCAGTATAACCCAAAGATGTCAGAAATGTCCCAAGCGTAGTTCGTGCCACGACGCTGTTTTACGATTTTTTTGAGGAATAAGGTAAGAGATAGGAGATAATTGTTAATGAGAGAAATGATCCTAATTAAATTGTCTGTGAAAAATCTTTTATATACGCGTTTTCATAGGTTTAAAAGTTTGCCCACAGCAGCGGCCGGTCGTAGTATCGATTTCTTTTTGAGGACGGAAAAAAAATAATGTTCTAACTCGTTTTGTTGGAAAACCGTAAGAGCTAAAACAAAATTGTCTAAGAGTTGAAAATTGTAAATCGATTGCTATAGTTCTAGCTACAAAACAAGCCGCCATTTGTTTTCGTAGGACTAATAGTTTTTGAGTTATTGCAAGAAATTCTTGTGATCGAAATGTTATTCTGTAATGTACAAATTTGTTGCAAGTTGCTGTGTTTATTACGCCCTATTAAAAACTCCTCGCCCCCATATCCCCCTGCCATTATTTTCACGTCGAGGCCTACAGAGTACACGGATCGCGTAATAATAATGATTTGAGTATTCTGGGCGCCGTTTAGCGATAAAATCGCCCCAAGGACACTTTACATTTTATAATATCCGCCGAGATGCCTGGAAAGATCTGGCAGAATATGGTTTATTGATTTTTATCCGATTGTAACTTTTTTATACCGCTATGACAATTATTACTTTTATTCGTAATTCGCGGGCCGAGGGGAATCCCGGTATAGAGGATTCTGGTATTATCTAGACCAGCGGTTCCCAACCTTTTTATTCTGGTTACCCCTAAGACTTATCATGAGAACTGTTTTGGCGGGGGAGGGGGTTTGGACGGAGCGAAATACTAAAAACTGTTTACCAAGAAAAAAGCGTTGAACGGTGAGGTGAATTTTTTTTTGTCATGTTGGAAAATAAAATAAAAAAAGGAAATCTCTGAAAGTTAAGAACTAAATTGCTGACCTTGACCAAAAAATTCCGTATTTTATATGCAAACTTTCCAAAACATACTAATTTAGTTACCCCGCCAAATAGCTGTTTCACCGCCAGGTTGGGAACCAGGATCTTATCAATGATAAGGGTAATCAATAACATGATAAGTTATTATATTGATTAGATAATTTCATTTTTCTACGGATTTGTAATACTATGTCATTACAGACTCTAGCTTTGTAGGTGCTGTGTTGTGACAATGCTGACATCCCCTAATGTTTTCTGAGATAGAGAACGGGTCGCGGTGTGGTTATACGAATGCGCTCATCAATATTGACCCATTTTTCTTAAAAATTTCGCCCGTGGCGACAGCTGTTGAATATCAAAATCTTAAAAGCCCCCCCCCCCCCGCCTAGCTTCGAAGCTGGCGATGCCCATGGATATGTATACCTAACTAATCGCACCCTATAATCACTTAGATAACGAAAAAGTATATAATACATCGTTTTAGCCATGTTGTATGCTATCGCTGTATAGCCTGTGCGATATTCACACCACTATTGCTATTAGTAATTTTATTTTATTTTAAAGAACACACGGCGCAAGGCCATTAATACATAAAGTTAACAGATAATGTCTTCTACAATAGTAGATTCATTAGAAACAACCCTACCAGTTGGGTGGCTTCATTTTGTAGTTAACGAATTGGAGTTTGTGTTACTCTACATTTGGGAAACTGTGGTGCAGAGCGCGTACTTCTGTTGCCAGTTACTAGTCCTCGCTGGTCTGGTTTTTCTGTGTAAAGTCTACGCGGAACACCTCTTCAGAAGCAAAAGACTTGCCGAGATGAAAGGGTAAAGACTTTTCATACTATACCTACGTGATTTAATAACATTATTTTAAAACATGTACATAATACATCCAACAAAATTTCGTAGGCCCTATTTGTATTTTTTTTAAATAAAGGATCTGGTCTTGCAATGCTTGCATAAGTTGCATACACAAACCTAAATACTTTCCTGCACACCTTGCACTAGGCAATTTTTTTTGCACTTTTAATAACATTATTTATCGTAAAGATTTTTATATTGCGATTTCATGATAACTTTCTTTGTCATTTAATGTATACGTGTCTTTGTTATCGGCACTTAGTAATATCTAATTATTTTATTGATTTGTTTCAATAATCTTTTTATCTATGTCGACAGCTCGGTAACCCCCCTTTTTATTAAGTCGCACATATAACACATAGAAGGTCACAATTCAAATACTTATCACTTTTTTCTAATCAAGTACATAATAGCAGTTCTATGTTTTTATTTAACACGCTGGTACACCAAACTTTGTTTACTGTACCTCCATGGTTTAAAATTATTAAATGTTAAAGCCCTTATGTCTAACTAAAGAACGGCGCCTAGTATCGCATTATAATATCCAGATAATATTAGTTGGTAATTTAAACGAAACACGGATTCGTCCATATGGAGTCCGAAAGTTATCGTTTTTTTTTTTCATTTTTTTTTTAGTTGTGCAACTTGTTTGGAATTATTCTACGTCGTTTTCATAGAAAGATATAAAACGTGATTAGATAAGATAACATTATCTATCCACTGGCGCCTCACAACTTCTTCTTGGGGCAGCTGCCTTCCCCCCTAGAGATTGGAATCCATTACAATGCAATAGTTTCACAAAAAACCTTCTGCACTCTCTCACAAAAAAATCGCCTGTGGTGCTATTTACGTATTTTTATACTAGGTTTATAAAAGTTTAGAATTTTGGTTACCCCCCCCCCCCTCCTCTAGCTCCAAAGCTGGCAATGCCCATGCTCAGGAGTCTGTTCTAGCAGGAGGAATCTCTTGGGATGCTGAGCTCCAGCTTTGCCTCCATATCTCTGGGGGCCTTCCCGGCTGGCGTTGCCCATCTGGGATACCATGCAGTGCGAAATGTGGTATCCTTGAGGTGTTCATTCTTTACAACTGACTAGTATAATATGTATATACTAGGATCCCCTCATGCTGACTTATGTGTTTTTCTTTATCAAAATCTGGTGATGTGGCCTGGCCTTACGAAACACAATACGAAATTGTATCAATATTATTATTATATAATATGAGATGAACTCAAGCAATACCTGTTATTTATTATACGCCATATTATCAGATTCTGATTCTAGGTACCCAAAAGACAATAGTGTTTTACTACACTTTTCTTGTTGAACAAATTATACTAATATGAATTTGCGAAGAGTTGCGATCGAACCTATTCGAAAAAAAAACTGTTCCTTTACGAATCGTATCTTGTGTATTATTATATGTAATTATAATAATAGGTATGAGGGTCGAGGGGTGGGTCGCTGCAAAGCAGATGCGAGATTATAATATGGAACACAATACACTACGCATACATAGCGAGTACCAGCTGGTGTCTAGTCTGCTTTCCTAACAGAACAGACTAGGTATTGTTGTACATAGTATCTTGTTTACTAACTATACCTACAACATACCTAATATGTACTACATACGTGCGACTTATCGCAATACGTACTTAGGGAGTGTATGTAGGGAGTGTACCCATTTAATGTTTTATGATCTATATCGACAGCTTATCGATGTATAAACTCATTTTTCTGTAAAAAAAATTGTTGCTAAATTTAAAATTAAAATCAGCTGATTGCCCGGGCGTCGCTAGCCTCGGAGCTGGGAGGGGGGGGCAACCAAAATTTAAAAAAATAATGTAGCATAAAAAACGCGTAAATACCGCCTCAGGCGAATTTTTATTGTGAGACAGTAAAGAAGGTCCTGTTGTGGTTTGTTTATTTAAAAAGGTATATAATACTTTGCACAATAATACGTATGAAAAATGGTTTTTATAAAAAAGCAATAAAAAATAGCGCCGCAGGCAAATTTTTTTTATGAATCTTATGGATTTTCATACTAATTTGAGAAAAAATATGATATGATGAAAAAGATTGTGGTAGTTAGTAATGTGATTTTTTGTGAGGTTTTATCATTTAGTATGAAAAAATATATTCTATTCTATACCCTCACGCCACCTCCCTTGCGGGGTAGGCAGAGAGAACTATTCTAGAGAAAAATATATACCTATTCCAATCTCTGTTGCCCCCCTTGGCGACGCCTATGGCTGATTGCCTCCATTACTTGGTATTTAACAAGTAATAATGAATACGTAACACTTCTCAGTATTGAAATCTTCTCAAGAAATAGTAATTACATGAATGGCTGAAGAGATTGTAGGGATTCCTCATACATTAGTAAAACATTAAGGCCCTATATGCTGTATTGCTGTCATTGGGCTTCGGCGCCCTGAATCTTACGCAGCCAATACTGAGGGAATTGTCTCGAAACTGAAAACAGTGATAGATGAAAGTGTAGACTACAGGTCTGCTGTTTTAGAATTACAGGATTCGGAAATTCCTTGAATATAAAAGTCTTCCGAAAGCACCCCTAAAATTTACGGGATCCGAAGAATTTCCGTTCAATTTTTCAGATATAAAAGTATAATTTAGTAAAAATACTGGTAATTATAATCTTAACAAATCTGCTGTTTTAGATTTTTAAATTTCTTCCCAGGTTTCTTTTAAAAAGGTATAATTCACTTTATCGCTTACGTTATTCTTATTTCGGGCTATTATTCTCATACAAAATATGAAAAAGTTGAAGCAAAAATAGAACGATTTTTGCTCAGTGCATATAAGCCCTTAATCAATTAATCTATCGGATTCCTTTGTTTTCCTAGTAATAGATAATAGACCGGTGTTTTAACATTAAAAAAGGGGGTATAGCGTAGATAATTGTCGGAAAGCTGGAAACTATTTGATTCCCTTCATTAACATGCAAAGAAGGTTTCTCTAAGTTTGCACCAATTTTCCGCTTGTGCTAAGTACAGGGTGACCCATAAACCGAAAAAATAATGTACTTTTTTCAGTTTTTCAGTAATAACTTCTAAACTATGCTTTCTACGAAAATGGTGTCTTTTTATAAATTAAAGTACATAATATTCTGCGTCGTTTGAGCATAAATACTTCTTTGTACCTAAAAAAATATTGTGATACAGACACTGTCAAGTACATATGAATTTTCGGAACAAATTGAAATATTCGTATTTTTCACTTTTGTTGTTGAATAACTCCCCAACTCAGGTATTTACGGTAATATTTTACTAAAAGTATTTAATTGTGGGTCAATTTTCTCTAACTTGTGATTAAAAGTTTAGACCTACGGCACACAGTTAAGGATGCACAGGTATTTAGAGAGAGACGAGTGAAATAAAGAAATTTATTAAATGATAGATTTAGATATGTTAAATTTAAGCTAATTTAAATTTTACGATTTCATTTTATTAATGTATAGTTTTGTCAATTAAAATCTGATTTTTAATACTGTTACGCCACTGCCTAATATTTTATATCGAAAAGAGTATTTTTTTTACATTCATTGATTTTATTAAAATATCTCCTAAACGGTAAGTGTAATGAAAAAATATTTATCTCAAAATTTATCTAGAATAATTTCTCTATATTACATTTGAAAAATAATTTATCTAATTTAAATACTAAGTGAGGTAGAATTGATTAAAAATGGTATATAAAAAATAAGTTCATACATGCCGTCACTTTTTGTTAAATTACTTCTAAACCAAGCAATGTAGCGTAAATATATTAAATTGCATTTAAAGCGAAGTAAATTTTCTATTAAATGAGTATAACAAAATTAATTTGTGATTTATAATAAAAAAGTACTAGATGATCAAAGTTGATTTTGTGTAGAGGCACATTGCTATGTAAAAACATTTTGTATGGGAAGCGTTGAATTATTTTACTAAATATTGATATTGATCATCTAGTACTTTTTTATTATAAATCACAAATTAATTTTGTTATACTCATTTAATAGAAAATTTACTTCGCTTTAAATGCAATTTAATATATTTACGCTACATTGCTTGGTTTAGAAGTAATTTAACAAAAAGTGACGGCATGTATGAACTTATTTTTTATATACCATTTTTAATCAATTCTACCTCACTTAGTATTTAAATTAGATAAATTATTTTTCAAATGTAATATAGAGAAATTATTCTAGATAAATTTTGAGATAAATATTTTTTCATAACACTTACCGTTTAGGAGATATTTTAATAAAATCAATGAATGTAAAAAAAATACTCTTTTCGATATAAAATATTAGGCAGTGGCGTAACAGTATTAAAAATCAGATTTTAATTGACAAAACTATACATTAATAAAATGAAATCGTAAAATTTAAATTAGCTTAACTTTAACATATCTAAATCTATCATTTAATAAATTTCTTTATTTCACTCGTCTCTCTCTAAATACCTGTGCATCCTTAACTGTGTGCCGTAGGTCTAAACTTTTAATCACAAGTTAGAGAAAATTGACCCACAATTAAATACTTTTAGTAAAATATTACCGTAAATACCTGAGTTGGGGAGTTATTCAACAACAAAAGTGAAAAATACGAATATTTCAATTTGTTCCGAAAATTCATATGTACTTGACAGTGTCTGTATCACAATAATTTTTGAGGTACAAAGAAGTATTTATGCTCAAACGACGCAGAATATTATGTACTTTAATTTATAAAAAGACACCATTTTCGTAGAAAGCATAGTTCAGAAGTTATTACTGAAAAACTGAAAAAAGTACATTATTTTTTCGGTTTATGGGTCACCCTGTACTTAGCACAAGCGGAAAATTGGTGCAAACTTAGAGAAACCTTCTTTGCATGTTATTGAAGGGAATCAAATAGTTTCCAGCTTTCCGACAATTATCTACGCTACCAAGCTGAATTTCCTGGGCTATAACGGAAATAACAACAATATGACACATCGGAAGTAGATTAAAAGATTATTATTATTACTATCATGAAAAACATCTTTATCTTTCATTCAGTTAGAACGTGGCGGAAATATTCATTTCCTTTCCCAATATATAAACAAACAATCGTATTATTGTAATCCAGTATTGAAAAACATCGTGAGTAATACTAGTACCACCTATCAGTAAATAATAATATTGTTTGTATCCAAACTCCAAAGTTAAAGTGACTGTGTACTTTCTTTCCCTTTTATTTGTTGGAAACAGTTTAACCATTGACAACCATCAGTTCCCTTACTTGGAGTACGTAAACTGAGAAACGTTACTTTTGGGTAATTATTGTTTTTTTTTTACCACTAGTGGTTTTATTGCTGGTGGTCGGTAGTCTGGTAGGTAATGCGCTCGACTGTTAATCCAGTGGGCGGGGGTTCAATCCCCGACTTACTCCACTTCATAACACAAGCTTTTAAGCTTTCTGTGAAGTGTACAAATATGTATTTGGGTTTATTTCGCTACCGATTTATATTTTTATTTTTATTTTATATTTGGGTTTATTTTTTTAAATGAATCTGGGTCTATACCCAGATTCATTTAAAAAAAAGTGGATGATTGAGGTGTAAAATGGGTCCCAGTTTTGTGATCTATAAGCGTGCCTAGCCATTAATTAGATTTTCGACGAAATTCAAACATTTGAAATTCACGAAACAACAAGCGCCGCCCCTGATGGGTTGTCCAATGTCCGCTATTGTTTTGTTGTGTCGATCGCCGCTTTTGTCATTTCGAAAATAGGGGGCAATATTTTTTTTTTTGATTACGAAATTTCAGAAATGGGACCATTTCCTTAATTAGGGATGCTATGATCATTTATATTATCGCGATATCGATTTATTCTGAGCGCCAATCATCTGTTATTTTTACATACCTCTCTACCTATTTAATATATACGATGGTTGGCGCAGTCGGTTGAGGCGGCAGTCTCTCAAGCCTAGTGCAAGGTGTGCAGGAAAGTATTTGGGCTTGTGTATTAAAGGCCAGATCCTTTTTTTTTATTAATCTCGGATTAGTATGGAAATTCGCGACAACTACTTATATGTAGGTATTTATTTGCTAGAGCATAAACATGTTTCGTCTATTATCTATCTATCTTTAGACAATCGGGTCGCATCTCCTTTGGGGTACACAGAGAGGATTAGTACCGCACATTCCAATCCTTTCACGGTCCACAGTTCAGAGGAGTTGAAGAAATTGACACTTTAGTAATGGAGTTTCAGAGTTCCTATCTGTGACCGGCGCTAGGACTTTGGATCTTTATTGTCTCTGTATCATTTATTAATCACTGACACTATTATTTGTGTCTGGTGGTGATTGGTTGTTTGCCTGACATTTTATGTATTATTGTTTGATATTTTTCATTGGAGTATTAGTTGTCAGTAGGTAGAAGGTCTCTGCCCACTATAGTGTTATGTTATCACGTGATAGGTACACTGGTACAGTACAGTATGATGTCATTAAGATGACCAGTGGGTGGGTGTAATGCCATACAAAGATACTCCATACTACTTGATATATTATAATACCTACCTGCGTAATGAATTACCAATAAGCTCATGGTATAAAATTAGAAGCGCTCGTCATCACTCTGCACCACAGCTGACTATATAGGGCGCCTTGCATTCATTTTATGGAATCAAAACAACGAAACCCTGGCGAGTAGGATCCCTTCAATATCAAAGGTCCAACCAAGGAGAGGTGTTATTTTTGGGTCATGTGATAAGACAATCCCAGATTACCTTGCCTTAATAGATTTGTTATTTTTTGTGGCACATCCTGTAAATATAAGTGCGTTTAAGTGTTTTGTTTTGTAAACAATATCAAACAACACTCACATGTATAATCAGCTTATCTATTGAGCACAGGTAATGTAAGGATATTATTATCTGTATGACGAAATGCAAACCGAGCCCTTTACACTCTGTTTGCATTGATTCTATTTTTCTGGCACATTGCCACTGTTAATTGTTCAAAACTCTTTTTATTGTTACTTATAACTATGTAAATTTGACGAGTCCAAGTGCCCGAAATTAGGGCCTAGGGACGATAATGAACAATAAACAATAAACAGGTGATATAATGTATTGTTTTTGTTACAGTTCGCGTTGCGTGACAGACTCTGCATCTATGGCCGCCGTGCTCAGTCCCAATGCTAACAGACCGGTGTCTGATTCAAGGCCGTTGATGGCCGTACCAGTGGATGGGAAGGATAATACTGATGGGAAGTATGGGTCTTCTCCGCCCACAAGCAGTAGCCCCTCGTCTAACTCATTGCCCCACTCCTCTTCCTCATCTTCCTCCCAATATGTAGCTGCAAGTGATTCCTCTTTAGATTTACGTAGAGAATCTGACCGCCTCAAGACTCTGCAAGAATGGCCCGGCAAATTTTTCTTGAGTCCGGAAGCAGCATCCAGAAACGGATTCTATTTCATTGGGAGGGGAGATGTTCTCAAATGTTACTTCTGTAAAGTTGAATTGAGTCATTGGAAGAAGGATGATGATGTGGAGGCGGATCACGGAAGATGGTCTCCGCAGTGTCCATTGTTACTTATGAAACCAGTGGGGAACATACCAGCAAGCAGAGATGAGTGTGGCCTCATGGAGTCTGGATTATTCAAGCCAGCCCATTCTATGTACAGGATGGAGGCCAAGCGATTAGACACATATAAATACTGGCCTCAATGCATGAAACAAAGCCCCCAACAACTGGCTGCAGCGGGCTTCTACTACTCGGGTGTGGGAGATCAAACTATTTGCTATTACTGCGGAGGAGGACTCAAAGATTGGGAAGAAGAAGATGATCCCTGGGAACAGCACGCTATCTGGTTCTCCAAGTGCCCCTACGTCATTAACCTGAAGGGTGAAGAGTTCATCAGGCAGGTCAAGGCTAGGTTTGCTGGAACCCCGGTGCTTCCTGCGCCGATCGCCGCCCGCAGCACCCCCACGCCGCCGTCATCCACACAACAGATGGACACTGCTACCACGCAGCCTCCCCCTGCCAAGGATGACGCCTCTGCTGAGAACAAACTATGCCAAATATGTTATGATCAAGATAGGAATGTGTGTTTTGTTCCGTGTGGTCACGTGGTGGCGTGCATCAAGTGCGCCATGTCTCTCACCCACTGTCCAGTGTGCAGGGAACCATATACTAAACTTGTTAAACTCTTTTTTTCTTAGCCTGTGTGTGAGGACTGTGAGGGGTTGTATTGTTGAACTGTTAATTCAATATCACCCGCCGCCCCGAGGTGTGGGCCGGTGATGGAGCATCCCTCTGTCACCGGCCCACAACTCCAGTCGGGTGTCGTCTCATGGCCGTCATCCATCTGAGTGTTATCACTCACTGGCCAGCGTACCATCGTAAATTAACAATAACCCAGAACAAGTGATGTGTATTGATTTGAATAATTATTTTATGTAATAATTGGTTTTCCCCGTGACAATCCCAAATTTAGGGTTGCCGAACGTCCCGGTTTACCGGGTCCGTCAACGGTTTTATGCCTCGTGTCCCAAACAAACCTTTCGGGACGCTTAAGTGTTCCGGTTTTTGGAATAGTTGGTATATTTTTGGGATTATTGTCATTTGTGTCATTTTTGACAGTTTATTATTATTATTATTAATTTTGGGCAAGTAGCCTAGGCTGATGGGCCCAAATCAATGTCTGTGCCATCTGTCGTTCTGAGAAAGTCATCCAATCTGTTCTTAAAAGCGTTCACTGATGGTGCTTGTATCACATTTTCGGGTATACGGTTCCATGTATTCACCAATCTATTGCAAATAAAGTTCTTTCTCGGATTACTGTGAATACAGAATAATGTTGAAATCTGGCAACCCTACAAATATGTTGAGTATTCATATTACATTAGCAAACAATAGAAAGAATGCTGTATCTTATCAAACAATCATACATATTTTACAATCATAATTTCAATCTGAAAGTCAGTCAGTCATTGTGATATAAAGCACTCATTGACCGCGTGACAATGAGTTATCTAAAATAAAATTATAGCTTTGTGCAATCTGACTTAACAATGTGAAATAAAATGTCACAATCACATAATGCAGGGTTCCCAACCTCTTTGTACTCTAGAGCACATTCTAAAATATCGGTAGGGTGGCGGACACCACCTATTTTAATCGACAAACTCCTTCCATAACTTCTCGTTTTCCCATAATTGTTTTTTTCGCTACCAATCCGAGCGCGGCAGCCCTAGAAGGTCGCATTTTTTAAAGTAACATTGTAAACGCGGCACTCAAAAAAATTAAAACTGTAAACAACTGAATAAAAATGATTCCCATTTTAAATTAATGTTTATGAAAAAATTCTGTCTCTTCGAATAGTGACGGGCACATACGAATCGTTCCGCCGGCGCCACGGTGCCCGCGGGCATACGGGGTTGGGAATCCCTGACTTAATGTAATATGTATTGTACTGGCGATTGTAGTGCGGTTTGTCGGGATGAATCACGGGGAAATTTGTAATATAATATTTAATTGATAAAGTACGAATTGTAAATAGATGACGACAATATTAAATAATAGAAGGTCACTTTTATATTGTGTGTCTTTGTGTGTTAATACTGCGGGAATAAAAAGATCATATTATAAACCACCAAATCGAGAGATCTTCGCAACTTAGAACGCCTTTCCATTGAATTTTTATGTTAGATAGACTCGTAGATCGGTGAGAAAATATTTTTTTAAAGGAGTGATGTAAGGATGTAATGTTGAGACGACTGACGGAAGGAAGGAATGGTTTGAATGATGTAGAAATGGTGTTGTAACCAGAATGAAAGTGAATAAACTAAGATGGTTTGGGCGTGTTGAGAGAATGAAAGATAACAAGAAAGATATATTTGAGCTATCGAATTGGTGTGAGGAAACGCGGCCGCCCGAGACTGGCCTGCTCCGATCATATCGACCGTATCCTCAAGGATGGACGCGTTTTGAGTAAAAGGAATCGGAGAGGTATAGATAGATAGAAATGTGCGAGTGAATGGACGTGTATTAATTTGTTGCACTGGTAGTAAAAACAGTTTTTAATTATCTAATTAGAATGGTTGCAAACACCAGTAGTCATGTCCTACAGTTTGGTTAAAAAGTTCAATGGAAAGGTAGCTGTACTTAGGTAAACCCGGCCTTAGGAAGGTGGATATTTCTTCTAAATAGAGCAGTGTAAGACCTGTGAAAGGCGACATTTGGAATGGCAAAATACCCTTAGTTCAAAAATTTACCACGCGCGGCGCTAGTAATTCTTTCATCTCTCTTTCGCACTCCTATATCATGACATTGTCAGTAAATTGTTCTATCATCTATATTCTATACCCCCACGCCACGTCCCTTGCAGGGTAGGCAGAGAGTAAATTGTTCTATTCTATATCCTCACGCCACCTCCCTTGCGGGGTAGGCAGAGAGAACGGATCGCCAGACTTTCCTATCCTGACACACACTTCGGACTTCCATCACATTCATGCAATTCCTCATACATATTCTCTGATTACTTTTACTCAAAACAGGTCCGTCCTTGAGTATCTGGTCAACATGGTCCAGCCATGTGGTTCTTGGACGGTCGCGTTTCCTTACACCTCTTCTTTCACCCTGATAAATTTTCTTCGTTATTCTTTCATCATTGATTCTCTCCACATGACCCAACCATCTCGACTTGTTCACTTTCATTTTAGTCACAGCATCCTTTTTACATTCACTCAACTCTCTAATCATTTCTTTCCTTATTCTATCTCTCAATGTTTTTCCACACATTCTTCTCAACGATCTCATCTCGACAGCATTTATACTTGATTCATCCTTCTTCAGCCATGTCTCACTTGCATACATCAGTGTTGGTACTAGGATGGCGTTGTGCACCAACAACTTTGCCTTTGTCGATACGTTGCGACTTTTTATTATTGGCCCAATTGCCCCATTCACCCTGGTACCTGCTAACTTTCTTCTTTCAATGTCTTTCAAGTAAATTGTTTTGTTAGGAAATTTAAGGAAATTGTAAAAATAATGCCACATTTAGAATAGAACATTTTATTATGGTATTTTCAGACTACAATTTGTTTAGAATTTTTCAACACCAAAAATAAAACGAAACAATAAGGAATGTTTTTATCTTTACCAATTACATTATAAGTAACATTTTTCTTAATACTAACTTTTTTTTCACGCCAAGTAATCTAATAGAGTATAGATCTAATTAATCGTTAATCTAATCCATTTTTAGTATTAAATCAAAAATAAAACTTTATTGGCCGAAAAGAAAATTATAATTTAATTTTTACAATAGTGCTAAAAGGTTGGCTATTACAAGCATGTCTTACAGCCAACTCACAAAACAAATAAAAAAAAATAATAATTAATATTAAATAAGTAATACATATTACAATTAGAGCATAATATTACTAATACACAAGGTATCAATGAATTATAAGAATTGAATACAAGATTGCCTGAAATATAACTACTTGGAGAAAGGATCGATATCAACCATAGCCTCGAACTATTTTCGAAAATCGATTCCTGTTCTTTTTTCATCTTTTTCTTGAACACTGAATTCTATTTACACATTGATATATATCGATGTTAAATACCATCGATACCATTTTTTTTAACATGTTGTTTTGTATTGGTAAAAGAAATAAGATAGATTAATAAATAAGCATTACTTCTCGCATTTTTAGTCGAAAGGTGCATAAATTAATAATGATATCAGCCTAAATACGTATGGCTTACTGGTGGAAAGATAAATCACAATATCGGAGTAGTCTATTAATCACAATCCGAGGAACCACGTTAGGGGATAGTAAAATTGTTTTTTTTTTTATTAAAATGCAGCCTTAGATGAGCGAAACAATTGGATTTTAACATTAAAATATCTAATTATAATCACATTTTGACACTTTTTTTTTTAAATTATATAAATTTGGGAAATTTGCTTCACACATAATTTCACAACATTGTGTTGAAACAAATGAATTTGAACGGATCTAGTCAGTATGACGAAAAATAATTTGATTAGGTACTTCAATAATCTAAGATATTTATTTTATTTTTTCTATTTAAGGCCCTCCACTCGTTTGCGAGTGATCTTAGAAATCCAAGATATGAACACTGAAGATATACACCTATGTACCTTTTATAGAGAGGACGATATCTATCAGGCCCCTAGCATCTCAACCCATATGAGACTACTCAGGTTGAGATGGGCCGGGCACGTACAGAGAATGCCAGACACACGCGTCCCCAAAAGAATTATGACTGGACACCCAGGTGGAAGGAGAAAGGTGGGAAGACCCAGACTGAGGTGGGAAGACGAAGTGAGAAAGGATGCAGCACAGCTTCTCCAGTCAACCAACTGGAAGTCAGCCGCTGAGGACAGAGGGAGTTGGAGGCGAATGTTGCGGGAGGCCAAGGCCCGATATGGGCTGTAGCGCCATCGGAGAGAGAGACCTGTTATAGAGTCTCGTCAATGGTTTATGTTAAAATTTGAACCAAGTTTGAAAAATGGAATATGGTACCATTTTATTATGAATGAAAATTTGACAGATTAATTATTTAATGTCAAGATTATGAAATATCATCGACATAATATATTAGAGTCAAATTCATCCCTTTTGGCTCGCGGCGGCAAAACGGTGAACTACATCGAACTACGAAAAAAAAAGAAAACTATGAAAAACGGTCGATCGCTGCGCTGGGACCACGCGCCAAATAGGATGAATTCTACTCTAAATGTAATCTCTTTGTGAAATATACGTATGTTGCTAAGCAACCTTAATAATCAAAGTTGATTGCTTAATATTTTATTATTGTTTTGTCTATGAAAATCCAAATTATTTAAACAAATTAAATCTAAAGATGATATTGTTTCAAAAACTCTATTTTCACGATTCTTCATCGAAATGAAGCTAGTGTACAAATTTTGAGAAAAATTGGATAAGAGTAAGAGGTTCAAAAATTGAGTAATAGATCAGCGATTAAATGCAGGAAGCGAGTTAAAAGAAGCACTTAAAAATAGTAATCATTTGATAATAGACAATGTATATGGACAATATAAAATTATATTCATAAAATATTACACATTTAGATATTGATAATGGCCACCAGATCCATGACATGGAAACATAACATTTTCTTGTGGGGTCGGCGTGTTATTGATAGCCAAAATTAAAGTGAATATACAGCTGTAAATGGTCAGCATATAGACCATAAAGTTATCTTGAGTGGTTATAGAGAAATAAAAAAATAGCGGGTTGACAAGAACGATAAAAAAAACTATGGTTTGCTAATATTTTGAGTGTTTTCTATACAATAACTAAGGCTATGAGGAGCAATATTCCTGTTTTTCTTTTTGGGTAAATGTCCAGGAGTCCTTTTTTGGACGCTGTAGCCGTGCTCAGGGGTCATGCTCCAACTCGCTGGACGCCCACTTTGTAAAGCACGACGTCCACCACATGCTGTCTTTCTTCGTGCAATTGCAGTGGACTGCACTCCAATTTTTGAAGAACCAGCGTTCTTCTTTTTGGCTGAAAAACCATTAAATTTACCAAAGCAATGCAGCGCCGAAATCAATCCTGCATCTGTGTGAATTTTTTTATATTGCTTTTCTAATGCCTCTATTGCATTTTCATAAGCTGAAGAATTATTTTCTATCCTTTCACAAATATTGGAAAATATTTCTCTAGCAACATTTAATGCAACTCTTTTAGCCTCTGTGCCCTCTTCGCTTAACACAGGCGGTATTGTTTCTTGTGTTATAACCTCGATAGTTTTAGGTTTTAGTGTTCTCTCAACGATTGAGGGCTCTGACAAACCATTCACCAAGCTACCATACCAACCACCATCTATTGTTTTTGAGCCAGTGGCTATATAGTGTAGCTGCTCTTTCTCACTTTGTGTTACTGGAAAATCCAAAATGTGTGAGACACCAAATGCATTTTTAATAATATCATAGTGCTTGCACATGTTTCCCGTCTCCCCAACTTTACATGTGCAATAACAGACATCGGTGTTTACAAGATACTCATTTCCATTTTTCAAATTTTTTATTATATAAGAAGAGTCTGTTAGTTTTTGCGGTTGGTATTCTTCGCTATTATATTCAAATTTGTTTTTATTTTTTAAATAATTTAATGGTAGCCCCGAAGCAATTTTTAATAGCTTCCTTTGATAATACAAAGGCAAATCTTTCACTAGAAAATCTACCAGCTGAACTGGTGAAAAGGCCCTATTTCGGTTTAAAATTTTTTCTTTTAAAACTCTGATATTTGCTTCAGATATGTTGTTTGTGTTTTGACCTCTTGTCAAATGATTTTGCCTTAAGCATAGGGCCCAATCATATCTTCTTTCATACCACGTGTTAAAATATTTTATAAAATTTGGGTAGTTCTCTAATGACTTAATTTCATGTTCCATTATCATGTCCATCTCACCTTCATCTTTGGCGTACATGATTTTCTTAATTATTGTGAACAATGAGGATCGAGTCTCAAATGGTATTTTATTGATACCATTGGACAGCCATCGCCAAATTGCTTGTAGAACATGAAATGTGCACAAAAGAAATGTGCACTCTGGAAATACTTTTCTCAAACTATTTCTCTCCGCATCGCTGCAGTCAGTCATAAATATTTGTGGTCCCTGGCTGCTCCTACCACCAAATGAATCGTCCTCCAACAAAGATGTGAATAATTGTAATCCATCAGTGATTGCTTCTTCAGATTCTGTGGTGGTAATAATGATACCTACAAAAATTTAATATATAAATATACACACTATAAATAACAAATAAGTAAGTAATTGATTGACAATAAATTAATTACAATATAGAAAGTAAAATTACCGATTGGCAAACCTCCAGCTGAACTTAAACACGACATAAGGAAAACTCGGCAGCCAAATCTATCTAGACCACCTGTAGAGTCTAAGAAGCAAATATTTCCAGCAAGAGGTGTGCTAGATACTCTCTTCATTAGAGGAGTGGCAATGCAGACAGTAAATGTGCCATTTTCATTTACAATAACTTTGCCACATTTAGGGTTATTTGTTTCCATACACAAATTCTCAATTGCATTCTTTAATGATGTGAGCATTCCTTCTCCAATTGCTTCTCCATAGGTTTTTCTGAATATTTTGTAATAATGGGTAAATGCCCACACTTGTGGAGGGCACAGTCTTCTATTTGACAAGACTTTGTAAAATTCTCCTCCGTATTGCAACTGCAGATCTTCTTCATGTTTGAAAGTAGCCATAGATGGAGATAAACCATTTTCAAACATTTTTTCAAATTTTTCTACAACTTCTGGGCTTGGGTCTAAAAATTTTACGGCTGCGGCAATATTTGTTTCGTGATTATGTTCGTTATATATTGTCACATTGCACAGTAGTCTGCAATCAGAATAATTTTATACAGTGATGGGATACAATTAACAGAAGATATTAGTTGAAAGCAACCACAAGCTCACTCTATAACATTTCATACGGAGATGTGTTGCTGTATATTATTCTAATACAGTAGACTTGGTCACTGGTCATTAATCAATGAAACAGTGAAATTTTGCAGCGTCACGTGCAAACATTCAATTTAATTACCCTTAAAATTTTCCATGATTTTTAACAGTAACGGTTTAACGACGACTTCAGTTGCAGTTTGAGTGGAACTCCTTGGTTAACAAATTTATTATTTTGATTAATGGTATCTACCTTCGTGTAAACGTTATTACAATAATTATTGTTCTGTAAGTATCTACCATGTGATTGATCAAAACATATTGCCTCTAGTCTGGCCACACTCAAGTCATATTGTACCCTAAATGACATACTAAACTTTACGTACTCGTACTTACTTATTTTCCAATGTTCCTTTTTTTATAACCATAAGTAACTCTGCAGAACAATTTGTGTTCTTTTTGCTAGGACGATTTTTTCGAGAATTATGGTGACAACAAAACCTTTTCTGAAATTTAAAAAAAAAAACAAATAATATGATACTATGTATAAATATCCCATTACAAAATTCAGCTATCATAATGCCTCTATGTCTACCATAATATTTGCATTCAATTGTTGCATTTTTCCATATTTGCATGTTTGCATATTTTCCACCGCACGCTAGGTTTATTGCTCAGCATACTCCAGTTTAAATAATGAGTAATTGTAATCATGTGTAGTACATATGTGTATGTCCTTAATTATCAACAAATCAACCTCTTCTTAACAAGAAACTAGAAATTTGTGAATATAGAGGTGAAGTAAGGTTGCAGTGGAATTTGAATCCCACCTAATCTAATTGTGTCTAATCGAATCAGTCATCATGAAGAGAAGTGACAGTGAATGATGTACTGTACACCAGGAAGTCTAAATTGAAGCAAACCAACACATTTCAAAGTTCAAATAGGCGTTCAGCAAATTTATCACAAAGGGTATGCATGGAGTGCATATGTTAACCTGAAGCCATTATCTTATCCAGTACATAAATCAAAACATATTACTTGTTACTTACTTCTAACAATATATCTGTTGTACTTCTGCTTGCTACTACCCGGTATCTTGTACTGTTTATTGACTTAAATTCTTCTATAAACATGTTGGACTCTTCTATTCTATCAATATCAAAATTGATTTTACATTTGAAGCCCTTTTGCAAATTGTGAAACTCCAAGATTTCATACTCATACCCCTTTGGTAAAACCTAAAAAAAAGATTAAAATACCACTGGTACATTAGAAGCAGCACATGCGTGTTTTCAATAATTTTGAATATTAAGTCGCAAGAGGTAACCTTTTGAGAAAATCAACATCCTTTAATCACATGTGCCTACATACCTGTGAAACCGAACATTTCCGTGTGTCTGTATCGTCTGTATCTTCGTTTTTCTTTTCTGGATGCATCTTCACACGATGCTTTTCGAGTGCACTCTTAAGGTAATATACCTTGTCACACAACGGACATGCAAGTTCTGCTTTACCTTTTGCAGCTTTTATTCCGTGAGTAACTTCACAATGCCGCTCTAAGTGATACTTTCTACTAAATGATGCAGAACAAGCACAACGGAAAGACATTTTAGCAGTAATTTTAGTTTACCACACGTGTAGAACTGAAACCACAGGTCGAAGTACGGCGTTCCGCAGGTCTACCTAACCGCAAGATGTCAAACAAATGTCAAATACTAAATAAGTGAGACGTGAAAGAATTACTAGCGCCGCGCGTGGTAAATTTTTGAACTAAGGGTATTTTGCCATTCCAAATGTCGCCTGTGAAAGATGTAGACTTGTGTCATGCGTACTAAATAGTTATACCAATCTTATTGTGTGAAGTGAAGTCATATGCAGCAGAGCCTCTATAATCCAAACACTGAAAATTCATACTCTGTTCGGATGTGCGAAGCTTTTTTCGAAATAAAACAAAAATATTTTACATTATAATGTGTTTATTTAAATATTTATGTTAGATACAAGGCTATTAGTCACACTTTTTTAAGGAATCCCAATATAGTGCTTTGACGAGTAGTGTTTAGCGACATAGAAAATGCTTTGTCCCTTAATTTGAGACACAGACTGTGAGAAACGGCGCTTGCGGGGTCGTTCAGATTAACAACGGCGCTTGCGGGGTCGTTCAGATTAACTGGTGTTCGTATTATCGAGGCTCTGCTGTAATATGTATTCTAATATAAGTGAATAATATTGTTGTTTTATTGTAAATACACATACTAGTATTGTTAAGTATATACAGGGTGTCCCGAGTGGTCAGTCCACAACCTTTAGGTTAGATGGACAGCCTGTATATAATGTCACGCTTCACATTCAATTTACTGTGTAACTTATTAACCTTTTTTTTTTGACTAGATTTATATTAATTTATAATTTTTTTTATATAACATTTCAAAATTTACAACTGGACGACACCGGACACTTCACTTGGAATATTTTCCTCTGGTATCATTCTTTCACATACAGTCCTATTTAAGAACGACTTTCTTTTTATCCATTTCAGAAAAAAGGTCAAATACCCTATTACTAATTTCGAGAGGAGAATCTATCATCCCAAATTTCAAGTTTGTATTACGTTTAGTTTCAGAGATATTTGTATACTTTAAAAAACTTTTAGCCCTATTTTTCACCTCATTGAGGCGGGGTTTCCAAGTTTGTGTTAAAACGTATCTGTCTTCCATATTTCACTTCTCTTAGATTAGCTGTTTGGGCCGTGTGTTGATGAGTGAGTGTGTCATTGTCAATAATTCAATCAGAACGCTTTAGTTTTATAGATTTAGATTCCGTTTTAAAACATTGATATCAGAACAGAATGATTAAACGTATTTGAATATTTCGCAAGTGATGTGTTGTGTGTCTGTCTAGTTAAAAAGACTATTAATTATTGATTCCATTTTATTATATTTTGTAAATGTTACATTCCTGGTTCTATTCATTGTCACTTTGCTCGAACGTAGCTCTGTAGTCCACTGTTTTATCGAAATGAGGGGCTACCACTCTTGTGTCGAATTTATTGTTGTTCTTCATCCCTAGGCCCTGATTCGGGCACTTGGACACATCTAGGTTATAATTAATATTATATTATACAGCTACATATAATATTAGAACTATGAAACAATGAAACAGAATCCATGCCATTAGAATGTAAAGTGTTCTATTGGCATTTCGTCGTGAATTCATAAAATAAATACTAGGTCCGCAAAATATCCACTGAGCAAATGATTTTCTCCCCATGCTCTCTAGAGCACAGGGTTCGTCAACTATATAAATTTACAATATATCAGATCCACTCGTGTTCGACTCCATATTTATTATTCCATTCCATCGTACCTTGCCTTTGTTCCAATAAGCATTTATTTTTTTCATTCCCCTGTGAAAGCAATAGTAAAGTGACGATGTAGTACAACTGCTAACTGTAGTGTAGTACTGCATCATATTGTCTCATGTGATATACAATCATACTACTGCTATTTGTCTGATAAATCATTATATTATTGTAGACAATGTGAATAACAAAATATATGATACATACAGACAATTAGTCGGCAGATCAGAGTGCAGTCCTCCATTTGTGTGTAACATGGTTTGTGTATTTTATTGTAACATATTATGTAACTGTAAAAAATGATTGAATTCAAACAAAATAACAATAAAATCATTATTTAAAACAATTATTATTGTTCTCCTTTCATCCTTTCTCATTTCCTCTACACCAACTATTCTCCTACTCTGAAAATGCAATATATTCATTGGAGCTTGTCTAAACTTCTTTTTATTTTTCAAAGTTTTTTTTAAGACGCCTTGGCAGTGAATCTATATTGGCTCAGTGAGGACCTTTTTTATTTTAAAAGAGTCCCAGAGAAAATGAATTGTGGATATTGTGCCAATAAAAAAGTTCTACATCTTCCCTAATAATTCAGGTTTCTTCTCAGATAAGGATTGTGTATCTATTGACACAAATAAATGGGCAGATGGGAGGGTTGTACTAAATTTACCAGGAAAAGCGGAGAAAAAATCCATTGAAGGAAGCCTATCTGAAGAATCTTGGCTAGAAGTATTGGCTAAATGTGTGACCCAAGTTGATGAAATTAATCGGGCAGGACACAAGTGTAGAGATATTTAGTAGCCTACCACTAAGTGGATATAAATTTTAGTAGCCCTGAGAGTAGCTATCTATAGATAAGTTGGTATAAGAGTAAGAGACGAATATTACAACCCAAAATCAGTATGATAAATCGAAATGCATAAAGAAATTAAATGATAAAGAGTTCGTTAATGTCTCTATGAAGTGTAAAAAAAGTCGAAGATCTATTCCATCAATCGATGGAATGCTAGGTGTAGGTACACATCTCTAATTTTTACTTTTATGTACCTAAAAAGTATATGGTACTTATTAATTAATTTTCTTCATGTTGGTAGAAAAAAGTACTTTTATTTTATACAAAAATCTATGAGATTTGTCTATGATCGATT
This sequence comes from Ceraclea dissimilis, assembly GCA_963576895.1. Lineage (NCBI taxonomy): Eukaryota > Metazoa > Arthropoda > Insecta > Trichoptera > Leptoceridae > Ceraclea > Ceraclea dissimilis. Next base: position 18,269,246 of record OY756369.1, read on the forward strand.
TTATAGTCCATAGATAAGAATTGGCGGGACTATTATTTGACAGTTAAAAACAATAACATCGCGCTATTATTAAGTGTTCGTTAAATTTATTTTATTTTAGTTCATTTATTGAGAAAATTTCAACAATTTTAAAACAAATACAGATAACAAAATGTCCAACAGAATCAGCGAGGGCATGGGGAGCTACCAGAGGAAATTGGCTTACAGAAAACTTTTGGAAGACGTGGAACAGCTAGGCAAGTGTTCATAATATGTTTGTAGCGTTACTAACAATAAGTCTGGACATTTATTATGTATGTAAACTAATAATTATACTAATCAACGATAATAATTGCAGAAGAAAGATGTGGCAACAGTGTGGAGTGCATAGAGAAGACAGGAGGAGTTGTGGAGGAAGCTGCCAGGCTTGGTTCTACTGGGGCCTTGACAGAGAGGGCGGAGCACCCCGGGGAAGGACTCTTAGACTCCCGCTTGCTGTTAGCATCCTCATGTCATGTAGCTCGCTTGGCCGATACGCTCAGCGGGAATATCAACCAGTATGATCCTGATGAATTAGCACATCACATTGTACGTAAACCATTGGGAACTATTACAGTGTTGCGTTTGTTTTCTTAAATTCTAACTGTATTTGTAAAATTGTAACGTTTCAAAAACATAAATGTTGGTGTCAAGTTGAAAATGTAGTAGGTAAATCAAGTAATTTAATAAAAAAACAATTGCCTTTTCAAAACTATTTATAAAAAAACAAGATTTTATGACTTCACATTGTAGAACTGTTTTTCGCAGTCTTCCGAACAATACCAAACATAAATTAAGTTAAATAAAATCCTGTAATAACGTTAATTTGTTGTACTTTTTAAAATTTATGTTGCATATTTTGGTATTTTTTAGTGATTTTGTTGCATATTTCGAGCACTTACGATGCATACTTCAACCATTTTAAGTTGCATTAAATCCGGGCTCTACTTATTAGATACCTAATTCCTTTTGACAATAGGTCCCTAGTACCAGCTAACTTACATTGTTAATTAAACGACACATTCGGGTTGACTGTAAGATATTGCGTTAGCAATAAGTCCGCCTTTTGGCACACAAGATTGTCTTATTTTTTTGTAATCATTTTGGTCAATAAAGATTTATTTATTTACAGAAAACTAGTCCAGAATATTGGAGCAGCATAGTGCTCCCCGGCAGTATAGGCAAGATGAGTTACCTTTATGGAACCTTCCTCCCAGGGCCCCCCGCTGAGAGGCCCCAGAGACAGAGGAGGGCGGCTACAGCCTCAGGGAGACACGAGACCAGGCAGCCTGAGGATGTCTCCGTACAGGCAAGTCATATAGAGCAATAATATTATTATGAGGTGTTACCAGAGTGAGATATGTCTGATCTCACAACAGTATTCACTCATTCAGTCTGTCAAGTCCATTGTGTAAATACATTCACACTTTGTGCAACAACAAGCTCCATACCTATATATTATTATTCTATGCTCCATACCATCCTCCATATATACACAACTATATTAGGTAAGATATGCACACAGGGATTCTGCTTGAAACTGTGTTTGTTTAGCTTCAAACTGTGACCTCTTCAATAAGTATTTTGGTTTAGAAAGAACAACATCTTCAGTTTAAGGTTAATATTTTTGTAAGATTCTATGAGACCTCTTTCTTGCTTCGATCTTCATGAGAAAGAATATAATAATACGTTCTATTGGATTCTATCCCTTGCAGGATGGGCAGAGCGAGCAGATTTTCCTACCCTTACATACACTTTTTGCCTTCGTCACATTCATGCTATTGATGTTTACTTATAATTTCTGTTTCGTTGTTGTTGCAGGAATCTAATCCCGAAGAGGCGTCTGCAGCTTTACGCTCCATTAAAAGATTTATCGTTAGTCACACAAAGCGTACACAACGTCCCATGTCATATTTACATCTCGTCTTACATCCCACAAGCTTCTCCACTACCATAGAGAATATTTATCATCTGTCATTCCTCGTGAGGGATGGTATTATAGCAATTACCATTGGTACGTCACATTTTTTTGTGTTTCAAATGTTTTTCAAAATGGAAACATTATTTTTCAATGATAACTTAGGGCCCAAAGTTAGGCAGCGTCTGATGAAGTCCTACATATGGTCCACACTGTTGTATGGGCTTGGAATAAAGTCCCCATGTACTACTAAATAGTAACCCTCTCTCCACACTGCTGTTTTCATACTTTTATTTATTATTTAAGGCTTCCGACCCATCTATGGTGTCACGGTAATTTCCCACGGCATTAAGGTTCAAAATTAATTTCGCTTTAATCAGAAAACTTGTACAGTTATTCCCTAGATTTTAATGCATGTTATCCGTCATACCCGTCACAAACCATACATCTCAACAGCCTGGTTTCCACCTGCCTCGCAGGCAGTGGACCGCACTCAATAGGCTAAGGACGGGTCATGGCTGCTGCGGTGACATGCTCCATAAGTGGGGAATGAGGGATGATCCACAGTGCGACTGTGGACACCCGAAGCAAACCATGCAGCACATCTTGCGTGATTGCCCCATACGTGCTTACCCCGGTACCATTAACAGTGCTGCTAGCCTGTCCCCTGAATTCCTCCAGTGGCTGGAGGCGCTGGATGTCAGACTTTAACGATGTGACAATACTTCGACGTTGCCAAACGATAAATAAATAAATACAAAAAAAATATTCTCCGTGAGTTCCAGGAAACGATTTTCTGTCTTTCAGAAGATCAGAGGTGTTTTTCGCATTTTTTTTTAATAAATCTGTACAAGATATAAAAAATATTTTACGGTTATTCCCTAGGTTCAATGCATCTACTCTATTTTTTCCAAAGCATATTTAGTAACGGTTGTCGAGATCTAAGGTTTCCCTAGAAATGTCAATATGCATACTCGATATTAACGTGCGTGTCTTGTGTTTACAGATGAAGAAAGTCAATTACCGTATGTATCACTAGTCTCTAAAGAGGAAAGAGATCGCACTACAAGTGATGAGCAAGCTGAGAACAACCAGTTTGTTGTGTCTCTAGACATGGCACAATGGAGGGTAAGTTAATTAGTATCTATTTTTTTGAATATCACAATTTTTTTTTTGTGAGAAACAATGGATTCTCTACATGTCATAGTTGAAATAACAAGTAGTTATCTCAACAGATATACAGCAAAGGATGGACTATATGGTTGGAGTGTATGCTAAATACCAAACCATAACTCAGCCTGTAGTACAATATACATATACACATTTCTTCTTGCCTTGGCTACCAACCTTCGGAGCACAGCCATTAGAATACTGGTGTCTCAGGTTGGAGGTCTGGGTTTGATGGATGGACGCATTTTATGAATGTTCCTTAAGTGTAAAGTGATCACATTAAACCGCCCGACGATCGGCCACAAGCCTGACGGGAAGTCCACCCTTCACTGTATATCTGTTCAGATAACTACTTGTTAGTTAGATCTAGTATCTACTCTATTCCTTACATCACATCCCCCGCAGGGTAGGCAAAGAGGGCAGAACAGCAGACTATCCTGTTCTCACACAGACTCCTTACTTGCATCACACGCATGCTATAATTAATTTCGCTCAAAATGTGTCCATCCTAGAGTGTCTGGGCGAGATGGTTGAGCCAAGTGCCTCTTGGAAGCCTGTGTTTCCTCACACCACTTCTTGTATCCATGTATTATTATCGTTTAACAGCCAAGTTGTACTAATAAGATACTATTCTGTTTGCAGGAAGCCGTCGAAGCATTCAATATAAGGGAGCCCATGTTAAAAATTAAGTGAAGTTACAACAGCACACATATCAAAATCATCAACAATGTAAAAGTGCCTTTTAAAATACAATATTATTTAGGAAATAAAACATTCCTTTTTACCCTTTTGGCTTTTTTTTCGATGAATATTCAGAGTGTAGAGAAAAACACAGTTAAATTTTTATATAAAAATATATTACACATAGTATTTACAAATGGTTCAACATCTAAATTATAATACAGCGTCCAAATATAGTCTAAATCACATGTTGAGATCACCAACATCCGTACCCTCGTCGACCGTATCGTACATATTTCAGTATCTTGATTTGGTACTCGAGACTGGATGTAGCAACAGGCGTTCCTCATCAAGACTTCACGTGCAAGAGTTCAAAATCTTTGTTGGAATGTGTTCTGCTGCTGGGTATTCCCCTGCTGTTGTCCCGAGTACATCATCTGTTGTTGCGTGTGGAAGTCCTGCTGTCCGCCTTGTTGCCCCCCGCCCCCCTGCTGGCCCCCTCCGCCACTCTGAGAAGCTCCACCCCCTTGTTGCCCCACTCCTCCTTGCTGGCCGCCTCCGCCACCGGCTCCAGTCCCTCCTGAAGTCCTCGCTCTCTTGGCCGAACCTCCGCCCGACTGCATGTCCATCTGTTGCTGCTGCGAGCTGGCCTGTAATGACATCACACACATTACTCTAATTCTACATGACACTATTAGTGACGAGAGTGGTTGTGTTCTTCGTTTAGATCAATTTATTATTATTATCAGTAGCCTAGGCTGACGGGCCTAAATCAATGTCTGTGCTGTCCATCGTTCCGAGAAAGTCATCTAATGTTTTTAAGAACGTTCACTGTTGGTGCTTGTATCACATTTTCGGGTAAACGGTTCCACACATTCACCACTCTATTGCAAATAAAATTCTATCTCGGATTACTGTGAAACCGTCCCTCGGTGAGCTTCACAGAATGTCCTCTCAAATGAGTATTGGTATTCAGGGTGTAGATGGAACTGATATTGGAGAACATCATAGTAGTCATTCATAATCTTATATGGGATCCAGACAAACGACCGAATGCCATTTGGCCGAGAGATAAGCAGCCGACACGACTGATTGGCTGAATGGTACAAATGGCCGACAAGTACAATAGGCCGAAATCCAATAGGTCGACAAAGATAATTGGCCGACAGGACAAATGGCTGACACCATGAAGTGAGCACGATTAGCGATTTGGCCATTTGTCATGTCGGCCAACGTTTTTCGGCCCATTGTATTTGTTGGTCATTTGGATTTTGGCCTTTCGTCCATATCTAACATTCGGCCAATCGCCCGTGTCTGCTATCTGTCTTTGTCGGCAATTTGTAGTGGACTCATATGTCTCGATAAGGGTTATTTAGTTAGATTACAATATAATATGATAGTATATATGTATTCAGTTAGCAGGCATCTAATAACAACCAAACACCCACACAATACAGAGCGGGGTGTAGTGTAGTGGTTGTTTGATTGCTAGTGGAGGCAGACTCACTTGGACCCCTCTGCCCCTGTCGCAGTCCGCCCTCTTGTCTGAATGCCCGGCGAAGGTTGTCCTCTGAAATATGTCTCAACTTGTCACTGGACCATAACATGTAGGCTACGTATGACACGCTACTCACATATTATCCACCACGTCCATCTCATTAACATTCACTACCTACTATATCACAATAATATCACAAACCAAACACGTCGAGCACCGCCACCTTGACATTTCTCTTTCTCTAGCCATGCTGTAGGATTAATACATAAAACGTTATAGGCGGGGTTGCCATCACCGTCGCTAAGGAAATGCTTGGAATAACAGTTCCTTATCAACGAGTATGATGCACCCATCGACATTTATACTATACTAGTTACCTGACTACGCTCTTAGCAGCAAATCTGAAGCCGAGTAAAAAAATATTTGTATGGAGCTTGCCTAATTGGAGCTGTCAAATTCCATACATTGTGCCTAATTGGAGCTGTCAGATGGGAACAAATGCGCCGGACTGCGCAACATTCGTAGAAAAGGCCTCGAGTTAGTAATCAAGTTATTATAGGACATCAATGGACCCACCACGTTTTATATTCCTGTTAGGAGATTTGACAGGAGTGGTGGTCCTGTTTGATCATCATGCTATGTTGCCAACTGTTACAGCATGGCTAGAGTACCTACTCTAGGAGGCGGTGCGTGGGGACATCACAATATTACAGGGCTCGCCGATATATATGAGTAGACAATCATTTACGCAAGACACACATTGTGGCAGCTCTAGAAGAGCGTATGAAATCAAGTAGTGATGTTAGTATCCTGAAGAATTTAGGGGTAGCAGGTTCAAATACCAGTCACTCCATGAACTTTTTTTCACATGTGTGCCTCGTGTAAATGATTGTCGTCTGTTGTATACTCATATAGCACCATCCCGTACATTTCAATTCACAAAATCTATATAATAAATATTGGATTTTAGCGAACCCTGCAATAGTATTACATTCTTCATTAACTACTAAATAATAAATGTTTGTGTGTGTGTGTGTAGAGGAGATATTAGAGAGATACTTTGCAAGGAATACATAGGGACTGGAAAAAAATGTAAACGTGACAACAAAACTTTGCAAAATTTACGCAAATAATAGTGTTTATGACAGATATTTCACGTTAAGGGGTTATATGCACTGTGCAAAAATCGTTCTGTTTTCGCTGAAACATTTTCAAATTTTGTATGAAAATGTTAGCGCAAAATAAGAATAACGTAAGCGATAATGTGAATTTTACCATTTTAAAAAAACCTGGGATCAATTAAAAAATCTGCAACAGCCAACTTGTTAAGATTATAATTACCAGTATTTTGGCTAAATTTTACATCTCAAAAACTGCACTGATAATCTTTGAGTCCCGTAAATTTCAGGGGTACTTTTTACAAAAAATTAAGCCACTATTTTTCCAGTCCCTAGAATAACTACAATCTGCTTTACAGTACGATGGACAAGTACAAAGTAAGGTTTAACGATGAACGTTTGGTTATACATATTTTAACTTCTAATTAATGTAAATCATGGACAACATCACCCACCCCTTTTCTAGGCAACGGGACAAACATAAACAATTTCGGACAGCCACAAAATTCATTTCAACTCACGTCAAAAAATTAAATTGAGGGAGTCGCAATTCTGCGACTACCTTCTGAGATAATAGTGCCCCCTCATGTTGAATAACCTCTGTAAGTAATAACGGGTGTATAGTATAATGTGTGTGTGTGTGTGTATATACATGTACGTCTACTAAGTGTAGTTGTGTATGTAACATTACATTCTGCTGTTGTTGTTGCTGTCGAGCTTTGGACTCTGATTTGTCCTCTTGGTCGTCGTCTGTGAGGAATTCCCTCTTGGGATACGGAATCAGACAACCCGCAAACACATCCTGCAAAGAAAACGTCACAATCGTATCAAAAACGAGAATACAATTGAAGTTAGATGAGAGCAAATATTTGAGTTTGTCCGAATCACCGACCCCAAATAAATGGGATATGGTGTGGAGAAGAGAACTATATGTGATTCAAATATGCTGATGCAAACACTGAAATCATGAGATCAAAACTCAGGATTTGAACAATATTTTTTTCATTTATTTATCGTTTGGCAACGTCGAAGTATTGTCACATCGTTGAAGTCTGACATCCAGCACCTCTAGCCACTGGAGGAATTCAAGGGACAGGATGGCAGCACTGTCAATGGTACCGGGGTAAGCACGTATGGGGCAATCACGCTAGATGTGCTGCATGGTTTGCTTCGGGTGTGACAAAGTATTACTATAATGCTACTTACCTGTGTTGGCAGTGGCTCCTCTGAGAAGTATGCATCGTGCATGGCCTGCTCCGAAGTGATGCGGTGTGCGGGATCCATGAGCAGGAGTCTCTGCAGGAGATGGAAGGCTTTGCTGTCGGGTTTTATCTTGTGGCGGTCCATGTATTTACTCAGGGAACAATTCTGATAACTGCACAGAACAATAACACACTTATTACTATTTCCGTAAACAATAATAACATCAAGAATTACAAAATATTGCAACTTCGTAATCTCTGAAGCATTTTTACTGTATTTCAATTCCAGAATTAAGAGGCCCTGTGCAATCTCGTAGATAAGTGTATGAAAATCTTTGTTTTACTACTTAATTTTTTTTTTAATGTTACTTAGCTATCGATAAAGAGGCAAATTCAAATCGACTTGATTAAAAGACTGATATTACGGAACTTGTTTTATACATTAGTGCAGTCTCGTTTAAATGGAATTTTAAAAAAATCAACAGCCGTTGGCGATCACAGAAATCAGGAACCAGTTCCGAAATTGGGTCCAGTACCAAATTTAGTTCTGGAATTGAAATTTGTTTTTTTTGTCATTTGAGAGGACATTCTACGAAACTCACCAAGGGAAGGTTTCACAGTAATCCCAGAAAGAATTTTATTTGCAATAGTGGTGAATGTGTGGAACCGTTTACCCGAAAATGTGATACAAGCACCATCAGTGAACGTTTTTAAGAACAGATTGGATGATTTTCTCAGAACGACGGATAGCAGACATTGATTTGGGCCCATCAGCCTAGGCTACTTGTCCAAAAGTTAATAATAATAAACTATATACTAACTTTGATCTCTTAAAATCTTTGATAAGTGTTGGATGCTCCGGCATCTTTCGTATGTCCTCCCAGTCTTTGTCCAGAGGGAATCCCATAACGTTAAATATCCGGTCTAGTTGGTCGTGATGGTACGGGTTGCTAGTCTTAATGTCTTCTTGTCGGCAATGGAAGATGGGCTCCGATGTTAACAGCTCGGCAAATATACATCCGATGGCCCATATATCTACAAGAAAACAATGCAACAAATTATCTCTCCTGTTAATTTCAGGCTAAAAATGCTGTCTTGGTTACGATGCTTATGTATGCTGGTGAGACATGGCTGAAGATGGAAGAACAGGGGTTGAATGCAGCGGAAAGGAGATAGTTGAGAAGAATTTGTGGGAAAACATTGAGAGATAAGATAAGAAATGAGGTTATTAGAGAGATGAGTGACTGTAAGACGAGTGTAGTGACTAGAATGAAAGTGAACAAGCTTAGGCAGTCTGGGAAAGTTGACCAAAAAGATATATATGAGTGAAAAGATGCGAGAGGATGTGCATCCATCCGAGACTGGCCTAGACTGATCATGTCGACCATATCCTCAAGGACAGACGCGTTTTGACAATTGCATGAATGCAACGAAGGCTAGGAGTGTGTGTAAGGATAGGCTTGTCTGGCGCTCTGTCGTCTCTGCCTGCCCTGCAAGGGACGCAGCGTGAGGGTACAGATAGATAGACTTATAGTTATTGCAAGAAATTCCTGTCACAGAAACGTTTAGACAATTTTTAGTAAAATTCTGGATTATTCAAATTTAAGATATCTGCTGTGTGTGATGAAAGTAAGGAGTAAGTATAAGACTGTCTAGCTCTCTGTTGACTTCTGCAAGTATTATTACCTATAGCTTTGGTATAATGTCTCGCTCCTAACAGCAGTTCTGGTGCCCGGTACCAAAAAGTAACCACCACGGGATCCAAGTCAGCTAAAGGCTTGAGTGGTGCATTGAACAGTCGGGCAAATCCCATGTCTGCTATCTTCACTCTGCCACGCTCCACTCCTTCCCCCATCACCAGGATGTTGGCGGGCTTCTGTAAGCAAGACAAAACATCTATAATGAGCAAGTAAGGGGACTGGAGGCGTGGACAATGACAAAAAAATAAAATAAACTGCGTAAAATACCGCGACCCGTGAATGATGGCGAAGCCTGGAGAGTGCGCTACATCGATGAGTTATACAACATCTACAAGGCACCCAGGCTATCTATGCATGTCAGACTGAGTAGGCTGAGATGGGCCGGACATGTGCAGAAAATGCCACCATCACGGGATCCAAAAAGGGTCCTGGAAGGGCACGGAAAGACGAGGTTAGGAAGGACGCAGCCGAACTGCTTCAGGCAACAGATTGGAAGGTCGCACCAGGGGACAGGAGAGGTTGGAGGAGAAATCCCATGGAGGCCAAGGCTCGAGATATGGGCCGTAGAGCCATCAACGAAGAAGGGACTAAAGGCATTCGTTAATCTCTAACCAGGCAACACCACATCGAATGTTTTCGAATTTTCGTCATTTTGCCAATACATTTCTGAGACACAGATTATTTTTGTTGTTTTGTATGTTAATATTGCTTGGAAACAATTCATGATATCAACATTACCTAACTCTTTTCACACCCTAGTTAAACAATGTATTCTACTACTCAATATTGTACTACAATATAATGAAATTATACATTACCAAATCTCTGTGTAGCACCCAGTTAGAGTGAAGGTAGTGGATGCCGTCCAGAATCTGATATAATAGACTCTTAACCATTCCTTTAGGCACCATTACAGACTTCTTACTGGCCTTGGCTGCACGATGGAATTTAATTATATGCCAGAGATCATGTTCTGCGTAATCAAACAACAACCAAACCTTGCGGTCCGTGTGTGAGAGGAATACTCTAATCAAGTTTATCACATTCAGGTGCTTCAGCTCTCTCAATAACTGTGGAAGAAATAAACGTAAATTATTTATCTATCCAACATAACGTTATAAGCTAAGCGTATAAGCAGAACAATACTTACAGCTATTTCTCTGCAAGCGGACATAGATAGTCCGGTTCCTTCGATTTGTTTGAGAGCATAGTCTCTAGTATCAGACCCATCTTTCCTTCTGGCCTTGTACACGTGGCCATAGGTACCCCGGCCGACTTTGCAACCCTCGTAATCAAACAAGTCTTCCACCTTTGTTCTTTCGCTCTGTGTCTTCATCTTGAACTCGTAATCCATCATTACAGCACCACCCATGCTGTATTCGGTTCAATAATCAATCTATATAGCACCACGTGATTTAGCGGGTTAGATAATCTAACAAAATATAATGCCCGTTTTAATCACGACAGAAATACAATAATAAACTTCTTATTTCAACTTTAAACACAAATTCGCGGATGCCGAACTTCGCTTACAAAAAATCAAAACGTCGCCGTCGCGTCAAATCAAAATTAATGAAGCCATAGATATACATAGAATAGATGTAGCGCGTGCATAGAAATGTAGATGTTTTAATCCATGGTTGTATGATTGTATTGTTGGTAGCTCATGAATTTTCAAATCTAATATTTCAGTAACTTTTAGATATTGCGTCATTCACAAATGAAGAATAGCGCCAAATTATATTATTTGAGAAGTGGTAAACAAATTGGTACATAATATTACACGTAGGTAGGTATGATGTTTTTTAAAGTGTGATTTAAAAAGAGGTCAAAGTAAAATATGTTGTACGAATATGGCAACATTTTCTAAACAAGTGCTACCACCGTGACAAAAATAATCATTTTTTTACGAAAACGTCAAACGTGTCCAAAATTCAAATGAAGTGTCAAATTAACCAAACAAGTTTTCCTTATTTGTTTAGTTTTTGGCACATTTTAAGCTATAAAATTCGTGATGCATTCATAATTTATGCTATGTTAATACGGTATCGAGAGTGTATACGCGTACGTGTTAAACATATTAAATATGATGATATGTGTTGAACTATTCGCATTTTGCTTGATTTTCGATAGAGAGTAATATAGATCTAGTAATTATTTGATTATGTTTCGTAAAGTGGTGAAGTATGGTGTGATTGTGGGTGCTGGGGCAGGAGTGGCTTTGGGGGTGAGGGGTTCTGATGATGGTATCAATTCTATAGGGGTGGTGAGATTGGGAAGGTCTGTGACAACAGCATATAGCATTGGGAGGATGTATAAGAGAGAGTTGTATGGAGGGACCCGAGAGGGTGGCAGACGCTTTGATAAAGGTAGTGTGGAATACATGGAAGCCAAGAGTCAAGCACACCAGAAAGCTGCAGATATGCTGTTGGAGTTGTGCAGAACCAACAAAGGAGTCTATGTCAAAGTAAGCTATTATTTCTTAACGTGACATCATAAAGTAATGATGAGTGGTTCCCAGAGAATCCATAAGAATATTGCTCAACATGAACAAATCCCAAAAAAGACAAAAGCCCTATAGAAGTATCCTCAACGGATAAAGCCCAAAGTTTCTAGTTGGATTCCAGTAGATGAATTATTTATTAAATGTCGACTATTTTACTGTCTATTCCATTTCAGGTCCGCTTATTTATTTGTTTATTTTCTAATCTGTGGTAGTTTCTAACACACTGAAAGAAATTGTATACTAATAGATACAATTAATTTTATTTTCAAAATGCAATTCTTTAGGGTTTTTGTCTGGTTCAGCGATGAGTTGGCCATCCTTCAAACAAGTGTTGTGTTTTAGGTGGGGCAACATTTAGGAGCCTTGGATTACTTGCTTCCCGAGGAATATGTTAAGACTATGAGGATCTTACACAAAGACGCTCCTTCTAATTCTTTAGACAAAATCTATAAAGTTATCAGAGAAGAATTCAACCAGGAGGTAGGGACTTTACTATAAACAGAGTTCGCTTTATGATAAAGATCGGATATATATCAAAAGTTTATATATATCCGGATTTATATTTAATTAATATCAATAGAAACCTGATTTTTTTAAACGAAATTGCTTATTTTATGGATTTTAATGTACAGGACGGTGTATTATGAGTATATAACTGATGACAATCATCTACACAAGGCACGTATCTAAAAAAAGATGAAATATCTAAAAAAAGGTTTGTGGGATGACTGGTATTTGAACGTGCAACCCCTAAATTATTTGGGATACTAACTTTGCTACTTATTTCATACACTCTTTTAGAGTACACACAATGTGCGCCTTGTGTAAATGATTGTCTACTCATACAAAAATGCATGAAAATCCAGGATTTGAACAAAAAAACTTGGACAAATTAAAATATTTCTTGAATTGAGGTTATGTATACATATTTACAGTCATTTTATCGTTGATGTTTTCAGCCGCATGAGTTGTTTGATGATTTTAGTTGTGAGCCAGTGGGTACTGCATCATTGGCTCAAGTGCATCGTGCCCTGCTAAAGGACGGCACTCCAGTCGCTGTTAAGGTGCAGCACCACTTCGTAAGGGGCAACGTAAAGGTATGAATCTCTCATAAAATCAATTAGAAGCATTATAATTTCGGCACATTCATAACAACCGGTAAAGATTCATGGATTCTCGGGTTGACTGTAAGATATTGCTTTTGCAATAAGTCCGCCTTTTGGCACACTGTATTATCTTGTTTTGTTTTTGTTGTTACATATATTTACTGGCCAATAAAGTTTTATTTATTTATTTATTCTTTTGACGACGAATGGAAATAAAGTAATCCTTTTTCTGCTAAACCACTTTGTAAAATGATGACCGCGTGTTATCATTGACGATCCCTAAAGACTGAAGTACCTGGGGTGGCAAACGGCTAATAGTGGCAAAGGGTTTGACCTGCCAGTTTTTATGCCCAGTTTCTTCTCCAGTACGTAATTCCTCTAAGCATAAAATCTATTTTTCTATACCCTCACGCTGCGTTTCCTGCAGAGTAGGCAGAGAGGACCAAACGCCAGACTGCCCTATCCTTACACACACTCCTAACCGCCGTCATGTTTATGCAATTTGTCATATACACTATCCAATTTCTTTTACTCAAAACGCATCCTTCCTTGAGGATCTGGTCGACATGATCGGTCTGGGTCAGTCTCGGGCGGTCACGTTTCCTCAATCACTTTGCTTACCCAAGTATATACCTTTTTAGTCATCCTGTCGTCATTCATTCTCTGTCATTGTTTATTCTCTTTCATTCTAGTTACAACGCCCATCTTCCAATCACTCATTCCTCCTATTATATTCTTACAGTGAAGCATGGTTTAGAAGTTATTGTATTCTCGTATTTTGCAATATTGTAGGTGGACATGCGAACTATGGAAACGTTGGTACAAATCATGTCGTGGTTCTTCCCAGACTTCCAAATGCAATGGTTGGTTGAAGAAACTAAGAAGAATATTGTAAAGGAATTGAACTTTTTGGAAGAAGGTCGCAATGCGGAGCGAGTGTCGGATATGTTCCACGCGTACAAGTGGTTGAAGATCCCTCGCGTGTATTGGGAGTACTGCACGCAGCGTGTGTTGGTGATGCAATACGTGGAAGGAGGATTAGTTAATGATTTTAATTATATAAAGGTACGTAATTTATTTATTTACACTCTTGTTGAACAAAGTGGATATGATGATAACATTACCTCTTCTCTATTCTTCTCGGGTGTACCGTGTGTAGATTGTCGATGTTGTCGAGCTTTTGGCCTACTTGCTGAGGCCATCTTTAGGACTAAACATAGTAGTAACCAGACTACATTAGTCCTGAAGATGGCCTCAGCAAGTAGGCCGAAACTCTACAACATCGACAATCTACACACGGTACACCCGAGAAAAATGGAGAAGAGATTAACAAGGACCGTGAAAATCTACAAAGATATAAATCGTAACGTTTGTTCACTAGGGTGAGCTTATCGCAAACCTTGAATTTCCCCATACAATCCAATAATATGTTACCTTCTGGTTTTTAATAGTGCCAGATTAGTGAGACTCTACTGTATATTGATATAGGTATGTCTGTAAGTTACATCAATTTTCTAATTTTCTAATTGCGTGGTTGTTATTTTATAGGAGCACAAAATAGATCCATACAGTCTGTGCCGGAAGCTGGGAGATTTATATTCCCACATGATCTTTGTGAAGGGGTTTGTTCACAGTGATCCACATCCCGGTAACATATTGGTGAAGAAAGATCCGGGGGACAGTGACGTCACAATGTACTTACTGGATCATGGACTTTACGCTGTAATTATCATTCCAATATAATCTAATTATCATAATTTAATATACATACACCTTACATAATACATTCAGCTAGTCGTCAAATACCTACGATGTGATCTGTATGGCCTAGGTCTCAAAAAAAAAGGATTCTAGTCTATTTTGTCCCCACATACCGTATCCCTTGTGGGCTAGGCAGAGGAAAGAGTGCAGGCTTTCCTATCCTTTCGTCACATTCATGCATTCGTCATACACTCTCTGCAATTCATTTGACTCAAAACGGGGTTTTTGGACAGCCGTGTTTCCTTACACCTCTTCTTTCACCCATGTATATTTCCTTTGCCAACCCCTCATTATTTGTACCCTCTACATGTCCTAATCATCTCAACTTGTTCACTTTCATTCTAGTTACAACATCACTCATCTCTCTCATCACCTCATTTCTTATCATATATGTTTGTTTTTTGTAAAAAGAATGATCTAGACTTGCATACATAAGCCCAAATACTTTCCTGCACACCTTGCACTAGGCTTAAAGCCTGTATCGCACAGTGTGGAATACATCGCCAGCACCGGGGTTTGAACCTGGCGTCTCCCGCTTGAGAGACTGCCGCCTCAACCAACTGCGCCAACCATGTACTCTGAAATATAGCTCTCAAATTTTACCGCACATTCCATTTGCTAGTATTTTATAAATTTTTATCGGTATCTTTATGTTACAGAATCTCACAGACAAGTTCAGATATGACTACAGTCAATTCTGGCTTAGCATCATCCACAGAGACAAACCAAACATGAGGAAATATGCCGAGAGACTTGGGATCAAAGGGGATCTGTATGGACTATTTGCTTGTATTGTCACGGGCCGACCCTGGGAGACTATTGTAAAAGGGATCGATAGAACTAAACCAAATCAAAAGGAGGTAAATATATTAGAAATAAACCTTTCCTATAATTCTCACGAATGTGTCTCAGTGTCGATGTATTAATTTACAATATTAAGCGGTGATGTGTTGTAAATAAAAATAGTTCAATTATCGTATTATATAGTAAAATAAGAATATGTAAGCGATTAAATTGATTTTAGCCTATTGTATAAAAAGGGGACGAGATACAATAACAGTATTCGGTAAAGTCACTGTCTTGCCTTAAACATTTTATCAACCAAATTACAGCATTATATCTAACAAACTACGGGAATAATTTCAAGAAATTTAACAAAAATCAAATTTCTAACTACTAGAGTCACTAAAACATATTCTCATTTATCCATGTTTTAAGTCTTAGGATGATATCTTTAGTATTAGCCGAGCAAACTTCCTTTTCTCGACACAATTATTCGCATGTTCAGTTGCTTTCTCTTAATTTTATCATTGATTTTATTGTTTCAGAAAAAACAACTCTCGTCTTCAGCCGGTCACATGTTGAACGATATTACAGCCTGTCTTCAGGATATGGACAGACAAACGCTACTCGTGTTAAAGACCAACGATTTAATACGGAGCATAGAGACTGCGCTCGGTACGGCAGAGAGAATGTGTGGCTTCACGGTAATGGCAAAGTGTTGCCTGATTTCCGTCAATAATGAGAAATATAAGAAAGCTGATACGACATTCCGAAAGATGGCAATACAGTTCAATAAAGTGTACATTCTCTTCTGGTATTATATTTACAACATTCTCACGGAAATTAGGTTTAGATTTTTGTTATAGTAATTAATGTTACTTATTTGTAGGGACTGGAAAAAATCGGTGTTATTTTTCGGGAAAGGTGGTGTTATTTTTTGCAAAAAGGGATTTTTAATCTAAATACTTAGTTTTTTCATTTTTCCTTTAAAATGGACTTCCACCATGTACCGGTCGAAAATATTGAGATTAAAAAGGGGTGTTATTTTTCACAATTTCGGCAAATTGTGGTGCTATTTTTCATACATTTATATCATTAATGTGGACAATTTTGCAGGTTTAATACAAGAATATAAAAGAAAATTGATTGTGAACAATATTTTATACAAAAATCCCTAAAATAGTCTATTTGAGAAAAACAAACGCACTTTTTTGCAAGATTCTTTCAGTGTGGTTCTTCTTACATTCAAAGCCACATTCCTTTTGATAGTGTTTCGATTACGATATTTTCCAAAATTAAGGTCGAAATTCGTGTCAAATATGTGAAAATTCGCGTTATTCCTGTAAAAGAATGCTGAAATTCGCTCTATTCGCGTAAAAAGCACGAAGTTTCCAAAGAAATTACATCGCAATCGCAATCGCGAAATTTTCCAGTCTTTACTTATTTGTTATTGTGGTGAGGATCTAGTTACGTATGTATTTATATATTTTAGGTGAGGGTGACTGTACTTATAATGACGGCATTATTATGCTAATAATTATTAAGTTAAGATAGTGATATTAAGTGAACAATTAATGACAATATAATATTGGACTGTTCGTAAAGAAGAATGCTCATTTAGTATTGAAAAAAAAACAAGCCCGGTGCAAACGAAATGTAACTCGATGGGTAAAAAATTAGTAATTAAATACTGGATGGGGGGAATCATCGAAATCAGTGGCTAAATGTGTGAAATATCTTTATTGAAATTCAGGAGACACAGATTCTATAAATTCAGGAGTGTTTATGTTGCAGTAATCTTTTAAAAATTATTGTTTCTTAGTTCCATCCAGCAGTGGAGGGACCAAGGTTGATGAAGAAGAAGACGACGGGCTACCTTGTACTTATTATATTATGTATACGCTTTTAAACCGCAATTGTAACTGTTTAATGCGCCTTTTACTAATACATTCATGTGACCCCTGTAAAACTTTGAATAGGTATTTCACACATTTAGCCATCGATGATGCCACGTATGCAGTATTTAATTACATACTTATTTTTACTTATCATTTGAGTTACATTTCGTTTGCGCCGTGCCTGGGTTTTTTTAGCATTCTCCTTTCTTCATTGAAGCGATTGATGTAATTGTTAAGCCTTATTTTTTAAAGTCACAAATTCACAATTTCATTTTTTAACGGGAAAGCAATTTGTCATAGTTGTTACTAAAATGACTCCATTCTGTTTTTTTTTAATAAAGCCTTTGAGCTCGAGGATTCTCAGTTTAACTTTGTCAAGTGTTTTCACTGAAGGTGCTGGAAAAAAGATCTTAGAAATAATAGTTAAGTGAATCACAACAGCATTTATAAACTAGTCGCTCAAATAATACTTAGATGCTTAGATCAAATTAATTTTTTATATTTTAATATTACCATAGCATCAAAGAGTTGTGCCAAATGTATATTGCATCATATAACTCATACCATTCCATACTACTTATATAAGAGATCATTCTTGATTCTACATAGTCCATAGACTTTTATATTATGTACCCTAGACGTCGTGACTCCAGTATTTTCAATAAAATGGAAATGAAGCAGTTTCACGCTTGGTTCTTTATTTAAAGTCGCCACACTATTAACAAGATATCAATAATAAACACTAAAAAATCTTTAAAACTATCACTTAATTCCTAAATAATGTTATAACTAGTACAGTCTTTAACTATGAAAACAAAATTTCGAATATGTTGTCTACAGAATGTCAAAATTTACCATACAATTTGACAGTTTGTAGGCACCAGTTTACTTCACTACTAGCATTTAGTACGCCATCTTGGGTACTTAATATAAAAGTCTATGACATAGTCATATCATGTTTAATATTAAGATTCCCTAGTTATTTTACAACTCTCTGTAGCCTTAAGAGTCCGTTGTTCTTGTATACCGCACATTAAGGATAATTGATTGATCACCAGCATATTAAGCGTATCATTGAGATTTGCATCTGGTCCTGTTAATCCTCAAATTATCCACCATTATTAGATGCAGCTAGATTTATTGTGTCATTGTTCATTTTTTGAGGTGGTCAGTAGCCTGGTTGGTAACGCGCTCGACTGTTAATCCGGCGGGTGCGGGTTCAAACTCCAATGCCGAGTTACTCCACTTCACAACGCAAGCTCTCTGTGAAGTATACAAATATGTATTTGGGCTTATTTCGATAAACCTAGATTCACTTTAAAAAAATCTTTTGTGTTGTGAAATAGCAATCTTTCCAAATTCCAGAAAACAGTTATTATCACCTCCATGTTTTTAATTATTTCAAGATTCACAATATGAATTGGTTTAGATTTAATTCATTGTTTAAGACTTGTAAGATGGGTATTTGGGATGTGGTTAGTTTGTAAGCTGCTTTACTCAATATTTTATCAAATAACTTCAACCTCTCCGAGACTTATGCCTGTACTGTAGGGCTGCCATAATTGTCGGACTGCCGACCGGGACACCTCCTCCCCCCCCCCTAAAAAAAACTATCAATATTCCTAGTTCTGTTCAATAGGCACGAAAATTGTTTCCTTACCAAATATACCTAAAAAAAGATGGCACTGCAGGCAAATATTTTTTAGAAATAATGATGAACTTGGTTTTCTTTCTATAGTATCTGGTTATATTTTGTGAAGGAAGTTATATTTTGTCATAAGACATGAGCGTGTACCTGTCTACATAAAAAAGGAGTGGTGTAAATCTTGTTTAGTTTTATCGAAATAAAAAATTTGTAGGTACTGATGATATGAACGCAGAATATGTAAAACAAGAAGTGTAATTGGCGCCACAGGGATTTTTTTTTAATGAAAGAATTATAAAATAATGCATTTTCGTATAAAAATCGGTGAGCTATTACGAAAACATTAAGAAATACCTGACCGGGACAAATTACTTTAGGACCTGGACACTGGGACGCGGACCTCGAATCCGGGACATGTCCCAGTGTACCGAAACATATGGCAGCCCTACTGTACTGTATGAGGATAATGGTTTCTCTCTTATTTATTGTGACTGAATATTATTAGTGCTGTATTTATCCGTCCATTTATATAATGTCTAAGTATTGAATAGATTATACATCTTTATATTTTGTTTAAATAAAATGTACAATTTGTTATAATTTCTGGTTTAATTTATTTAATTCCCGTTCCAATGTCTTATCTGTTTATCTATCCCCTCGGGGTTGCCAGATATGTTGGGCAGAAAAACCGGGCACTTTTTTTGCCCGCCCTCTTCTATAAAAATACTTCTCAGACAGGCATACATTGCGTTTCACCTTACTTGTAACGCTTTTTCTATAGAATTACTATGTAGCCAGTGGCCAAGTTATTTGAAACCAAATGTGCATAATTTGCGCCACAAACGAAATTTTGGCTGATAATGAGCTCTGAAGACTGATATTTTCGCATAAGGAAATATAAAAAATGTACTTACGTACGTAGTTCAAAACAGTTTTTACTAAGTAGACGAATTTTAAAATACAATAGAAAATAATTGGGTTGTCACGAGGAACATAGGTGCCTGCTACGAATGTAAAATGAGAACATGATGGAAAAAATTGTTTTCCCTTGAAGGACTTTATGAAAAATAGGTACCTAATTGATAATACAGTTGATCGTACTGAGGTCATATGTAATAAAAACCGGACTGTCCAGTCCAAAACCGGACATCTGGCAACCCTACTCGCCTCCCTTGCAAGGTAGGTTGAGAGGATAATATGCCAGACTGCCCGTTTATAAAAAAGTTATGGATTCGAATTTCAGTGTTTTGCCTCATTTTCTTGAGACAAGGAATTTGAACACTGGAAGTATTAGGATTTTTGTATTGTTTATTTCATAATTAAAAATCAACAAACTCTCGTAAAATTAAAGTTAAAAAAAAAATTCCTTTGGCACGCCACAGGCATAGGTAGATTTCAAGTGATTTATTAATTTTATTAATTTTAAGAGTACATCTGTACAATAAAAACAATCACAATATCATCAGCAAATAAACCAGCGAAGTGATGAAGTAGTATGGATGTAGTTTATTCTTTGATTATCGAAGTACCGTATGACGAAAAAATATTTGATTAAGTACTTCAATAATCAAAGGAAGTACCTAATCCAATAATCAAATTATTTTCATTCCACACATAATATGGATTGGTACCGGTACCTAAGCACTAAAAATTTGAAAAAACGATGTGAGTTCTTCTCGTATCGTGAAGCACATTTCTAAAACAACAAACACGCAAGTACCTATGCGGTAACTACTTAACTAGATCTTTCGATCGATCAGTGTAGTCCGAGGAATTGAGCTAGACAAAATCTGACTTTTGATCTGTATTCCTTATTTAATAACCTTTCATACGATACCAGACACAGACCCTCACAATCATTGGATCCCCTAAGAATGATTGTTTTTGAATTTAAAGCCTTAAAAAGTGAACCTTCCTCTTAATGGATTTCACCCAATCTCCTATCAGTTCATCTACCACTTACCAAAAATCTACCACCCAAGTTTCACGTTTCTGCGACGCATAGTTTGGCTGCAAACGTGCGCACAAGAAAAGGGACATATATATATATGGCTTATATATATAAACTTTTAAACCAAGGTCGGATTCGGGTTCTCCTGGTTCTAATTAGTGATACTGAGTAGAAATTTTTCAATTCTGCGACATCACGGGAAAAACGAATAGGTAGAGTTCCTTTTGGAAATCTACCTAAAATGTTAAAAATATTATCAACGATATTTGGATCACGATCGGATTGTTCGTGTGTGGACGTGGAAACCATAGATAATATGTTAGTGGCGCCCCCAACCGTGATTTTCAGAACTAGGTATTGGCGGCCATGTTTGTTGAATGTCGTTTCCGTTTCCTTTTGTACCTCTTTTAGAAAAAATCGGGCGACATGAAGGCTAGCGGTGAGGTATGTCGATAAATTTTTGATAAATTAGATACAATAATGCATTCGTATTGCTTCGGAGTGTGTGCGGTATTAATAGCAGTTAATGGCGAACCTGGGAAGTGGCGAATAATTTCGTAATGGGAACCGAGACATAGTGCAATTACATGTGGAAGTATGGGATCTTATGTTGACGCGTGGTTGTGCTGTCAATCTAAAAAGTGTTCCTTATATTGTTATTTTAATGATAACGCGCTCTCGCCGTAACAAAATGTTCTAGGCTTATGGATTTATGTTACGTTGAATGGAGAATTTGCTGCAATCCTTGTGTATAAACACGGCGTGAATTGTGACAGTTCACATAACCTATCACTTTCGTACAATGGCACCGATTGAGATGTTTGTCTATCTTGTAGCAAGTCTGGAGACTAAACTTGAATCAATTGGCCGCAATCGTAGTATTTGTCGTTTGGCTCGTTAAATTTAAACGATATTGTTTAAAGGCGGATGACAGCAAATCGAGTAAATCACTTTTGCTTGAAGTTATCTTATAAAATCAATATTTGTTTAGTAAGAGTTAGGCTGGCCACACACGTCCCGAAGTTCAGTTCCGGAATCGACCGTTTTGCAAAAAAGTTCCGATCCGAATTCAGCGTCACCCCGATTTTAAATTCAGAAAGAGGTTTTGGTCGGAACCTTTTTGCAAAACGGTAGATTCCGGAACTGAACTTCGGGACGTTTGTGGCCAGCCTTTGATTCTACTCCGGTCTAGCAGCTTTACTATGCTTTTACCCACCTTTCTCGGATCTATTGTCGCGGCCCCACTTTCCGTGAAAAACTTTTTTTATTAAAAAAAGTGCTAAAAACTATATTATTTCGCTCGGCTCGACTGCGGGTGGGCTGGACGAGGGCACAGAAAGTCAAAATGTGTATTTTTTAAACAAATTTAGTAAATTACGATGTTTTGGACTTGAAGTGTCACTCCTGTCGAAAGTTTATCATGCCTTAAAAAGGTGCTAAAAACGGTATTTATTTGCTCAGACCCGAACCGAGTGAAAAAATACCATTTTTAGCGCTTAAAGTTAAAAAAAATGACCCTGAATGGGGCCTCGCTTCGACAATAGTTACCCTTTCTCTTATAATTGCAGTGTGTATTTTGATTAATTGTTGTATTCATTGTTTAGTTGAAGGAGTTCGAAGTTATCGGGCGTAAGCTGCCCACGGAGAAGGAGCAGGTGACTCCCCTCTACAAGATGAGGATCTTCGCACCAGAGAGGATTGTAGCCAAGTCTCGCTTCTGGTACTTCCTCAGGCAACTGAAGAAATTCAAGAAGTCCACAGGAGAGATCGTATCAGTGAGGGTAAGTTTACAGATAACTTTTTCTTTTCGACCCAAGTGGCATTGCAAAAATGTACCTATTGTTGGTAGCCCTGATTGTCGATCTTGTCATGAGAGCTGTTCCGTAATACTCCCACATTGTATTTTTGCAAGTAAACTTCAATTATGCCAATAATATTACAGAGCAGCTTCAGAGAAATCATTTTAAAGGCAATTGAGTTACTTAATGTATACAGAATTCGACAACACAGCCGTCGCTCCTCTTGGTGTAGTGGATTGGATCCCTACTATGAGAGACGAAGCTCTGGGTTCGAATCGAAGCTGGAGTGAACTGAAATGGCGAATGTTTCTCGAGTGTAAAGTGATCACTTAAGCTAGCCGAGGTCGGTCGTATGCCCGACAATGTTCATCCCAAAGAGATTTTATATTAAGTACTAGAGGTCTGATTCTATGTACTTTCAATAGAATGGAAGTGACACAATTTCACGCTCGGCACTTTTTGGTATTTTTAAGTCACAAAACTCACACTATTAACAAGATATCAATAATAAAAAACTAAAACATCTTTAAACCTATCGTTTTAGCCCCAAATAACGTCAAATTAATACAGTTTTTAACTATGAGAGCAAAATTTCGAATCCGTTGCCCACAAACTGTCAAAATTTTCCATACGATTTGACAGTTTGTGGGCACCAGTTTTGTTACACTTCTAGTATTGAGTACTCTGTCTAGGTAGTACTTAATATATTATGTCGCTGGTTCATCCTTAATCCAGGCTTCCTCAGCCGTTTTTTTCACAAAAGTGTTTATTGAGTTGATGTTGAGTTATGGCAAATAAAGGCATTATACATATGAGGTGTTTTGTGTTTTATAGGAAATCCCGGAGAAGTCCCCACTGAAGATCAAGAACTTTGGCATCTGGCTGCGTTACGACTCCAGATCCGGCACCCACAACATGTACAGAGAGTACAGAGACCTGACCGTGGGGGCCGCCGTCACACAGTGCTACAGGGACATGGGAGCCAGACACAGAGCAAGGGCTCACTCTATTCAGGTGATATGTCACACAGTCTAATCAATCATTCAACTACATGCACTAGAATCTCCATTTGCTAATTAATTTGTTGTATTTGGCCTTTTTTTTTTGTATACGTCAACTCAAATATTTTCCCGTCTGTAAAGGTGCGCTTGCACGAGCGATTTTTCGAGCAATAATTGCGGCAACTCATACAAATCGTATTGATTAACCGAGGCCGACGCCATATTGTTCATAGAGGCCATGCCCAACCGAAATTTGATGATGATTACACCATCAAATTTATATGGGAAAAAATATTCCATCGTTGCCACCGATATAAGGTGACGTCACCAATCATGGTGGTGATGGAATTCGAAGATGTAGGTTTGTACTATATTATCGCTGGCTTTGGATTAACATTATTTTGCAGTGTATAGAAATATTCCAAGCGAGACAACGTTATTGCGCGCAAACGAGAAACATAATATTCATGATGTCGGCGACACGAATTGCTGAATATCCAATCGGTTTGGACATTTTAGTCAATTCCCTTTCTCGTTTGCATGCAATATCGTTGTCTCATTTGAAATATTGCAGAAATAATTGCGAATAATGGTTAATACTACTTGTACAAGTTGCCGCAATTATTGCTCTGAAAATTGCTCATGTAAGAGGACCTTAAGTGAAATACGTCTTACATGGCAACCTGTTCATACGTATTCTGTACTCCTTGATATGAGTGATGCTTTGAAACTGATATTAGGCAGTTCACTTTTACGGAGTAATTCCCCAATCAAATGTGAAATCATCCAATAGTGAACCGTCAGAAGTGACGGAATCACCGTGCAAATTGTTGTATATAGGGATGGGGAAGTTCCCTGATTTATATACTACCAGTGATCCATGTAAATGCGAAACGTGTATCGTTAAGTGGGTAGGAAAGTATTTGAGTCTAAATGCAAGCCTCGATTCTTTTAAAGTTGTGAGTTGATTATTGCTTATTAGTAGAGACCGGATTGTATGCATTTGCATATTTTGATATATTTTCTGTACTATTTGTAAGATTTTATCGTTTTCATAAACAAAAATGTTGGTGTCTAGTTGAAAATGTAGTAGGTAAATAAAGTAATTTAATAAAAAGAATAAGCATCTAATCTTGATTTTTTACTAAAAAAAACAAGATTTTATGACTTCACATACTAGGACTGTTTTTCTCGGTTTTTCAAACTATACCAAACATAAATTAAATAGTAAAAATAGATAAAATCTTGTAATAGCAGTAATTTGTTGTATTTATTTAAATTTATGTGGCATATTTTGTTGCATATTTCGAGCGTTTGTCTTGCATATTTCAATCATTTTAAGTTGCATATAATCTGGTCTCTACTTAGTATTAGAAATATTGTTTTAAAATGACCATTGTGTATATTGCTTTATATCCCACCTGTACTGGAGGTTATGGTTTCAATATGTTTTGCCTTTATGTATTAAAGTGTACATAATATGCTATTGGTGTGAGTAGTGTGAGTCCAGCAAGTGTTAAGGTGAGTGGTGTGTGAGCGATGAGAGAACATTCCACTCCACCGTCCACTGTACACCTTGCTGAGAACAAACTCAGGGAGTATGTTTGAGACTCTGCCACCACCAGTGGTGCAGTGTTATAGGATACTCCTATATGTAACTACCTATCTATCCAAGGTCGCCATGTGTTCATATCTCTCTACTTTCTTGTGTGCCATCACCGCCTCCTAGAGTAGACACTCTAGCCATGCTGTAACAGTTGGCAACATAGCAAGATGATCAAACAGGACCACTACTCCTGTCAAATTTCGTAACAGAATATAATACGCGGTTCATCATACTCGTTGTTAAGGGACTGTTATTCCATACATTTCCTTAGCGACGGTGATGGCAACGCCGCTTAAAACGAAGTGGTTTCAAATTTCTACAGCATGGCTAGAGTATCTAGGTGGCAGTGGTGCCATACAATAATAAAAAGAGGTGGTTGGTAATGCGCTCGACTGTTAAATCAGGTGGAGCCGACTTACTCCACATCACGACGCTAGCTTTTCTGGTTTACTGTGAAGGGTACAAAGAAGAAAATTTAACTGCTTTTATTGTGATAAACCCAGATATATTTTTTTTACAAATAGATGATTTTTGGTGAGCTCTTTTGACACCCATAGTGGCAACACGTGTAGAATTTCTATAGAAATATCATTGTTGCCATCAAACAAAATTGTACCTACAGTGAAACTCGGATTTTACGTTTTTCTGGGGACCACCCGAAAAAAACGTAAAATAGGGGAAAACTTAAAATGTGGGAAATGATATTTTAGTATGTCCTATAAAAACGTAGTTACTTTTCACTGTTAACTTCATTGTCATGTAGTAGGAGTGATTTCTTGACAGTAATTATGTTTACAAGAAACAAAATTATATCACTAAAAAACTAAATTGAAGGAATTGAATTTTCAGAAAATACCCCATACAATAAAAGTCCGTTAATTCAAATTCCAAGGAACTGAAAACAGGAAAAAAATAGAATTACGCGACACGAACATTTGAATTTCGCGCCAATTTTTAATTTTAAAATAAACTGAATAATTTTAAAAGGAAAACATGCGATTTTTCGGAAGCAACCCAGGTGGATGTCGAATATTTGTCACAAATTTGATTCTCCAGATAAGTACGTAATTTAATGCGCACGACATGACGTAGGTCCGCGCATTTCACATTACCTAATACCAGTAATACCTAATAATAGCACTTCGTACACAACACAATTTATATCGGAGTAAACATTGAAACAACTATTTATTACTTTTAGATTTCAAAAAGTCACTTTAGTTTGTTTTTATTTTGACACACGAGTTTATCATCAGGTACATGTCCAATGACCTAGTTAAATTTTTTGCAAATATCAAATGGTGTGTCGCGCCCTTCCCGAGTTTCTTCTGAACATCTATTAAGGCTGACAATAAACATTTGTATTTGTCGAAATATAAATTGGAATAACAACCAAACTTAATGTAAATTAAAAAGGAATAGATTTTTTTTTTCAAATTCAACAAAACTAGTACACAAAAATTTCGCGAGAAGTAAATCACAAAGCACTGTTTGGAATAATACGCACGTGTAGGTAGGTATATATTAAATACCTAAATAAAACGAGTAATGTGTATGTTGCACTACAATGAACTGGATAAAAAACTGAAACTTTAAAGTTATACAAAACACTTCCGGCGATTAAAATTAACATGTTACTATGCGCTGCACATGTTGACATTCTCTGTAAATCACCCCACGCATCAAGACGTAGCGATGTACTGAGGTGTTACGAGGGGGAGATAAGATAACACCGCCCACCACGTGGAACTGTTGGCATTAAGTAAAAAGGTAGCAATGTGACTTTACACACTTTCTTTGCGTAATATTTTTTGTCCAACTTTTTGACAAACAATAAAATTTTACGTGTTTACATAGATATTTCATACAACTTTACAGCCGAGAAAAAAACGTTAAATCCGGGAATTGTTTCGGCGCCTGACGTAAAATTTGGGAAATTTTTGTTCTGGAATGTATGGGGGTGAAACGGGACCGACAAAAAAAAACTTTAAATCCGGGAAAACGTAAAATGCGGGAACTTAAAATCCGAGTTTCACTGTAGTTTTAATCGTCTGAGATCATCTCTTTCTGACTGTAATTGTCATCAGTAGTTATTATTCACTGGTTTAGAATTTTCAACACATTTGGACCTTTGATAGATATTTACATACATACCTATATACACCCCTGCACTTTAGAGTACATTATACATTAGGATAGTTTAATATTGATATGCTGTTGTACTAATCATGTGATGTTTATTGTCTCTGCCTCCAGATCATCAAAGTGGAAGTCCTGAAGGCCTCCAGCTGTCGCAGGCCACAGATCAAGCAGTTCCACGACTCCAAGATTAAGTTCCCACTGCCCAAGAGGATCCAGAACCGCAAGCGACTCATTACATTCTCCATGCGTCGCCCCAACACTTATTATATGTAAACAAGTTATAATATAATATTATTTTACACTACAACTAACTCAAGTCTTTTTATTTTTGTCTCCCGATCAAAGTAGCAAGAGATAAATAAATGTTGAAATCACTTTCACACACTTTCTCACACACACCCAGAGTTTGACTAGTGACTGAACGATCCTATCCCAGCTAAAGGGATGTCGTAATAAGGTCTAAAGTGATGCAGTGATTTTCCACCATACTATGACCGATCATTGGTTGGCTTAAGGTCCTATATGCACTGAGCAAAAATCATTCTATTTTCGCCCCAATATTTTCAATTTTCGTATAAGAATGTTGGCACGAAATGAGAATAACGTAAGCGTCAAAGTGGTGGTACCTTTTTACAAAGAGCCTGGGAACAAACTAAAAATTCTATGAAAGCCAACTTGCTAACCTATGTACATAGTTGTGTACTAGAATTTTGGCTAAATCACATTTTTACATCTCAGAAACTGAACGGATAATCCTTAATTCCCGGGCCACTTTTGGAATATTTCTTTGTTCCCTTGAATTTCCAAATCCCGCGCACTCCAGCCAATTAGTTTTGATTAGTCCATCCTACTATTTTAGTCTAAGATCCAATGAAGACGCCAAAAAGATGGTGGCGTTTCTAGCATCCAGGCATGAATATACTCACGTAGGTATCGTCGAGGGTAAATCCATCTGATGCATGAAATATGAGAATAAAAAGTCACTATGTAAATACATAAAAACAGTTTAATATAAATTCACAAACATTAACATTAATAATTGCTTTAAGAGATACATGACTATTTTCTTATAAAAAATTGGCTTAGCCGGCACCTTGGACTAGTCACTTTTACTGAAGCTGAATTTTTTCTTCTGCAATTAAATTTATCGAATCAGCAAAAGTTTCTCGCCAAACAAATGTATTAAAAATATATTTCTGATTTAGTCATCTAATGAAGATATACGGATTTATATAAATTTATAATCTAATACATAATTTGCTAAACATGCGTCTTAATTCCTAACTTTGTGACTATATTATAAATTACAGTAAAACACGCAATCCAAATTCATCACTCGATTCCTTTCAATGCATTCATTCACACATCAGTCGTATGAGAAATGCAACAATGGCTTGCCAATAAAACATTAGTATATAATACTTAATACTAGGGAACCTGTATAATGGTAGGAAGTCTTAAAGGATATAGCCATAGACTAAACTTAGACTAAACAAGAGCGCCGCCATTTAATAACTTGGCACTTCCGCTAGGTATACGCCATTCTTTCGCGATGGAAAGTACACTAATTTACCATTTAATTACATAGGTTATATTCCAAAGGTAATTTCCACACTGATTATACATAATGAGTCGCAAAAATCACTGAAATATCACCAGGTTTTACGCAATTGTGGACAACCAATATGACACGCAATCATATGTTTGTAGCTCCCATGGCGTCAACCATAGATTTTTCATAGATATAGAAGGGGCTCAATGTTCAATAGTTCTTCCCACCTTTATACAGGTTCCTTACTTAATACGTTAAAACAGTTTCTCCTGCATAACATTATAATAAGTCAGTCTTATGAACTAAATTACGTGTAACAATAAGCTACGACAGTTGGTATAACATATTGTATGAATTACCAGATATACATATAGGAATATAGTATTGTACAATTCATAAGAAATGTATACAATGTACCTCATTGAAAAATCATTTTACCCTGTCGACGAAATGCTGGAATGAACCATTTACATCCACTCCAGCATTGAACTGACTATATCTTGCTTCATACTATGTCACTGACGAAATGCTAACAAAGCCCATTACACTCTTTAGCATTGATATTGTGCGTTATTACTATTACTTTAATTGTTATACATATATCTAATTATGTAAAACTGACGAGTCCAAGTGCCCGATGTAGGGTCTAAGGACGATAAACAACAATAAACAATGCCTAAAAAAGACAGAAAATGTGTTTTTTTTTAAATATTTCCTATATTTGTGTTTTTTAGGTCACATTTTACTAGGAATTTTATACATTTTCTCAGGAATCAGAAATATAGGTATTAAATAGTGTAATTTTAAGTGCTACTTCAGTTTACATGCAAAAATAAATAGGTTCTTCAGTTTGAATACATTTGAGCCGAGTGGCGGCGAAAGACAAGAATGGCAGACCCCACCATCATGTGGGAATAATAATTGCCCAGGGAGAGAGAGAGAGAGAGAGTTTGAATACATTTTTATTCTCAGTTTTATCTATGTGCCAGCTTGGCTGAAATAAATAATAAGTTTTTGAGTTATTAATATGTACGTACATTTCCTACGAAAAGCGTGTATTTAAGAACCTGTGACAAATTATTTCACACATTTCTTAAACTAATTCAGCATTGTATACATTTACAATTCCCAGGAAACACATATGTATACCTACTAGTAATACATTTTTCACATTGATCTCAAGTACAGTCAATTTTTTTTTTAGTATATTCATACACCTAGTTCAATTACACAACAAAGCACCACCACACAGCCTCTGTAGATCCGCAGCAAAACAATCAATTGATCTATTCTATAGAAAATCATAGATCGTTTTCCCGGGAGCTCACCAGTAAGTCTTTATCTCTTTCAATAAGATGCATATTGCTTGGTGGGTTTTTTTCTAATAAAGTCATTCCTCTAAGAAATTGAGAAGGGGTAATTAATGCATATAACATATTATGTAATGGTGTCAGAAAAGAATCACACAGGAAAAACTATCGATTGACTCTGATCTATACAATTGACAGAACATAAACGAATAACATTCAAAATTAAAGAAAAGTAAGAAGAGAGCGGTATAGAGAGAGGGTGTCACTATTCAGTATTAAAAAATACGGGGACTTAATTACGTTCTATACTAATTCTACATACTATGTACATTAAATTACTAACGGATGGTGGATAAAAAAAAATGATTTGCAAAACTTATAACATTATAATAATACATATTATGATAAGTCGCATTGATACAAAATTGGTATTAAAACACGTAATCATATTATGTATCTAAGATATTGTATGTATTATGATTTTATTTTTGGACACAAACATTTAGTTGGTGATGACTTTTTATCATATGATATAATAAATTTTATGTTTACAGTGAAACTCGGATTTTAAGTTTTTTTTTGCCGGTCCCGTTTCACCCCCATACATTCCAGAACAAAAATTTTCCGAATTTTACGACAGGCGTGAAAAACCGTTCCCGGATTTTATGTTTTATTCGGCGGCCGAACCTCGATTTTAGTTAAAAAATTTTATGTTTTCCAACATGATTGGTTTTTTTTTTCCTTGTTAGGTCAGGGGACCGTATATCCCCTGCGTCACTGCGACCGGAGTAGGTCTATTGTGACACTCATGGATGGTTCCAAAGTTATCCTTTTTAAAAATAGATCTTTTTCGATGACCCTGTATTTTCCTGAGTCTGTGTTGTGAGTAGGAGAATATAATCCATGGAGAGATTCAATCTCAATACATCTCGCTTGGACGATCTCCACTCGGATTGGATTCTTACGAGGATGTCACCCCCAGCAAGCGCAGAGCAATCTTGGCAGCGGATCTCTTAGCCATGGCTTTGTTCTTTCCAAAGCCGTACACCAGATGAGACTTGCCGGAAATCCACAGACTCAGAGGCAACATAATCGTGTTGTCACTAAGCAGACGAGAGGGCCTACAAAAAGACAATTGTAACAATTAGATTCACAGCAAAAGTAACACATGTATGTTGTAATATTGTATGCTAGCGAGACATGGACATGTCTGAAGAAGGACGAAGCAGAATCTGTGGGAAATATATAAGATAAGGAATGGGGTTATAACAGAAACAAGTGATTGTAAGACTAGAATGAAAGTCAATGAGCTTAGATGGTTTGAGGATGTGGAGAGAATGAATGAGTGAAAGAAGAGGTGTAAGCTGGACCGATCGTGTCGACCAGATCCTCAAGGACGGAGGCGTTTGAGCAAAAGAAATCGGAGGGTGTGTAGGGATAGGGTGTTCTGTCCTTTCTGCCTACCTCGTAAGGGACGTGGCGTGAGGGGATGGATAGATTGACCAAATAACACAAGTTTTGTAAATGATAATGGTAGGATAAATTGACTTACTTGAATCTCGGCACGGCATGTATTTGTTCTCCCAATAGTCGGGTGGGGTTCTTGGGCACTTTCTCCATAAAGAGAGTCAGTTCCTTACTCATGATGGTGTGGAAGACAGTCCACACGGTGGGCAGGTGGCCACCGCTGTCTAGAAATATGGCTCCAGCTAAGGACTCGAAGATGTCACCAAGAGCCTGCAACACAATATTTCTTGTAAATTGATTTTTTTATAGAAATCAAAATTCCAAATCATTACATAGTATATCACCTCGGCATATCCCAAAAATGGGGTAACCAGTGGATGCTTATGATTATTATGCATATAAAAATACTTATGGACGAAATGTAACACGCTAATTATTCACTAGCTAGTGTTTGGAATTTCAAAATATGTATTGTAATTCTAAAACAGCCAATCTGTAGTCCATACTTTCACCTATCACTGTCTTCAGTTTCAAGACAATTCTCTCAGTATTGGCTGAGAACAATTCAGGGCGCCGAAGCCCAATGACAGCATATAGGACCTTAAGTAATCACCACTGACTAACCTTGGGTACTTCAATGTACTGCGCCAGATTACAATCTTCCTCCTCCAGGAGATACAACACCGACTCATCCACTACGTGACCCCGACTGTTCTGGAGGGCCACGAACCTGAAACATAACATAGAGATTACTCAATTTCACCTACTTTTTAGGGGATTCAAGGACTTTTGTTTGAAAAAAATTACGAATCTCATCAGGGGGTGGGGGGGGGGCAGACTAGCGGGGTGCCATACAAAAATCGATAATTAGTGTTGAATCCAGTTTTTAGTATAAATGAGACACTTCTGAACCTGTATGCTCGACTGTAAGATATTGCTTTTGCAATAAGTCCGCCTTTTGGCACACTGCATTGTCTTGTTTTTGTTGTTATTTATATTTACTGGCCAATAAAGATTTATTTATTTTATTTATGAGTGTAAGGGGTGAGGTTACAGCTTACGGCGAAGCAAAGCGCGCAGGGTACAGCTAGTTATTATACAATAATTATACTACTAGTCAAATTATTTCAAACTGTGGAACGCAGTCATAAATGTGTGACAGAGAAGGGACGACTACCCGCTTTATTCGCACTTATGCCAGAGCCATAAGATGCAAATAAAGCAGGTAGTTGTCCCTTCTCGACCAAATTTTATGACTGCGTTAGACAGTTTGAAATATTTTACTATAGGTGTTTGTTACTTCTAATAATAAAATTGTATACGCAGTCAATGAGTAAATGGTGTATCCAGTATCTTCAATCTATCAATTCTTATTACAGAGACTGATAATAAATAAATATATATTTACCTGTCTATAGCTCGGTCCAGCAAAGTATTCGAAGTCTGCATGTATTTGTGTAGCCCCAAGCGAACCACGAGGCACGCAAAGGTATTATTGTTGACCAAAGCAGATCGCAAGTCAGTCAGCTGACCCGGAGACAGTCTGTCTCCCTGCTCGTAAATGTAACACGTGACCAGGAAGTCCAGGACGGCGTCTCCTAGGAATTCCAACCTTTCATAGCTTCCAGTCACTCTGTTACGGCAGTTGGACGAGTGCGTCAGAGCCTGCGGACATAGGACAATACGTAAGTTGAAAATTTTAAAGAATTGCGTATATATAAATATTTTATCTGTAGGCAGAGAGGACAGAGTACTAGACTACCCTAACATTACACACTCATAGCTTCAGCTACATTCTCATTTCTTTTACTAAAATGCATCTTGCGGATTTGGTCGACATGATCGGTTCAGGTCAGTTTCGGATGCCTGTGTTTCCTCACACCTTTTTTTTTATATATCGAAATAAACCCAAGTACATCTCTGTACACTTCACAGTAAGCTTGAAAAACTTGTGTCGTGAAGTGGAGTAAGTTGGCATCGGGGATTGAACCCGCCCCCACTGGATTAACAGTCGAGCGCGTTACCAACCAGGCTACTTTGCCCATATCTTTTTAATCACCATTCATTCTCTCAACATGCCCAAACCAACTAAGCTAATTAGCTTTTATTCAAGCCACTACATCCGTATAGTATCTTACAATCACTCACCTCTCTAATAACCTCATTCCTTATCCCATCTCTCAACGTTTACCACACATTCTTCTCACATACATAAACATAATGGACGAAATTTAATTTACTATAAAAGTATTCAATGTAGTTTACCTCGAGAAGTAGTGAGGGATCCTTGAACTCGTATTTGAGAATACTTTGTATCTGATTGATTGAGTGATCTAATAGGAAGTTGGCCTCGTCTTTGCTAACTTTGCCTTCAGAAAACGCCGTTTCTATTTTGTCAGTCAACACGGCTTCCGGCTTATCCTGTTTGGGCAAGATGTGAAACCAGGAGAGCATTCTGAAAGCGGCTGTGATTCCTCCGTGTTGCAGATAGGCCCCAATCAAAGCCTCCACGCAGTCCGATACAACCTTGTCGCGTACTTCTTGCCTGTTGATATACATATCCATGCTGGCTGAATACTCGGCACCATCCTCCCAGTTTAGTATAGCTTGTTCTAAGTTGTTCCACGATGTAGACTGAAGCCTTCCGCTCAATATTTCATCTCGCTTAAGCGCAATGAAGTATACAGCCGCTGGAGACACCTAGAAATAATAAATTTACTATCACAAACTTGTGATGTGTCTAATATCATTATCACTACTTTGATCCAACTTAGCGCGTCAGTTGTCCACATAATTTTATTTTTTTTTTAAATGAATCTGGTCGACATAAACCCAAATACATCTTTGTACACTTCACAGTAAGCTTGTGTTAAGTGGAGTAAGTCGTCGGGGTTCGAACCCACGCACACCAGATTTACTAGGGAACCTGTACAAATGTAGGAAGACTTAACGGATAAAGCCATAGACAAAACTTTACTGCCGCCATTGCCGTTCGCATATAGTACGCTAATTTACCATTTAACTACATAGGTTATATTCCAAAGGTAATTTCCACACTGATAATGAGTCACTGAAATATCACCAGGTTTCATGCAATCGTTGACAACCAAAATGACACGCAATCATATGTTTGTAGCTCCCATGGAGTCCAACATAGTTTTGTCATAGATAATAGAAGGGCTCAATGTTCAATAGTTCTTCCCACATTTATATAGGTTCCTTTGGATTTACGGTTTAGCGCGTTACCAATCGGGCTACCGACCATCTCAAAATCATCATAAAGTTTGACAGTAAATTACTCTAAAGAAATGTCTATACATAATATAACACAATAACATACTTTACTCTCGATGAGTATCTTCTGAACATTCTTCTCCAAACAGAAAGACGGAGGCAACCAGCCCTCTTTGGCTGAGAAGTTCTCAACTTTGATTCTGCCTGGTAGGTCTCTACACATCCCGGAGTAGAACAGGTTCCTGAAAATAAAACACAATAGGTCCGATTGTTAGTAGTAGCAATGTGTCTATGAAAGCTAACTGTTTATTGTTCATTATCGTCCTTAGGCCCTAATTTCGGGCACTTGGACTCGTCAAATATACATAGTTATAGTCTATTAAGAATCAAGAGGAGCAATAAGAAAAGATAAGCACATCAATGCTAACAGAGTGTAGAACGTCTGCTAGTATTGGGACAGGAACACATAATCCAATTTGAACAATAAGCAATTTTTAATAACAAATTCGATGCTGAGATGTACCAATAGTCTCATGCCAGCATCTCGTCCTTATTATTTAAAAAAAGTAACATTGACATGAAATTACACAACATTTAATCGGGAAAGAGTGGCAGGTACAACAGTGCGGAGAGATTAAGTGTAGAATGATATTTTACCTGTTACTGACAATCTTTGATTTTAAAGCGGTGAGTCTCCCTTCATCGTAGTGAGGGTACTTGTGTATTAAATAAAGACTGACTCCAAACTTGAGGAAACTGTCGCCCAGGGTCTCCAATCTCTCCATACTGACTATGTCGTTACTCTTGGCTGTAGTCAGTGCCTCCAGCACGCTGCACAGCTGAGGACCAATCTTGTCGATGGTCTTGTTCAATATTTGTATCGTCTCCACTGGTTTATAAGGTGGCGGGCATATTGCTCTGATTCTTATTATCTTCTCGGCCACATCGTCTCCCGAGTTTGCGGTTGGTATTTTCAACGGACTTCCTCTGATGTTGTCGACTTTATGCAAGACGAATTTATCGTAGCACTCAATATCGGCTATGCTCATTTTGTCGAAATGACGTTCAATGTCGATTGGTTCCATGTCCGGCTGCAAAATAGAAATATTACGATAAGTCAATGGACATGGTCGAAGCGGGATAAATCAGGTATGACGATCGTTAATAATATGTGGAAAAGCGTTAGGATAAGAGGATAAGAAATAAAGTAATCGAAGAGATCAGTGATTGTAAGATGGATATTATAACTAGAATGAAAATGAACAAGTTGAGATGCTTAGGACATGTAGAGAGAATGAATGACGAAAAGAAAACAAAGAAAATATTAATGGGTAAAAACGAATATGTACTCTTGATGCACAAGGATAGACGTGTTTTGAGTAAAACGAATCGTAGAGTGTGAAAGACGAATTGCACGAATGTGACCGAAGCAAGAAATGTGTGTACGGAATAGGTAAGTCTGGGGTTCTGTTCTTTCTGCCATAAAAGACCCTGAGGGCATGAAATTGAATAATTTATTCACTTACACTCCAAGGAAATTCCTTTGCCAATTTGCTGAATGCCAACTTGTATGTGTCTTCATTATGTACGGCTGTCAGCGAAGTTGCATTCTCCACATCTGGTGACGCTCCTTCCGTCACACTGGTCACCACCAGATCATCCTCTTCCATTATTTCTCCACTCTTGTCTTCGGCAGGATCTCCCTTCCCTTCTGTCTCACGCAGCTGTGAGCTGTTCACCGAGTGATGGTCAGACGATAGAACGTTCCACTCCATATCTGCATAATATGTATAGAAATACTCAATGAAATACAACACCAAAATACCTAGACAACTGAGAAACCTGGAATATGAGGACCGTTTGAAGGGGCTTAGACTGCCTACACTGAAGGAGAGACGCGATCGGGGAGATCTTGTTGAATTGTACAAAGTGTTGCATAACAATTATTCCTGTGAGATTCTACCAGCTATGTTTACCATGAACTCTAATGTGCACCTGAGAGGACACCAGCTGAAACTGGCAACAACAAGATTCACATCCAACCCACGGAAACACTTCTTGACCAATAGAGCTGTCAGTGCTTGGAATCAGTTACCAGAGTCAGTGGTACTTGCTCCTACCACCAACACCTTCAAGAATAGACTAGATAATATAAACACAACTTAACTGTGACTTGGGTCAAAACAGCGAAAGCTGCCTACCCAATAACAAATAGTCTATATGTACAAACCTCCAGGTATGTTCACACATCCCAGTCCATTCTCCTCATTGATCTGACAACGCAACTCGTCCGCTACGAGTATGTGGTTCAAGCGATGCAGCATTGAAGGCAGAACGGTAGCCTTGAGCCACAGCACCCCCGGGAAGGAGAACCTGACACAGAACTCTGGGACCAGCTGTTCGCTCGAGCGGTTGACAAACTGCTGCTCCAAGTTCATGCGTAGCTTCTTGCTTTTAACGTTGCTGTTGAGCGTGACGCTGCGGGGCAACAAGCAATTCATTTTTCCGCTCAGATATTGGACCTGTAATACAATAGATGCATTACACACAATCAGTATAAGCTGTTGTTGTAATCGATGTATTTATGTCAACCATAGCTATTTTTTCTGTATGTCTATCTCTTATTATAAGCGAAAGTGTCATGACTGACTGAATGATGACTGGCTGACTGACATACTCACTCATCAACACAGAGCCCAATTGGCTAATCCTAAAGAAGTGAAATTTTGAAGACAGATAGGTTTTAATACAAAACCTTCCACTAAGAAGGGATTTTTGGAAATTCCGCCCCTAAGGGGGTGAAAAATAGGGTTGAAAGTTTTTTTAGAGTATGCGAATATCTCGGAAACCGGACATACCTCGCCACTTTGAATTAATTGCACTATAGTACATATTTCAATGAAAAAAGGTTCATAAACAGTTGATTCGATGTCATTGGATAGCTTGTTATGTGAGGTACAGAAAAAATGGCGAATGTACGACATATGGCATAAGATTACATACCTCTAACATGGGCTGATCCTTAGAGCCCAGTAAGGACAGGTTGTATTTGTCTTTAAAGTAGCTGGCGTAGCTGGGGTAACTGTCATCGCTGAAGGGATCTACGGGAGTGCTGCCCAGCACCTTGGTCACAATGTACCTGTGGAATAATTATTTACATTTTTTGTTTTTTATTTTTTTGACTTATTGTTCGCAATACAGTCCGCTTTTCTTCAAAAATTTATATTATTATACATATATTAGTAGCTTGGGGTAGGAAAGAAATTCACTCCAGCCACCTCAACGATTAACCATTCTCATGTTGACAAATTTGTACTAAACAGATGGTTGATTATTTCAAGATGCTCTCTCCGGCGTAATCTCAAAGAAAAATCCGCATTTTAATGCTTCAATTAAAGTTCAATTGACTTAAGTCCACTACCAACTGATTCAGTTTCCTTGAATTTTTTAATTAATCTTTTCACAGTCGACGAAGACAAAACACTTTTCCGTCCATACTTTGTACGAAAATTACTTACTGTAATTGCCAAACCTCCATTATTTCGAAAATACTGTGCAACAATGTAAATACACTGTTCTTTCATATGAGCCGCCATTTTTAAAGAAGGGAAACTGTCATCTGTCATTCTGCGTTCTTTTTTTGTTTGTTGGCAATGCTTTCCCGGTCAAATGGTGCGAAGTTCTAATCTTGCGTTATCCGTGAGACACCCTATATTATAAAGTCAGTAATATAAGTCAAATTCTCACCTCGGGGTGTTCCTGTACCAGGGAGAGACGACCATGTGTCTGTAATATTCATCGTGCGTAGGTGTCTGCCTCCTGTCGGAAACTGAAGGCTCTGCCAGGGGTTCCATCGTGCGGTGAGCTGCGATAGTCTCCCAACAAACGTGGCTGCCGTTTGTCGTGGGAGCGATCCAATAGTGGTTGTCTCCGTGTGTGGGATCATAGCAGGTGAATTCCTTCATCACCTCCAGGACGTCCAAGAACACAAACATGTGGAATCTGAAATGAAATTGATAAGTCAGCCATATCCTGATATATTGAATTTATGTGTGCGCATGCACAACAGTTTGCCAGACGATGTGCCTTTCGGAGAGATGTGAAAAAGTACCTTGCCGAGAAGTCTTACTATTCTATTAAAGAGATGTTGTCGGACTCATCGTAATTATTGTATTAGTATTATTTATCGTTGACGAAATGCAGTTTCGGACCATTTACATCCAGACCTGCATTGAATAATGATATGTCTCTGTTTTATACTGATTTCTCTCTCAAATTCTGTTGTCATTGACGTAATGTAGTTCAGGACAATTTACATCCGAGGAGGATTAAACAACAACGCAAAATACACAACAGCAACATTGTAAAAACATAACAATATAACATTGTAAAACGACAACCTAATTAATTTACCTTTTGATTTCGTCTATTTGCTGTGCAGTGAAGGTAAGGACATGTTGATTGGCTCTGAGAGTGACGGTCACTTGTCCGGATGCGAGGTACATGGTGAAGGGGCAGATCTTGGGCAGGGGGTGTGCGGTGAGGAGGAGGAACCCTCGCGATGAGTTCAGAAGGTCCTGAATGATGAGATAGTTCTCGTCCTGACTTTCCACATGCGGGGCGAGGTGGAAATAATGGACGTGTAATCGATGGTAGACATCATTTGCGTTGACTGGAGAGCCGCTCAGACATTTGGGAAACTGTAGCATAAAAATATTAATTTGATTAATAAATACAAGTAGGCATATTGCCATTTAAAAAAAGAGATTTTGAGACTTGGATCTCGACAACATTACTAAATATATGCTTTGACAAAAAAAGGGTAAATACATTGAACCTTCCTCTAGTGAATGACCACACAAGATCTTTCATAGGTTCCTCAAAAAAAATGTGAAAAAAACCTGAGTTTTTTTTTTCAAAGATAGTAACTTGTTTCCCGAAAGTTACAAAGTAAAATTATTTCTAAATTTCTTTTTTGAAAGCGAAAGTATCCCTAAAAAGTAAATTTTAAAGAACATTTGATCATGTGATTGCGCATGCAATTTTGAACCTTAATGCTGGGTTTTCTCCAATATCAATACTCATATAATCTCACCTTCCTGTAGTGAAGTCTTCTCTTTGCCGTGGTTCCGGGTTTGGGTCGTGGTTTGTCTCCCTCCTTCAGGTCCACGTCCATTTCTTCTTCTTCCTCCGTCCAGTGAGAGAAGAAAGTACTCTCCACATTGTCATCAAACAGCTCGGGAGATCTGGACACAGACCACAAGTATTAGAGTACAGTGCATAATTGTCATTGTCAAGTGTAAACCTCATAAGTCATTTCTCAAGTATTTTACATGAGACTGACGTACGAGATATTCTCTGACTAAAAAAAACATGCGATAAAAACAAGGTTTCAATTTTAAGCAATAGATGGAGCAAAGGTCCCATCAGACAATAGTGATTGAGCTGGACAAAATATAACTTGCGATCTGAATTCCTTTTCCAATGCCCACACATTCATACGATACCACACACGACCCCACACAACCCTTGGATCCCCTCATCAAAATTTCTCAGAAGGTTCTGGATTTCCAAAAGTTTCTACCACACAGTATTCGTTTCCAGATAGCAAGGTACTCGTGTACCAAGTTTGGTCGAAATTGCTTAAGGCGTTCCAGAGTTATGGTGGAACAAACATACATACATCCATTTTTATTATATGTATACAAGATAAGATAGAAGTACCTATCTATGGGCAGGAGTTTCTCGTTCAACTCATTAGCCTTGTGTAGAGCCTCGCAGGCTTTCAGTGCAGCCACCCTCTTTGCATCCTTTTTGGTCGACATTGGGACACCCTGTAATAAAGTATTACAGTTTAATATGTATGTTTAATATGTACAGCTTAATGTATGCTAGTGAGACGTGGATGAAGAAGGACGAATGAGGGTTGAATGCAGTTCAAATGAGGTCGTTAAGAAGAATGTGTGGAAAAACGCTGAGAGATAAGATAAGGAATGAGGTTATTAGGGAAATGAGTGACTGCAATACTAGTGTTGTGACAAGAATAAAAGTGAATAAACTAAGATAGTTTGGGCATGTTGAGAGAATGAAAGATGACAGGATGACAAAAAATATATATTTGAGTGAGCGAAGAGGGGTGTCGATCATGTTGACCAGACCCTCAAGGATGGACGCGTTTTGAGTAAAAGGAATCGGAGAGAACTGGGATGAACTTGGGTGGTACTTTCTAAGGTTCTCACCAGAAACACGCAGATAAAATGCAAACTAAAAACGCCATTTTGTATATCGCTGTAAGTGTTTGGGTGAGAAAGCTTCGAAAGTACTACCCCTGAAATAGCTAATGTTTCTCGGGTGTAAAGTGATCACTAGTGAGCCAGCCGAGATCGTCAGGATATATTATGTAGTTACCTGTATTGGTTCCCTGAGAGGACAGACAAGTGGCAAGTATACGTTGACTAGTTTCAGAGTGTCGACGTTTGTCACCAAGTAAAATTCGGGTTGCATCAGTGTGAACTTATCGTGAGGTAACGTCTGACAATATCTGTTCAGTAGAGATATGGAAGATTCTACTGAAACGATAGCTGAAACAAAACCATACAATGCATAAGTGTTCGGTAAATTCAATCAAAATTATTCTATTCTCGCTTCAACTTTTTCAAATTTTGTATGAGAATGTTAGCGCTAAATAAGAATAACGTAAGCGACAATGTGAATTGTACCTTTTCAAAAGAAACCTGGAAAGAAATTTAAAAATCTAAAACAGCCAATTTGTTAAGATTATAATTACCAGTGTTTTGGCTACATTATACTTTTATATCTGAAAAACTGAACGGAAAATCCTCAGATCCCATAAATTTCAGAGGTACTTCCGGAATATTTTTTTATTCGAGGAGTTTCTAAACATTGTAATTCTAAAACAGTCAATCTGTGTATCTGAGAACAATTCAGGGTGCTGAAGCCGAATGACAGCATATATGTATTGATTATAATGTACTAATTTGGGACGATATGCTTCGAGCAAAAATTATTCACTTTTTATGCAAACCTGGCGATTCAAGAGGCTTACGGATGACTGAGAAACATTAACAAAATGATATATAACGCAAAAGTGAATACCTACCATCGTTGTATGTATATGGAGGATACAAATGTGCATATTTCTCGGCTTGTTCACGAGCTGATGGTAGCGATCTGTCTTCAGAACAACCCACCAATATCTGAAATACAACACACGTTAACATTGAAATATAGTGAAATGAGTGACTGCAAGACTGGTGTTGTGACAAGAATGTAAGTGAATAAACTAAGATGTAGGGGAAAGTGGGGGAACCGTGCGCACCTAAGCCAAAATTGATGCTACGTCGAAACCTTTTTAGTTCAGAATGTAAAACATTGATATGTGGAAGCCTCATATGTCTTCTATCGAACTACATACTGCTATTTACTTTAATTAGTCACAGAACTGATCAACAAAGCATTAAATGAGAGAAGTCATTTGCGCACCATTCACCATACCGCAGGGTAATGGTGCGCATGGGTAGGGTAATTGTGCGCATTCAAGGCGAAGTTAAAAAACCAAATTTATTTGCTATGAGTTAAATAACCAACATTATTTTATTCATGAGACCATTGTCAATATTTAAAATTACAATCATTATTGTTGTCAGTGAGAAAAAGCACTTCTTCTCTTCTTCTTCTCAGTCGGTCCCTCGGTTACGAGGATCGTGACCCCCATGCTCACGGATGAGTCTTGCCCATCCTTCTCGGTCCTGCGCCATCCTTGTGGATTCGTACAAATTGGCCCCCGTGATCCTTTTGACCACATCTGTCCACCTCATCTGTAGTCGTCCCCTTCCCCTCCTACCGTCAGCCGTCCCAAGCATGATTTGGCGC
The DNA here is from genome assembly GCA_963576895.1 of Ceraclea dissimilis. NCBI lineage: Eukaryota > Metazoa > Arthropoda > Insecta > Trichoptera > Leptoceridae > Ceraclea > Ceraclea dissimilis. Next base: position 18,312,205 of record OY756369.1, read on the forward strand.
TCCAGGCTGTCTGGACCCGCTCTCACAATATGGCCAAAGAAACGGAGCGTGCGCTGCTCACACACTGTGGACAGGCGAGTGGAGACACCGAGCTCTCTCAGGATTGATTCGTTGGTTCTGTGCTCAGACCAATGCACACGGAGCAAACGTCTCCAGCACCACATCTCGAATGCGTCAATCCTGTCACGTTCTCGAGCTCTTAGAGTCCATGTCTCTGAGGCGTAGAGGAAGACGCTGAACACCAGCGAACGGACCAGCCTCATCTTGGTAACCCTAGTAATGTCGTGGCTTTTCCAGATCTTGTCGAGACGACTCATTGCGCTCTTTGCCAGTAGGATGCGGCGGTTCACCTCTTGGTCGCTCGTGCCTCCGACATTGATAAGGGAGCCCAAATAAACAAAGTCATTGAAAGTCAGAAAAAGCACTAAAAATGGAAAATAAGTCCATTTGAAGATATCACATATTTAACTCGCCAAAAAAACTGCGTTTATTCTGTGATTTTGTCACAGAAGATTTTTCAGCTCCCAGCACAAAGAAAAATGGTTGGAAGATATTCCTTTGAAACCTTTTCACAGTTTTGACTCGGGCAGGTATGCTAATTCTTTACCGTCACTTCAGAGTTTCCTTTATTTTTAGTATCACATATAGTTTTCTGCAATACCTAGCTAGTCTAACTGTATACGTTGGTCTTTCTATCATACTTTAGGCACTCAGATTAATTGAAACATTTTTTTATTATAATTAGGTGCCTATTACGTAGTTAATATAGTTTTTTTTTAATTGTGAAAAATGTATTCCTTGCCATTTAGTTTCATGTGGGGTAATCATGCGCATTCATAAAACAGTATGCACTCGTATGCGCACAATTACCCCTCACGTGGAATTCAGCATCTATCCAAATATATTATAAAAACTATTCTACAAATAGCACCAAACTATATAATATTGGTCAAAGGAGATAGTTAACTATCGAACTAATCATGAAACATTGAAAAATTATTGTAATTATGCGCTCACATTCTTATTTTAGTCAGTGTAAAATTAGAACAAAATACTAGTTTTCAATAAAATGGCATAAACTCGGCAACTTCTCCATCGATTGAGCTGAATCTTACCAAATACGTTGGCCTTGTCGGCGGCTACAAAACTGCATTACTAGCGATATTATTTGAGTACGGGATCTTGCTGAATCTCACTGCGCATGATTACCCACTGCGCACGGTTCCCCCACTTTCCCCTACAGGGCATGTTGAGAGAATGAGAGATGACAGGATGACACGAAAGATATACAGTGAAACCCTGATTTTACGTTTTTCTAGGGACTGGGGGGAAAAAACTTGAAATCGGGGAAAACTTATAATGTGGGAAATTATATTTTAGTATGTCCCATACAAACCTACATTTTTTTATTGTTAACTTCATTTGTCAAGTTGTAGGAGTGATTTATTAACAGTAATTACGTGAAACATCGAGTTTACAAAAAACGAAAGTGAATTATAACTAAAAAAACTAAATTGAAGGAACTGAATTTTCAGAAAATGCCCCATGTGAGCAAAATAATTTGAATTTCGCGGTTTTTGCGCAAATGAATTTATTGATCGACTTGTAAAGTTTTTTATACAGAAAATAAAGAAATACATTGAATTTATGTATTTCTAGAACTTATAAACAATTTTCTAATTAAAAAACATTTAAAAAATTCGAAAACTCGGATCTACCTATCCTATTTTATACTACGCGATTGAGTTTTGAGGTTATGTTGCGCGCAGGACACGTCATATACCGCCGGCGTCACGTCTCTAAATGCGAAACTATGTTGGTACCATGAAGTACCATGTAGCACGTGTTGGCATTAAGTAAAAGGGTAATAAAATGACTTTGACATACTTTCTTTACGTGTCGGACTTTTTGACAGTCAAAATTTACGTTTTGTTTGGATGTGTCATTGCTCACATCCTCAGGAAAACGAAGATAAAAGGTGTTTTTTGTATAAAACGGCTGAGTTTGCGGCATAAATTCGAGAAAAAAGTAAAAATTTTTGAACCAAATTCGAGGTTCGGCCGCCGAAAAAAAACTTATAATCCGGGAACGGTTTTTCGCGCCTGACGTAAAATTCGGGAAATTTTTGTTCTGCAATGTATGGGGGTGAAACGGGACCGGCAAAAAAAAAACTTAAAATCCGGGAAAACTTAAAATCCGGGAACTTAAAATCCGAGTTTCACTGTATTTGAGTGAGCGAAGAGGGGTGAGAAAGCACGACCGCCCGAGATTGGCCTGGTCCGATTATGTCGACCAGATCCTCAAGGTAAAAGGAATCGGAGAGCGTGTATGACAAATTGCATGAACATGACGGAGGCTAGGAGTGTGTGCAAGGATAGGCCAGTCTGGCACTCTGTCCTCTCTGCCTAACCTGCAAGGGATGTGGCGTGATGGTATAGATAGATAGATAGATAGACTTACTTTATTAAGGCACTCCTCCACTTGCTTGAAATTAGTATAGAGAGCCTTGAACTTGGAAGAATCAGCCTGACTGACCATGATGGAATACGTGGAAGTCTTACTGCGACCCCTTCCCTTGGCTTGCACGTAACTCCGGAAGCTGATGATGGGATCCAGTCGCACCACCAGGTTGCACAGTGGAATGTCTATTCCTTCCTCCATCACTTCTGTACTCACCAGGCAGTTGATCTGACTGGACAAACATAATAACATTATGGAAACAATGTGTTGCATGGTCTAGATCAGGGATCACCAATTAGCTTCACTGGAGGTCCGTCTTTCAATACTATAAGACTTTCGCAGGCAGGGAGGAACAATCTCTGGACCAGAAACAATAAAAACGAGTAAATAGCAGCGCAGGTGAAATTTTATGAAAAATGGGTGTTAATAAACTTTAATTTTCTAATAAAATAGCCCCATAATGAGTACTTTTTTACATTTTACAATGAAGCCTTAATGAGTTCACAATAATTTGGGTTACAAAAAACACGAAATTTCCAGGCTATGGGGTCGCGGCAGCTGATCCAATAATGGTCAAGTGTATGCGCGAGGAGGTTAAAATAATACTATTAGCCCAAGAGGCCACCACTAACTAAATGTCATTTAATCGAAATGTGATTTAAATTTAAATTTGCACACAGGATCATACTTTGCCAGAGGGTTGGCTATCAAAATCTAGCCGTGTCACTCCCCCTGCCCCCCAAATAGGTCATCTAACTTTTAGGAAAATTGTAAGAGATAGGAGCAATGCATTCATTAAACTTTTTTTTCATATATTTTCATCCTCTATCACCCCTCAAGAGATTTTATACACGGAAGGAAACACCCTGTATATCGGAACCCTGATAGATTGTTGGTTAAACTTACTTTGCTCTGAATTTCTCCAGCACCAGCATGTTCTGCTTCTTGTTGTAAAGATCTTCCCTGACGTCTGAATAGGGATTGACATTTGTGCCTACGACAAAGTCACACTTGAGGTATTCCAAGTCCGCTATGTGTTTACTGGCGTGATCCAATATCTTGTACAGCACCTTGCTGGTGAATCTCTCCTTCACGAAGATTAAACAGCAGAGTTCTTTCTTATACAGGTTCACTTGCATGCCTGTGAATTAAAAACAAGTCATAATGATGTGGAATAAGTAATTTACTGTAGCTTAATCATGAGACAAATCATAAGGTTAAAACCAGGTGTTTTTGTACTAAAAATTTACACTGGGGATCTGATCTGTGGATATTGGAAAAGCAGGGTTGTCAAGGTGTATTCTCACCTTGACATAAAAAACCTTCCTCCCAGGAGATAAATTCAAATATTCCCGCCTTTCAAAAATCTCTCTGAAAATATCATTAAGTTGATATCCATAGATGACACAAATTCGACTTCGGCAGTCTTTAATTTGACTCCGGAAGTAATTCTCAGCCATTTTTGAAGGATGGCGTCCTTTTCCGTTCCTCTTTGACAATCGCTCCCAAGTGAGATACACGCGTTTTGTCGCGCTCCGAAAATTGCCGGTATAAAATTAAAATAATGTAGTTACAAAACTCAGAAAATATGGGTTAAAAACTATTGTTTGTGCTTCACCGCCTTCGTACATGTGTTAGTACGGTAAACTTTTGTGTTTAAAAACTTCGATGATGCCTGATTTGATGTCGGCATATAAAAAAGGCATAACGGTTTTTCTATAAATGTGACCGCAATCATCTCAAACAATTATCTGACAATCAGTTTCGGTTCAGTAAAGAGCAACGAACCAGATACGTAGTCTTTCCAAAACTCACAAGTTTCCAGCTTGCGGAGCCCCTTCCAGTATCTTGCCTCCTCGGTACGAGTTGAGGTTCCCGAACAACCCCGAGCCTCCAGACTTTTGTGACAAGTACGTTCTTGCAGACAACGTACCAGCTATCCAGTTTTAAATAAGTTTCCTCAAAGGAAACCAGGACTTCCACCCCTCGGAGCAGGCCATGGCTACAAGGTATGGAAAAGTTGTAACATTCATGTTCTCCTCCTTTTGTTGTATGAGTGAATAATTATATTTTCCCCTTTTGTTTAAACGTAACTTGTGTTGCTATTCAATTCAATAAAAGTATTATCATAAACCTGGGTTCTCATTTGTCAGTTAGTAAAATATCTTTGGTATAAAAAAAGAGGTTGACCTAAGAAAGACAAGTGAGTTGTGGCAGCCAAAGCAAAAGCTATCAATGTGGGCCATTCCCACGGCTTTTCACCCTCGAGATCCAGAGCTCATGCCGTTAAGAACCTGAAACCTTTGCCGTGGAGATCTCAAGGATAAGGTCTGTATAGTACGTTTAAGGTAAAGTGAAGTGTATAGGTTACACTGATATATTACACCGATAGGTAGTACACATGTATGTTACACTGGCGCTCCAGCGTGATGGCTTTGCTAGGTTGACACAGCTCCCTTCTCTGTAAGTCACAAAAATTATTATTTTATCTTGCAAAATAGTTAGGTATTTTTATTTTTGTACTAAGTCATTTTGTAAGGTTGAATATTGTTCATGAATAATTTGTTGTGTATTCATAACCTCAAATAGTATCATCATATTTTTTCACGCAACGGAAATATTTGTGTAATCTTCGATATACCTATGGACGACACGAACGCCGCCGTGGCAGGAAAAAGTAACGTGAGCGGCCATTTTGTTTTCCTAAACTAGGAAAACGAGTAATATCACCAGAGGCGGTTCATTGTTTCGACATTTTAGGCAGTGCCCAAAAGAAAATTTTTTTTTGAAAGTTTGTCTTTCATTTCTTTTCTTGTGTTTGTTTACACTTTTCTATACACTGTAACACACAGAGAAATAATAAAAATTATTTCTCACACTACATTTTCCGCACACCTCTTCAACACTTTTTCTTGTGTTTGTTTACACTTTTCTGTACACTGTAACACACACAGAGAAATAATGTGAATTATTTCTCACGCACCATTTTTTCTCACATTTTACACATTTGACACCTCATCTTACTTTTATGTCTTTACACCCTAATCTACCATGGATTCAACACCAATAGAAAACATAGATTCTGCAAATGCAACCACCTTGCGGAGGGAACTCTCGTTAAGAGAGATTCAACCAAAACGCGCCTTGCAGTCCTTGCGCAAACAGGCAACAGATTTCAACAACATACTTTTGGCTAGGCTTACGAGCTTATCCTCGTCGTCAAATACGAATGACATTAAGTTGCGTAGAATCCTGTACTCCGCACAGCAAGGCCTCCACTCTGTCAACGATTTTCTAAAATTTATGAAGGAAAAGAATGACGCACTTTCAACCCCTTTAGACATTCACGAGCTTGTGGAAATCATTCGTTTAGGATTGCGCCCTGAACTACAGGAAAAACTCCAAAAGTATCCGGTAGAGAATTTAGAATCGTTCAACGTTCTCATTGACATCGAAACCTCTCTGGCCACTGCTAGCCCTCTGAGGCGTGCAGTCGCCCAGGTTTCTCCTTCTTCTTCTTCTTCTCCGGCCCCCTTGCCCGTGCTCTCGTCTCATGACGTCAGTAAAGTAATTGAACTACCACACGCCACGCGACCGCAACCAACCATCATCGTGTCTCCTTCTTCTTCAAGGGGAAATTCAATTAAATATTTTATCAAGGATCCCCGCCCTTTGCAAGGCTTACAATCGTGGAAACTGCGGTACGATAGTAAAGCGGACATCACAGATTTCCTCACGCGCGTGGAGGAACTGTCAGAGGCGCGTAGCGTCCCCTTGACGGACGTCATGAGATGCTTTATAGACTTGTTAGATGAGAGCTGCTATCCTTGGTACCGGAAGGAGAAGTCGCGTTTCACTTCATGGGAAAAGTTAAAGGAAATAATGACGTCTGAATTTCTTGACCCCCTTGGACAGCTCACTCAAAAAAAGGAGCTTCTATGTATCTCACAAGGCCGAGATGAACTGCCAACTTCTTACGTTCGCCGCGGCCGAGACCTCAATACCAAGTTGAACAACCCTTTAGATGATAAGGAGCTTATCTCTTGTCTTTGTAGCGGGTTCAACAATAGGGCTACGGATACTGTCTCTTGTGCGTCGTCTCTAACGGTAGGCGAACTCTTAGACAAGGCTCGCCACATGGAACGCCGGTTCTGCCACGAGTCAAAAACTTTTACTTCTTCCACCTCCTCTTCGCATCGCCTGTTATCAAGATGTAGCGAGGTATCGCGCATACCTCCCGAACCAACCACGATTTCCAAATGTAACGTCACTTGCTTCAGCTGCAAACAATTGGGTCATATCGCCCGTAATTGTCCAACTAGGCAATCGAACGTAGTCCCAAGACGTAGTCCTAGGTTTAAGAAACCTGAAAAACTTTCTTCATCGGTGCCCGACACCTCCCGTCCTCCACCACGTCTGCTCAATTCAAAAAACTAGATTCCGGCCGTTTTTTCCAGATATCACCGCCCTCGGACGCCGAGAAGATCCGAGAATGGGAAAGATGGTTGGAGCAAGTTAGGTTTTTTTTCTCAACCGTGCCTTTGGCGGAGGCGTCGTGTACCCAAGCCAAAGACGGTCGCCCCTACGCTACCGTCCGAATTGTGAACCAGAAGTTTGTTGCATTACTGGATACTGGTGCCGCAGTCTCAATTCTCGGTGGAGACTGGTACCAGACTTTCAGATCCCTTGGTTTCCCAATTGCCAATTCTCATGTTCTTGTTGCCACTATGGATGAGAAAGTTCACCCTCCCATGGGCCAACTTCGTCTACCGGTTACTTTCAACAACATGACCAGAAAAATTGATTTCATCATCGTACCCTCTTTCAAGCCCAGTTTGGTGTTGGGTGTCGATTTTTGGAAGGCATTCCATTTGGCGCCTGACATCGTCAGCATAGCCACCACTTCTGTCCATCCAGCCTCAGATAAACTTTCGGTTGTGGATGCTCATAGTCTCAGCCCTTCTCAAACTTCCGTTTTGGAAGAAATCAAATCTCTTTTTTCTTCAATTTCTTACGAAAAATGTGGTTTAGGTTTAACACATTTAGTCGAACACCACATTGTAACGGAGGGTTCCCCCATTAAGCAACGGTATTACCCATTATCACCTGCACGTCAAAAACAGTTCGAAGACGAGCTCAACGAAATGTTAAAACTAAATGTGGTAAGCCCGGTAAAATCGGGCTGGAGCAATCCAATCGTACTAGTTCAAAAAAAGGATGGCACGGCTCGACTGTGTTTAGATTCAAGGAAACTCAATAAAGTAACAAAGGCCGACGCATACCCCTTGCCGTTTGTCCACAGAATCTTAGACCGTTTGCGTGACGCCAAGTTTCTTTCCTCCGTTGATTTGTCAAAAGCGTTCTGGCAGATTCCACTGGCCCCAGACAGCATTGAAAAGACTGCTTTTGTCTGCCCAGGTCGAGGAATGTTCGCCTTCAATCGCCTACCCTTCGGCATTAAAAACGCGCCCGGAGAACTGCAACGTTTGGTAGACAAGATCTTCGGTCCAGAACTGGAGGAAAATGTTTTTTGCTATCTTGACGATTTAGTCGTAATCTCGTCAGACTTCAATCACCACGTAAGCCTTTTAAAGACCGTATACAGCCGCCTTAAAGCCGCTGGACTCACCGTAAACTTCTCTAAGTGCGAATTTTTAAAGCCCGAATTAAAATACCTTGGTTTCATCGTCAATAAGGATGGTCTCCAAACTGACCCAGCAAAACTTAGCGCTATTCGCAATTTCCCAAAACCAAAAACAGCAAAACAGGTAAAATCATTCATAGGTCTTTGCAGCTACTACCGGCGATTTATCAATTCTTTTTCAACCATTTCGGCACCTCTTTCAAAATTAACGGGTACTTCCAAGGGTAAATCGAAATTCGTTTGGTCGCCTGAGGCCGACTCCGCGTTCGAAACTTTGAAAGAAGCAATGCTGCAAGCCCCGGTACTAAGATGTCCCGACTTCCAAAAGGAATTCACAATCCATTGCGACGCTAGCAACGTTGCCGTCGGCGGAGTCCTCACTCAAATCTTTGAGGACGGGGAACATCCGATTGCCTTTTTCTCACGTACGCTGAATAAGCACGAACGTAACTACAGTGTGACGGAAAGAGAGCTTCTAGCAGTTTTAGATTCAGTTCAGAACTACAGAGCGTACGTAGAAGGAGCCCACTTCACCATCATTACGGACCACAGTAGTTTACAGTGGATACACTCTCTCGAAAACCCATCCGGTAGACTCGCTCGTTGGGCTACCAGACTTTCACAATATAATTTTTCAATATTACACCGAAAGGGGTCTCAAAACATCGTACCCGACGTTCTTTCACGTATTGAAATCAGCGAAATTTCTACCCTCGCCACTGTACCCGATACACAGGATAAGTGGTACAAAAGAATTTATTCAGGTTGGTTAAAGAACCCCCAGAGATTTCCAAATTATTTAATTCAAAACGATTGCCTTTTGCGTCATGATAAAGATCAGGACAATCAGAGTCCGAATTGTAACTGGAGACTCGTCATTCCGCAGGAAAATCGGCAACAAATTCTGCAAAATTATCATTCAGGCCCGAATTCATGTCATCCCGGCACGTACAAAACGTACAAATTCTTAGCCTCTCGTTTTTATTGGCCTGGGCTACATAAAGACGTGAAACATTTCATTTCTAACTGCGATATATGCAAGGCATATAAAATTTCTACCGCCCCTCCTCTTGGACACATGTCTGTCCCAAAGAACGTCAACAAACCGCTTCAATCCCTGAGCATCGACCTTATAGGACCATACCCTAAGAGTTACAAAGGATTCATACACATCCTTAGTGTTGTAGATGTGTTCACAAAATTTTGTTGGACCTTTCCCCTTCGGAGAGCCACTGCCACCGCTATCATCCAACTGTTGGAAGACCACATCTTCATCCCACTAGGAATACCCCGTACCGTTATCATGGATAACGGATCCCAGTTCATTTCGAAAAAATTCAACGCTTTCTTAGACAAACACCATGTCGCTGACCGTTATTATAACACCGTTTATACCCCTATGAACAATGTAGTGGAACGCTACAATCAGACAATTAACACGTCCATAGCTATCCTCGTCGATAATGATCACCGGGCGTGGTGCAAAACCCTACCACAAGTCCAAGCCAGTATTAATAACACCGTCAATGTTTCCACAGGTTTTACCCCCTTTTATTTGCTCCATGGCTTCGAGCAAACAGTAATAGGTACAGAGCATCTGGCCCAACCTAACGTCAACCCACAAACAGACCCCCATGTCTTACACGCAGAACGTTTAAAGGAACTAGCTGCAGTGTATGAGACCGTTTCTGTGTCATTACTAAAAGCCTTCAAAAAAAATGCGGAAAGATACAACAAAGGGCGCAAGGAAGTCAAATATAAAATAGGAGATGTCGTGTGGCGTAGAAACTTTGTTCAATCCAATGCAGGATGCTATTTTTCGGCAAAATTAGCACCTAGATTCGTCAAGAGCAAAATAAAAAATAAAATCTCAAGTACCGTATATGTAGTAACCAACATGGATAACAAACCGGTCGGGAGATACCACGTCAAGGACCTGGTGAAATCCAAAAAATAACTCTTTTACACATATTTTTCTCCGTATCTTTGTCGTAACGTTGATTTTTTTTCCTACTTGTGGGATGTGACCGTTTACTAGTGACAGTTACATCACCATATTTCGTCATTCTATGTGTGTTCCAAGGCGAGATTAGCTACCTCGCCAAAGAATATCACGTATTAAGGCCCAGGGTAATTAAGGATACACTTACGCACACGTTTTTTTAATTTTTTGTACTTTACATGAAAAGTTTTGGAAAATTCATGAAAATTCAACCTTGCAAACTCAAAATTTTTTCTCAAACAAATGTAAGAATGGTTTCTTGTTTTAAGCCAGAAAGAAAAAACAAGTGGCGTTCACCCATGAGATAGGAATTGATTTCAAGAAATATGTACTTGTAGTTTAGTAGGTTTTTGTAAGTCAGGTAGGGCTGATAAACATAAAGTTGCTATATTTACTCTTTTACATAATCTTTTCATTGTATTGAGCATTGTCAGTATAACCCTTCCTTACGGGTATACACTTTTGCTAATGATAAGACTGTATTTATTTTAAGATAATTTTTGCTCGCGTTGAACCTCAGCACCCCTGTGCGAGTAAGGTCAACACTATATTAAATTATAGATGTAATTATTGTGTGTCTGGTACATACCCGAGAGGTATGCATACTCTTACATCACTAAAGAAGTAAATTGTTGTATGTCCAATTTTCCTTATCTGTTGAATGGCATAGTATGGTTTCGCCCAACTGTCATCTCAAAGTTAAATTTTTTTGTAATTATGTCCTGTTACGGCCTTTTGGTGCGAGCTGTCGGCAAGGTTTCGTCCTGCTGTCCAGTCGTAGTGGCCATAGCAAAATTTTTCTTGTTCTGTTTGTTTTCCGGGGAGGAGGAAAATTGTCATTAGCCTAGTACTATGACAAATATAATTATGTACATTGTTAGCTTATATCCTTTGATAAGTAACTGGATAGGAACGTTCCTTAGAAATAAGTTGTGTGATTCTTTAGTAATAGGTATGTGCAATTTTAGAAAAATGTAACCCCTAGCATATATTTCATTAGCTATAAAATTCATGTATCATTTAGTATTGAATAGAGTAAAGAGAACCTAGCGTGTAGAAACTTTGTACCAAATCTTGGCAACTTGATACAGAATATTTAATGTACTAGATAAGTATGTGAACTTTGAAATTGTAAAAAGAACCACTCACTCAAAAATAAAAAAAAATATTTTTTGCCTCAAGAATTAAAAAGAAGACTACGAATTATATACAATTTTTTATTAAAAAAAAAAAACAAAAATCGTACAAAATAAACATTACAGTGAAAAAGACCTAGATGTTTGCCACATACTAGGCAGTGAAAGTCAATCAGTGGGCATAATAAAAACAATAACAACCAAATATACCAATACCATGTTATAACTATGTAAGGTTATGTTAAAAAAAAAAATGCAAATGTTTATATAAATGTTTCATAATTGTAAGTATTATATGTTGTAAAAGGTATAATTGACTGTTTTAAGACTGAAAAATATATACCACCTTGTTATGTAAAATTGTGATACATCACTGGAAAATTTAAGTTGTCCAAAAAAAAAACATTATATGTTATTCATATGGTTGTCAATGGATCAATTTTCTCTCTGACCATTGACATTATATTGTAATAGATTTAAGTAACTTGTGTCATGCTACAAACTCATTGTTGAAATGTGTATTTGTAATCCGCCATGTAGACCATGTTTTGCCTGCCGAGTCCCGCCCAAAAATCAGTGGTACTGATTTTTCTTCTTTTCTCATCCCGAGGAAGGGGAATGTGTCAAGGTGTATTCTCACCTTGACATAAAAAACCTTCCTCCCAGGAGATAAATTCAAATATTCCCGCCTTTCAAAAATCTCTCTGAAAATATCATTAAGTTGATATCCATAGATGACACAAATTCGACTTCGGCAGTCTTTAATTTGACTCCGGAAGTAATTCTCAGCCATTTTTGAAGGATGGCGTCCTTTTCCGTTCCTCTTTGACAATCGCTCCCAAGTGAGATACACGCGTTTTGTCGCGCTCCGAAAATTGCCGGTATAAAATTAAAATAATGTAGTTACAAAACTCAGAAAATATGGGTTAAAAACTATTGTTTGTGCTTCACCGCCTTCGTACATGTGTTAGTACGGTAAACTTTTGTGTTTAAAAACTTCGATGATGCCTGATTTGATGTCGGCATATAAAAAAGGCATAACGGTTTTTCTATAAATGTGACCGCAATCATCTCAAACAATTATCTGACAATCAGTTTCGGTTCAGTAAAGAGCAACGAACCAGATACGTAGTCTTTCCAAAACTCACAAGTTTCCAGCTTGCGGAGCCCCTTCCAGTATCTTGCCTCCTCGGTACGAGTTGAGGTTCCCGAACAACCCCGAGCCTCCAGACTTTTGTGACAAGTACGTTCTTGCAGACAACGTACCAGCTATCCAGTTTTAAATAAGTTTCCTCAAAGGAAACCAGGACTTCCACCCCTCGGAGCAGGCCATGGCTACAAGGTATGGAAAAGTTGTAACATTCATGTTCTCCTCCTTTTGTTGTATGAGTGAATAATTATATTTTCCCCTTTTGTTTAAACGTAACTTGTGTTGCTATTCAATTCAATAAAAGTATTATCATAAACCTGGGTTCTCATTTGTCAGTTAGTAAAATATCTTTGGTATAAAAAAAGAGGTTGACCTAAGAAAGACAAGTGAGTTGTGGCAGCCAAAGCAAAAGCTATCAATGTGGGCCATTCCCACGGCTTTTCACCCTCGAGATCCAGAGCTCATGCCGTTAAGAACCTGAAACCTTTGCCGTGGAGATCTCAAGGATAAGGTCTGTATAGTACGTTTAAGGTAAAGTGAAGTGTATAGGTTACACTGATATATTACACCGATAGGTAGTACACATGTATGTTACAGGGTTTGGTCCAGTCAGACACGTTAAGTAAAACGTGGAATGCTCTAGCTCCAAAACTAATCTAATTAGTCAAAACTAGAGTTAAAATCTAAGACTGATCGACAGAGCATTTGAGTTTAGAACGAATATTACAAAACTGTTAAACGAGTTTGATACTCACGATGAGTCGAGTTGATAACTGTCGGAGAATATTCCTTTAGCGTCTCAAAGAGTTGTCTGATTTTGGGAGAAGAAAACTTTACGAGTTTCTCAGCTGGATTATTCAAGTTCTTCAGGCACGCCTCAGCAACGGCGCGAGCGTGATTAAGGTACGTTATCGCCACCTGTAAAATAAGAAATGTAAAACATTCATTTTTCCGGGAGTTTCGTTCGCCTCAGTGTGAGACTGTTCAATAAGTTACCCGAGAGAGTGAAATGCCGCAATACCTGTGACTTCAAGAGAGAGGCGAAGGCGTATCTCGTCAATAAAGCCTTTTATAGTGTAGACGAAATGTTGAATGATGGCATGGATACCAACTAGCATTATTTATTTTATTTTGAACTTATTATTTGTAATATTGTTTATGATAGTAGAGTACATGGTTGGCGCAGTTGGTTGGGGCGGCAGTCTCTCAAGCGAGAGGTGCCAGGTTCAAACCCCGACGCTGGCAATGTATTCCACACTTTGCGATACAGGCTTTTAGCCTAGTGCAAGGTGTGCAGGAAAGTATTTGGGTTTGTGTATTCAAGCCCAGATCCTTTTAAAAAAAAAAATAATGTTATGTGTTATTTATGACACTTATCATTATGCATGTATCCATTTATATCATGTAAAATTGACGAGTCCAAGTGCCTACATAGGGCCTAAGGACGATACAATACAATAAACAATTAGCGTTGGTGTGTGTTCAACTATGTCTGACTTTTTTTATATAAAAAAGGATCTGGGCTTGCATACACAAACCCAAATGCTTTCCTGCACACCTTGCACTACATTAAAAGCCTGTATCGCATGGAATACATCGCCTATGCCGGGGTTCGAACCTGGCACCTCTCTCGAGAGAGACTTCGACCTCAACCAACTGCACCGACCATGTACTCGAGATTCATGCATGCATTTAACATCGAAGGTTGAACACGACTTACCTGCAGTATGTTATTCTTGGATTTCTGATCGGCACGGAGAATGTACCTCTCGCATTGCACTATGTGACAGAGGATAGCGAGGGAGCCACCGTAGACACCTAAATCCGCAAAGATCCTCTCGATACTGGCCACCATGGATGTGATAACTTTCGGTAACTGTAATATGAAACAATACATAGGTTTATTTAACAATATTGATTTGTAACATTTAGTCGCAACTATACATTCATTATAAGTTCCAACTAAATGTATGCTAGTGAGACTTGGACGTGGCTGAAGAAGGGCGAATCAGGATGAATGCAGTAGAAATGAGGTCGTTAAGAAGAATATGTGGGAAAACGCCGAGATATAAGATAAGGAATGAGGTTATTAGGGAAATGAGTGACTGCAAGACGAGTGTTGTGACACGAATGAGAGTGAATAAACTAAGATGGTTTGGGCATGTTAAGAGAATGAATGATGACATAAAAGATATATTTGGACCTGGTCCGATCACGTTGACCAGATCCTCAAGGATAGACGCATTTTGAGTAAAAGGAATCAGAGAGTGTGTATGACAAATTGCATGAATGTGACAGAGGCTAGGAGTGTGTGTAAGGATAGGGCAGTCTGGCGCTCTGTCCTTTCTGTCTACCCTGCAAGGGATGTATTACTGAAGAAAATGAAGTATTGACCGTAATTAATGAATTTAAAACAAAGTTATCCTAGAGACCTTCTCCGGTTTCTGCAACGAGATCCCTTCAGTAGTTCTATTAGATCCGTTGTTTGTGACGGCTGGTATGTGGAAATCTTTCGCTAGTAATTTGAGGTTTCCTAATATTCCTGTAATTTCACCAACACATTTGTGAGCCTTCTCCTCCGGATAAGTAAGGCAGTACTCCATGGGGTTGGTTGAATAACTGAAATATACAAATACTAATGTTAAATGGTTAAAAAAGATGGTTTGGAAATGTTGAGAGAATGAATGGTGAAAGGATAACAAATAAAATATACCTGGAAGAAAGAAGAGATGTAAGGAATCGTAACCGTCCAAGAATCACATGGTCTGACCATGTAGACCAGATTCTCAAGGACGAACGCGTTATGAGTAAAAGAATTCGTAGAGTGTGCATTAGGCTGGGCCGTTTTCCTTTTTTGCCGATATCGGTAACGTAATAGCGGGGGTTTAGTGCTAAATGGTGACTAGATTACGTATGAAAAATATTTTTCAATTTGAAGGTCATCTTCTGTCTCCGCATTGACCTTGAAGTTTTCCCATACAAAATAAATATCCCATATAATTGATATTTTCTCACAGGCAAGTTACTTAATTTAGATTTTTAAATATTAAAATAACAGCTTGTTTTATGTACTTATGTACCTAAAAACATAAATAATAGTGAAAACTTAAGTAAATATATACATAGTTTTGTGATTATAAAATCTTTTTTTCCTCTAAAATTGTGCCCTTATACTACGAAATGCTATCTTAGCTTACATAAAGTTTTCTCTTGATAAATTTGTTGATAAAGCTACTAAGGGTTCTGTGGCAACCTTCGCAGATCTTTCAAGTGCTTAAGTGTGATTATAAAAACTGTAAAAGTTGTGGGAATTTCAATGCAGCAATAAACTCTTGTTCAATCGTGTAAATGTAAATAAATTAAAGAATTCTGTTGTCCTATAGAAATAGCAAAGTTCCCGTGTAAGAGACACACCTGTTAGTAGATCAGCAAACATAACGAAAGGTGATGAACACAGATGTGACCCTAACCAAACTATAAAATCGTGGAAAAGAATATTAGAGGAACAAAATTGCCACATATTTATTTTGATACGAATATTTCCTAATAATTTAGCCAACACAGACCCATGAAAATAATGTCTAATGCTAAATGACTGCCAAGAGCTACAGGATCTTGCGATTCTATAGAGTATCCTTCAGAAAAATTGGACATCTTAGCAATATATATTGTTAAAGTTTACTCTGCAACTATAGGTTTGCAGTAAACTGTTATTAAACTTGCAACGGTGGATTCTGTCACCAATGAAGGTTAGTTTTCTTGTCCAAATATTTATCAGATGAACTCAAATCTACAGTAGAACCTATAATTCAAAGAAATAAGTATGCTAACCCAGAAAACTTATTACTAGCAACGTTAATCGATCCTCAAATTAAGCATATAAGAAAATTAGCTGTGCGCCGTATTATGAAAGCTCATACCGCTAGATAAATAAAAATCAGACTCTTTTCAAGTGCCAAATATGAATTTCAACGCTGGCGCATGCTATTACCTTATAAACTGTCACCAAAATGTAACTGAGCCACCGATAATACAAAATAAAAGTCTGACGAAGGTCTTCAGGCATTTATTGTACATAATGGCAAGGTATAATTTATTTTTCAGCTTCTAGTCACAATTAAGCACTTGAAAGATCTGTGAAGGTTGCCAGAGAAACCTCAGTAGCTTTATCAACAAAATTATCAAGAGAAAACTTTATGTAAGCTAAGATAGCATCTCGTAGTATAATTCCACAATTTTAGGGGTTAAAAAGGTTTCATAATCACAAAAATATGTACATAATTACTTATGTTTTCACAATTATTTATGTTTTAGGTATATAAGTACATAAAACAAGCTGTTATTTTAGTATTTAAAATATCTACATGACGTAACATGCATGTGAAAAAATATCAATTATATGGGAAATTTATTTTGTATGGGAAAACTTCAAGGTCAATGCGGAGACAGAAGACGATGGAATTTTTTCATGAAATTTTGTACATAAATATTAGAGGTCATTTGGCAACAAATTTTCACTATTACGTTCTGATTAAAAGAACTTTTTTTTCTTCCATACAAAGGTGACCCAGCCTAGTGTGCATGACAAATTGCGTGAATGTGACAGAAGCACAGAGTGCGTGTAAGGATAAGAAAGTCTGGCGACCTGTTCTCTCCACGTACCCCGCAAGGGATGAGGCATGAGGGGGATAGAATGGAATATTTATTAGTAAGTACTATATATTAGATTGAGAGACTGGATAACGAATGAGGCAATTCAAAGATGAGTGACTGTAAGACGGGTGTAATGGGTGAAAGAAGAGGCGTGAGGTAGCACAGTTACCAGAGACTAATCTGGACTACCTATGTCGACCAGATTCTCGGGGACAGATGCGTTTTGAGGAAAATGGATCAACAAATTGCATGAATGTGGTGTGTAAGGATAGACCAGTCTAGCGTTCTGTCCTCTCGGCCTATCCCGCTATCGACAGAATACAAATAATGTGAGACTTACAGTGAGACTTCGTCCATAGCATCCACAGTACATATCTTGGCATTGAAGGTCTTCTCCAGTTCTTTTATTGTTGTTTCCACATCATTCACCTTCACGTTCTTATTTATAAGTGTGGCTGTCAGACCTTCAAATATAACGTACATTATATTAGACACACATATGCAAGACAGAATACCCGTTAACCTCAAGGGAAAATTCTATAAGACCGTAGTAAGACCTGCCATGCTCTACTGGGCGGAATGCTGACCCCTGAAACGCAAGGAAGAGCAGTTGCTCTATACCACCGAGATGAGAATGTTGCGCTGGTCACTCGGGGTAACTAGATTAGACAAAATTCGTAATGAATAAAGTTGCCCTGATTGACCTAAAAGGGTGAGAGGCCCGACTTCGGTGGTATGGACACGTACAGAGAAGGGAAGAAGATTCCGCTCTGAGGAGGGCAACGGACTGGTCAGAGGAAGGACCGAGAAAGAGAGGACGGCCAAAGAAGTCCCTCGAGGAGGTCATCAGAGAGGACATGGAAGACCTGATGTCCCCTCTGATGATCTCCTCAAGGGACTTCTTTGGCCGTCCTCTCTTTCTCGGTCCTTCCAATGACCAGTCCGTTGCCCTCCTCAGAGTGGAATCCTCAAATAAATGGGATATGGTGCAGAGAAGAGAGAACGTATGCAAGACAGAGAATACTTAAGGGCCTATATGCACTGAGCAAAAAACGTTCTATTATCGCTTCAACTTTTTCAAATTTTGTATGAGAATGTTAGCGGCAAATAAGAATAACGTAACAACCTGGGAACAAATTAAAAAATCTACGACAGTCATCTTGTTAACATTATAATTACCAATATTTTGGTCAAATTACACATCTTAATATGCTCTGCAATATGCCTTGTTGTTCTAATACTATTATTGTTTATATGCCTTGTATAAATAAGCAAATAGTTTGGCATTTCGTCAAATAAACATCCACTTGGTACAATATATGCATGAATAACTCACCGAGTATTTTGGGTCGTCTGTTGGAAGGCACGGAATTAAACAGGGTCATGATGGCCCTCATGGGGTGGCTGTCCACTGCGTGATGGCACTCATCAAACACCATGAGGTTGATTCTGTCCAGAGTGATGTAACTGTGGCGCAACATGTCCACCAGGATCTGGGCTGTCATCACCAGTACCTGACAAACCATCATTGCAATATTAACACGTTCACCGCTACAGGAAATACCTACTGATTACTGAGTCACAGAAATTTAAAAATCCACAAAAAACTCCAAAAAGTACGACTTTGAGTAGTATCATGTCGCATATTTGCATCAAAAGCACTACGCGAAAGTATACTATCCCCCGTTTTCACCAACTTTAACCTAAGAAGGAGACCCCTAAGAAATTTCCATACAAAAACAGAGATAATATTCTATTTATTGACACGCAGGCCTACCAACCACACCCTAATTCCATACAAAATGCAACACGCAACTCACATACGTTAGGTGCCCAAATATCTCTGCCCAGGCTAGGTGAGTTGCGTGTTGCATTTTGTATGGAATTAGGGTGTGGTTGGTAGGCCTGCGTGTCAATAAATAGAATATTATCTCTGTTTTTGTATGGAAATTTCTTAGGGGTCTCCTTCTTAGGTAAAAGTCGGTGAAAACGGGGGTTAGATTATCATTATTTGTTATTGGGTAGGCAGCTTTCGCTGTTTTGACCCAAGTCCCAGTTAAGTTGTGTTTATATTATTTAGTCTATTTTTGACTTACTTATTACGACTTACCAACCACTCCTGATCATGTAATACAAAAATACTGAGAATAAAATATTTTATTTTTAGATAATTTTAGAAAAACATTGTATAATTACAAATTACACATGCTATATTTTTCACACTGGGTAGATTAAGGTAGGCCACAGTTAGTCATATTTTTAAAGTCGTTTTTGATGTTCAAAAAAGGCAGAATTTTAACATTCTAAGTATACAGATCGATGCCCTTTTTACCTACTTTATTCAATAGTGTAATAATCTGAAGATCATCACATATGTGGTATTTTCGTGACAACGAGGACTGATATTATTATGCAGGGCATGTTACAATCAGACATATATTTCCATATAATATGTATACATATATACACCATGCCAATATTATGTAGGTTTAATGTTTCATTGTAATTCCTCACTGCAGTGTTGCTAATTGAAAGTATCCTATTCAAAGTCTCAAGCATGGAGAAGTAATTACTAGTTATATACTGACAGTCATACCCTGGCATTTTTATATCCATAAGTTAGGAGTTAAAAATGTATACAATGTTAAGAGTATAAAAACAAAAATAAGTCAGTTTTCTTGTAAGTTTTCGCATAACTCCCGCGTTTTAAGATCGATTTCTGTGAAAATTCACAAAAACATTCGTACCGGTCCGCTTTAGAGTTAGACATTGCCATTTTTGTGTTGTTCTGTTTTATGATTTTTATTTTACTGTTTTTTGTCCATATTGTGTGTTTATAAACTGTTTTAATTGTGATTCTTTTGTCTATTGTTGCTGTGTATTGTTTGGCTGTGTACCTTTACTGTATTGATATTTTTAACTTTTTTGAATTGTAACTTTCCAAAGGCCTTGTGGCCGTCAAAACTATAAATAAATATATTTTGTAAATAAAAATAATAAGACTCACTTGTGCCTCTTCCAATTCCTGCAGCCAATCGTCTAATTTCCACAAGTCCACTTTGTTCTCACTGGAATAGCCCCTGACAGTGAGAGCCAACTGCCTGGACAGCATGCATGTCTGCTGGTAAACCAGTGGGACGCTATTCACAAGGAAGAAGGACCTCTGTCCACCTTGACTGTATTTAGCGTGGACGGCTTGTTGTAATCGTTTCAAAACCTGTGGGGATAATACAACATTATTCAGTCTTCATACTTGAGTACAAGCACCGCCTCCTAGAGTAGGTACTCTAGCCGTGTTGTAACATTTGGCAACATAGCATAATGATCGCATAGAACCACCACTCCTGTCAAATCTCGTAACAGAATATAATATGTGGTCCGTCATACTCGTTGTTAAGGGACTGTTACTTACTTCCTAAGACTGCCTCAATCGGGGCAAATGGAGAGAGAGAGGATCTGAGCTGCCGACACTGAATAAATGGGATATGGTGTGGAGAAGAGAGCGAATATTATAATGACGAACATTTCTTGAGTGCAGTGATTATTTGAACTAAACAGTGATTGGTTGAGGCTCTGGCAAACGTCCATCTTGTGCTGCATATCGGTTGAGATCACAAGTCTTATTCTATTTATTTATTTATAATAATTATCACTAGTGCTTACCTGATGTATGCTAGTGAGACGTGGACGTGGATGAAGAAGGATGAATCAGGGTTGAATGCAGTAGAAATGAGGTCATTAAGAAGAATGTGCGGGAAAACGCTGAGAGATAAGATAAGGAATGAGGTTATTAGGGAAATGAGTGACTGCAAGACTGGTGTAGTGACAAGAATGAAAGTAAACAAACTAAGATGGTTTGGGCATGTTGAGAGAATGAATGATGACAGGATGACAAAAAAGATATATCTGAATGAGCGAAGAGGGGTGAGAAAGCGCGGCCATCCGAGACTGACCTGGTCCGATCATGTCGACCAGATCCTCAAGGATGGACGCGTTTTGAGTAAAAGGAATCGGAGAGCGTGTATGACTAATTGCATGAATGTGACGGAAGCTAGGAGTGTGTGTAAGGATAGGGCTGTCTGGCGCTCTGTCCTCTCTGCCTACCCTGCAAGGGATGTGGCGTGAGGGTATAGATAGATAGATAGCTTACTGGAGCGAGCTTATTGCTTTACAATGATCTCATCCAGCTAACCCATATTATCCGTTCATTAACTTTAAGTATATGTTTCAAACTTATAAGTTATCATTAAATTAAAAGTTATTATTAGTTGCTGAGTTCTCAATAAATCTGAGCATAAGTGTTTTGTGTACTGAAACATGGGTGCTGACATCATAAACATTTCTTTGCCTTGAGCACTCAATAACAATAATAAACAGTTTGACTTAATTACTAAACTATAAATAATGTAAATAATTCATTTTTATTGACAGTAAATACAGTGGCGTAACGAGGGGACCCTAAATAAACGTAATTATTATATTATTAATTTTGGGCAAGCAGCCTAGGCTGATGGGCCCAAATCAATGTCTGTGCCATCTGTCGTTCTGAGAAAGCCATCCATCTTCTTAAAAGCGTTCACTGATGGTGCTTGTATCACATTTTCAGGTAAACGCTTCCACATATTCACCACTCTATTGCAAATAAAGTTCTTTCACGGACAATACTATACAAAATGATGATGTGATCAAAGGGGGATCTTGTTGAGATATACGAGGTGTGTACGTATCAGAGATGTGCCAGATCGTTTAAAAAATAAATCCGCAGGTAGAGATACCGATCATTGGTGTTCAGATCCGTGGAGATGCCCAGATCCTCAATGACGGGCGAGCTTTGAGCAAAGAAATCAGAGGGCATGTACGACAAATTGCATGAATGTGACAGAAGTAGGGTCGCCAGATTTCTTGGAAGTCAAACTGGGGCAAGCAAAGAAAAATTGTAGAGCAGGGGGAGGGGGTTAATTGCTCGTAGCTCATTCGTTTTTTTCACAGTTCGCGTCGCAAAAAGTTTGTTCGGACACTGGGCGTAAAACCGGGACGTCTGGCAACCCTAGACAGGAGGGATACACCATAAGGGGATAGATAGAAATATTATTTGTGATGTGAAGTCGAACCAACCTGGATAGCAACAAAAGTCTTCCCGGATCCCGTGGGCAGGAAGAGGATGGTGTTGGCTGCCAGAGCCTTTCTTTCCATCTGTATCTGATATGTCCTTGGAATCATGTCCTGCGTTTTCTCCTCTGTATCTTCCATCTTGTGTAGTCTGTGACAATATTATTAAAACACATTTTATTTCAAACAATAAACATGCATATTGTCTATCAACACAATTATGACTTCATATTGAAGAAAAAACACAAACACAGCACAGTTCTTTTGTTTCTTTCACGCCACCTTCATTTGTTGCACCTTATTTGATTGCGATTTTTAAAAATCGGTAATTGTTTTTAAGAAAATATTAGATTACTTTCAAAGGTAATTGAAGGGATATTTTGAGGTGAAGGACGGTATGAATTGAGGTGAAGGATGGTATGAATTGTAGTGAATAATATTAATAAAAGCTGACCTCTTTGCGGAGACACTTACCAGTTATTTCACAATTTGAAATCACTTTCTGCTAGGCGTTAATCGCGTGAAAACAACCGTGACAACTTATCGCGGGGAACCACGGGGCTTGAGTAAAGTTGGGTGAGTCACCGCCCGCCGGCACCACTTGCTGTGTGAAGAAGTTATCGACAGTACATAAAAGTATACCAACAATAATAAACATTAGCTGTAGCGCACTTTTGTACCGACTTGTTCGTTCTCTTATCATCAACACTGACCGCATACTCTCTTACGAGAGGTTATCAAATAAAACTATCGAACTCTCGACAAATCCCCTCCCGGATTCCGACAGGAGAAAACTGACGTGGACGGCGGAACCAACAGGAATTCCCCACGTCAGGGGAAACAAAATGTGACAGAAGACCGCCAGGGAACGTTGGGGAGAGGGGGTGCAGAACCAACCAGAAACAACACAACAAAAAATAACAGCTGATGGCTGAGAAACTTTCGCTTGTTTGTATGGAAAAAATGTTTTCTAGTACCAACGTGACGCAGTAAAATCTAACTTTTTTTGTTACGTTGGTAGACGATGAACAGAAATGTCATTATTTTGACAGATTTGTTCTGCATCTGCGGATTTTGTCCTCAGAGTGATTTTGGTATTTTTGCAGAATTATTGCAATAATAACTTCATCTTATACGTGTCTAAAATCCTATCGTATAATTGCCGAGCTAATTTTTACGGCTGACGTAATAGTTTGTTTAATATTACTGTAGTGCAACTGTGGTGTAATTCAAGAATTGGGTATTGTACTTCGTATCCAAGGATGTCGGGTGCAAATCTGCATCTCGATTCAAGGACTGTGGTATTCCTTATCGTCTCAATATTGGCATTAGTTCCCTGCACACGCAGTGGAGGTATTATTTTGTATTTGTTTAATATTCATACCTATTCACAGGGGGCTTTTTATATGAGTACTCTGCCCCTGCCTATAAGATTGGGAACTATTACAGTGCTGCGGCCCCATTCGAGGTCAAGCTTATTTTGTTTTAAAAAAAATACCGTTTTTAGCACCTTTTTAAAACACGATAAACTTTTGACAGAAGTGATATTACAAGTCCAAAACATTGTAAATTTACTAAATTCTTTTTAAATACCCATTCTTACTTTCTGTGCGCTCGTCCGGTCCCACTCGCAGTCGAGCCGAGCGAAATAAGACCGTTTTTATATAAATTTTTATTAAATAAAAAAAAAAGTTTTAAATGAAAAGTGGGGCCGCAACACTGTAATAGTTCCTAAGATTGTTGCCTTATGCACCACCGAATTGATATAAGTCTCTGCTTGTATTGCGATTTAAGATATACCTAAATTATTTTAGGCAGGGAACTGGATTTATCTGCATTGCACAGATGAAAATAGGTATATTACAGTTTTTTCTGTGCAATGCAGATAAATCCAGTTCTCTGCCTAAAATAATTTAATATCTGGTAATAGCGACATACAGAAGTGGAGTCACAGTATTCCCTGTGCCTCCTAGAACGGAGTAGATGGAACCACAGAGTTCCTACTTCATTTCACAATGAAAAGTAGGTTGCAACTGTTGCATCACTTCTCAGCAGATGGTGTTAGCATCAGAAACATTGGGTCAATGTGAAATAGTTTCGCTGTAGCATATATACAACTTCCAAAAATTACATACCTGGATGTGGTGGAATCGGCGAACGTTGCCCTGGGCATAAAGTGATCACTTACGGTACATTATGTGAATGAATATGCCTCTCGTCTCTGTTGAGAAATAAACTGTAAAAAATCTGCTTGTATTGTTACAGTGAATAACATTAACAGCTGGGAAGGAGTGACTAATGCTGAGATCATTAATGGAGATTCATTTTTTGAAATCTTGGAGCCCTCAGAACTGAAGTACACATATAGAATTCGCCCTGCTCGGAACTTTGGAGGGCAATTTGTAAGTAACTATGCAATGTTGATATGCAATTTGTTTTAGACAACAGACCATATAAAAGAACTATTGAACATTGGGGTTTGTACGAATTTCTTTGTGGGGAATCTCGGATATGAGAAGACAACGGTGGTCAATTTTATTTATTTATTTTTATATTTACACTTTTGGTGAACAAGATACAGACATATGTATGTAAACATTAAAATAAAATTATAACATTTGTTCACTAGGGCGAGCTTATCGTAGTACTGCGATCTCTGCCAGCTTACCCCCCAATCTTATATACGTTGTGTAAACTTTATTCAAGTGTGTGAAACGAAGTTGGTATATTTGTTTCACTCAAAAATAATTTAGGGTCGCAGGTTCAAAACAAAGGTGTATGTATTTTGGTCAATATGACAGACATAGTACATGGTTGAGGCGACAGTCTCTCGAGCGGGAGTTGCTAGATTCAAACCCCGGTGCTGGCGATGTATTCTACACTTCGCTATACAGGCTTATAGCCTAGTGCAAAGTGTGCAGGAAAGCGTTTTGGGTGTGTGTATGCAAGCCAAGACCCTTTTTTTTAAATAAAAAAGATTTGAAAAAAAGCCATTCAGGTAATTTCTGAATCCAGAAACTACTGGGGTGGTACTTTCTAAGTTTTCTCACTTGGAACACTCAGATAAAATGTTTGTGAAAAATGACCCTTACAGAGATATACATAATGGCGTTTCAATTTGCATTTTATCTGCGTGTTCCCTGGTTTTATAAAACAGGTATAATTCTTTGAAGACATAGGGAGTAGATATTTAAAAAAATAAGTTGTTTATCAGTAAAGCTAGATAAAGTTTAACAACTATAAAATGATTATGTTTCAGAACGAGAGTTTCTGTTTAAAAAATACCAAGTTGGTTCCAGTGGATCCGAGTGATGGCTGCACGACTCCGCACAATCAGGAGTATATCGAGGGGAATGTGGCGTTTGCTGTCAGAGGGTAACACACAATATTACTCATATTATAAATTTCTTCTCCATTCTTCTCGGGTGTACCGTGTGTGGATTGTCGATGTTGTCGAGCTTTCAGCCTACTTGCTGAGGCCATCTTCAGGACTAAGCTCGACAACATCGGCAATCGACGATTTAATAAAAATCCACACACGGTACACCCGAGAAGAATGGAGAAGAGATTAACAAGGATCGTGAAAATCTACAAAGATATTATACATTGTTTCATATGCGGAGGCAGGATTTCCCAATACACATACACTTCTCAGTATCATCAGCCAAGAGAGTCTACATATTATCGTTCATGATTCACATATAAACTCATCAGCCTAATACTGGGAAGCATTCACCTATCCAGATATCACGGATATCACAGGATTAGGCTCAACGCGGGGCCTAAAACACAAGCATTGTGCCTGAAATATCAGTATTTAGAAATCGTCTTACAATATTGCAAGTACTATTAATAATTATCGATTTTTGCATTTTTATCTATAAATTTTCCGTTCATCTGATTTATTTATTACAAAGTAATTTTGGTGTTATACCTGTACCTGATAATACTAATTGGATTATATTCACCGACCAAGAATGCTAAATAATATATTTTTATTTTACTAGCTGATACTGAATATTCTCAATTTATTTCTGATGGTTATATGAATGTTAAATGCATTTGGTAATTATAATTATTATTATTCTGAGAGATTGTTGATAACAAATGTAAATAAATAATGCTAATGTTCTGAGAAGTGATTAAGTTATTTACCAAGTAGGTACTTACCCTCTTATCACTAACCTTATCTTGTTATTATTAATATTTAACATATTATCTGTTTATTATTATTAGGTAGAGTGATTCATATTTTCTAGAAAGTGCTTTTACAAAGTATCTATGACATATTCACTTCAAAATTATTAACTATTATTTGCATTATCTGTTATTGATTTATAACATTAGGAATATAATTTGTTTATTTGCAGTTTGGTGAACAAAATACAGATGTTCTTTAATGTGAAACATACCCAAAATAAGTTATACATGAATCAGGCATAGGATTCCATAATTATAACAAAAAAACGTTTTGAAAATATTTTTAGGAACTTTCTGAAATTTGGAACCTATTTTCCAAAATTTACCGAGCAACTGTGTCTCAATGCAAAGGATAACTCTCGAGCGCCACACCAGTCACTTAAATACGCGGAATAAATAAGAAGCGTGACCGTTGGCGCCAAAAAGCATTAGAAATATATTTTTTGCATGAGGTCACCAGTGACCCTTGTGGCGTTTAACGTGTTACATAAATTCGTACATATTGGAACAACTTGTGATTATTGTTACATTAATATTCCAAGGTCCTGTTCCTTCCTGCACAAGACTCTGGTGGCGGAGCAGGCTGGGGCCAGAGCCATCATCATCACGGAGATGGAGAATCCAAGTGCACGGCAGTACGACACTACACCAGATCAGTTCATTGAAATGATTGATGATAAGTTAGTATCTCATACATACTTTTACACCCGTAATTATAATATAGAGATGAAGGGAGCAAAAATAGTTCTATTTTCGCTTCAACTTCTTCAAATTTTGTATGAGAATGTTAGCGCTCAATAAGAATAACGTAAGCGACACTGTGAATTTTACCTTTTTAAAAGAAACCTGGGAACAATTAAAAAAATTTAGAACAGTCAATTTGTTAAGATTATACTTACCAGTATTTCGGTTAAATTATACTTTTATATCTGATAAACTGAATGGAAAATCCTCAGATCCCGTAAATTTCAGAGGTACTTTCGCATTATTTTTTTATTCAAGGAAATTCCGAATGTTGCAATTCTAAAACAGCCAATCTGTAGTCCATACTTTTATCTATCACTGTCTTCAGTTTCAAAACGATTCTATCAGTATCGGCTGAGAAAAATTCAGGGCGCCGAAGCCGAATGACAGCATATAGGATCTTAAGAAATTCTTACTAAACAATTCTTTTTTTCATAATTTTATTAGTCTTTATTACGACTTATGTTGCTAAGCTTTCCTTATCGCAAGTTAAATTGAAACATTCAGAGTGGGTAGACAATTTTTAACATAGAGACTGTATTATAATTGACTCCACAAATTGTTGGTCACATGTTCCACATTGAATTTCAGGTCTGACGGAGACCCCAGCATTCCGGCTGCATTCCTTTTGGGACGCAATGGGGGCCAAGTGTTGAGGACGCTCTCCAGGTTACGGCTGCCTTACGCTCTCATCAACATCCCAATCAACATGACTCACGTCCCCTTACACAAGATGAACCAACCTCCTTGGACCAGTTGGTGATCCATTTGTTCCACTTGTAGCTATTTGTAGTAAAAGTCCCCAATGCGATTCGCACCAACTGAGTAATTCTAGGGAACCTATATAAATGTGGGAAGAGTTAACAGATAAAGCCATAGACAAAACTTTACCGCCGCCATTGCCGCTACTATATATGCCATATTTTCTCGATGTGATGTATGCTAATTTACCATTTAATTACATAGGTTATTTTCCAAAGATAATTTCCACACCGATTACACATAATGAGTTGCAAAAATCACTGAAATTGTTATGTATAAACGGGAGAGGAGTAAATGACAACACAGCTTAGTGACAGACAGCTCTTTAATGACACAATACTACATTGCATATCTCCAAGTACCCACACAACTACAACTACATAGTACATACATAACACTCCTTCCTCCTTACATTTTTTATTTTATTTTTAAGATGGAGTGAACCTAACAGGAGGTTTAACGACTCTTCCAGTTCTAGTCACATAATGAGGTGAAGTTGACGAACATGGAACCACCACACTCTCATTACGATTACTACTACTGTTTACATTTAAATCTACATGATCATAATATGCATAATGACTATACTGATTAGCGTGTGACAGGTTGCTTTTCCTTAAAGCACCTACATGGACCTTCCTTTCCTCTCCCCCTTCAGATAATTTTACTACATATACATAATCACTTAACTTTTCAATGACAATAGCTTTACACCACTTGAAAGGACTCTTAATATGACTTAAATAAACTAGTACATTTTCATTGACATTAAAATTTTTGACTTGAAATTTTTTGCTTACATTATTATTTACATGATTATGACTTACATTATTATTATCATGTTGATTTGACAAAATATTCAGAGGTGTATTTGGTTGAAATATAAAGAGGCTAGCCATAGGTGAAATACCTGTTACACTTGATGGGGAAGACCTATATACAAACAAACAATCCAGTAATCTTTGCACTATAGACATAGGGTAACTATACTTAGAAACTAAAGACTTAACTAACATTTTCTTAAAAGTTTGAACAGATCGCTCAGCTAACCCATTCGACTGCGGGTTATAAGGTGGTGAATGCATTAACTTAACATTTTTAGATTTGCAATAATCACTTAATTCTTTACTTGGAAATGGTGGACCATTATCACATACTATTAACTTTGGAAAAGCGAATCTAGAAAAAATTTCTCCTAACTTTTCAATTACATTTTGACAGCTTATATTTTTCATATAAAAACATTCAATCCATTTTGAAAAAGAATCACACACAATTAAGTACTCATTATTATTGAAATAGAAAAAATCTAAATGTACTCTGTCCCATGGACGTTTTGCATTTGGCCATGGGTTACGCATGTTTGTACTGGGGTTTGCATTCTGACTTGTCTGACATATTTCACATTGCGAACATATTCTTTCAATGTCAGAATTCATACCCAACCACCATACATAAGAACGAGCCAGTAATTTAGTTCTTACAATGCCATTATGGCCATAATGCAGAATGTACAACACTTTTGCCTTTAAGGACTCGGGAATAATAATTTTCTCCCCAAACATGATACATTTTTCATTTACAGACAATAAATTTCTCACTTTAAAATATTTTTTTAATTCAGCATTATTAACTTTTTCAGGCCACCCATTTAAAATAAATTTACGTACTTCACTCAACAATGTATCGGACTCAGTATGTTTTTCAACTTCAGAGAAAGAAATTAAGGGTGTAGACATGTGTATAAAATTACAATCTTGAAAATTTACCTCTTGTTCATTTGGTAAGCGTGACATGACATCGGCTTGTGGAATGCGACAACCTTTCTTATATACTAAGTTATAACTATATGCAGACAACAAAATTGACCAACGAATTAGGCGTGACGCAGCCATGACTGGGACTTTCTTATTATCAGAAAATAATGACAACAAGGGTTGATGATCAGTGTATATTGTGAAATGACGACCATATAAATATTTATGAAACTTTTTGACAGCAAAAATAATAGCAAGACCTTCTTTATGTAATTGACTATAATTTCTCTGTGCTGGAGTCAGGGTGGCTGACTCAAAAGCTATTGGATATTCCTGACCATCAACTACATGACTAAGAACACATCCCACTCCATATGAACTAGAATCTACTGTTAAACTAATGGGTTTATTAGGATCATACAGGACTAACAAGGTTTTTTCCGACAAAATTGACTTACTTTTTACGAAGGCCTCCTCACACACAGATGACCAAACCCACGGTACGTCTTTTCTCAGTAATTCATACAATGGTTCTAATAATACTGGACTCATAGGAATAAAATTTTTATAGAAATTTAACATAGACAAATAACTTTTCAACTGAGTAACATTTTGTGGTGATGGAGCAGACTTAATTTTCTCAATTTTTGCTAAGGATGGACGTTTTCCTTCAGCAGACAATGTATACCCTAGAAACTCCATACTAGAAACAAAAAAAACACTTTTGTCTACGTTAATTTTAACATTATACCTCTCTAATTTCGACAACACTTGGTGTAGTGTACGTTGACATGACTGAAAATCTTCTCCTCCTATACAAATGTCATCTAAGTAAGCAGCACACTTGTCTATTCCTTGCAATATTTTATCAACAACCATTTGAAAAACAGCTGGGGATGAAGCCAAACCAAACACCAGACGATTATATACATATAGACCTTTCAAAGTATTTACCGTGAGCACATGTTTACTAGTATCGCTCACCTGTAATTGTAAATATGCATTCGTAAGATCTAACCTGCAATAGGTATTACACCCAGAAAATTTATTAAAAATATCTTCGGTACGCGGCATTGGGTACTGATCGACTCTTAACTGAGGGTTGACAGTTGTTTTTAGATCGACACATAATCTTATTTTTCCAGACTTTTTGGGGACACAAACCATGGGTGAAGCCCACTGGCTATGCTTGACTTTAGAAATAATACCTTCTGCTTCCAGACGATCTAACTCCTCAGACACTTCGGTACGTAATGAATATGGCACTTCATATGCCTTATGAAACACAGGAGTAGCCCCCTCCTTAAGATTTATATCAACTACAAAATTATTAATAGGATGATCATTATTTTTCTTTGAAAAAACATTTGGGAAAGTATGAGACAACTGTTGACATGTTTCACTGTGATTGTTATTATGATTACTGGAAACCACATTTATACTAGACTTAAAATAAGACAAAATACTCTTATTAAATACTTCCTCCCACTTTGGATAAAATACACACAACCAATCTCTACCAATGATTGCTTCAAAAGTCAAATTTTTGACTACCAACAATTGTAATTGAACACAATGACTATTTTCTCCTCCTCGTACATTAGCATAAATATAACCACATACCTCTAGTTGCTGACTGTTAGCAGTAATCAATCTGCCTCCAAATTCAACCATATTTACATGACTAAAGTATTGATTATATACGTCATAACTAATAATGGTAGATGAACTCCCTGTATCGAGACAAAACAATATCTTGACATCATTAATATACAATGGTACAGTAAGGGGACCTGAAACATTAGAAACATTATTGCAATTCAAACTTAAAATGTTTACTGCAGACTTGTTGCAGTATTTGGCAATATGTCCTCTGATGTGACATTTCCTACAAGACCAATTTCTTGTTGGACATTGATGTGGTGAATGCGTCACGAAGCAACGGTCACATTTCTTTGCTGACTCTTCACGCTTGCGATCCCTGTTTGGAGACTTTTGACGATCATATGATGACGACATCTGACGTTGATCCCTGAACTGTTGTTGGACTTGACATAATTCCTGAGATAATTCCTGACAATCTCCCTTCAACAAAGATGCACTGTGTGTAACTGCTTCCATGTCCAATACTATCTTACACGCTTGAGTGAATGTAAGTGATTCCTCTTGTGACAGCAATTTACTCGACATTTCTCTGTTGTTCACGCCACAGACCAATCTGTCCCTCAATGCTTCATCTAGAAATCCGCCAAATTTACATGAGATAGACAAACTTTTTATTGCTGTTATGAACTCACCGACTGACTCATGGCTATTTTGCCTTCTGTTATAGAATTCATAACGTTTAGCAATAGTGCATTTTTTCGATGTAAATTTTTCTTTAAGAGCCTGAATACACTCCTCATACGTGCACGTACTAATATGCTTCGGATGTAGAGTTTCTGATAAGATCCTGTATTTCTCAGCGCCCACATACAGACAGAGTCTGTTTACTTTTTCTGTTTCCGGCACTTTTAATACACTAAAATACAGGTCCAACCTTTCTAAAAAAAGTTCAAAGGACTCGTTTTGTGGTTCGTATATCGGTACTGGGACATTCGCATCTCGAATCTGACACTTATCTTGCGATTGAGGCATATTGTATCTTTATTATATTCACACTTGATCAAATTATTTACGGCAATAGAATGTTTACTGCATACTTATATAAATTTAATCTTTGTATCGACACCGCGCACTTATTATTGTCACACACTGTCCACGCGCTAACTTCTAAATTCTTTAAATTAAATTAAATAACACCAAATAAACTAATTAAATTTATCTTATTCATTTAGACTTTGATTAGACTGTTCTACTTAAAACACTTTTTTTTTTCTTTAACTTTTTATCCTCGTCGCCATAATGTTATGTATAAACGGGAGAGGAGTAAATGACAACACAGCTTAGTGACAGACAGCTCTTTAATGACACAATACTACATTGCATATCTCCAAGTACCCACACAACTACAACTACATAGTACATACATAACAGAAATATCACCAGGTTTCATGCAATTGTGGGCAAGCAATATGCCACGCAATCATATGTTTGTAGCTCCAATGGCGTCCACCACAGATTTTTTTTTTTTTTTTTAAATGAATCTGGGCTTATCGAAATAAACCCAAATACATCTTTGTACACTTCACAGAAAGCTTAAAAGCTTGTGTTGTGAAGTGGAGTAAGTCGGGGATTGAACCCGCGCCCACTGGATTAACAGTCGGGCGCGTTACCAACCAGGCTACCGACCACCTCGATTTGTCATCATAGATAATAGAAGGGGCTCAATGTTCGATAGTTCTTCCCACCTTTATATAGGTTCCTTAAGTATTTCTAACTAAAAACGCTCAAGAAATAATGAAAGAGAAAAAGAGAGTATTTATTTGATAAAATTATCGTTCCAACCTGACAAGCCGGTATTCTACCGCTGTGCTATGATTGGTAGTTGAGTCGAGAAGAAACGTGTATATATTATATTGTACTCCAGCCCTCCATTGAGATTTTTTTTGGTATTCAGAGTACGCTCCCGTCACATTGAACCAGCCTGATTGAAAGTCCATCCTTTGCTGTATATCTTTGTTATATATTCACCTACAACATGTGGAAAAATCCGATATTCTCACAAAAAACATAAATTCGGATTTTCAGAATAATAGATTTTTAGATCTCAAAAGCAAACGTATGTCTATTCGATTCTAGATTTAGGACCACTATACATTGTCTGATTTAAAAGTTAGATGATCATGATCAGTATAGTGGTCCGCCATCCAGAGCTGGGCGGTACTCGAGTACAAGTACTCATACATTGTACTTTGAGTACTTTTTGTGTACTCAGTACTCAGTCACGAGTACATTTATTTATATGTACTTGTACTTGTATTCGGCGCATTTTAGACCAAAAAAAATACTCGAATACTTTTCCAAGTACTCGAGTACATTTCAAGTACTCGAGTACATTTCAAGTACTCGAGTACATTTCAAGTACTCGAGTACATTTCAAGTACTCGAGTACATTTCAAGAACTCGAGTACATTACATACTCATATCAGCTTTAATGTTTTTAATCATTTGACTTACTCTTTTGTACTTTGTTATTTTATGTTTTATCCTACATGTGACCTTGAAATATTGTACTGTGGTTAGTATTGCTCCAGAACAGACTGTCGCCTAGTATGGCAATAAAATCCATTGCTTACTTTTGTTTTTGTTGTAGTTATTACTGTTTTTTTTTTATAATAAATAAATGGGGTGTAAAGGTAGAATGCCTCCATGCTGGTACACCCCGGGCAACGCATTCCTTAATGCGGCTAAAGTTCTACCACGATAGCAAGCGACCAAAGTACAAGTGAAAAGTGAAAATTGCAATGAATAAGTCTAATCTGAAGCGAACCGTTACAAGATCTTGCTCAAACAGCCCTTGTCAGGGCTACTCGACGAAGGACATTGGCAACAATGTCCGGATCCTACAACTAAACATCGAGGGTATTAGCAAGGCTAAGACTGAATATCTCCAAAGACTGACAACTGAGAACAACACTGACGTAATATTGCTGCAGGAAATGCATACTGCAAATGAGGAACAACTCCTGTCCAGGGGAAGGCTGCAGGGATACACCCTGGCCGCTGCACTGCACCATCGTCAATATGGCTGCGCTACTTACATCCGCGAAAACATCCGAAACTGGGCAGTGGTGCACACCTCAGACGTAGATGACATATCAATCATAGCTGTTAGGATCAATGAACTCACTGTGGTAAACGTCTACAAACCTCCAAGCCGCTCTTGGCCAGAGAATATGTTCCCGAACATTGTGTCCCATCCTACTGTGCTCATGGGAGATTTTAACTGTCACCACACGGACTGGGGGTACCAGAGCGAAAACCTGGAGGGGGAGAAGCTTGTGGAGTGGATGGATGTGACCAATCTGCAGCTCATATTTGATGCTAAGGAGAGGGGCACCTTCCGCTCTGCCAGGTGGAACCGCGACTATAATCCAGATCTGTGCCTTGTCACCAGGGACGGCTCGGGTAGATCCCAACCTATTTCTCGTACCGTGGCCGGGGACTTTCCCCATAGTCAACACAGGCCTGTGATGGCTACGATTGGACACACACTCACAGTCATACACTCCATACCAAAACCCCGATGGAACTTCCAGAAGGCGGACTGGGCAACTTATAAGACCATCTTAGACAACGAAATTGAGACCCTAGATCCACTCCCTACCAACTATAAAAAAATTGTGGACCTTATACTCGCCACAGCGAAGAAAACAATCCCCAGAGGCTTTCGAAAAGCGTATGTGCCGGGCTGGAATGAAGAGTGCGAGAGACTCTATAATGAATTTCTGAACACTTAAAATCAAAACGTAGCGGACCAACTGCTAGAGTCTCTCGACACAGCCCGAAAAGATCGCTGGTCTACACTGATGGAGAGCTTAGACTTCAAGCACTCAAGTCGAAAGGCTTGGGCTCTCCTTCGGAAGCTGGGTCAGAGCCCCTCCCAAAATCGCCCAGCCCGTGCATCTGCGAACCTTATAGCAAAATTTGTACAATGGTCGTGTGCATACGAAAGAAGAAGAAGAATGAAAAAATGTAATGAAATTTGGTGTTTCATTGGTCAGTGATGTACTCGGTACTCTGTACTTGTATAAGTACTCGAGTACTTATTACTGAGTACTTGTACTTGTACTCGAGTACATTTTGTGTACAGTACTTGTACTCAGTACTCGAGTACTTTTTGCCTGTACTCGGAACAGCTCTGCCGCCATCTCAGAGCATCCAGACAGGTTCTGTAGTGTTCTGAAGAGCGCAATGATCAAATTTTTAGAATAGATATCAACTGCCATATACAGTAGCCATATCTGCTATACTCGGGGAAGTCTATGAGTGCGTTTCAGATATGATGGTCTCTTTCTTTCGTGCACAGGTATAGGCAACCAAAGGAATTGTTATACAATATTTTATTTTCGATATTATTATTTAATCTATGACATATATACGGAAATGACCAAGGGCCACACATTCTTCGCTTGTTGCTTCCTTCACATCAATATAAGAGTTCCTATATGGATGTTTTTTTATTAAAAGAATAATATTACACACATACACCTACAATTAAAAAAAATTCAAGATTGCGTATTAATACAAGTAGGTAAAACTAAGTTTGTAATTTCTTAAGATAAAAATAAAGTATAAATATAAACCGGTTGACATTCTCTCCTAAGCTGATGGTGAGATGCAAGGAAGCAAGTAGAAGTGTAGCGGTGTATTGAAACGCATTCATGTACTGTCCCGATTATATCTGCTTGTATTAAATAATGTTATATTTATAAAAATATAACTATGAAACATAATAAGATGATGTTATTGTTATGACTGTGGTTATTCTGTCTTTGTATTATATTATTTGTATTATTGTATGAGTTGTATAATGTACGACTTAATGTATATTATTGTATATAAGTCATATGCAACCAAAGTGTATGACCCAGTTTTGTTACACTTCTAGCATTGAGTACTCTGTCTAGGTAGTACTTAATATATTATGTCACTGGTATGACCTGATGATTGCGTTACTAATTATTGTGATATTGTTAAATATAATTATTTATTGTTATTGTTGAATTATTTGTTTTATTTTATAGTCTTAGACATAGACAGCACACAATTGCCCAATCCCACCAACTTTTACCTAGGAAGGGGAGCCCTAAGAAATTTCCATACAAAAACAGAGATAATATTGTATTTATTGAATAAAGAACATCAGCTTCCAGCTAAACCACAGCCTAATTCCATATGAAATGCAACATACAACTCACCTACGTTAGGTGCCCAAATATCTCCGCCCAAAATTTCGGCGCCAATTGAGCCTACTGTTCGTTCCATATCACTTCATCCATTTTTTAAAAATAATTCGCCTTCGGTGCTATTTTTTGGTACTTTTTTTATTTAAAAAAAATAAATCAAGAGATAGGTATCCAAAAAAAAATCTCCTGCGGCGCTAGTCACATTTTTAATACCACAAGGTCATATTTTTTACATGTGACGACTTTCAGCCCCCCCCCCAAAATTGAATCCTGGATCCGCCACTGCATGAATGGGATGAAAGATAAATAAAATATAATGAGTTTATTTGAAATAATTATACTTTATTTAAAAACATTTAAATGGAGACAAAATAATAGTCCTTACATAATATAGTTTGTGTTATTACGTCTTACTGCGCGTAACTTACAACTTACGCTACATGATATAATTATACGCTACTTACATCAGCTTACGTAACTAAATCTCTTCATGCAGTTTTTTTTATTTGGCAACAAATACACAAATATATAATACGACTATATAATACATGTAATATA
Source organism: Ceraclea dissimilis (assembly GCA_963576895.1). NCBI lineage: Eukaryota > Metazoa > Arthropoda > Insecta > Trichoptera > Leptoceridae > Ceraclea > Ceraclea dissimilis. The sequence continues at coordinate 18,349,231 of OY756369.1, forward strand.
TAAAACTGTTGTGTGACGCAATGTACATATGATTTATTTTTTAAATGAAACTGGGCTTATTAATTGATTGGATATTTATTTTGTAGAACTCCATTATTCTTCCTTTAAGGTTATTCGGGTGTTGGCCGCGTGTCTTTTTCTTTTTTATTATTAATTTAATATTAACACTATAGTACGTGTCTGAGTTCTACTTACATATTTGTGTTTTGGTTTTACGTGTTTCGGTTTGTTAGGCCATTCTCAAAAAGCGGTGATAAGTTTTTGAGATTGGCCTAACAAGCCAAACATGAAATATCAAAACACAAATATGTAAGTAAAACTTAGATATATACTATAGTGTTAACATTAAATGAATCTGGCTTTGTCGAAATAAACCCAAATACATCTCTGTACACTTCACAGTAAGCTTGAAAACCGTGTGTTGTGAAGTGGAGTAAGTCGGCATCAGGGATTGAACTCGCACCCGCCGGATTAACAGTTGAGCGCATTACCAACCAGGCTACCGACCACCTCAATTGCATAGTAATATTTCGGGCGCTGCCAAATTTTCTGTATCTCTGATAAAAAAGGCCGTGCGCTGACTTTGAATAAATTGTTTATGATTAAATAAACCTTTTTTCCATGGAAATAGTCACATTTTTGAAATATGTTCTATTTCTTACACATAAAAATGTCAATTTCGTAATTTTTATTTTATTTATTTATTCATGGCACACAAACAGACATCACCCACATATAAACACAAATCAAACAAAAAACAACACAGATTAAGTTCAAGCGATGCCCTATTACATGTGTACACAACTAGTCAATGCAGATAAAACAATATTATAATGAGAGTACAACAGTCAGTGCAAAAAAAGAGAAACAAAAACAGAAAAACAAAATAAAGTCAAGGTAATCAGTAGCAATATGCAGTCAAAACAATGTTTAGTCAAATTCCGGAAGTCAGGCAGAAAATTGAAGCAAATCATTGAATACAATAAATAAGGTCAAAAATTGATGCAAGTCATAAACAATCACATGGAATTAGAATATTGCAAACAAAAGAAAGTAAAATAAAAACAAAAAATAAATAAAACTAACCTAAAAATACTACACTACAACCTAAGCAATAAAAAAAGAAAGAATAGTGTCATTAATAAGCAAAACACAATAAAAACAACAACATAAATTTGTACCAACCACGGAGGGCAGGAAAAAGGAAGGGCAAGGAAATGGAATGAGGATTATAAAGGATTGTGAAAAATCTTTCTTCGTATCAAAGTTTTAAATCTACACGGAGTAGCGGCGAACATGTCAATGTCAGAGTAGCTGTTGTTATAGGTACGTTGCATTCTGTGTAGAGGATTTCTTAAACCTGCGTTAGTTAAGTGTCGTCTTAAGTGAAGTGGTCTAAAGTATCGTCTTTGAGTTGGTACGCAGAATCCTATGTCGGCCAATAGTGTAGGCACATCAACGACCGATGTACAAATCTTATGCAGGATACTTTTTATCTTTAAAAAATCAGGATTTTAAAATAATTTTTAAAAAGCACTCATTTTCATTTCATAGTAAAATTGCTGTCCTATTTCATTCATTCAATTTGATTTAAAGAGATGATATTGCATTTGGATATCCTAGGGAACCTATTATAAATGTAGGAAGACTTAACGGATAAAGCCACAGACAAAAATTGACCACCGCCATTTTTGCATCTAGCATTTCCACTAGGTATACTCAATTTTTTCTCGATGTAAAGTATGCTAATTTACCATTTGATTACGTAGGTTTTATACCAAAGGTAATTTCCATATTGATTATACATATATAATGAGTCGGAAAAATCACTGAAATATCGCCAGGTTTCATGCAATTGTTGACAACCAATATGACACCCAATCATATGTTTGTAGCTCCAATGGCGTCCACCATAGATTTGTCATAGATAATAGAAGGGGCTCAATGTTCAATAGTTCTTCCCACCTTTATATAGGTTCCTTAGGATATCCCTTAGAGAGAGACTTTATACATGGAGTAAACAATCAGAAAGCAATTATACATAATATGACATAAATGCAATACATAATTATTTAATAAAAAAAACATCTAATTGACAGAAATGCTTCCTTATTTCTACAAGTTTTATCTTAAAAGACACTTGTAATTAACATTAGTGGTAGTGTCAATGTGTGGGTTGTAGCCATTTTAAGGGTTTTTTCATGTTTGAAAGTGAAAATATTACCATAAGAAAATCAACATTTTTGTTTTTTACTGCTTTTTCCCAAGCATGTAAATGTTGAAATGGCTACAACTGCGTACTGACGCGTCACTGGACCACAACCCACACATTAACACTAGGTCTATTGAATCTTATTAAACATAGGGTAAGTAATCTTATTATTGTTCAGATTTGTTATCATCAAAAGCTTTTAATTAATTATGTATAATGTTAAGACTTAATTAAACAACAAAAATATACCTCATTTGTACATAGAATAGGTAGAATTCATTTTATTATGTAATCTTATACTATAATGATAGAACGTCCAAACCCGTGTCCTTCCGGTAGGTTCCCCACGTCTTATTCTTGCGCCATTTCGGCCAGAGTGGCCGTAGAGATATGATTCAAAGACTTGCAAAGAGAGAACGAGATGCACTACGTGCTCATTAAAACTGCGTCCTTCTAGCAGTATTTGAAATGTGCGTCCTACCGGTAGGACGCGAAGTCATGCTGGCAGGACGCTGGACGTTCGATCAATAAAGATGGATGCCTGTCCTTTATTCATTCTTACACCATTCATCGGATTGAGATGAAACTCCGATAACAGGTATTTTGACCAACTCCATGTGGTTGCTCCCTCAGACCAAGGATAGTACAGACTGGTTGACAAGTGTTCAAAATATCAAATGCCTCAGCAATTGCCAGAAATTCCGTACATTCTAATAGTTAGGTTGGCAAACTTGTTGCGACATGGTGGCAACATAATAATGACATTCCTCCTCCCACTACACCGCTCTCCCTCAAATTCACTGGGAGAGAGGACAATCTTAATCAACTAGTGAAACATATGTTTATCTCTTTCTCATAGCTTATTTTTAGTAGCAGTTAAAGGGAGATAGCACGAGTCTACTCATGCAAGGCTGAACCATGTCATCTCTATACCATAATTACTCTGAGGTTGCTCTATACTGATGGTTGCCAGATTTCTTGCAAGTCAAACTTTAAAGTGTTTTTATTTGTTTACACGCTTTTGTTAGGTTATTTTCTAAGTTGGTAATATAATATTTACAACACAATACAACTATAATATTATTTTATCTTACTAATTAGTGCTATATTATATTATATGGTATTGATTGACACATAATCTTAGGTTATGTACATATCTTGTATTTTTTTTAAATGAATCTGTGTTTATCGCAATAAACCCAAATACACTATTGTACACTTCGCAGTAAGCTTGAAAAGCTTGTGTCGTGAAGTGGAGTAGGTCGGCATCGGGGATCGAACTCGCGCCCACTGGATTAACAGTCGAGCGCGTTACCAACCAGGCTGCCGACCACCTATTTTATTTTGGACAACAATAGTTCAACACGACACGCAATCTTTTACAGGGTCATCGATAAAGTACAACATTGAAATCTTTTATATTAAATTAATCATATTTTTTTGTGGTAACTGGTTAACGCACGTTTCGTTTGATGCACGACAGAAGGCAGACTAGCTGTGCAATGTTGGCCGTGCAAAAGAAAACACAGTGCATTATTTGGTTTGAGGAGATTTTGAATTGTTGTTTATGGAATTTGCAGACTTCCAAGTAAAAAAGAAATGCATAACTAAAATAATTCAGAATGAATAATTCTTAGGTACTAAAAATGTTATCATTAATTCTATGTATTTACATTAAATTTGTCTCAAGGTATCATCAAACAAATACAATAGTAATTTACTTTATAAAGACAACAATCATTCATACGACATACAAATATGTAATATTTTACAATATTTATCTTAAGAATACTTAAGATTGTTTAGGACAGTGGCTATAGACGAGACATAACCCACATTTATCTGTGTCTGACACTATTTTTTTACATACGCAGAGGCAGGACTTGGCGACACACTTCTCAGTATTATTAAAATGACCAACTGTCCTCCTTTTGGAACGACAGTCCTCCTATTATAGGTTGTGTTCTCCCTCGAAAAGTGTTCTCCTTTTTTACTTTTTAATGTTTTAAAATTAATCTGTTATGCTCAAAACCACACTGTTTTTCATTATACCATGAATTTACTAGTACTATAGTATAAAAATTCATTAAAATGCAATGGTTTCATAAAAAAAATTGCCTGCTTTACCTTTACCTATTTTTGTGTAACCTATTCTCTATACTGTAGGTTTACCTATGTTTTTTATTTTTAACAAAAAAGAAACTAGATTTATATATAACATTACGGCCCTTTTTGGTACATCCTTTTGTCTTGTGACAAAAATTTCACCTGCGGCACTATTTTTTGATACATCTTTTATGGAAAACATTTTTCAAAAAAACAAATCAAACTACATAGCGACCTTCTTCACTGCCCCAAAAAAAATTGACTGCGGCTCTGTTTACGCATTTTTATGCTATACCCAATTTTTAAAATTTTGTTGCCCCCCCCTAGCTCAGAGGCTGGCAACGCCTATGGTACGCTGTACTTAAGGTATTTTTAATTTTTTTGTCCTCCTTTTTATTTTTAAAAATATGGCTTTTTAATATGGTTTGGATAGAACAGACTGTGGGTATGACTTGCCTAAATCCACCGCCTTCATTATAGACACAAAATATATTACTATTCTGCAACATTATAACTAAGTAATTGTAAGGTACATTACGTTACATACTATGTATGGACATTCCACTGTACCTAGCGAATTTGTGTAAAAAATCTTTTACTAAATGTAGACCTACTATTTCTGCGAATGTATGAGCCATTCTAGAGATATTGTTAAAAAAAATCTACATCTCTTCAACAGATGGCAGTGTATGAAAACATGGTTGGCCTTTATAATTGGGTTTCTTCACAGTCAGCCTGAGACGGCTTGTGGATTAGTGGGTAGAATCCTTGCTTCACAGCAGTGGGGTGTAGGTTCGAATCTCACCCGAGGTGTGAATTTTGTAGAGTATAATAATATACTCTGAGAAAGGTGTTAAGGGCTGAATGGTGAACGTTTCTCGAGAGTAAAGTGATCACCTAAACCAACCGATGGCTGGTCGTAAGTCCAGCATGCCCATCTTACACTGTTTGTTAGTTGAGAGACTACATAATTGTGCAGGTAGAATAACAATGTGTCAGGTAAGAGCACCTGGGTTCGATTACCGGCCGCAGCGGATGCAAGTTCTGGAATTGGCGAATGATACTTGAATATAAAGTGATCACATTAAGCCGCCCTGAAAGTTATGGGCTTGATAGAAAGTTCATCCTTTGCTGTACATCTGTTGAGATATCTGAATGTTCTCACAAAAAAAGTTGTGACGTTAAAAAAATATGGAAAATATTTAGTTTTTCAACGATGATAAAAAATCTAAAAGAGATTAGTAATACCATATTACAAAAATGTTTGTCTTTCTAGAATGGCAGCACAGAATGCAGAATTCAAACAGGACACTCGCCCACAACAATCTATCTCTTCTACAATTTATTTATTGGTATAAATCAGATACAAACATTATTTAACATGGCATCTCGCCACTCACCACTTTGTAACAGTGTCCCTTATTGAGTTACATGTATCGTGGACGATGTTTACCAGTTGAAGTACCCTTTAGGACAATCTCTGGCTGAACCGCACCAGCGTGTTTGCAGAGTGGGGGGGCAGGGGACGCCCCCTCTCCGGGCAGCCTTTAGTATCGTTCTTGTTCTCCTCGTCTCACCGATTCCACATGTGCGGGAACACGCTGACCATTCTCCCCAATCGGAGACACGACAGTCCCTTGGACCTGAAAAAATATTATCGTTGTTAATATTTCATATTAGGGAACATATTAGGGAAATGAGTGACTGCAAGACTGGTGGTGTGACGAGAATGAAAGTGAATAAACTAAGATGGTTTGGGCATGTTGAGAGAATGAAGGATGACAAAAAAGATATATTCGAGTGAGCAAAGAGGTGTGAGAAAACGGACTGCCCGAGACTGACCTGGTCCGAACATGTCGACCAGATCCTCAAGGATGGACGCGTTTTGAGTAAACGGAATCGGAGAGCATGTATGACAAATTGCATGAATGTGACTGAGGCTAGGAGTGTGTGTAGGGGTAGGGTTGTCTATATCATAACCACTTACAATCCCATAAGCTAACCTTATACTTGGCTACCAGACAATTCTGTGAATGTCTAAGAGTCTAACCCAGTTCCCACACTGAGCTCCAGTTTTTTTTCTGTATGTTTTGGTACATCCTTTAACTTTTGGCCAGTTGTTCTGTGTTCTTACTTGACTTGGGGCATGTACTTACGTGGTTTGTGGTGATGATGTTTCTTCCTTCTGCCTCTGTACGAGCGTGCAATGTTGCTGAGGATGGCATCCTTGTCTCCGCGAGGGACTTCATTGTTCTCGCGAGGTTCCGTCGTAGTGTTTCTGTCTGATATCGAGCTGCAACAAATAAAGTTTATATGTACTTCTGTTGAGATAACTACGTTGTGTAATCCAACTAAAACACATAGAAAATCCGGGCCTCTTCAAATCACACTAAAAAGATTTTTGGATTGAGTATAACTACTTATGTATAATTGAAATCCAGGCAATTCAAAATGGCGGCTATTGGAATCTTGACAGTTGGTGTGAACGTGCATCCTATTGAAATGACTACTCCCGGACTATTGCATTTAGAATCCAATCATTGCAATCGTGCTGCGAAGGTGTTGATTGGATTGCAAGTCTGTGCCTCTTCCAATTACACGAAAGAGACATCTGGGTTGATTATGACGGTTATTGTGAAACCAATGCTTGCCTATTGAAATCTAGGCAATTTAAGATGGCGGCTATTGGAATCTTGACAGTTGGTTATTCTGAACGTGCATCCTATTGAAATGACTTCTGTCGCCACTGCCAGAGTATTGCAATTAGGATCCAATCATTGCAACTGTGCTGCGAAGGTGTTGACTGGATTGCAATAGGCTTTTTAAATTTGTTTTTAGTAAACTTTTTCAATTAAAAATAGCACAAAAGTACGCAACATTGGCCATTATGACTTAAAAGATAACGTATCGAATGTGAAAAATCTATATTTTACACAAACAAACTCAGTTCTTTGGCTTACCTGGTGCTATACTTATTCTCGTGTGTGTTCTTGAGACTTCCAACCTTATCGTATATCTTAGGAGAGGATTCCAGGGTCCCAGCGGATGGCAGAGCCACGTCCATTGGAGGCAGAGGGATTGTCCTGGGCACGGAATGCGGCTCCCGCTCGGCTCTCTCTTGCTCTATTGCCAGGGACAGTGCATTGTTCCCGTCCAGCACATTGATACTGTTCTCAGCGGCTCCTCCGGGTTGTTCCAGCTTCATCACTTCGTAACTTCTGTCATCAGCTGCGTGATGGAAGACTTCACTCAACTCGTATTCACGAACCTGTACAACATAAAAACATAAAATTTATCCGCTATTTCCAGTAGGTAAGGAAATTTCCATAATATTTGGTGCCGGTGACAGTATTATTGTAAAGGTAGTTTCATGAGCGTCGCCAGCTTCGGAGCTAGGGGAGGGTAACAGAAAAAAACGAAGGTATAGTACGAAAAACGCGCAATAGTTTGGTTCATTATCTTTTAGTAAAAATTTTGGTATATAATGTATAAAAGCATGTCGTAAGAATTAGGTATTTTCGTTGAAAAAGTACCTAAAAATAGCACCGCATTCGATTTTTTTTCAGAAGACGTAAGCAGGCAGCTAAAAAAGGTCGCGATATAGATGTATTTAGTTTATTTTTGATGTAATAAAAAACATAGGCACCTGCTTGAGGAATATGTAACCCAAGAACAATCATAGGTAATTAGCGCCGCAGGCAAAATTTTCTATGAAACAATTGTACTACTTTGATGCTAATTTTCGAATATTTTTGATACGTATAATGAGAAAACGTGTGACAAAATGTGATTTTTTATGACGTTTTATCATTCCTATTCCAATCTCTAGTCTTGGGGGCAACTGCTCCCCTGCCCCCCTGACGACGCCCATGGGTAGGTTATCAGGTTATCACCAACAGCCTCAGGGTTTCGTAAGCAAAGCAAATTGCACTGCCTTGCCCCAATAATCTAATATAGGAAGGATATATGATAGACAGATATATAGGACTGTAGAATGTATAATGCTACAGTAGCTGGAGGCTTTGCAATTATCCAGAGACCGCGTCTGGGTCACCCATGCTGAAGAATTTAATAAACTGTAAAGTTCTATGTACAACATTTACAAATCTATACCTAATGTGTATGTAGAATATGAAAATGTTCAATTACCCGACGCTCCCCTCGCCTAGTAACCGTGGGAGTCATGCGGCAGAATCACTCAGGTGTTAAAACATGATTTTAGGCCTCATTTTGGAAACACGCCTGGGTAGGTATATGTAGATTGTAGGTGTAGGTGCTATATTTATATTTGTAATGTTAACATATCCCTGTATTTTGTTTATCAAAAATGTAAATAAATCATGGAAAACTTCAATTATTTCGACTGAAAACTATGACTCTATCGTTTATTCGTTTTTCACTACAAACTAAGTTCACTAAGAAATCTGCGGGAGACATAGAAGAGTGGAGAACAAGATGCATGAATTTGCTGCAAACCAATCCGCAGGATTGAAACTAGAGAAGAAGATTTGCCATGAATTCAGGAGTGAGAGCACCTAGTATTTCAATACTTCATACCTTCAGGAATTGGAACGTGGCTATGGGAGGCAGTCTCTTCATCTGTGGATAATAGAAGCTGCCCGCTGGATGGGCTGGATAGCGTGACGTCAAGCGGAATGCCACTCCTTGGGGTTGTGTGGGCCAGTTGGGGGCTGTGAATGTGAAGCCGTTGTCTGTGCCCGCGTCAATGGGGTCCACCTGGAATCAAATACAAAAATATTACTACTACAGTCCAGTCACAAAAACACAAAGCAGCCCCTCTATGGAAAATTGTGGAGTACTCTGGATTTCGTTCATTCTAAACGTTTTTTAGGGTGCTGAATCCGAATCCGAGGTTGGCCAACAAAATTTCGTGACGGAACATGGCGAAAATGTGAAAAATAGCGATAATTATCTTTTTTGTCGAACTTTTATAAGACATTTTTTTAAATTAATCTGGGCTTATCGAAATAAACCCAAATACACCTTTGTACACTTCACAATAATTTTGAAAAGCTTGTGTCGAGAAGTGGAGTAGGTCGGTCTTGGGGATGAAACTCGCGCCCACTGGATTAACTTTCGAGCAAATCACCAACCAGGCCACCGAACACCTTTCATCTTTCTAGGAAAAATGAAAGTACGTTAAATTTACTACAAATTTGGCATATAAAATTATTCTTTAACATAAATAGCAACGGAGCTGTCAAGCTCCAAAAAATATGATTGCGATAAATTGCGAGAATCAAAAATGCATGTGGAAATTTCACGTATTCAGATTCAGCACCCCAAAGAACGTATAGAATGAAAGAAATCCCGACTACCCCACAACTTTCCATCCAGAAGTGGATCTAGTCTGGACGACTGTACCATCACGTATCCAATTCAACATTCATGTAATATTTTAAGTACATACCTCTATGGTTATGCTGTCCAGCCAGTTGCCGTTCACACACAAGTCGAAGCTATCGATTCCTACAAACCAATCCGGTGACGGAATCATCTTGGAGATTACTGAAACCTGAAACAACAGATGACAGAAAATGTTATAAAAAATGAAAAAATCCTTGGCGAGTAATCGAAAATAATAATTATTATTTCCTAAAATTCAGCTACCGTAGAAATTTTACATCGACAACGAGATATCGATTATCCATCGATCGCGTAAATAAATGCGATTAAGGGCATGGCACCAGGAATGACGTCACAGTCTTTTCCCACGGCATTAAGGTTCAAAATCGCGTGACAATCGCATGATAAAATGGTAAAAATAGCGTTTTTTCCATTTTTTGGGGTTAATTTTGCGTTTATCAAAAAACTTTTACGGTTATTCCCTAGATTTTAATGTATATTATCAGTGCAAAAAAAAATTTTTACTCCGCGACTTTCGGGAAACCAGTTTCCGTCTTTCGGAAAAAAGTTCAGATGTGTTTTTAAATATTTTTTTTTGAGAAATCTATACAAGATATAAAAAATCCTTTATAGTTGTTCCCTAGATAAAGGTTCAGTGCATCTACCCTATTTTGTTTCAAAGCATATTCAGTAACGGTTGTCGAGATAGAAGGTCTCCCGTTTTTAGAAATTTTTAAAATGTCGGTATGCACACTCTTAATGATGCGATTTTAATATTAAGATTTTCGACCGATGGCGCATGATTGAAATCCATTTTTAATGGTGAAGATGAATACTAGGTATAGTTTAAATTCCACCAAAATTTTAAGCTTTTTATTTTTTATCTTTTAAACGTGATTTTGACTCGACTTTTATGATCCAGTCACCAGTGAGGTAAAAATGTCATTGTTTTTCATTTTGGTGGGTTGTTGATATTTTCATCGCCTATGTAAAAAAATTACGGTGAGATGAGTTCACTAAAGACTACCCAACCTAAATCACTCGTAGACGAGTACCCATTTTGAACTCTCGTAGGAGATTATAAGTGTTCTATGATTCTGAACGATTTTAAACCTAGTCAGTTGTGTATAGATACCAAGATTGGTGTATAGTGAAACAGCATTACATCCTAAACACATAAATAAAACATCTAGACTGTATTCCGTAGTGAAGATTGTATGTAGTGACAAGGGCCGTCCCTAGGAATAATGCCGCACTAAGGCAAGTACGAAAATGCCATTCCCAAACATTTTCCGTACGTGAAATAATACATATGTACCTTAATAGGTGACAGTTTTAAAATACATAGTAGAGAGAGCAACTAAGATTTGAATATTGATCTGCCATTTAAACAAGTAAATAGCGCCGAAAGCGAATTTTTTAAAGAAAATATGGGGGTGTTGATTAACGTGATTGCATTTAACTAAATTGTACAAGACAAATGACGGTGTAACTAGAGCGGTAAGCGAAATTTTTTGCACAAAACATTAGTAGGTTACAGTCTTTTCCTCAACAGAGACGAGAGGCATCTTCATTCACATAATGTAGCGTTATGACATTATGTGAATAAAGATGATGTCTCGTCTCTGTTGAGGAAAAAACTGTAATGTATTTCCGTCTGTGCAATGCAGATAAATCCAGTTCACCAGGTACATCAGGAAAGGAAACATCAGGTACAGAGGAAACGTATAGATGTACAGGAGAACTTCGTCGATATTTTAAAATATATTCTTTCTTAGAAGCTCAACATGAAATTGTTTTTTTGGTATCTGCCAATATAATGGATCACATTGCCAATATTCAGATTGCCGCCTCCTCGATTTGCCGCCCGTAGGCTTTGCCTAACTTGCCTATTAGGTAGAGACGGCCCTGGTAGTGACTATTAAACTGTGAATAAAGCAGTAGGTTTGTGAATAATTTATGAAATCATGTATCAGGAGCGGAGGTCGGTGCAAGGGTGAGGAGTGCAGAGTGCATAGAGTTATTATAGGACTGTAATAGGGGAGGCTGTATTGAATGGGAGATGTATTGAATGTCAGTACAAGCTGATAGGAATATACCGGATTATAGGAAACATCAGGTACAGGAAACATGAAGGTAGATACAGGAGAACTTCAGAGTCGATATTTTAAAATATATTCTTTCTTAGAAGCTCCATCATGAAATCTGTACCTTACCATAATTATTATCTCTTTGTTAATTTTATTTGTATGTACTTATTGAGTATTGTAGAATATGTACCTAGTTTTACGACCATGACGAAGTGCCAACAGAGCCTTTTACACTCTTTTTGGCATTGAATTTCCCTGTATATTTATTGTTTTATCTCTATTTGGATACCTATATTACTGTCAACATGTAACTTTGACGAGTCCAAGTGCCTGCAAATGGCCTAGGGGGACGATTCACAACAATAAACAATAATTGTTTTTTGATATCTGCCGATATAATGGATCACGTTGCCAATAGTGGGCTGGACATATGGTACTAGATGGACACCCAGAATTACAATTTAGGCCCAGGACGAAAAACGAAAGTATTGGAAGACCTTCAAAAAGGTGGTCTGACTATACGATCCAACAAGTCGGCAGAACCTAAATGTGAAGGGGGAAAACGAGTTGCTGTCTTTCGGAAAAAAAGATCAGAGGTGTTTTCCACATTTTTTTTGAGAAATCTATACGCGATATACAAAATCTTTTTCAATGTAAGGTTCAATGTATCTAACCTATTTTTTCCAAAGCATATTTAGTAAGGTTGTCGAGATCTAAGGTCTCCCACTTTTAGTTTTTTTTAATGTCAATATGGCTACTCCTAATATTATTATTCTAGAAAACTGTAATACTGTATTTTAACGATGGAAATTTATTTAATCAGTACAGGAATGGGAAGAGGCCTTTTCCCATCAAGCACACATGATCCCATGAATACATGGTTGGCGTAGTTGGCTGAGGTGGCATTTTCTCAAAGGGGAGGTGCTGAGCTCAAACCCCGACGCTGGCGATGTATTCCACGCTTTGCGATACTAGTGCAAGGTGTGCAGGAAAGTATTTGGGTTTGTGTATGCAAGCCCAGATCCATTTAAAAAAATTGAGACTTAAACAATATATTTTTTTCGTCTTTTACCACCGCCTAGATAATACTTCTTTGGAGTACTTTACATCATGAAAATCTTAATATTCTTTTTATATCTCTGATTCTCAGTGAGACGTAAGCTCATATAGTAGGCTTCTATATTGTTAACGTGAGACGACATAGGTTAAAATTTACATCAAAGGATTCAGTATGTAAAATCTAAGAAGCAGTAGAGAGTTGCCTTATAAAATTTTAATACATTTTTGAATAAATAAATTCACTATAGACTATCATCAGTTCGATATGTTCATACATGTATTACGCTTATAATAATACCTACATACATACATTAGGTATAGTACCTATATGAATTCTTCTCTCCCCTACAAAACATGAAGATTCCCGGACTGCTGGCGGGTGGCGTCCAAGCTAACCCCGGGGGATGTAAAAGGTTTGCAAGGAAGCGATATGCATACGTTATTATTTTAATGTATATAGGATAGAGGCTATATACAGTACAGGCCAACAGGCTAGAGGCCATCAGACTCCGTAGGGATTTGATCATAAATTACTTCCCATCAAATTATAATTCTTATTGTTAGTTTTTTTTACTGATATGTCTTTATATTATGCTTACGATCAGGCCCTTAGCCAGAAATGCATTTCGGGGGAGGGGTGGTTGAGCTCTAGACCTGAGACAACAAGTATTAACCATGGGCGTCGAAAACGAAGCTAGGGGGCACAACTAAAATTTTGATATTTATTACCAAATGGAATAAAAAGTAGTAGGTACATAAAGCCGCAGGCGAATGTATGAAACGAATCAAATTAGAAATGTAAAAGAAAAAACAAAAAACAATATTGCGAATTGACGCTGCAGGCCAATATTTTTTACAAAATCTTTGCCACTGAATAAGTTTTTTTGTGAAATGGGGTGTTTATATGGTATGCACTATGCAGGTCGACCATCGGTAAAGGGGGAGGCACGGGGAGCACGCGCCCCAGATTCGATGGTATAATATATATTGTATAACATACTCGTACAGTAATTTGAGTGTGGTTTGGTGTATACTGTATAGTGGTAGGTTAGGGTAGGTATGACAGCGTCAGCCAGTGTATGATGATTAATATAATTACAGGCAGGGAGTGTGTGACCATCGCGACATGACGGGACCACCACCACACATGGCTGCTGGACGCTCCGAGGCTGTGGCGGGAGTATAACCATCATCAATCATATTAATGTACATGATACACACACATAAGTTATATGGTTAGGTTAGGTAAGTATGGTTAGGTGTAGAGCGAGGGAGGTCAAGCTCAGAAGGTAACGCCATCTATTGGAAATCTATCATACGTAAGGTAAGATTTTTACGAAATGCTTAAATGATAGGTGGGCTCTCCTACTTCTTGCAATCTTTGTGATAACTTGATAATATGTAGGTACATGGGAGTCGTCAGGGGGGGTATCTGCTACCCCCTACAGATTTAAATAGGTATATACCTATGGGCGTAGTCAGAGGGGGGCAGAGAGGGGCAGGGGGAGGGCAGCTGCCCCCCCTAGAGATTGGAATAGGTGTTTATTTTTTCATACTAAATGGCAAAACCTCACAAAAAAATCACATTACTACAAGACATTTTCTCATCATATCATAAATTTTCTAAAATTTGTATAAAAAATCAATCAGTTTCATAAAAAAAATTGCCTGTGGCATACCGACAGATCTTCGTTCCGAGGAAGGAATAAAATAAATTAAAAAACACGAGACATGAAAAATGTTAATAATATTTTAGGATCCTTTAACAATAATAAAACATTACGGTATCTATTAATAAAATGTGAGTGTTCTGACGAAGTAGTGTTGCTATATGAAAGGTCCGCTACCCACGCGCCCCCCTAGTGGTGGTGGAAGTTTCATCAACTAACAACAACATGATGTTTCGTATTGTTCTGCGGACGTGAGCTCCATATTCTATGGAATAGCCTCATATACATTATACAGGGTGTATACAGCGCAGACAACCTCAACTCTCAAAAACTTTTCTACGGGTTAAGGTAGTTTTAGTTTAACTTTACTTATTTTGATACTTACCTATATACTATAAATAGTGCTGTATAGAAAGCTGGCTGGGTAGCTACTCATACTACACAAACTACAGCTGACATATTTGTGTCTCAACTTTAAAAGTAGCCAAGTTAAGTTTTCAAAAACAGAACGAAAGTAACTTTATGTTGACATTATACCTGCGACGATTTTAGCTCATCAAGTTGATACATACGAGTATGTTGGAATTGCATCACAATAATTGAGAACAATAGAACCATAAGCAAAGTGAATCGCACCTCGAAAAAAAAAATACGAAGAACGTGACCTAGGGAATAATAATTAGCAGTACACGGTAGCGCAGTTGGTTGAGGCGGTAGTCTCTCAAGCGGGAGGTGCCAGATTCGAACCCCGCCGGTGGCGATGTATTTCACACTTTGCGATACAGGCTTTTAGCTTAGTGCAAGGTGTGCAGAAAAGTATATGGTTTTGTGTATGCCAGCCTAGATGCTTTTATATTAAAAACAAAAAAGAAAACCTAAATACACTATGAAATTTCGTATGGTGATCGCATTATTTCTGTTTTTGAGACGGTCAACCATTGGATGATTGGGTGGTCGGTAGCCTGGTTGGTAACGAACTCGACTGTTAATCCGGCGGGCGCGGGTTCTATCCCCGATGCCGACTTGCTCCACTTCACGACACAAGCTTTTCAAACTTACTGTGAAGTATACGAAGATGTAATTGATTCATTTTTCAGATTCATTTTTATACTTAAACTGAAGTTATTCCGTAAAAGAGAACTATCGGCTTATTCTTTTTTTTTTCACTATTTTTAGAAATGCGTGCAGCTTTTGCTAATCATTTCATATTGTGTAAAATACTGGTTAGGTGTGGGTTATGGAATACTCTGTCTGCGGGCAAAGAAATGAAGAGATGTTTGTAGGCGTTAAGATGTCTAACTTAATTGTTAGGTTAAAGTGATATACTGCCGTTATACAGTCCACTAATGGACTCTCTATTTACTCATCAGTTGGTGATTGCTAGCTGATATTATCTTCTGAAGCCCATTATACTTGTAACATTATAATCAGGGGCGTAGCCAGGAATTGATAAATCATTTCAAGGCGGTACATTATTATTATATTTTGCGCTGGAATCGAATCCTCTTCTTCTTCTGCTCGTGCCGTATCAGTACTGGAACTTTCTAATGGTTTCTCACCCGAAACACGCAGATAAAATGCACACGAAAAACGACCTTATGTATATCGTCATAAGGGTCATTTTCCTAAAACATTTTATCTACGTGCTTAGGGCGAGAAAGCTTACAAAGTACCCCCCCAGGTCTCCCCGACGTTGGCGATCACTCTAGCGAATGCATCTCTATCCTGGGCTGCCTGAATATGAGACTTTATTTTATAAATATATTCACAAAGACACAAAATTAAAGTCGCAAATTTTTGGAAAACCTTAATTTATAGTTAATGTACCGTAAACCAAAATAATAAAAAAACGTGCAAGGACCCTATTATTACAGGTAGTCAAGTTAGTACGTAACAGTAATTTTGATGCTATTGAGGTTGCATACAACTCAACTGTCAGGAGTAAAGGGGGAGTGGTGCGTCGCGACGGATACTATGATTGATTGTGACTTGCGTATCAACATACTTACTTAAAAATATTATCTAATGTTTGATTTATGATCACTACAGTCTATCTTAAATATATTTTGCTGTAGGGACAAAATTAGATATTACTTATATAAGTTAGCATTAAAATAGCATCTCTTTATCATTTCAAATAATATTTCCAATAGCCATTCTTAAAAATTAGCCAAATTTTGAATTATTATGTAGAATAAACTGTTATTCAAACTTGTGACGGCGGTTTAAAGGGATTATCGGAGTATTTTATTTTCTTTTTTCAACTCGCAAAGCTATCTTGCCTTCAAAATGATTTCTCTAGCGCCGGTGCCGCTCTGTAATATTTCCGGTATTGTCGATTACTTGTAAAAGATGCAACGTCAGAATATTGGGGACCTTTGATAGCTCTTATGATAAAGTTCGACAATCAGGGCTACCAACGATACAATCTTGCAACTCCACTTGCAGCTGATGTCCGCCGGCGGCTAAGATATATATAGAAAACGCAGTGTACATTATGTTAACATTTCACTTAAATTCAATCGCTTTATTTAGTCCAACATAGTCACTGCCATTACAAACAGCGTGAAGCAATAATAAAGCGAATGTGTGAAGAGGAAGAGGAAGAGAAAGGAGAAGAGTTGATTGTAGAATCTGTAGTGTGGGTGTGGGAGACGAACTCAAGGCGCCTGGCAAATAAGAAAGTGATCTACTTTTATGACTGGACCATTTACACTAAGGATAAGAAGGATATCATCACATACAAACATAAGTAAGACAGTCCTATAAGATATTATATTCAAGGTTGCCAGTGTTAAACTTCTTCAGATTCAGACGGGAAAACCTAAGAGCACTTTGTCCGGTTTGCTAAGATGGCTAATTGTCCGTCTTTAATCTACTGGGTGTCTTGGGCACTTTATGCGATACTGGGGCCCCTATGACAATGATCCGTGGCGGACTGACTCTATAAATTCAAATTGGCATGTAATTTTGGGATCTCAATACCTACCCAGCACCCAGTGCAGGGAGAAAAAAATGTTGGTATTGATATAGCGCACAAAAAAACATTAAAAAGCGCCGCAGGCGAGTTTTTTTTGTGAAATTGAATGAAGAAGTTCCTGACTCAGATGAATTCGTGATCTAGCAGGAACCAGGGGGCGCTTGAATCGCGGGGCCCTGGCCCTGGGCAGCTGCTTACTGTGGCTAACGGAAAGAGGGGTCTGTCTCCACGTTCAAGTGGACGCCGTTTGTTAACATACCTTCACATCACACATATTTCTTCTTCTCGAGTGAATACACACGCGGCTAGATGAATAATCTTCCACTTCCTATCAGACTAGCTCCAACTATTATCTCTTTCAAAAGTAAACTGATGCATCATAACCTTTCCATAAAAAATCTATCTAACTCTCAAATCACTTGATTCCTTCCTTGTCCTTCATTCCATCATAGTGTTATGTATTTATATCTTTTATTCGTATGTATGTATTTTGTATAGTTAGTTTTTTTCATTCCTTTTGCATTTTTTTCTCGTGCTCGTGCAAGTATGTGTAAAAGATTTCATAATTGTTATGTCACATGTGGTTGGTTAGTAATAAACCCACCATTTGGATAAAATTATTCGATAATGATTTTATTCATTTTTTTTTTGCCGGACAGACCGGACATCTGGCGACAACCCTACATATATCCGGTATCCAGCTGGAACAGGCGAGCATAACATTTATGAAGGAGACCTTTTCTATTTGATATTGCAAGGAAGTAGCAAACCCTTTTCTGAACCTTTCGTTACAATTCAGTGAGTAGGTGCCTACCTAGATAATACAGGCTTGTTAATTTAATAGAGATTGGCGCAAATTAAGTGTGTGTGACGAATCTTGATGGAAATATTGTTGCCCTTGAATTCTTAAGTTCGTCTTGACCCTTGGAATCGTCAGTTTTCATTACAAACTTTCAACTAATATAAACGATACAACAATTTAAAGACGCTAATGCAGAGAATAATAACGTGATGACCATGACAACATTTGTATATGCTAGTTTTTTTTAAAGGGATCTGGGCTTGCATACACAAACCCAAATACTTTACTGCACACCTTGCACTAGGCTAAAAGCCTGTATCGCAAATTGTGGAATACATCGCCAGCGCCGAGGTTTGAACCTGGCACCTCCCGCTCGAGAGAATGCCGCCTCAACCAACTGCGCCAACCATGTACTCGTTGTACTCTAATGTTGCGTCGGGAGGATTACAAGTCATCTTTTCGACACCAAAAGCTATATGGATTCGACAAAAATAGTTTTTTTCATGCCCCCCGTTCGTGTCCCACTTGAACCCCCCATTTCCCTACGAACCATTCTTGGGACAAGCACAAGAATTTGCCAAAGTTTTATGTCAATCGGATTTATAAGCGTAGGAGTCTATAAACGTGAAAGAAAAGGCTCCATATTTTTTTAGTATAAGATATGATTCAAGATCAAATGCTGATCAGAATGCAAATTGCTCCAGTCATCTGTCCAGTCATCCTGTAAATTAATCAAAAAAAAAATGCCAAGAGCCCGTTGCCGAGCATGTCTTTAACTCCAAATAAATGGTTAGATGAAATCGGATCCCAAAATTTTATATTAATAAAATAAAATAGGCGATGAAAATTATCGCAGTTAGATTGCTTTGTAGATTTTCACGGTCCTTGTTAATCTCTTCTCCATTCTTCTCGGGTGTACCGTGTGTAGGTTGTCGATGTTGTCGAGCTTTCGGCCTACTTGCTGAGGCCATCTTCAGGACTAATGTAGATGAGATGGCCTCAGCAAGTAGGCCTCAAGCTCGACAACATCGACAACCTACACACGGTACACCCGAGAAGAATGGAGAAGAGATTATCGCTGTTAGTTTGTCTGGTTTTATCAAGTTGATATATTTTTGTTCGTATCGTAACTGTAGATAATAGTAGGCATATATTATCTACATAATGCAGTGATGTAGATATTGTGTGTATGTATGTATGTTGAGTTGTGTAGTAGTTAGTAGTAGCGGCTGATGAAAGTTACAGAAGAATGTGGGTGCAATCATCAACACAGCTAGTCATCAGGGACGATTGTACAGAGGCGGAGACAGATATAACATAGCCCTTCATTGTCGCGACGAATTCGTTTTCCCTTTGGAATTAAAAAAAAGAACGATTACAATTTCGATTATTCTGTTTTTGTTGTCTGCAGTTCACATTTCTTCCTTGATAAAACGTCGTATTTAAGATGTATCCTGATGTACGAGTATGTATGGTCAAAGATGTGGATTTTTCAGTATTACAGACCCAATAAGTCCTAGATATTTCAATGGAAGCAAATTTCTCGTGTCACGTGCAGAATCCATAGTCTATTTCGTCACGTAAGTTCGCGTTTAGAATTCTGACTATATTTCTTTATACATGGGACGTTACCTAATAAATTTATACACTCAGGTTTTTTTAGATAATACATCTGTCAAATTTTCGTAGGTGATAAAAATAAATTTCATTTGGAACGGATTTAATTCTTTCGTGAATTGGTTAAAAAAAATAATTAAAAAAATAACGTCTCATTTTAGTTAGAACAGACTTAATTTGTTACAGAATTACCCATTGTGTACATTTATCTGGTGCATCAAATAAAAAATATGTAGTAAAAATTCCACAGGTGAGATGGAGAGACGACCTGGTCCGACATTTCGGTGCAACCTGGATGCAGTCTGCACAGGACAGGACAACATGGAGGCAGATGGAGGAGGCCTTCGTTCAGGAGTGGACGGGGATAGGCTTATAGAAGAAGAAGTAAAAATTCTACGCTTTTCAAAACACTATTGTACGGTGGTGCGGAGTACCATTTCTTCGTGTGTCTTGCACAAGCCCTGACTACGTGGTATGCGAATGATTGTAGGTACTTCCTCCTCCATACAATAGCATGCAGTGTTCTGCCCGCATGGCGGATGGTGGCAGATTCCAGAAGTTCGCTGGGTCGAGATAATCACCCAGTGAGTTGTATAGTGTCATTATTATATGTAGTTACATTATTATTCAATAATATTTATATACATACTTAATATACTCTAAAATATATTGTGTTGTCGCGAGCCACTCCTTATTTCAAAGGAGAAATTATGTCTTTCATAACAATGCTGGGCAGCTGCAGGACACTGAGCACCTCCTGGCCTGCCCAATGGCTCCTGGGTGGTGCACATGGGAGTGTAGCGGACGGCTCTCCCTTGGACGATGACGCAGAAGAGTTTCTGGCTTCCTGGCGCGGAGGGGAATTTAATGACCGACACGATAAGAAGAAGAAGAAGATAAAAATGACAATACGAGAAATGGCCAGACTTATCACAGACTCTCTATGCTACCCGTGCTTCGCAATGGCAAATTTGGATAGTGAAGTAGATTGACAGTATGACCCGAACTATGCGTTCATCTGTTCATTTATTGTGACGACTTTCTAGAAGGTTCTTCAATGTTTCATTAACTTAAAACAATCTTTCTAGAAGATTCTACAATGTTTGATTACTCCCTAAGATTTTCTAGGGTGTCTCCCGATGGCTTGAGCTGGACAAAATATGACTTGCGATTTGAATTTCTTTTCCAGTGCCCTTTCATACGATACCACACATGACCCCACACAACCCTTAGATCTCCTCGAACACTTAGAAATAGTACCGGTTCATTGGTGTTTTTACTAACCTATGAAAACTTAATTATGTAGGTATGTGTACTCGTACCTACATGGTCTAATCGAATGAAAATATCACTACACTGCATATAAAATGAGTGCATAGCTAGGGGCCCTTGATTATAAAGCGGCGATGGTTTAATAGACTTTATACGGTTGACTGGAGATTCTCATATGATTCTAGTTGCCGCATACTATAGTGACCAGCAGACTAGGTAGAAGTGATGG
The DNA here is from genome assembly GCA_963576895.1 of Ceraclea dissimilis. NCBI lineage: Eukaryota > Metazoa > Arthropoda > Insecta > Trichoptera > Leptoceridae > Ceraclea > Ceraclea dissimilis. The sequence continues at coordinate 18,370,635 of OY756369.1, forward strand.
GCCATAGCGCCGTATTTTACACAATCGAAGTCGTTCGTAGTTTACAATCGATGGTAATAATCGACTTACCATGTATAAAGTATCAAATAATCGAAGAATCACAAATAATTTAATTCATTTTTATTTATTTATCACAAGGTGCACGTACAAATTAATTATACATAATTACAATAAAAAACAATATACAGTTGAAGAATCAAAGCAACACCCAGTTACCCAGTGCACACAAATAGTAGATCGGTCATCACCGAAAATACCAAAATGAAAACAGTAAAATAAAGATGATCGCATAGAAAGTCATATAAATAATTCGATATGACTGAAATTTAAAATCTAAACAATTAAAAAATATTACAGTAAACTTTTTTTTTTTTTTTTTTTTATTTTATTTATTTATGAAGTCATAAAAAATAGGATACATTTTTATAACTTAAAAACTAGGCTTAATTATTTACAAACTATACTAAATATATTAATTACATCAGCATTATTCTAGAATCTCTCTTTGACATAGCGCACACACAGCTTCCTAAAAGACGAAACGTTTCCAGCCTCCCTGATTCGGCCAGGACTTGAATAAGTCATAATTATTAAAATAATGTTGAGAGCAGTAAAAAATCTCAGAACCATGAAATAAATTAAGTACATACAATAAATCAAATACTAAATCTATCTATCTTTCAATCTATACCCTCACGCCACGTCCCTTGCAGGGTAGGCAGAGAGGACAGAGCGTCAGACAGCCCTATCCTCACACACACTCCTAGCTTCCGTTACATTCATGCATTTTGTCATACACGCTCTCCGATTTCTTTTACTAAAAACGCGTCCATACTTGAGGATCTGGTAGACATGATCGGACCAGGTCAGTCTCGGGCGGCCGCGCTTCCTACTAAATAAGTTGATATTTACAATTTGATTATTTTTGTAAGCCGAATGCTACCGGCAATAATATGTTATCCACGATTGTATGGTGGTTAGCAATTTGCGTTTTACTGTTTTCAACTCTCCGTCAATCATTATTCATACAGACTCTTTATAATAATCGACTTGTATATACAATATAATCGAATATTTGCGATACATTTGACTATCGATATAATCGAACGTGCTATCGATTAATTGCCCATCACTGCTAGGCAAGTACCTCCTCCAATAATTGATAACATCATCTAGGTACATAGTATATATGTAGCTTATGCAAGTTTATCCAGGAGAGACGGTCCATCGCCAGTGGAATTGAATTAACATCCATATACCTAAGAGGAGTGCAGTTTATAAGTAACTAGAAATACCTATGATCAAATAACTATGTAACTAACATTACCCGTGGTTGTTCCTTACGAGAACAGAGAGGTTACAAGGATCCACTGGTAAATGTGAACAGTAAGGGCTCTCACAAACGTTCTGACATTCAAAATCACTGAACCAACCGTTTCCAAAAAAACTCTCTCTGAATTATAAACTTGAACACTAAATTCAGAGAGAGGTTTGGGTCGGAGCTTTTTTGCAAACGATCGACTCAGTGATCTGAATGTCAGAACGTGTGTGGGAGCCCTATAAAATGAGCTTTCTAGGGCGTCAAATCCTATAGTGCGAAAACGTTATACAAGTAGATTAATTCTATTTATTTATTTATTCACATCAACGGCGTGAGCCTTTTACACAAATTATGATACAATAATCAAGTAAACAATATTTATATTAATTAAAATTAACAATATAAAAAAGTTATGAAAGAAAGAAAAATAAACATTACATATATTACATACCCACATGCATACATACATAAGTAAAATAAAAGCAAAATAAGATAAACCAAGTAAACCGAAGCGAGATAGATAGATGATAAGAAACAAAATGCTGGGCCTAATGTTCCCTCAACCCCAGAAAAAAAGCATTCATTCTCCGTTTCAGTGCAGGAACCTGCACATCACACACGTCAAATCTGTTGGCATGTTCGTTAGCAAGTCTCTGTATCCTAATTAATGGCGAATTGAGCCCATAGGACGTGCTAGACGATTTGCAATAAAAAGGAAGAACATGTCTGGTATTCCTGCTGAGCACATGAAAACTAATCTAGGTGCTAAAGAGAGTTGAAGAGAGCTACAGAAGACAGAATGGAAAACAAAAAGCTATATTCAGATGTTCCCCCTTTAGGACATATCTCAAATAAACTAGTAACATTTTAAATTCTGTCTACATTGGTACGAGTAGGTATAATAAAATTTGATATTTTGTTATTAATGTGAAATATACAATCTCCAAATATTCCATATCTCTTTATGCCTGCATCCATGCAACTTTTTATAAGTTTCATATGCCATTATTGTATCGATCTGTCTGAACTGAATGAATGACTGACTGACATACTCACTCAACAACGCAGAGCCCAAACCACTAATCCCAGAGAAGTGAATTTTGCAGAAATATTTTAATTCAAAACCTTCCACTAAGAAAGGATTTTTGGAAATTCTGCTCTTAAGATCATGAAAAATAGGGTCGAAAGTTTTTTAGAGTATACGAATATCTCGGTAACCAGACGTGGTGCGAACTTAAGATTTGGCACACAGATTCTTCTTTTGAAATTAGTAATAGGATGTTTAGCTCTTTTTTTCATTTTCTTAAAAGGGATGAAAAATGGGATGGTTTTAAGAGGCTCTTAATAAGAAAAAAAACTTTATGTGAATTTCCAGAAAACTGTTTCATTAAAAAGGATTACAATTTATAGTAGGGGTAGTTTGTTTTTTAAGAACCATTTCTTAGGAACCAACAAGCTACCCAAGAAACGCTGGGTAATACAGCTAGTACTATATAAATAAATGCAAAGAAAAGTTAGCGTTCTGTGAAGCATTCATTGAAATTGGTATCACAAATATATCTAAAGTATATATCTACTATTAAATTGGAGATTCATTCTGTCCTCGTTCGAGCCAGACATCCAGGTGTCCCGCAGGTAGCTAGGTAGTCAGGTAGGCAGGTAGCTAGGTAGGACCTACCAACGGGATACCAGAGTAACGGTAAACACACACCATCAAATGTTCTATTGATTGTTCTCTTTGAACTTGGAGCTCGTTCACGGTCAAACTTTTTGCCGACGTCCGGTTATATTGTCCGAAGCCATGTTGGTATTATAAGTTGCAAGCTATACCTACCCGTATTGGCATACACAACATTGTAGTGGAGAATTTGGAGAGAGAATTTTTAAAGCCATCAAAAATGTATAATGTGAATTAAAATCAGCAATATAGAAATTTCAAATGTATTTCTATTTTAACTACGACATGCAGAAAATTCCGATGGTCTCACAAAACATAAATTGTGATTTTCAAAAATAATCTTGTGTTTCTTTCCTGAATTCGTAATGAACCATAAATTATAAAAAAAAAAACAGCCTAATTGTTACCAACTATTGTATAATGCTGTATTATTGTAGGTATATATGTATATCTAAATTGGATTCGTTGCTAGATCCAAACTTATTTGGCAGAAAAATGCAAGTATCTCGTGATATGTATACGGAATTAATTATTATGCGACTGATTATATAAATAACGTTCAATTTAATTTCTGACGACCAAGCTTGCTTGCGAAATTTATCATTGCCCAATGCCCAACCTTCAAACTTTTTCCTTTGAGGGATGTGATATACTTCTTTTGACCATACGATAAATAAATAAATAAATAAATATACGGAATTTGCACTGGGTGACTAAGAGTCACTAAGAGCTGAAGCTGATCAAGAATTCGATATATAGGGTAATTTCGATGTTTTCGATCATTGGTACTTGGTGGAAGTCCATTTTTAAGGACAAAAATGGAAAACTAAATATTTAGATTAAAATCCACAATAAAATGACTTTAGCTTTCGCGACTAGTATTCGAGGATTTGCACCCTCATCATCAGACGATTAATATGTAATCTCTTTGGAATTACTATGTAGCCAGTGGCCAAGTTATATGAAACAAGGAGTAGTCATTTTTTTGTGGCTTTTTATCTAAATATTTCGTTTTTCATTTTTTTTTCAATATATTGGGGTCAATTCTGTAACTAATTAAGACGTTCTTTTTTAAATATTTCGTAGCAAGACCAATTTAGAAAAACCATAGACTTTTACAAATTATTATTAAAGAATTGGACTCACTGTATGAAAAGGTAGATCTATACCAAAAATGAGGGGAATGTCAGAAATTCTACAGTCTCCTTTAAAAGGCAAGGACACAATCTGACCAACACAAAATGCAAATCGACATTCGCTTTCATTCATTCAGACATTCTTGTGACATAATACATATGTTACCTATTATACATATAGCATAGCGGTTACAGGTATATATAATGGATCAGACATTGTATAGAGAATTTCCAGAGAATAGATCCACAAAAAACATTGCTACAATGTTTAGAAATATTTCTATCCATTGGATCCAATTATTCCAAGGTTGTCTACCAGACTTACTGGTCGAACATGCGAAAAATTTGCTTAGGGAAAAGTAAGACTACTAATCTTGCAAATGTTAATGCATATTATCAGATACAAAAAAAAATTCTCCGCGAGTTTTGGGAAACGAGTTTCTGCCTTTCGGAAAAAAGATCAAAGGTGTTTTTCACATATTTTTGAGAAATATATGCAAGACATAAAAAATCTTTTACGGTTATTCCCTAGATAAAGGTTCAATGTATCTACTCTATTTTTTCCAAAGCATATTTAGCAACGGTTGTCGAAATCTAAGGTCTCCCGTTTTTAGAAATTTTTGAAATGTCAATATGCCTACTCTTAAAGAAAGCGTGCTAAGAAAGAGCTTTCACAGTGTTTCACTACAAATAAAATAAAAATTATTATACAGTTTATTTCTCTGGATGTGCATGTGCAATGTGCAAATATCTTTGTATGAAGTTTCATACAGTAATAATAGTCCGAGAGCCCGCTGCTTAATTTATGACGTATCTGTTTTTTGAAATGTGGTATAAACGATAGCTTACCAATAGGGTATTGCATCGCACTAGGGTTGCCTATCAAAATCTTGCCGCAACCCCCCCTGCCCCCCCCCGAAAAGGTCCCTCTTCGCGGTTTTTCGCATTTTATAGGAATATGGTAAGATAGGAGAGAGTAGTCAATGACAAAAATAATCCTTGCTAAATTCTCTACAAAAAATGTTAAGTCAATTTTTTCGTTTTTTGACCGGCCATTACGGGTAAACTACTAGTCCTATGAAAAAATGACTTAATGTTTTTTGTAGAGAATTTAGCAAGGATTATTTTTGTGATTGACTACTTTTTTCTATCTCTTACCATATTCCTATAAAATGCGAAAAACCGCGAAGAGGGACTTTTTCGGGGGGGGGGGGGGCAGGGGGGGTTGCGGCAGGATTTTGATAGGCAACTCTAGTGCGATGTAATACCCTATTGGTAAGCTATCATTTATACCACATTTCGATCAAAAAACAGATACGTTATAAATTAAGCAGCGGGCTCTTGGACTATAATATTTTATGGAATATTGCTGATAGATTTATGTTGACAAGATATCCTGTATATTGAGTTGAGAGTCGCCCGGTGCACAGCATATATTATACAGGGTGTTACACAACATTCCCTTCCTATAATGCAGGTGCCATGCCGCCTGTATATCTTCACTTCACAGTATTATTATCATATTGTGTAGAGCTGTGCCAATAATGGTCAACAGTTAAGCTTCAACAGTTGTTCTTATTTAACCCGTCAACACTGTTGATTAAAATATATTGTCTACTAACGTTAATCTACGCCAATAACAGAGCGAGTATGTAAATATTCCAACCAAACGCACGAAAAGAAAGCAATGCAAAATCCCCGCGCGTCAACAGTCATATTAATATCAACAGAAAAATGAACGACTAGGTACTACTATTAATCTCGCGATACCATTGGTCACCGGTCAACAATCGCTACTGTTATTAATCTCGCAATGTCAACGGTCAACAGCAGCGCCTGTTTACCGGTGACCAATGACATAGCGAGATTCATTAGCATTACGCGAGGGACATTAACGGGGAATCTTTCAAAATTCATCAGTAATGAGACGACCATCTTAACCTTGGACGATGATCCAGGAGAGGTTGTGGCTTTCTGGGAGCGGATGGGGATCTAGTGAGTGCCTACCGACACGATAAGAAGAAGAAGACGTGAGCAGTTAACGGTAACTATTAATCGAGGTTAACATTAGCATCTGTTAAAGTTAGCTTTAGTTAGCGTAAACGCCCACCACTAAATATTGTGTTATGTAAAGTTGTGTAGACTAGATAGGTATACTGGAAGGTGCTGCAGCGGAGTATTCAACGCAAAGTGGTGCATGATAAACACACTACAATATAAATCAATTAAATATATTATTATGCACAGGGGCGTAGCCAGGTATTCATTTCGGAGGAGGGGGGTTTGAGCTCTGGACCAGAGACAATAAGTAATAACCATAGGCGTCGCCAGCTTCGAATCTAAGGGAGACATTGAAGGACTCCCACGGGCTTAAGGCCCTCCGCATCCCCGGGTAGCACAGGCGCATATAGCGTCCTCTTTACCCGCACTTCTTGGCAAAATCTTTTTAAGAGGTGGGCTCAGGGTTAGCCGAGGGAGACAACTGAAATTTTGACATTGCCAAATAGAGTTAAACCTAGTAAGGAAGACCTCAGACAAGATGGTCTGATGGTCTGACGATGTGAGACGAATCGCAGGAAGCAAGTGGATGCAGCATGCCCAAGATAGGGATCTGTGGTAAGTCAAAGGTGAGGCCTATCCAGCGTTGGAATTAAAATGGCGGAGAAAGAAGAAAGAAACAGAAGAAGAAATAGCGCCGCAGTCGAAGTTTTCTTTAAAAATGGGTGAATTGATGAACCACAGGTTGACTTTCAATAGAAACGCATCTGCATGATGAAAAAACGATGTGGTCATAATGTGAGTCATTTTTTTCTATGTATGAAACGGTGGGTTGTCTAAGGAATTTATGGGAAGGGGGGTAGAACCCCCAAAACTTCCCCCCCTGTTTACGGCCATGATTATGTAATAGGTATATAATAGATGTGTAGGTGTAAATAGCGATTTTGTGCTGCGCTGCAATATGTGGAAAAGTTCTTCGCATATAAACAAAATACGAGTATATCAAAAGAGTTAGCGTCGTTTTCAATTTTCTTCTGTTCTTCTTTTACTGGCCGAAGACTATTACTAGGACCTGTTTGTGGAGTCCTCTACCTCCTTGATGTGGACTCCCAGATTTTTTAAAAAATTAATCTGGCTTTATCGAAAGAAACCCAAATACACAATTGTACACTTCACAGTAAGCTTGAAAAGCTTGTATCGTGAAGTGGAATAGGTCGGCATCGGTGATCGAACCCGTACCCACCGGATTAACAGTCGAGCGCGTTACCAACCAGGCTACCGACCACCTCAATGTCATTCCATCTTTTGGGGGTCTTCCAGGTATCCTTATCTGTGGTATTCCATGTAGACTACAAAGGTATTATATCTATTAGTGTTCAGATTCGTATTTTTTAGTTCATGCATACCTGCAGGTTTTCTTCTTTGTTTTTATTTTTTTTATTTTTTGTGTTTGTTATATTGTAGGTAAAATATGGAATCTTTGTTGGTCTGTTTATAAGTGATATGTTAATTTTATGTTATTTGTTGTTGTGACTGTTTGATTCCGTTAAGAAAATAAAATAAAATAAAAAATAAAGGTGAAAGGGGTCTTTGAGAGTCCGTTCCGATTTTTTTTTAATTCTACATTTTTGATTTGGAATAAAAATGAAAAAAAAAGTAAAAACTAATTGCAAAAGTCAAAACTGTAGGAAACTTTGTAATTCTATAGGATAGCGAACCGAAATTTGATTTTTATTGTAACGGACTGAGGGAAATGTCTAAAACGTATTATAAACATGAAAGTCAATCGTTTACATACTTGGAGTTTACATACCTAATGAGCGACATCTATGTGAAACATTTCACACTGTCTTTCCATACATTTGAGTAAAATGAGGAAATCAAATAATATTATCTAACTAAGTTACATATGAAATACTCTATGCCAGTGTTCCGCAAAGCATGTGCCGCGGCACACTGGTGTACCGTAGTCATCAGTTGGTGTGCCGCGGAAAAGAGTTACCGATAAACAAGCAGGAAGAATTCATGGAGTTAAAAACCACATTAAGAGTATGCATACCGACATTTCAAAAATTTATAAAAACGGGAGATCTTCTATCTCGACAACCGTTACTAAATATGCTTTGGAACAAAATAGGGTAGATGCATTGAACCTTTATCTAGGGAAAAACCGTAAAAGATTTTTTATATCTTGTATAGATTTCGCAAAAAAAATATTTAAAAACACCTCTGACCTTTTTTCCGAAAGACGGAAACTCGTTTCCCGAAAGTCGCGGAGTTATTTTTTTCTGTACTGATAATGTGCATTAAAATCTAGGGAATAACCGTAAAAGTTATTTGATAGACGCAAAATTAACCCCAAAAAATGAAAAAAAAAACGCTATTTTTACCATTTTATCATGCGATTGTCACGCAATTTTGAACCTTAATGCCGTGGGAAAAGACTGTGACGTCATTCCTGGTGCCATGCCCTTTTCCGAAGTAGAGCTAGCACATTTTTGTCTGTATATAAAAAATGAATATCCACTGTTTTCAAAGCGTGCTGTTGCAATTCTATTACCATCTGCCATCTACCATCACAGGGGTAACCAGACAGAAACTCACAATGACAAAATCTCAACTGTCAAGAGGGTAACCTACTATTGACAGAATCGCAACTCAACACCGGAAAACCTGTTGCCGACAATTTCAATATTGTTGGGTTAGGTTCGTTAGGTTGTTTTTTTTTTGCACACAAAAACAAATCAAAAAAAAAAACAACGGCATCAGATTTCCCGGTGTTGAGTTGCGATTCTGTCAATAGTAGGTAACCCTTTTGACATGTGAGATTTTGTCACTTGAGATTTTGACATGGAACCCATCACAGGCTACTTTTTCGAATTGTGATTTTCAACTCTCACTACTATTAAATCGAAAAAAACGAGAACGCCTGAGGACGATCAATGATGAGAACAGCCTTATCAAAGATTGCTCCAAATTTTAATCGCCTGTGCTCAGTTAAACAGGCTCACATTTCTCACTAAACATCTTTTCAAATTAGGTATATTGATTTTAGTAATAAATAAATATTAAATAAACATTGCTTTTTTCTTTGGTGTACCTTTAAAATTTCTTGATTTGATAGGTGTACCTTAAACTCAAAAAGTTTGCGGAACGCTGCTCTATGCTGTAATATAGGAAACTAAACTCATGAAATGAATTGACGGAGTGTGGATGTGGAAGGAAGTATAAGTTCTATATACGAGTCTACATATAACATCCATTAGTGTATTCAGTTCTGCTTAGATTTGTTGTTCAAGCTACGGATCCTGAAGCAACATACATTACCTTCTAACTATAATACCTACGATACTTGCAATTCATACAGAGTCACTCCGAGAACCATCGATACTATAATATGCATTCTTTACAGAAACCATTGAAACTCTGTTTGTGGCCAGATCAAGACTGTTGAACAAATAGTGGAGAGGTGTCCTGACAAGAAGTTTGTAGGGTTCTTGAGGAAATCCACAAGCTGAAGCCAAGGGCAGTTGACTGCTTGAAGACAGAAGACTACTGACGCGGAGCCATGACTCCTAAATAGCTTGTTCCACGATTGGATCAGCCTTCTCCAGAAACAAAAAAAATGTGTAAAGCGTTTGATCCAAGGGTTGTGTGGAGTCATGTACGGTACCTATTTTATGGAAGGTGGTTGGAGAATAAATTTACATCGAAAGTATAGTAAATAGTATACAAAAACTAAAATGCACACAAAGGTTTATGGAACAGCACATGCTTGGTATTAGTCTCCGGGATGGATTAAGAAATGAAGAAATTCGACGGAGAACCAAAGTTCCGTGTGTCAAAAATCAAGTGGCAATGGGCAGGACGTATAGCCAGGCAGGGTGGGCGCCACAAATATTGAAGTCGAAACCTTGGACACATAGAAGGAGTGTCGGAAGGCCACCAAAGAGATGGACCGACGACATTGTCCAAATCGCTGGAGGGACCTGGATGCGGAAGGGTCAGAGTAGAGACGAGTGGAAACAGTTAGAAGAGCAGCAGAGGGAAGAAGGCTATTGAAAAAGAAGATAATTATTTCATTTTTCAACTTCAAACTTCTAAGCACTCTTGTATTTATAGTTGGTATGCTTGGAAACTCCCTGTTTCATAATGCACTACTATACATTACTCTGGTAGCATCTAGCATCGTCGTCGATGAGAATTTAGTGTGAAGTGTAGCGAAGTAGAGCGTTCGGTGATTTGTGTTAGTTGAGAATTGTATAATGCAATCCATCTATCTATTATACCAGAGCGTGTGTACTAGTCTAGTGTACCTACATCCTATATAGATGCTCGCTACTAGAACTTATATCCGAAATGCTTCAAGTACCGATGCTGTAGTTGGGTATTTGCGACTCTTAATCGAGTTCGTATATTCATTCAGTGCAACGACGCTAGAAGTAAAATGTAGGTTGGTTTAGTAGATAGGAGTGTGTTTGTGAAAAACAGGTATCTTGTGTGTATATATTATGTATTTGTATCTTTATATTTACGTACTTTATTATTATAGTACATATTTAAGTTTTTCTTTATTTTCTCGGGTTGACTGTAAGATATTGATCTTGCAATAAGTCCGCCTTTTGGCACACTGTATTATCTTGTTTTGTTTTTGTTGTTACATATATTTACTGGCCAATAAAGTTTTATTTATTTATTTATTTATCTTTATATGCAAGAAGGTAATCAACGAATGTGTGGATAAATATTCCATAAATTAAAAAAGTACATTATTTGTTTTTTTTTTCTATTCGTTTCTCTCCTCTCATGCTGGTGAACACATCGCCAGACAATTCGTCATACATATTCTACGATTTCCTTTAGTGAAAACACGTCCGTCCTTGAACTATGTATATTTTCTCTGCTATCCTTTCATATTCCTTCTTGGGGAGAGGGGGGGTCGAGCTCTAGATCAGGGAAAATAAGTAACAAACATGAGCGTCGCCAGCTTCGAAGCCAGAGGCACAACTAAAATTTTGATATTGTCAAGAGGAATAAAATCTACTAAATGGCGCAGCAAGCGAAATTTTGACATAAAACGTAAGAAGGTAGATAAAAGATAGTCGTTTAAAGTCTAGTTCATTTTTTATGAACCAACTATCACTCTAATTCGATCAACGCCGCAGGCATTTTTTTTTGCAACAACTTATAGAAAATTCATGACATGATGAAAAAACGATGAGCTAATAATGTGATCAATTTCTCCTAATGTAT